>OZ030009.1:70595113-71235113 GCA_964023405.1 Apodemus agrarius | reverse complement strand
AGGAAGGAGGGAGGGAAAGAAAAAGAGAGAAAAAGAATGCCATAGAGAAGAAAAGAATGGAAAAAAGAGGAAACAAGAAAGAAAGAAAAAACAAGCAGTGTGCTACCCCAGATCAATGCTCTGTAATCTTGTCTTATGCCCGTAAGAATCTGCTCCCTCCTCCCCACCTTTTTCTACACTAAAGTCAATAAGAAATGCGATTTAATAATGCTTTTAGGGCTTGGCATATAGCTGTTCCATCTTACGAAGGTGCCCAGCATCCTCATTTGTTTTAGCTTGGAGACATTTAAGAATGCTTTTGGCTTACCCAGTGGGACTTACAGGCTGCTTTTCTCTTCTTTGAGACCCTCCAAGCTCACCAATTAATGAAGGACACTGGCGTGGCCTTCGTTACTTATTCTGAAACGTCGCCCATGCATGAATGATTCCTGTAGCCGACTGTTGGCCCTGTCAAGATTTGGTATATACTAATTTGCTATTGGCGACCTCACCTCAGGCTGTACTTCTTAGTCAATGTTCATGGATGTTTTTATAACAGGAAATTGTGTTAACTAAATTTGGCTTGAGGCTGCCTCCATACTTTGAGCTCCTACCGTAACAAACTGGAACCTAGTTTAATAGGGAATCTGAAAAGCTAACTTAAGTCTATTTTTGTCACAAATAGTGGAACCTCAGCCAATCACAGCACTGTCAGTCAGTCACAGGCAGCCAATTTATCAGATAAAATTCAAGGGGCAGGCCTCACCCTTCAGGCTGACTCCAGAATGCTGCATCTGTTCTTTGTCCGTGTGCACGCTGCCCACACCCTAGGGGACTGGGAGAGGGAGGCTCTGAGCTGTTTGTTCCTGCTTCTGGGGGCTGCTGAATTTGAGAATTTCTCTCCACTAAAATGTTCATAAATCTAGACTTGAATCATTTTCCTTTATCTGTTGTTATGTATTAAGAATGAAATTAGGAGCCGGGCGTGGTGGCGCACGCCTGTAATCCCAGCACTTGGGAGGCAGAGGCAGGCGGATTTCTGAGTTCGAGGCCAGCCTGGTCTACAGAGTGAGTTCCAGGACAGCCAGGGCTATACAGAGAAACCCTGTCTCAAAAAACCAAAAAAAAAAAATAAATAAATAAAAAAAATAAATAAATAAAATAAAAAAAAAAATTAGGGGCCCAGATATACATGCCTTTAATCCTAGAACTCAGGAGGCAGAAGCGTGTGGATCTCTATGAGTTCTAGGCCTGCCAAGGTTACATAATGAGACCCTGTCTCAAACAAACAAAAGGGATGAAACTAGGAAATATTTTGAGAGCAAAGCTATCAGAGTCAGGCCTGCTGGTGCAGGCTTATAATCCCAGCTACTAAGCAGAGTGAGCTGAGAGAACTGTAAGCAGCAGCCTGGGCAACAGTCTAAGTTTAAGGCCATCCTGCATCTAAGATCCTGTCTCAAGTAAAAAGTCAAACTGGAGTTGGGAAAACAGTTCCTGGGATGAAATGCTTGCCTGGTGTGCACAAAGCCTGAGATCCAATTCTCAGGGCTGCAAAATACATACATTTACACATATATGCATAATACATACATACATGCATACCTACATCTAGACAGACAAACAGCAACCGAGAATTGCTGATATAGTTTGGAAATCCCCAACTCAGATCTATCTTTAAGGATGTATATTCCTGGTATGGTTTATGGGAAACCAACCAGGTAGGGTCACAGCTGGTATAGCACATCCTGGTTTTGAAATACATCTTTAAGTTTGTTCTGGGTCCAACAGGATACACAATTCTGTGTAATTTTACAGTTACTAGAGTTTTTACAGTAAAAGCCAGGGTCCCAGCAACTCCAAGAGGCGAGGCTCAGCCATCAGACCTCAGGATACCAAAGAGATAGTTAATGATGAAAACCAGAAACAGATTGATTCAATTCAGCCACACAGGAAGAACAAATAATATGTCTAGTGACCCCACGTCTTAGGAGTACTGGTGTGTTTTAAGTAAGGTGTATGCATAATCCAGGCATTCTGGTCAAGGTGTGGTCCTGCCCATTACTGTCCCACCCTTCAGCTCAAATCTGGCTCTACAAGGTGGTCCTGCCTGTTAGCCAGAGCCTCGCCATTTTTCAAAGCCCCTCCATTTTGGGTGAATTGGCACAGTTCTGAAATTATAGTAATTTGGTTTCCAAAACTGAAAACAACTTCTTTCTCTAAATTTTTTTTTCTTCCTTTTTTTTTTTTTTTTTTTTTTTGGGGGGGTTCGAGACAGGGTTTCTCTGTGTAGCCCTGGCTGTCCTGGAACTCACTCTGTAGACCAGGCTGGCCTCGAACTCAGAAATCCGCCTGCCTCTGCCTTCCAAGTGCTGGGATTAGAGGCATGTGCCACCACCGCCCAGCCTTTCTCTAGATTCTGTTCTCCTACTCTATGAACGCCCAGGAACAGCTAGCCAGGTGAAATGCTTACCCGTCACCTGGCATTCTTGGTCTCACTATTCCCTGGTTACCACTAGCAATGGCCAATCATGAGCCAAGACATGCGCTTCTCATCCCTCCCACTTTTGGCCTTATATAGACTCCAGCCTGTAAGCAGATGGCGGGCTCCAGTACTGACACCGGCCTAAGGGCTCAGTTTTTGGCCGAGTATGGGCACAATGCCGGCTCCTAGCTAGCACGCCACCACTCCTCTCCTACGCTCTATAAAAGCCCCTTGTTTTAGCCTAGATGTGGGACTTCACTGGCCTCCCCTTGTGAGATCGGCCAGCCCTCCCTAGAACTGTCTCCTAATAACTCTGCCTTTATCTCCTTTTTTATCTGGTCTAATGTGGTCTATATCTGCATCTATGGGGGAGAGAAAATGCCTATCTGTTACCGAGGATGCCCTAGTTACTGTTCTATTGTTAGGACAAAACACCATGGCCAAGGAAACTTCAAAGAAAACTACTTCTGGTTTCTGAGGTTAAATCCACAGCGGTGGAATGAAAGCAGGAGGCAGGAACAGCAAGTAGGAGGTAGAGAGGGCAAACCAGAATACGTCAGGTATACTGAGACCTCGGAGCCTGCCCCCGTGACATATTTCTTCCAAGTATCGCCACACACTTCCCACCCCTCTCCAAACAGCCGCCGACTGCAGACCAAGCAAGCAGTCCAACACACGAGCCTCTGAGACCATTCCTGCTCAAACCACCACAGTGAGCATGAAAAGGCTTACTGGCCCAATCGTGGTTATGCAGTTACTCTGTTTAATCTCAGGCCTGTTCTCTGCTCAGTGTTTGACTGAAACTAAGAGACAGGAATTGATAAAAGGAAGTGTGTTTATTTTAACTTTTGGCCAGAACTGGGGAGGGAAAGATTCCTTATTCCCCCTGCCTTGCCTACAGCCCTGTTAGAGTTTATAGAAAAAGTGAAACAAAACCAAGAATAACTGCATATATTACTTAACCTTTCCCTGGGAGGCAGTCCTGCTTCTGGCACCAGACTTTGAGCTATTCTTGTAGGGCGCGTGGACCAAACCACCCGAAGAGCACGGTGAGGTGGAGCATGCCCAGACTCCCGGAATCTCAGAGATTTGAGAAGACACAGAAGAGCTCCCAGCCTCCACCACTGCTTTGGAGCACACAACCACGCCCCTCAACTAGGGCATCATGTGCAGTCAGTCACGGAGCACAGTACTTAGACCACCTCTTCATGCTAATAAGGCACATGCTTTCAAAAAAACCCACTCCCGGTGAAGAAATACGAGCAAGCTAAGACTGTCTCAGAGAGCTGCTTCATTAAAGATGGCCACACACGGAAGGCTCTCGCCTAAAGGAGCTGTAACATTAAGATTCTTTAAGAAGCCTTCCCACCCCCTCCCCATTCCGCTTCTCACACACATACACACACACACACACACACACACACACACACAAACACGCGCGCGCGCACAAGCACGCACGCACGCACACACACGCACACGCACACGCTCACGCGCACACACACACACACACACACACACACACACCTGGCACTTGCCCCAAACTAGACCAGGATCTGCTTTCTCCTTTGGGCCCTGTTAACAGCCGAATTTGGTGCCTCAAAGGAAGTTTGGACTGTGGACCCCTGTTCTAGACTTTGCCTTGTCCCCGAGATGGTGTGTCGGTGGTGTTCAGACACGGCAAAGGGAGAGGCACCATAGTTCTAGCCCCCAAAAGTCCTGGCCCTAGAATGCTCCCCTGGAGAGTGTAAATACCTTTTTAGATCCTCGCCACCCAGTGGGAGTGGCACACAACCACAGCTGTCCTCCACTAACTGGCACAGTCGTGACCTCTTTGGAGAAGCTTGAGTCACAGTCTCGACAGAAAATTGTACATATCTCAGATGGTCCCATCATAGACTCTAAGGAAGGGTCTGTCATATGGATTACAGAATGGAACACAGAAAGGACTGGGTTGTCTGCAGATCTATAACAAAAGAAAGCCATAACCACCCCAGGCCCGAAAGCAGAAAGGAAGGAGCTTCTAACCAATGATGGTCAAGGGTTTTCCTGCCACTGAAACAGTAATATACTAAATAAAAGGGACCCAGTGTCCATATTAAAACAATAATGAATATCAAGGAGCAACCTAGATGTATAATCCTAGAAGGGTACTGGCATTGCCAAAGGCATGGCCTGGATACAGAGAAGCAGCAGGAAAGAAATACCAAAGCTCGCTCACTCCTCTGGCTCAATGGGAAACTGCCAGAGCCCACATGGGCCAGTTCATCTGGGAGCCAGCCAGCCAGGGAGCGCGAGCAAGAGAACCCAGAGCAGCAGCCCTCCAGGGGGTGAACCGGATGTGAGGGCAAAGAGAATAGCCATTGGGGCCCCTCACTGGAGACCTCCCTTTGCTTTCCCAGCGAAGGCAAGAGACTCTTTCTAACCCGCTCGGGGTTAGTCCTGTAATGGCAACAGCTTCCCTCTATAGAGGTCCACAGGTTTTATTCACAGTTTACATGTGACGTTTATTACTTAAGATTCAACATATGATATTCCAGATGCTGCTGCAGATAACACTCACTATTCCCTAGACACTCGCTCGGTACAAGGCTTGTGCTGGGTGCCTCCGTGCCTCTCCTCAAATCTCACAGTAGCTCACCGAGGCCGTTATCATTGTCTGTAATTAAAGAGAATGGGTAGAGGAGAGAGGAGGAGAGAGATCCAACCCATAATAACTCAGTGCCTTATTCGGGCCACAAACCACATCCTGTCTGTCCTAAATAGCCCCTCGGAATGGAGAAAACAGTATTTCTCGGATAATCATCTGTTTTATCCTATGCACACCTCATCCTTGCCTGGCACCGGCACGAGCCGAGACTGGACACCAGGAACAACTGATCTTGGCTGAGAGATCCAAGATCTCCCTCTGGGACCTGCCGTATGCTGTCACATGAGCACAGGAAAACAGATTCCGTGCGTCCTCGTAACCGCCGGCTCACGCCTTTAGCTCTCTGGTTGTCTTATTTGGAGTCTGTGAAGGAAGAACTGACCGTCCTGTTTTCGCTGAGTTAAGAGTTCTCTTGGGCATCAGACAACCAGTAAGACGCAGCTCGCAGATGTGACTATCATGTGACAGACCTATTCAGTTCAGGAGAATTCTAAATGATAATGCTCCTGTCCTATCAGGAAAATGGCTTTTCTCCCAAATCTTTTTTTTTCTTGTCTTGTCTTGTCTTGTCTTGTCTTGTCTTGTCTTGTCTTGTCTTGTCTTGTCTTGTCTTTTTTTACTGCTCCAGTAGATGAAAGGGGACTTTATTTGGTTCCTGGGTCACAGGCCAGGTATGGCCCCAGCTTTCTTTGACCTTCTTCTTAGGGCGCAGGTTGTTGGTATGGCCGCATTCCTTCTTGCAGCAGTTGACTGCAGGAGGGTGCAGGCGCGCGTAGCACGTGCAGCAGATCATCTTGTCACAGATGTACTTCTGGGCAAGCTGACGAAGGGATGGCTCAATGATACCACCGCGCAGACGCAGCACCGGGTGCAAGGTGGACTCTGGATGTTGTAGTCGGACAGGGTACGGTCATCCTCCAGCTGTTTGCAGACCAATATCAGCCTCTGCGATGCCTCCCTTGTCTTGGATGTTGGCCTTGACATTCTCCATGGTGTCACTGGGCTTGACCTCAAGAGCAATCAATGTTCTTGCCTGTCAGGGTCTTCAGGAAGATCTGCATGCTGGCGTCTGCCACTCAGCCGCCTCGTTGAAGAGAAAGAGCCAAATCTTCTTTTCTTGGTCATATTTGGGGTTTTTGTTGTTGTTGTTGTTGTTTTGTTTTGTTTTTTTGGTTGGTTGGTTGGTTTTTTTTTTTTTTTTTTTTTTTTTTTTTTTTTTTTGGTTTTTCAAGACAGGGTTTCTCTGTGTAGTCCTGGCTGTCCTGGACTCACTCTGTAGTCCAGGCTGGCCTCGAACTCAGAAATCCGCCTGCCTCTGCCTCCTAAGTGCTGGGATTACAGGCATGCGCCACCACCATGTTTGTAAAGGATGTGAATCTGGGCCTGTGCGTTCTGGGCCTCGGGAACACTCCCAGGACAACCCAGGCCTGAAAGCACTTTATTACCGCTTACACGGGTGTGCTCCTGGGGTTCCCCCAGGTGTGGAGCGGCATGCCTAGCAACTTCTGTTTAATGTCTCGCTGTGGGGTTTGTGCTGTCCTATCTCTTCTGTTTTGTTCAGATTTGGTTTGGTTTCTGAGACAGTCTTATGTATCCCTAACTAGCCTCCAGCTGCGGGTCCCTGCCCCACCTCCCCGGGTTAGTGTTACCATGATCAGCCCCTTCTGCTGCCTAACACATCCCGTTCTTCCCAGTGCATCCTGTAGAATGTTACTCTGCATACTAATAAACTAACATAAGGTCTGTTTTTCTTCCCTTTTTTTCCCTTTCTTTTTTCCCTCCTTCCCCAAAAGCTAAAAGGTTCTTTATTTTACAGAAATGAAATTGTCCCTTCTAGCAAAAGGCACAACTGTCTCTTCCCTAAAAGTAGTTCTATTAAGATATAATTGATATACTATGATGTGTCATCTCAAATATATAATCCTGTAATTGCAACCTAAATCAAGATATGGAACGTTAGTTGGGTGTGGTAGTGCATGCTTTTAACCTCAGCTCTCAGGAGGCAGAGTCAGGGGCAGGGGCAGGCTGATCTCTGAGAGTTCTAGGCCAGCATGATCTCCACAGTGTGTCCCAGGACAGTCAGGACTACATGGGGAGACCCTGTCTGGAAAAAACAAAAACAAACAAGCAAACATGTAATATCTCTTCACCTCAAGAACCTACTCTCACATTACCCTGTGTTCATTCCTTCCCATAAGCCCCACACCAAGCCTGTCTTCTGTCATCATGGACCAGAATTCAGATCCACCATGCTGAGTGACACAGTGGCCCACCATAATTCTAACACTCAGAACCAAAGACAGAAATCCCAGGAGCAAACTGGCCAGCCAGACTGTTAGCTAGATCAGCAAGCTGCAGGTTCCACTGAGAGACTCAGTAAAAGAAGGTAGAGACTGCCAATATCAGCCTCCAGCTTCCACATGCGAACACACGTGACCCACACATGTAAACACAAATACACACAAACAGAACAAAAAGACTATCCGGTCTGGACATACGAATAGCTGCAGAGAATATCTTGTCTGCTGTATGGCTGCCTCACCTGTCAATTTAAGAACCTATGGCCTATAGGAAAGGGTAGAGTAGAGGGCGGGACATTGTGAGGCAGAAAGAATGCTGGGATAGAGCCAGGTGTGGGAAGAGTCACTGGGAAGACGTGAGGAAGACTCTTGGTACTGGTCGAGGTAACCAATCACGTGGTAGAATGTAGATTAATATAAACGGTTATTTTAAAATTTTAGCTAGTCAGGGAGCAAGCCTAGCTGTGTGGCCTAGGTATTTGTAAATACATTTTGAGTCTGAGTCGTTATTCTGGGGGCATGGGGCCTGGAAGAAAACAGTCCATTACAAATATCTCCAAAGTACATATGTATCCTATGTATATCTCTGAGTTCTGTCAGTGATACTTTATAGTTACAGTGTATACTTCTTACATTTATTTCTTTCCATTCATACCCTAAGCATTTCATCTTCTCAGATAATTTAAATAAGATTAAGATATTATTTTAAATGATATTAAATAAAATATTAAAATGATATTTTACAGTTTCTATTGAACAATCAGATTATTCTTGTGGGTCTGCCTTTGTAAGTGACTTGACCTTTCTCTCTTTTGCCTTTCATTGTGTTTGTTTCCTTTACATTTTCAGCGCTGCAACACTGTGTTGTGGGGAGTTTCTTGTATCACCTTCCTTATTTGGTATTATATATATATCCCTTCTAGCCTCTTCTAGTTGCATGGGTTTGGAAATTTTTCCTTCTATAATTTCATTGAAAATATTCTTCTTTTTTTCTTTTTCTCTTTTCTTTTAGTTTTGTTTGCTTGCTTGTTTGTTTGTTTTTCAAAACAGGGTTTCTCAGTGTAGCCCTGGCTGTCCTGGACTTACATTTTAGACCAGGCTGGCCTCAAACTCACTGAGATCTGCATGTCTCTGTCTCCCAGGTACTGGGATTAAAGGTGTGCCTCACCACACTTGACCTGAAAATATACTTTATGCTTTCAGTATGGTATTCTTCATCTATATCCATAATTCAAGGGCTATGTCTGTACACAGTGTCATGAGGCTCTCCCATGGTCTGTTCAGGTTTTTATTTTTTTAAGTAGATCTTCACTGAATGATCCAACTTGTCTTCTGACCCAACATTTTTCTGCCTGAGCCGTCCTCTTGGGAAAGCTTGGCTTACTGACTTTGTTATGTCTGGCACCATTTCAATTTGGACTTTCTTTCTTTCTTTCTTTCTTTCTTTCTTTCTTTCTTTCTTCCTTTCTTTCTTTCTTTCTCTCTCTCTCTCCCTCTCCCTCTCTCTCTCTCTCTCTTCTTTTTCAGTTTGAACTTTCTTTAGCAATTCTGTTTATTGAATTTTATTCTTATAGCTTGGATCAACTTCCTGATTTCATCAAATTGCGTAAGATGAACAACTCCTAGGGCAGAAACAAAAGTGACACACAAAAAAAGATTAATCTGTAGTAGTGACGTCAATGAGAAGGATGTGGAAAAACCTCCAAAAGAATTAAAAAGAATGTTTATAACATATCCCGAGAGAACAAAAACAGAGAGCTGAGTGAAATCAGAAGTTATTGAGGGCACACCCTCAAAGAGGACTGTGGGTCACTCACTGGTCTCCGGCGCCCTCTTCCCCCTCCTTTGCCTCCCAGTCGCCATGGCGGTCAGCTTCCTCAGCCCCAGCTCCAACCATGACGCTCTGCCACATCAGAGGTCCCCAGAAGCAACCGTTAACTGACAGTAGACTGAAACCTGTAAAACTGTACCCCCAAATAAAATGTCCTTTTTCCCCCTTCAATGTGTGTAGGTGTTTTACACGTTCAGTGCCTGTGGAGACCAGAAGAGCATCAGAACCCCTCAGACTGAAGTTAAGAGATGGCTGTGAGCCATTGTGTTTGGAATCAAACCGAGTTCCCTAGAAGAACAACCACCGAGCCACCTCTGCCTCTTTTAAATAGATTGTCTTGGATACTCTGTTACAATAACACAGAGATGAGTCATACAGGGGGCAGGCAGCTACATGAGCACCATACTGAGGAAAAGAGAGCTTGGAAGCTTTACTAGTGACAGACTGTCATTTGATTGGGGTGACCAAAAGATTCTACAGTACTTCTTTTGTGAACCAAAATTACTACAGACCATTATATTAAGCCCCCTTCTTGAACAGGTACTAAAGAGAAATAAGGCCTTAGGCATGTTGTTGAAATCACAACATTGAGAAATAATAAACTTTTGGGATGAGAAAACACATTTTCATCATGGGTAGGATATAAATTCTGAATTTTTTTTTTGTTGTTTTTGTTTTTCGAGACAGGGTTTCTCTGTGTGGTCCTGGCTGTCCTGGAACTCACTCTGTAAACCAGGCTAGCCTCGAACTCAGAAATCTGCCTGCCTCTGCCTCCCAGGTGCTGGGATTAAAGGCGTGCGCCACCACACCCGGCCTAAATTCTGAATTTTTTATTGATGATACTATAACTAATTTTCTCTAAGGCAGGGTATCACTATATATATATATATATATATATATGTATATATGTGTATATATATATACACACACATATATACATATATATACATACATACATATATGTATATATATGTATATATATATACATGTATATGTATATATATATATACATGTTTTAGCCCAAGCTGGCCGTGAGCTTGCTAGGTCTTGGACTCTCAGTCTTGCTCCAGCTTCCTGAGTTCTGGCATGGGCTACCTCCTGCCACAACTTCACTGTCTAAACCAAACTGGTAAATAAAATGTCATGATGCGAGGTGCTTTTCTGTCTTGGTGTGCCTAATGGTTTCTCCTTACATGGCCTCTCTACTGCAAAGTTACCCCTGAACCTTATCCTTTTAAACTCTCATATAATGTCCCGCACTTTCTTTCTTTCTTTTTTCTTTCTTTCTTTTTCTTTTTCTTTTTTCTTTCTTTTTTTTCTTTTTTCTTTTTCTTTTTCTTTTTCTTTTTTTTTTTTTTTTTTTTTTGGTTTTTTTTGAGACAGGGTTTCTCTGTATAGCCCTGGCTGTCCTGGAACTCACTCTGTAGACCAGGCTGGCCTCGAACTCAGAAAACCGCCTGCCTCTGCCTCCCAAGTGCTGGGATTACAGGCGTGCGCCACCACCGCCTGGCTGCTTTATTTCTTATGAGGTTTTTGTTGTTGTTTTTGTTTTTGTTTTTCAGTTTTCTGAGACAGGTTCATATTCTATAGCCCAGGCTAGAATTCACTATGTAGCCCAGAGGAGCCTAAATTCACAGTGATCCTCCTGCCTCAGACTCCCAAGTGTTGAGATTAGAAGTATGGGTCTTGACACTCAACTTTTTATGTCTCTCCCTACACTGTACCTTCTTCTTTTTCCCAACCCCGCTTACTCTGACCCAATTTATTTATTATATGTAAGTACACTGTAGCTGTCTTCAGACACTCCAGAAGAGGGCATCAGATCTCATTACAGATGGCTGTGAGCCACCATGTGGTTGCTGGGATTTGAACTCAGGACCTTTGGAAGAGCAGTCAATGCTCTTAACTGCTGAGCTATCTCTCCAGCCCTCTTCTGGTGCCTGAAGACAGATAGAGTGAATTCATATACATAAGATAAATAACTTAAAAAAAAAAAAAGAAAAGAAAAGAAAAAAGAACAGTGCGGGGCGGTGGTAGCACACACCTGTAATCCCAGCACTCTGGGAGGCAGAGGCAGACGGATTTCTGAGTTCGAAGCCAGCCTGGTCTACAGAGTGAGTTCCAGGACAGCCAGGGCTATATAGAGAAACCCTGTCTTGAAAAAACCAAATCCAAAAAACAAACAAACAAACAAAACAGAACAGGCCACCAACCCATGGGGACACTACTTCCTTCCACTGTTCTGTGTTTCTAAACACAACACAACTAACTAGGCAATAAAAGGGTTTTATTTCTCTCTCTTATAGAGTCTGCAAAGTCCAATACCAAGGTGTCGGTGTTCAGCAAGGGACTCCATGTTGTATGGGGGACAGCAGAAGATTGCAGGGGAGGAGAATCTGGGAGAACAAACCCAGCCAGCCCGGGAGCCTGCGCGCAGGAGTGCGGTTAAACCGCTTCGGCTCCTGGCAGGTTACGCAAGTGCTGCTCCCCATCAAGAGCTCTCCGGATTTGAGAGTGAAACACACACACACACACACACACACACACACTCACTCGTGAGTGCCCTGACTAGCTCAATGGCTGGGCACTTCTAAACCCCCCTGTGGATAGCACACACTTCCCTCCAGCATTCCTGGGTTAACATCTTAAAAATTTCTATTTCTTCTCTGCTACTCCAGACCCAATCGGAGAAGTGGCCCCTAGGGATTCTTACATGCTGGCAGGCCTTTTTATTATTGTTGTTGTTTTGGGGATTTTTTGGTTTTTTTGGTTTGGTTTTTTCGAGGCAGGGTTTCTCTGTGTAGCCCTGGCTGTCCTGGAACTCACTCTGTAGACCAGGCTGGCCTCGAACTCAGAAATCTGCCTCCCAGAGTGCTGGGAGCTGGCAAACCTTTAAGTTTCATCTTTCTGCTTTCCCTCTCTCCTTGTCCCTTGTCCGTGGAATCTAAAAGTCCATCCCCATCTATGGCAATTCTTTATTATTAATTGAAATCTACTGAGGAAAGGGACCCTCAAGTTGGCACCTCAACTTTTGGGAGCTGAAATAAGACAGCATTAAAACCACCCGCCAACATGGGAGAGCCCCAAAACCTACAATACCAGAGTTCCAACTTTGGCTTATCTCACACTTCAACTCACCGGGACCAGTGGTTGACACTGTTAAGCATGCTCTGAGCTGTGTTCTATCCTTCCTATAAATCACACTCACTGTAGGGAGACAGAGGCAGACTAAGAATACTCTTCCCAAGTTTTAACCAAAACCATAAATAAACTCATTTCTAACGTTTTATTTGGTTTAAAATATTTTTTTCTTGATGTGGGCTAGTGGTCAGAGGGCCAAGCCTACAAAAACAAAAGGAAAACAAAGTCAGTTTGCAATATTTAAGATGAACCAGGCAGTAGGGGTAGCACGCCTTTAATCCTGACACTTGGGAGACAGAAGTAGATCTCTGTGAGTTCAAGGCCAATCTGGTCTACAGAGCAAGTTCCAGGCCAACTAGGACACAGAGAGACCCGGTCTCCAAAAAAAAGGAAAGAAAGAAAGGAAGGAAGGAAGGAAGGAAGGAAGGAAGGAAGGAAGGAAGAAAGAAAGGCAAGCTAGCATCCTGTCATGAAATTCAGACGTCTTAGTCCATGCCTATGTGCAAAATACTGCATCTTTCCCCATATCCTCCCCCCTACACACACACACACACACACACACACACACACACACACCATTATTTCTTTTTTTTTTAATGATTTATTTATTATATGTAAGTACACTGTAGCTGTCTTCAGACACACCAGAAGAGGGTGTCAGATCTCATTATGAATGGTCGTGAGCCACCATGTAGTTGCTGGGATTTGAACTCAGGACCTTCAGAAGAACAGTCAGTGTCCTTAACCTCTGAGCCATCACACCAGCCCAACATCCTTACTTCTTTGTTTTTTGGGTTTTTGTTTTTGTTTGTTTGTTTGTTTGGTTTTTTGAGACAGGGTTTCTCTGTGTAGTCCTGGCTGTCCTGGAACTCACTCTGTAGACCAGGCTGGCCTCGAACTCAGAAATCCACCTGCCTCTGCCTCCTGAGTGCTGGGATTACAGGCGTGCGCCACCATGCCCGGCACACATCCTTACTTCTTAATAGAAGTAGAATATTTTCTGATATTTTTGCTCTGATTTTGTAATTTTTAACCACATTTTCTCCCTGTCCCTGCTAATCTAAAATCTCAATGTCTTACAATAAATTGGGCCCAATTCTTGACAACACTAATTGCTATTTTTACATAGCCATGGAGCTGAGATGTCTGTGGTAAGAGAACAAGTAACTGTGGAGATATTTTAGGGCAATTTAGAAAATAGAGTCATTATGCAAATATCTATCTATTTAGTTATTCAGGCTGTAAGAGAAGGACCGCTCAGAAGAGAGGAGGAAGCTGGAGTCGGGTCTCCCACCTGCCGGGTCGAATTCCTTATAATTAGCGTCAGGCTTCTGAGCGACCTCACATCTTGCTTCTTACAGAAATGGCTATTATTACTCCGCCAACCTGCCGTCATAACCGTAGGCCCTCTTCCTGGCTTCCCGTTGATACAATTCTCTCCCCGTGGACTCCACTACTCTTTCTTTGGCATAAAGCAGATGCCCTTCTGAACAGTGCTTTGTCAGAGAATTGTCTTAGACTCCCTCTTTTAAAGGGGACATACGCATGTGTGCATCTTTCTTCTTCACCATCTTTCATCTGCTTGAGCCTTTTCATTACATTGGTTATAGAGACTGTACTGGCTAGTTTGGTGTGTCAACTTGACACAGGCTGGAGTTATCATAGGAAAAGGAGCTTCAGTTGGGGAAGTGCCTCCATGAGATCCAGCTGTGGGGCATTTTCTCAATTAGTGATCAAGTGAAGGAGGGCCCCTTGTGGGTGGTGCCATCTCTGGGCTGGTATTCTTGGGTTCTATAAGAGAGCAGGCTGAGCAAGCCAGGGGAAGCAAGCCAGTAAGTAACATCCCTCCATGGCCTCTGCATCAGCTCCTGCTTCCTGACCTGCTTGAGTTCCAGTCCTGACTTCCTTTGGTAATGAACAGCTGTGTGGAAGGGTAAGCCCAATAAACCCTTTCCTCCCCAACTTGCTTCTTGGTCATGATGTTTGTGCAGGAATAGAAACCTTGACTAAGACAGAGACAAAAGGTCAAACACAAAAGCTAAGTTCCCACACTGCACCCTCGAGAACTCACTGCACAGAGTCTGACCACTAAGAGTATCTTCCACACATCTGGGGCCTTACAGCGTTAGGCAGGAGGTTAGTTCTGAGAGGGACTGATAAACACAATGCCACAAAAAGGACTGGGGGAACAGTAGGTGGACCAACTCAAGGTCCTGCAACAAAATATAAAGGTGATAGTGGTGGTGGACTGGTGGTCAAGATACCAAGATCACAATGATTGCAAACACGGGACTCGTTTAAGAAGCTCTTCTGAGGAAGAGCAGGTGACCATATGCTATGACTTGGATAATCTCCTGGTAGCTCTGTCTCCAGCTGTGGTTCCTGGGCAAGGACTCCTTTTGAAGTTTTCAGGCCTTCTCTTTCTGTCTCACCCCAGATCTATGAGCCCTCTGATTTGCTACTGTCCCTTCCTAGGGAAAACACAAAACAAACCACCCTCCTGCCTCCTCTTCTAGGCCGAATCCCTCAGGGATAAGAGCGTGATGAGGACTCAGTGGTGAAGATTCTCTGTCTTGTGTTTTCTCCACACCCTGAGAGAACAGAGAATGGACAATGCCTGCTAGAGCTCAGAGGCCTCATCCAAGCACAGCTCCTCCCCTTGTAACCACAATGTAAGCTTGTGATCCCAGCTAGCCCTTGTCCTCCATGATGGGATCCATGTAGGCTAGGCCCGGCTTGGTTTCACGGTGTGGAACTCCCCACCACTTCCCTAAACAGCTGAGTCAGAATTCCCTTTGTTGGGTCATTTGGAGGTTCTTTCCTTCAGTCTCCTCCTCATATGTATATGGCCGGTTTCTCACTAGACCTGTAGGCCACCTCTGTCCCATCTCTGAGGCCCGTTTCCCAGAACAGCTCTCCTGAAGCTCTTCCTTTATCATGTCTAACTGTTAGGTTTCAATCCTAGAACAAATGGAGGAGGTGCCTATCTAATATACCAAAGCAGACACGGGCCACCGGGTGCTCCCAGCATCCCTCAGTCCCTACCTGTTACAGGGCTCTCCTCCCTGGCATACCCCATCCCCCTACCCTAAACTTCCCCAGCCCAGGGGCTGGACTGCCCTTCCCCTAGCTGCCCATTCCTTTATAAGGGAACCATTTTAGTTACCCTTTTCTCTTGTACCTTTGGCCTCTGGGTTCAACACCCACCTGTTTTCTCTCTCTCCCTTCTCTGTTCCCCTCCCCACGCTCTCCACATGGCCTAGCTCAGGGTCATGTCTACTCTGGACTCTCCCAGATGTGTCTGCCTCTGGCTACACTCTCCCTTTTATCTACAATGACCCTTCTCTTCCACCATACTTAGGAACAATCATGTCCTTTTCATTTCTTTCTTTCTATTCATCTGGTGCTGAACTGTGGGAGTAGCATCAGAAACTTAACACTAAACAATGGCCACCAAGACCTATGACAGGAGCAAAGAGTTCTGGAGTTGCCTCAGACCGTGCATGCCACAATCACAGCTGCTTTCCTGACTGAATGGAGGTGCAACAAAAAGCTCAGGCTTAATTTTTTTCCTTAGATTTTTAAAAAATTTTCTGCGTATGAGTATTTTGCCTGCATGTGTCTGTCTGTGTATACCATGTATGTACCTGGTGTCTGCAGAGGTCAGAGAGGGCATGGAATTCCCCGAAAGCAAAGTTACAGATAGTTGTGAGCCACTATGTGGGTGCTGGGAACTGAACCTCGGTCCTCAGCCAGAGCAACAAGTGCTTTTTAACTGCTTAGTCATCCCTCCAGAATTACTTGAATTCTTTTTTTTTTTTTGGAGGGGGGGGATTTAAGACAGGGTTTCTCTGTGTAGCCCTGGCTATCCTGGAACTCACTCTGTAGACCAGGCTGACCTCGAACTCAGAAATCCACCTGCCTCTGCCTCCCAAGTGCTGGGATTAAAGGCGTGTGCCACCACCGGGCCGGCCACTTGAATTCTTAATTAGCCCAGTGGGTCACAAACCTGTCTGCTCCCAGTCAGCATAATTTTCATAAGGGACTATTGTTATGGGAAGCCCTTTTGTGTATCTTTAATTAAAATAAATAAAAATTTTTTTAAATGGAATTAGAAGGAAGATTGAGAACCAGTTTATTAGAGTTTGGTAGGAAAAAAAAAAAAACAACAAAGGAAAGGCAAGCTACAAATCTCCACAACCACTAAGACAATGGATAAATCAGGATTCAAGGAAGCTGGCAGGTTCAGCAATGGAGGCTCCTAGCAGCTGTATGGGAGTCGGGTACATCTTCAAAGAGTGGAAATGTCCAGATTGTTAGAGAAAGTGTGCTTAGGACTTTGGCTGGTGTCTTAGTTATTGTTCTATTGCTGTGAAGAGATAGCATGACCAAGGCAACTTAGAAAAGAAAGCATTTAATGGGGACTTGCTTTTGGAGGGTACGTCTATGATCATCGTGACAGAGTGTAGCAGCAGGCAGGCAAGCACGGTCCTGGAGCAGCGCCTAGCATCCTGCTCAGCATGTTGTGCAGCATATTGCTGGGAAGAGGCGGCATAACCAACGCAACTCTCTTGTAAGCTTATATTTTTTCAGATCCTGCTTTTAATAAGGGTACTTAGAGCCGGGCGTGGTGGCGCATGCCTGTAATCCCAGCACTTGGGAGGCAGAGGCAGGCGGATTTCTGAGTTTGAGGCCAGCCTGGTCTACAGAGTGAGTTCCAGGACAGCCAGGACTACACAGAGAAACCCTGTCTCAAAAATCAAAAAAAAAAAAACAAAAAAAAAACAAAAAAAAAAACAAAAAAACAAAAACAAAAACAAAAACAAAAACAAAAAACAAAAAAAAGGGTACTTAGATGCTTTAACCTCCCTTCTAGTCCACCACCCACCAGAGGTTGGAATGGAAAACTTAATGGGAAAAGGAGGGTGTGGACCTGTTTAGAAATAGTTCTTTAGGGCAAGTCCAATCTGTGTTGACAGGATATGCAGTTCAGTTCACACAAATCAGTAGTGGTAGCTTAATCCACTTGAAAACACCATTCACGAATCAGCAAAGGCAGTTCAATCCAGAAGAAACCATGAGGCTCTGCCAATCTGCCCAAGTCCTAGGAAGTAGCAGGAAGCTGCTGGAACACCACCAGAAGTTCTTTGATGCATTTCTCTCTATGAAATCATGATAAATGATGACTAGAAAAAGTGGCAAGGCGAACCAATACCACACAGCGTCGTCCACTGTCTGTTGGGGTATCTTTATACCCTTTCCAAGCATTACATGTTCTTTCAAGCATCTGCTGTAGCAAAACATCACATGCCCCCTTTCTAGGCAGCTTCCAGGAAAATACCACGTGTTTGTTCTCAGCAAAACATCCTCCCATATGTTTGCTTCAGCAAAAACATCCTCTCATAAGACAGTTTCCAGGGCTGAAGCAATGACTCAGCGGTTAAAAGCACTGACTGCTCTTCTGAAGGTCCTGAGTTCAAATCCCAGCAACTACATGGTGGCTCACAACCATCCGTAATGAGATATGACTCCCTGGAGTGTCTGAAGATAGCTACAGTGTACTTACATATATAAAATAAATAAATCTTTAAAAAAAGAAGACAGTTTCCAGAAAAACATCACATGATACAACTGACTCTCCAAAGAAATCAAAAAATTTCACTTCAAACTCTTATAAAAGAAACCATTTGATTGGGGATGGCTTGATTTACATCTTGATCTAAAAGCAGCAGAAGAAGACTGTCACATTAGGCTTAGTTTGAGCATATTAAACCCCAAAGCCCACCCTGACAGTGACACACTTCCTCCAACAAGACCACACCTACTCCAACAAGGTCACGCCTCCTAAAAAGGGCCAAGCATTCAAATACATGAGTCTATGGGGGTCATTTCCATTCAAACCACCACACATCTTATCCTCAAGTTGGAGGTAGAGAGGGTGAGACTGGACCTAGGGTTGGTAATTGAAACCCAAAGCCCACCCCAGGGGACATACTTTCTCCAATGAAGACATACCTCCTAATCCTTTCCAAAACACTTCTACCAAGCAAGGACAAAGTACTCAAATATGAGCCTATAAGCTACTTTCTTTGTTTTATTTTTAAGATTTATTTATTATTATATGTAAGTACACTATAACTGTCTTTAGACACACCAGAAGAGGGCGTCAGATCTTGTTACAGATGGTTGTGAGCCACCATGCGGATGCTGGGATTTGAACTCAGGACCTTTGGAAGAGCAGTCAGTGCTCTTAGCTGCTGAGCTCTCTCTCCAGCCCCCATGCCACTTTCATTCAAACTGCCACAGTTGGTATCTGAAAAAGAGAGAGAAAAAGAGATAAGAAAAGTTATACTTTTGAGTTAGAATTCAGACAAGCAAGAGGGCTTAAGGGAGAAGTTCCATAAACAGCTGCACTGGAGGCTTCTGGAGAATGTAAGAACATCACCTCATCATGTGGATAATCATTCTTCCCATCTCCTTAGCACAGCAGTTCTCAACCATGAGTCACAACTCTAAAAACCATTGAAAAATACAGATATTCATATTATGTTTCATAGCAGTAGCAAAATTACAGTTATGAAGTAACAGTGAAAATAATTTTATGGTTGGGGGTCACTACAACATGAGGAAATTTATCAAAGGGTCAGAGCATTAGGAAGGTTGGGAACCGCTGACTTAGCACATCGTCAGGTAAATCAGGTTTCCTGAGGAGTAGTCTCCTGGTAAAAAGCCCAGCTGGGTTAACTCTTAAAAGAAGAGACAGTAGCATGTAATGTTCTAATATTTGGGGCCAATCAGAATGTCATCTCTCTATCCAGGGCTAAAGGTAGAACTCAGATTGTACTTTGTGACCAGGAGGAAGTAGCTTTCCCTTTATGTGCCTAATGAAACCCGGATACCTCCACTCTTTCATAGGCTTTTTTTTTTTAATTTGGTTTTTTTGAGACAGGGTTTCTCTGTGTAGCACTGGCTGTCCTGGAACTCACTCTGTAGACTAGGCTGGCCTCAAACTCAGAAATCCGCCTGCCTCTGCCTCTCAGAGTGCTGGGATTACAGGCATGCGCCGCCACCGCGTGGCTTCCGTGGGCTTTTAAATCTTGAGGAGCAAAGCTGGTTCTTCTCTCTCTAGTGATGCCAGGGAAACAGGAGGTGGGCTCCAGCATTGATATGAGAAAGGTCCATTCCTGCATGGCCTCCAAGCCTGATAACACCTGTCTAGATACCTAACAGCGTGGGGATCAAGCAGTACTCTCTTTCCATCAATCCCTCCATGTGCTCCTAAAGTAACTGTATGCTAAGCACAAATCTCCATGTCTCCAGATTTTTGAGCTCCAGCCCCATCAGAACTTGGATCTCAGGGAAAGTAAAACAGAAACCTGGTCATGTGCGTGTATTTCCTGTTACAGTTGGATTAAAATTAATTAATTAATGTTGGGGTGTTTTCTTCAAGACATAACTTTTCTATGTAGCCCTTGCTGTCCTGGAACTTGCTCTGTGGACCAGTTTGGCCTCAGACTCAGAGACACTACTGCCTTTGCCTCCCGAGTGCTGGGATCAAAGGTATGCACCACCATGCCTAGATTTATTTCATCCATAATCACCATAAGGTATATGCGTTCCCCTTCCTTGGGTCAAAACCATGACATTTTTGACTTCTTTCTGCCTACAATAGGCCTCTGTGTATGTGCTCTGTACCCAGCTATAGGATCTTACCTATTTTTTCAAGACAAAATGCTTCAGATTATTCACTCTTGTTTTATTAGTACTTCTGTCTCCTGCAATACCTGTGCTAACCTAATCAGGTGTTTATTTATTTAAAGAAACAAAACAAAAAAACAAGAGGGAAACCTTGACAAGGCACACATGGATCCCGGTGCTTGCCACGCAGGAAACGTGGTCCCGGACAGCTACGGTATGTACAGAGGTGGGGGAAGCGAGCTGCCCCGGCCCTAGTGCGCCTCGCCCACAGCTCCATAGAAGTGGCGACACCATACTAAGGAGGGAGGTGGGGCTCTCCTGGATATGGGTACGGGCCATCTCTCCTGGGGACACGACGCTGCTCTCTCTTAGAGCCTTGCTTTGCACAGCCTTGGGCCAGGAATGCAATGAAAGACAGGATCTGGGTGAGCATGTGACGGGGAGGGGGGGAGTAGTCCCTCGGTGAGCATGTGGGGGGGTGCTCCCTCAGGGCCCAGAGCCACCACCACGCCCAGTGTTGACGTCGCTTGTTACAGTGTGCAAATGGCTTGGTCAAGGAGCCTAATCGTTTACCCTTAATATGCAGAAAGGATTTGAAAACTAAAGTTCCTTGAAGAGGCCAGGCATGATGATGCATGCCTTTAATCCATGCATTCAGGAGACAGAGGCATGAGGATCTCTGTGCATTTAAAAACAACCTGGTCTTCATGATGACCAGGCCAGTGAGGCTACATAGTGAGGTCCTGTCTCAAAAAAAAAAGTGTAGTGTGGAATTTGTTTCCAGGACTTATTGCGTTTTCTTTGGACATATGTTTCAAATGAGTGTAGTAGGTTTCAGAGGAGGGAGTTCTGTTCAGGAGCCAAGAGATGACAGTGTCTATGTAGGTCAGGAGTCTGTTGGAGTTGGTGTATTATAGGGTATTATAGGGTGGTTCTGATGCTTTGACCTGGAAAGCTGCATAACTCTAAAGGTCCTGTTCCCCAATTGGTTCTTAATCAATCAATAAAGATGCTATTGGTCGCCGGGCGTGGTGGCGCACGCCTGTAATCCCAGCACTTGGGAGGCAGAGGCAGGCAGATTTCTGAGTTTGAGGCCAGCCTGGTCTACAGAGTGAGTTCCAGGACAGCCAGGGCTACATAGAGAAACCCTGTCTCGAAAAAAAACAAAACAAAACAAAACAAAACAAAAAAAAAAACAAAAAGATGCTATTGGTCAATGGCTGGGTTGAAGCAGAACTTGCAGGTTCCCACAGGCAGGCTAGGAAGCGAAGGAGGAAAGAGAGAATTTGCCATGCTCTGTAGGGAGAGAGGGTCGCCAGCCCTGTGAGATCTCAGGTAAAGTGGTCACTGGCTGCTTCCCCAGGAGAGAGATTAGAAACACAGCTAAGCTGAGGGCAGAAGAGACTAGAAAAGGCAGAGTTTCTGTTACCAGGCTAGGGACCACAGGTAGGGACCACGAGGAGAGAAAAGTAAAGGAAAATGAAGGAGGGGGAGGAGGGAAAAGGAGAGAACAAGAAGTCTCCACTAGACAGGATGAACCAGGAGCACATGCCCAGGGGAAATGCTCCCCCAAAACAGACTGCTGGAGAAGAAGTAACCCAGGCGAGACTCAAGCAGCAAGCATTTGGGGAGCACAGCTGGAAATAATAGTCTAGCAAATAGAAATATAGATTAGGGGTATTCCCTGTAATTGTGCAAGAGCTGATTAAATAACCCACAGGACTCTTGCTTGGTTATTAGGGAGCGATCTAGGTCATATTGGAATCCATTTACAGTTTATGGTAGCCGGATTTAGTCAAAAAGCTCATGCCACCAGTGATATTCCTGGAGTCTGTTTCAAGGGTAGTAAAGTAGCCAGTGTGTCTCTTTTGGCCAGAAGAGAAGCCTGAGAGCATAAATTCTGAACGTGATATTCCAGAGAGAGGGAGAGGGGGAGGGAGAGGGGAGGGAAAGGAGGAGGGGGAGGGGAGGGGAGAGGGAGGGGGAGGGGAGAGGGAGAGGGGGAGAGGGAGAGGGAGAGGGGAGGTGTGGAGGTGTGTGTCTTAAGAATGTATGGAGTCTGCAGTGATGAGCATGAGAACATTTCTTTAATGTAGCATAGAAGTAATAGAGGGAAGGAAAGTGGAGACGACTTAAAGTTTGGGGAATCAATTAGAAGGATCAGGAAGAAAGTAATAGAAGGGGAGAGAGATATCATATTGTAAAGGAAAAAGTGAAAAAGAGTAGGTAAGGAAAGAAAATTCTTGGGTTTTTTTTGGTCAGTTGTTTTGCTTACATTCTTGTTGCAATTCTTTGGTGGCAGGTTGTTTTGGTGGCAGGTTGTTTTGGTTTTTAAGCTACAGTGACAACTATGGTTGTCTTTGAACTCTTGATGTAGAATAAGGCCTTTCCACTATTATAAATAACTGTGCCTAAACCAATTTTCCATTGCGGGTTGAGGACTGAACACAGTGAGATAATGGATGGTCTATAAGGACGACTTAGACCCAGGAATATCCATCCCAGGGACCTCATGAGCTGCCACTGCTGACAAGATGGGCTACAGACATGAGCGCAATCCCAGTAAGACGTCTGCTTACTAGAATCTAACTCCGAGGGGGCTGGGAGTCCTTGGGCCAGTGAGATGGCTCAGTGGGTAAGGGCACTCGCTACCAATGCCACGACTGAGGTCCTGAGTTGGATCCCTGGAACCCACAAGGTCAGACCCCACGTGGTGGAAGGAGATGCTCACCCCCACACGCCCTCTTCTCACCTCCATATGCACGGACATTTCCAAATAAGAAATGAATAAATGCAATGAAAGTTTTCTTTTCAAATCAGGGTATTTCTTTGAAACAGTCTGGCTGCGGGATGTAAGTCAGTGTCCGGTGCTTGACTAGCATGCACGATGTCCCAGGTCCCATCCTTAGTAGCAGCAAAGCAAGCAAGCAAACAAACTGGGAGGGTTTCCTGCATGGAGATGCATGAATTGGAAGCTAACTGATGGTCTAATAGGATAGATGAAAAGTCTCAGACTGGTAAGCCAGAGGAAAGATGACTGATTGCTGCTTTCAAAACGGGTATAAATGAATTGCCAACCTTTTTAGTGCAGACGATTTTATGTTTAAAAATCAACAACTGGGCTGCAGAGATGGCTCAGCAGTTAAGAGCATCGACTGCTCTTCCAGAGGTCCTGAGTTCAATTCCCAGCAACCACACGGTGGCTCACAACCATCTGTAATGGGATCAGATGCCCTTTTCAGGTGCGTCTGAAAACAGCTACAGAGTACTTACATATAATAAATAAATCTTTAAAAAATATATGGTTAGTTCTAAGGCATAACAGGGTAGTTAAGGAACAAACAAAGCATAAGCAAAGGCCCTTTGATTACTGTGTTAAGAATCCTTTTTTTTGTTTGTTTGTTTTTTTTGGTTTTTCAAGACAGGGTTTCTCTGTGTAGTCCTGGCTGTCCTGGAACTCTGTAGACCAGGCTGGCCTCGAACTCAGAAATCCGCCTGCCTCTGCCTCCCAAGTGCTGGGATTAAAGGTGTGCGCCACCACCGCCCGGCTGTATTCAGAATCATAACAAGATACAAAGAACATATTCCTCTGCTGTGTTCATCTTGAGCCTACGCCCTAGTCCTAACCCAAAGCCAAATTCCTGCCTGAGGCCTACTTCCCTGTCCTGGCTCAATGTCAAATTCTTGCCAGAAGAATTCTTTCTAGAAGCTGCCCTAAGATCTCTCCACAATATAAGAGTTAGTTAATCAAGAGCCAGGTAACATTCCATAACCCTCTTGCCTTGTGCCAGTACTCAGAATTTCTGACTCTAAATTCCACACCATGATCACAACGCAGTGGTTGGTTCCAATGGCCACAATTACGAAATCATGAGGTTTGGGGTTTTCATTTCGTAATTTTATGCTTTTTGTCCCTCCCTCCAAGTTAAGGATAAAGGTTAGATCAAAGAGCCGAAGGGACTCTCCCTATCCCGGAAGTGGGGCTCTTTCCACCTGTTTCTGCTTTCGTCTGGTCCTACTGCCAGGCTTCACATCCCCATTTGCCAAATGTGCCATAGGGTCAGAAGACGTCTTTGCCATGCCTCTTCCCAGGAAGGACAGCTGCTGATAAAACCCATGTGACGAACATGTGGCGTTCCAGTGGTGCTCACCATCAATCCTCCTGGCAACATAAGCTGCTGCTTTCCAGTCGGAACCTTGAGAGTGACACTCCCCCGTCTCTGCTCGGTCTGACCCTGCCTCACCCACTGCTGCCTACTTCTCTGGTCCCGGTTTCTGAAACCAATGTTACTGCACCTTCAGATACTATGAAAGCATTCTACTTGAAGAGTGCTATATCTGGAGTGAGAGCTCCCTCTGTTGAGAGATCTGGACCAAGTCTTACAGGCCCTGGGGCCCTGGGATTAAAGGCATGTACCACCATGCCTGGTTAATATCTTGCTTTTAAGAAACAAGACTTATAGGACATCCTATTAATATATGGAAATCTTATCTCAAACAAACAAGAAAATCAACAACAAAACAGAATGGAAATATCCCCTTGAAAGATCCTGTCTTTTTTCTTTGGTTTGATTTTTTTGTAAAGACTTCTTTATTTATATTATTATTGTTGTTGTTGTTATTATTATTTTGTTTTTTTTTTTTTTTTGAGACAGGGTTTCTCTGGATAGCCCTGGCTGTCCTGGAACTCACTCTGTAGACCAGGCTGGCCTTGAACTCAGAAATCTGCCTGCCTCTGCCTCTCAAGTGCTGGGATTAAAGGCATGTGCCACCACTGCCTGGCAAGACTTCTTTATTTATATTATGTATATGAGTACATCATTGCTGTCTTCAGACACAGCCTAAGAGGGCATCCGATCCCATTACAGATGGTTGTGAGCTACCATGTGGTTGCTGGGAATTGAGCTCAGGACCTCCGGAAGAGCAATCGGTGCTCTTAACCACTGAGCCATCTTTCCAGCTCGGGGCTGTGGTGTGTCTGAAGACAGCTACAGTGTACTTACATATAATACATAAATAAATCTTTAAAAAAAAAAAAAAAGGTGGTTTCTCTATGCGGCCCAGGATCTCCAGGAACTTGTTCTATAGACCAGACAAGCATGAAAATCAGAGATCTGCCTGCCTCTGCCTCCAGAGTACTGGAATTAAAAATGTGTGCTGCCACCACCCAGTGAAAGATTCTTTCTCATACAAACAAACAACAACAACAAAAAATATATCATTCTTTTCCCTTCCCCCCACAAAAAATGCAAGAACTTTATTATAATCACTATTATTCTCAATACCAATAGTAAGGGAAACAGGTCACTTTCAGTGACCTAATAATTCTCACAGACCCACACCAAAGTACAGGGAACACACAGCAGTCCCTCGGGTTGCTGAACTTTACAAAACAATTGCAGATGCTTCAGCATTTCTGCCGCATAAGGTGTGACGGTCTGCACAGGGTACCTCGCGTCACCCGTTCTAAGGTCGTTCAGTTAGCTTCATAGGCCAGAGGGAAGCTACCGGCTCCTCAGCAGCGCTGTGGCCAAGCCCGATGACTCAAAGCTACCCTCGATTCACACCAACATTTCAATAATTAAGAAACAGAAGAGTTGCCGGGGCGTGGTGGCGTATGCCTGTAATCCCAGCACTCGGAAGGCAGAGGAAGGTGGATTTCTGAGCTCGAAGCCAGCCTGGTCTACAGAGTGAGTTCCAGGACAGCCAGGGCTACACAGAGAAACCCTGTCTCGGAAAAAAACAAACAAACAAACAAATAAACAATCCAGAAATATAAGAGTCACCTGGTATGGTGGCACGCACCTGTAACCCCAGAATTTAAGGCTGAGGCTGGTGGATCTCTGTGAATTTGAGGACAGTGATCTACATAGTGAGTTCTTGGACTGCCACAGTTATGTAATAGAGTTCTGCTTAAAGGAAATATAAGGAGGAGGAGGAAAAGGGGGAAAGGAGGCTGGCTGACAGCACAGGCTATGGGGTCTTGGATACCAAATTACTTACAAATGTGAGGAGCCTGTCCTTCTTAGAAAGCCGGCAGAGGCCTGATAAATAGGACCAGAAAGGCTGGGAGAATAGATGCTCTTCACAGAGCCACTGTGACCCGCGGCTAACTCTACTGCAGGCCGCCAAGCCAGGCAAGAACGCCCTCCCTGAGCAGCTCTGTAGAAGGTTCACCATCTGGCTAACATTCGACTCTTCAGAAGAGCAGGGATTCTGCAGTTACTGTGATGGCTAACTTTATATTTTAAGTTTAATTTTTTTTTTATTTTGTTTTTTTTTTCCCGAGACAGGGTTTCTCTGTATAGCCCTGGCTGTCCTGGAACTCATTCTGTAGACCAGGCTGGCCTCGAACTCAGAAATCTGCCTGCCTCTGCCTCCCAGAGTGCTGGGATTACAGGCGGGCGTCACCACTGCCCGGCTAAGTTTAAATTTCTGTGCTTAAGAGATCTATAAAATAAAAATGCAGCCAGGTGCTGGCCGTGTACACCTTTAATCGAGCACTCAGGAGGCAGAAGCAGGTGGCTCTCTGTAAATCCAAGGCCAGCAAGGGCTGCACAGAGAAACCCTGTCTCGAAAACCCAAATAAAGTCAGTCAATCAATCAACCAAGCCTCTAACCTGTAAACCCCGCTTGCCCAAGGACAGGTGGCCTTCTGGAATGCTGGGGGCTCGTCATGTAAGATAGCAAGCCAAGTGTTTTCTGTAAACAAGCTAGGTTGCCCCAACAGCACAGGATGTGTGCTTGGTCACATGTGCACCAGACGTATATAGGCAGGAAGTACATCAGGATGTATGCTTGCCCCTGATTAGACAAAGGCAGGGCATGATTAGCCTTGTGGATTTCGCCTTTAAAGCCCCTGACTAACGTAATTCGGCGTCACACTCTGGGAAACCCCAGGTATAGACCAGGCTGGTATTCACAGTATTTAATAAAGCTTAATTCATATTTGGCTCAAAAATCGTGGTAGTGGTTTTACATCTGTCTGGTTGAATTAATACCATTTGTGGGGACTGTTGGGACTCAACTGTGGACAAACAGCTGAGGTGTAAGTTTTACATACTAAATTGGACCTGGCTTCCAGGTTCTCCCAGCATCCCTCAGTCCCTACCTATGTATGCCCTCTATCCTGAACCCTCTAGTCCAGTGTCTGGGCCTCCACTCCCCAAGATGTTCTTCAATATCTAATCCAGAAGCTTTGGTTCTCTCTCTTTCCTCTCCCTCTCTTTACATTTCCTCCCCCCTATTTTTCTCTCTGCTCCCTCCCACTCTTCTGTCTCCCCATCTACATGGTGATGTCACTGACTCCTCCTGTGAGGTCCAAGAGCTCCCTTCCTCTCTCCTCCAATAAACTTGCCTTATATTTTAATTTGGCTTGAATGGACTCATTACACTGGTGGAGCTAACTTCTCAGGGGCAATCTAAGGAAGTAAACAAAATTAGTAAAAAGCACAACAGCATAGTGTTTTGTTTTGTTTTTCCCATAACCCTACTAAATCTCCCCAAAGTGGCCTTTTACTTTAAATGATCGGTGGCTGCAGTATGAAAAGCTTCTTTTTACTTAGGACTTGTCAAGTTCTGCTAATGGCACTTCAAGAGGTGCAGTGGTCCTTCAGTGACCCACAGCTCTTAGAAACCAAGTTTCGGATGGGACCCTTTCCTGGCTGTAAACATGGGGATTTCTGGCAACAGATGCACACTTCTGTGCAGAGAGTTCGAGTTTGTTCGGTCCAGTAAGCACCCCGGGAGGCAACCTGGGGTGCTGTTGCCCCTGAGGGTGCTGGGGTCTGGACACTGGTCACTCTCACAAGGCTGTTAGTTGTGCTTTGTAAAGCCTGTTTGTCCATGGAGGCATGTGGTTTTGCTGTTGGGTGTTTATTACCCTCGGCTGTAACACCAGAGATGAACATTGTAGGTTTAGTAGAACTGGTGCTTTCCTGTTCTTATTCACCCATGTCTTTTTCTTTCTTCCCTTCTAGGGTATGTGAGCCTTTATCAAGATCTGCATTCTAGATTTCAAGGTCGGTAGGAGTCCAGGTTTGGTCTCCAGCTTCCCTTTAGCCAGAAGTGGCTGAAGGAGTCCAGAGCAGAGAGAGAAAGTATACTGAACATGACCAGCAGCTGGCCATGGCTAGGGCTATCTCCTGTGGAAGGGAGAAGAGCGGAGCAGAGAATAGAGAAAACGTGGTGACTACACAGGGAGCAGAAGCCTAGAGGAAGCAGGAGACTAGCAAGATTGTAAGGAGAGTGGGTAGCTGTGGGGAGGCGGAGTGAGGGGTGGGGGCTGGGAAATGCATAACTAAGGGAGCCTGGAGACGGGAGTGGACCTTGATGACACAAGTACATGCTAATTGGAGAACCAGAGGTCCCTTCTTTGTTTGTTTCGAGACAGGGTTTCTCTGTGTAGCCCTGGCTGTCCTGGAACTCACTCTGTAGACCAGGCTGGCCTCGAACTCAGAAATCTGCCTGCCTCTGCCTCCCAAGTGCTGGGATTAAAGGCGTGCGCCACCACTGCCAGGCCAGATGTCTCTTTTGCCAGAAGAAAGGGAAATGACTGCTTTGGCAAGCAGAAAAGGCTTCAAAAGTCCCCGAGGAATGCTGGCTTTTATCTAGTTGCTGGAAACCCTCTTATAGTCCAATTTGAGCTTATTTCTGGTTTAGACTGGCTTTTGGAGTTTGGGGAATTGACAATTGTTTTCAAGTTTCATTCTGACTCCATTTTTAAAATTCTTTTGTCTAAGAGACTAAGCCTATCAAAAAGGCACCTTAACTCCTAGTGACAAAACCTTGTTCTACTGAGTGTCCTTAGTCATTGGGTAAATGCAAATGAAAGGCACATTGAGATGTTTTTTCACACTTGCAAAGATGAAGATAATGAAATTCAGATGACATTGTGTTGGAAAGGATATGGAAACTGGAACCCTCTTGTGCTGCTAAGAGGAATGTGAAATGGGGTAGCCATCTTGGAAAGCCTTTGCCAACCTGATCCTGCTTGACAGATTAGCTCAGGGAGGGACTAAAGAATGCCCCTCACCCCCAAAACAGGACTTAAAGAAAGCAGAATGGTGGTGATGGCTTCCACTAGCCATTTTGATTCAAACTGGACCAGTTCAAATTTAAATCAGGGACTTCCTTCCATAGGTCTAAAAGAATCTGGACAAATGGCTAACTGTGGTGCCTGTTAGCACATCAAAGGACCCTTTTCTCAACTCTTTCCTACCGAACCCTGCCTTTTCCCTTGTGTGCTCTCTTGGCGCTCTCTCTCTCTCTCTCTCTCTCTCCCCCCTCTCTCTCCCCCCCTCTCTCTCCCCCTCCCTCCCTCCCTCCCTCCCTCTCCTTTGCCCAGACTATCTTGCCTTCCTGTCCTGCTCTCCTCCCTGTGTCTTAGGGTTACTATTCCTATGACAAAACACTGTGAGCCGGGTGTGGTGGTGCAAGCCTGTAATCCCAGCACTTGGGAGGCAGAGGCAGGCGGATTTCTGAGTTCGAGGCCAGCCTGGTCTACAGAGTGAGTTCCAGGACAGGGCTATACAGAGAAACCCTGTCTCGAAAAAAGAAAAAAAAAAAAAAAAAAAAAAAAAAGATGTGAGCAAAAACACTGTGACCAAAGCCACTTGGCTTCCATATCACAGGTCATCAGCAAAGGAAGTCAGGACAAGGACTCAAGCAGGGCAGGAGCCCAGCGGCAGGCGCTGATAACAGAAGCCACGGAAGGGTGCTGCTCACTGGCTCACTCCCCGTGGTTTGCTCAGCTTGCTTTTTTATAAAACTCATAACCACTAACTAGCCCAGGGGTCTCACACACACACACACACACACACACACACACACACCAATGGGCTGGGCCATTCTCCAATAATCACTAATTACGAAAACGCTTGCCTATAACACGGTCTTGAGGTATTTTCCCAATTTCTCTTCTGGTGATTCCAGGTTGTGTCAACTGGACATAAAAGTAGCCAGCACCCGATCCCACCCTTTTCTCATGTTTACTCCTTTCCCTGCTCAGACTCTTTACGGTGGGTGCCTCTGGCTGGACTCTGCCTCAAATCTACAATGAAAGCCTTCCTCTCGACCTTCTCTTTGGAGTTGTCATGGCCTCACTTTCTACACCTTTTTCTTGCTTTCTTTCTTTTTTGTTTTTTCAGATACTTGCCAAAGCCTGGGCATATTTCCCATGATGCTCTGGGCATTTTTTCCAGAAGCAGTCCCCGCTCTGCCCCTTTCTTCCCAGCTTCAGCCGTATGGCTCTGTGTCTAACCTCCACACATAACTCTTCTTCTGACTTTCCCCTCTTTCTCTTTTTCAACTTCCTTTTCTTTTTTTTTCTTTTTTTTTCCGAGACAGGGTTTCTCTGTGTAGTCCTGACTGTCCTGGAATTCACTCTGTAGACCAGGCTGGCCTCGAACTCAGAAATTTGCCTGCCTCTGCCTCCCAAGTGCTTGCAGTTTCTTTCTTAAACTCTAATAAAACCATCCTCGGGCTTTCTTCTGGGTCTGTATTTATTATTTATTTATTTATTTATTTATTTTCATACAGGGTTCCACTATGTAGACCAGGCTAGCCTGGAACTCATAGAAATCCATATGCCTCTGCCTACCAAGACATGCAATACCAGGTCTGACTCATTTTTTTTTAAAATCTTCTTTTATTAATGAGACTAAGAACCCAAAGAAGGGGCTCCAGTTTTCCTGATAACTCTGAAACTGCAGTTGGTTTAAAACTAGAGAAATGTAGGGCCTTCTTTTTAGTATTTCTCCATCACAGTATAAATACATTCATGGCTGTAGATTCAGGAGGTGTGAAATGGGTTGTAGTATAAGACCTTGTATATAATATCATCACTGTCATAACTAAAAAGACATACAAAAACTCCCAGGGACATTTCTTTGTTTTTGATTGTTTGTTTCTTTGTTTTGAGTTTGTTTGTTTGTTTTGAGACAGGGTTTCTCTGTGTAGCCCTGGCTGTCCTGGAACTCATTCTGTAGACCAGGCTGGCCTCGAACTCAGAAATCCGTCTGTCTCTGCCTCCCAAGTGCTGAGATTACAGGTGTGTGCCACCACGCCTGGCTCTGTTTTGAGTTTTATGTGCGTGTTTTGCCTGCAAGGGGCATTAGAATCCCCTGGAACTGGAATTCCATAGGGTTGTGAGCTACATGTGAGTGCTGAGAATTAAACCAGGGTCCTCTGGAAGAGCAGCAGGTATTCTTAACCACTGAGCCATCTTTCCAACCCCTTGTTTTGTTTTAGTTGAACATGTTTCCTATTAACTTGTCTTGGCAGTTTTCATTTTTCTTGTATCAGATCCTGCCGCTGGGCTCCTGCCCTGCTTGAGTCCTTGTCCTGACTTCCTGTGCTGATGGCCTGTGATATGGAAGCCAAGTGGCTTTGGTCATGATATTATCTGTATTGTCTGTTTACTACTTGTGTGCCTGGTACCCAAAGAAGTCAGAAGAGGCCCTGGAACTGGAGTTATAGACTATTGAGAACTGCCATACGGGTGCTGGGAACTGAACCCGGGTCCTCTAGAAGAGTAGCCAGAGCTCTTTAGCTCTGATACATCTCTCCAGTTCTGCTTGTTTTGGAGACAGGGACTGATATATCCCAGGCTTACTTCAAACTCTCTCTGAAGGTATATATGACCTTGAACTTCTGATCCTCCTGCCTCTACTTTGCAAGTGCTGGGATTATTGATCCCAGGACTTCATGCATGTGAGCCAATTATTCTATCAGCTAAGCTGCATCCCAGCCCATCCAGTGAGTTTCAACAAATAAAATGTATAATATCCATGCACTGCAATTTAATTCAACCAACCCAAAAATAAATAAATAAATAAAAGGAAAAAGGTATTGACATTTGCTGCAAAGTGAAAATATTGTACAATATTATATGTGATTACATTCATATTCCGTGTAAAAGAAAAAAACTGGGTGTGGTGGGACACACCTTTAATCCCAGGACTCAGGAGGTAGAAACAGGCTATAAATTCAAGGCTAGCCTGCTCTACATAGCAAGATCCTATTTCAAAAATCCCAGATAGCAAATCTTTACAGATGTAAAGCCTGGAAATTGTTGGCTAAAGTTGGATGGATTAGGCGTCATAATTAAAAGCAACAGACTGCATTTTCACGAGTGGTGAAAATATTCTTAAACTAATGGTTGCCCAATTGTGAATATACTAAAAGCCACTAAAAGGCTCAAATGGGTGAGTTGTACAACATGTGTCACAGGACAATCAGACAAGCCAGGGACCGTTCAGCGCACCCTGCTATGATATTGAGAACAGCTGAGCGATGGCGAAGCTTCAGAAGCACCTAGTCCCACTGGGTTTCAAGCTACTTCCATTTCCTAGTTTACCGGTTTACTCCTTTAATCACATATGGCTCTATCCCCGGAAAAGTGGTGACTTTTCAAAATATGCATCATGGCTAAGAATGAACGGTGGGTGCTGCACAGCCGACGTTCGACAAGCTCTATTGTGCAGGTGTACAGCAAGGCACGTATACAAATACACACCGGGCCTTTCAGAAGATTCTGGACGAAATCAGTCTCAGTGCCCCTGGTTCTTGTTCTAAGGAACAGCAGAGCAGCTCGCAACACCAGGGGACAAAAGTCCCGCCCCTACGAGCAAGATTTGAAGAAACCACGAAAAGGGACCCAGCGATCGTTGGCTAATTGTGAGTCCCAGTACCAGGTCAACCCAGAACACAGCAAGCGGCACCGCCCTCGAACAAACCCAGAGAACAATGCACCCAGCCCTGCCCACAGCGACTGAGCCGCGCCCAGGCGGTGGCCAGCCTGTCGGGAAATGTAGTTTCTGAAGCACAGCTGGCGCAACCGCCCGCCGCCCCGGAGCTCCTCAAAACTACAAATCCCGTCACGCCCCGCGACGCCCGCTTGCCAGCTTTTGCCGGAAGGGATCGTGGCTGACATGGCGGAGGACCTCCAGGGCGGCGGTGCGGGTGGCCCACAGCACCCTGTCCCCAGTGCGAGTCACAGCAGCTTTCCAGAGTACGAGCTTCCCGAGTTGCACACGCGCGTATTCCACGTGGGCTCCTTTGGGGAGCTGTGGCGCGGCCGGCTAGGGGCCCGGGATTTGTCGCTGAGCGAACCTCAGGCAGCCGCGCAGCCGACGGACGGAGGGGCATCCAACGACGGCTTTGAGGATGCTGCAGTAGCCGGCGATCTGGGTTGCAGTCTAGAGGCTGCGGCAGAGCTGAGGGTCGTGTGCGGGTGAGTGTGCGGCCTCGGGGCCCTGCGTGGATCCCACAGGGCGCAGCCTCGTCCCTGCGTTTCCCGGGGACCCTTAACCTTCGTCCCCACTAAACCCTTTCCGGAAGGCCGGAAAAGGTCCTAGGGTCCGAAAGCACCTTTCTTAGGGTGGATTCAGTAACGGGACACTACAACGGCACAAAAGATTTCTATTCTCTGTTCTTTAAGGTGCTTGTTGAAGTAACAGCGGTATGTATCTGTCATTGATATTTGGACAATGGAAGTACGTGAGGATGGAGGAGACAAACAGAGCAGGGTTAAAACCTTGATTAACCTCGATCCTCGTGAATATGTTATTACTAAAATTTCCCCAAAAGTTTCTTACCTGGGTTAGAAATATAAAAACTAACTTGTAATGGTTCTCCTTTTGACAGTACTGGCTGTCCTCAAATGAACACATATCCTTTTCAGTATAACATTGGCACAAAACCCATTGTCTTGAATTCTGGCCTCCTTTGAGCTGCCTGCTGGATTTCATAAGACTTAATTATTCAACGATGTATTTAGGACAAGCTCTGACCCGCTGTTGAAAAATGCATGGCTGATGATAAATCATTGCTCTTCCTCTCTCCCTTTCCCAACCCCTCCCTCTTTCTAAGCCTTGATAAACTGAGATGCCTCGGAGAAGATGAAGACCCAGAAGTCATCCCAGAGAACACTGACTTAGTGACTTTATGGTATGATTTGTGTTTTGTTATATGCTGTTTGTTTTGGTCCTGGAGATGACCTACCACTAAACTACAGTTAGCTCTTCTGCTGTTTATCTGAACACTCTGAATATTTTACTTTTGAAAATAATGTATTGTTCTCCACATCTCTACCACTTAAATTCAACCATTAGTTGGTGCTCTGGCTTTTGGCTGTAATCCCAGCACTCAGGAGGCTGAGTCAGAAAAACTGATGTAAGTTAGAGGTTAGACTTAGCTAACTAGTGAGTTCAACGATGATTGATGGCTAGTTGGTGTTTTAAACATTTGGACATCCTTTCTTTAGATAGCTCTGTGACTATGGGATACGATTGTGTGTTTTCTCCCCTGGCCCTGCTGTTCAGTAAATCACAGATACTATAAAAATTTACCCATCAGTATGTAGCTCCAAAAGTACCATTCTGCATAATCAGGGTGATATTTTTTGTTTGTTTGTTTTGTTTTGTTTTTTGATTTTTTCGAGACAGGGTTTCTCTGTATAGCCCTGGCTGTCCTGGAACTCACTCTGTAGACCAGGCTGGCCTCGAACTCAGAATCCACCTGCCTCTGCCTCCCAAGTGCTGGGATTAAAGGTGTGCGCCACCACCACCACCGCCGCCCGGCTTATTCTTTTTTTTTTTTTTTTTTTTGGTTTTTCGAGACAGGGTTTCTCTATGTAGCCCTGGCTGTCCTGGAACTCACTCTGTAGACCAGGCTGGCCTCGAACTCAGAAATCCGCCTGCCTCTGCCTCCCAAGTGCTGGGATTAAAGGCGTGCGCCACCACCGCCCGGCGGTTCTTTTTTTTTTTTTTTTTAAAGATTTATTTAATGTATATGTGTACACTGTCACTGTACTTTAAAACTTGTGATTTGCAGCCCACTAATTACACAGCCTCAGCTGTGTCCTGCCGTTCTGAGTCCTTCTGTTATTCCATTCAAGTATTTGTGGGGAGGGCGTGTGTTTGTATATGTTTGTGTTTGTATGTGTTGTTTTTTTAATTTTTATTTTCTATATTCTATGTTTACATTCCAAAGGCTTTCCCCTTTCCCAGTTCCCCCCCCCCATACGTCCCATAATTCCTCTCCCCCCCAACTATTCCCCAATCATTCCCCCCCCTACACACACACACACACACACACACACACACACACGATTTCTCTGTTCTGGGTCTACAAAACTGGATCCAATCTTTACAGGCCCAGGGTCCTCTCCTTTCTTCTTCTTGGGAATCATTTGACTTGCTAATTGTGCCTTGAGTATTTAGGGCTTCTGGGCTCATTAATATCCACTTATCAGTGATTGCATTTCATGTGTATTCTTTTGTGATTGGGTTAACTCACTTAGGATGATATTTTCCAGATCCAACCATTTACCTACAAATTGCATGAGTTCATTATTTTTAATTGCTGAGTAGTATTCCATTGTATAAACATACCACATTTTCTGTATCCATTCCTCCTTTGAGGAATATTTGGGCTCCTTCCAATTTCTGGCTATTATAAATAAGGCTGCTATAAACATAGTGGAGCATGTGTCTTTATTGTATGCAGGGGAATCCTCTGGGTATATGCCCAGGAGTGGTATGCCAGGGTCCTCTGGAAGTGACATGCCCAATTTTCTGAGGAGCCGCCAGACTGATTTCCAGAGCGGTTTTACCATTTTACAATCCCACCAACAGTGGAGGAGTGTTCCTCTTTCTCCACATCCTCGCCAGCACTTGTTGTCTCTTGAGTTTTTAATCTTAGCCATTCTGACTGGTGTGAGGTGGAATCACAGATCTCAGGGTTGTTTTGATTTGCATTTCCCTGATGACTAATGATGTTGAACATCTCTTAAAGGTGTTTCTCGGCCATCCGAAGGGGTGTGTTTGTGTATGTTTGTGTTTGTATGTGGGTGTTGGTTTTTTTTTTGTTTTTTTTTTTGTTTTTGTTTTTGTTTTTTTCGAGACAGGGTTTCTCTGTGTAGCCCCTGCTGTCCTGGAACTCACTCTGTAGACCAGGCTGGCCTCGAACTCAGAAATCCACCTGTTTCTGCCTCCCAGAGTGCTGGGATTACAGGCGTGCACCACCACCACCTGGCCTTGTATGTGTTTATGTGTGTTTGTATATTCGTTTTGTTTGTGTGTGTGTGTGTGTGTGTGTGTGTGTGTTTTCGTGTTTTGTGTATATTTGGGTGTGTGTTGACAAAAGAGTATTCCTCAGCTGGGGTTGGGAAGCTATTGTATTTAAAACTTGAAGAAATTAATCCTAATAATCTTGAAAAATGTTGGACTTTTTTGCAAAAGCCTAAATCTAGCCCTATGCTTGTCTTCCCTAAAACTCGTTCTGGCAGTGATTTAAAAGAAAAATACAAATCTGGCCAGGGCTATTGATGGTTCATGCTTGTAATCCCGTATTTGAGAGACTTAGGGATGAGGATAGCCAGAAGGGCCAGGCTAGCCTGGTTACAGGAATGAGTTCCAGGCTCTCTAGTTATAAAAAGAATCATAAGGTCCCTTAGTATAAGTTTTGCCACTATGTTTTTCTTTTCTAATACAGAGACTTCTTGTCAGGCATTGAAGGGGGAAGGAAGATAATGCTAGAGATTGGTTCTTGCTGTGTGCCATCCGTTTTCTCATAATAGGCCAAATGACTTCAGTATTTAAGGGTTGTTTTGTTAAAGATTGCTTTTGCCCTTCCTTCCTTCCTTCCTTCCTTCCTTCCTTCCTCCCTCCCTCCCTCCCTCCTTGGAACTCACTCTGTGACTTGAACCCCAAGATTCATGTGCCTCTCCATGCCCCTCTCCAGCTCCCAGGATTTACTACTTAACCCAGGTTTGAATTTCTGCCACCAGAGAGGGAGTTGTTAACACCATCCATGCTATGGTAAAATGTGTTCCCACAACCGTTGTTCCTTCCTCCTCACTGGTGTGGCTTAGAAAGCCCTGTTTACTGCTCTAATGCACCATTTCAAGGATAAAACAAATAAACTGTCAGAGTTCTGGAAGAAAGAAAGAACCACAAATTCATGATTCATAACTGTCACCCAAACTAGGAATGTTTTAAAAGTAGATTTTTGAGGCACCAAGATGTATTTGCTATCAGACCTAACAACTGCGGTCAGTTCTTGTAGTCCATATTGTAAAGTTAAGAGAACCAGGTCCTCATAAATCCTCTGACTTATGTCCACCATGGCATGAGGCCACATACTCAAGTCTATATTGTAAACAAAGAATTGTAAAAACTAAAATAAAACAAGCCTTGGATTTTGTGGAAAATTAAAACTGTAGCCTGTGTTAGCATGACAGAAAAAACAAACCATTAAAATAGGAATCTTAAAAACCAGTTCAAGTACCACAAAGACACAGGAGGAAGGACGGGGAAGCTGTGTGCACTCTAGGACTCCGCTGAGCTAGCAAGTCACCAGGAAGCAAAACCTTCCCTGGAGTGCTACGTACAATACAAGTTCTCTCCTGTATTCATACATTTAATGAGTGCCAGTTGGCAAAAAGGAAAATATTTAAACTGTGAAGGTTCATTTTACAGAACAGGTAAAAACATGTATTTGAGCTGGGCGGTGGTGGTGCATGCCTTTAATCCCAGCACTTGGGAGGCAGAGGCAGAGGCAGGCAGATTTCTGAGTTTGAGGCCAGCCTGGTCTACAGAGTGAGTTCCAGGACAGCCAGAGCTACACAGAGAAACCCTGTCTCAAAAAAACAAAAACAAAAAACCCAAAAAAGATCCAGGTGGTGGTGGCGCACGCCTTTAATCCCAACACTTGGGAGGCAGAGGCAGGTGGATTTCTGAGTTCGAGGCCAGCCTGGTCTACAGAATGAGTTCCAGGACAGCCAGAGCTACACAGAGAAACCCTGTCTCGAAAAGCCCAAAAAAAAAAAAAAAAAAAAAAAAAAAAAAAAATCCAAAAAGATAAGAGCTGGTAAACTGTAACCAGCTCACCTTCCTTCCAAGGTCACCGCAGTGTGGCTTTGCTGTCTTGGGAATCACTGACTCATCCTTCATCGTAGCTTCTTTATTTATTCTGTTGTGCGTATGTCTCCCATAGTGTATTGAACCCATATGGATGTGTTTAAGATAAAAATACAAATATTTTGCAAGCTGAATATGGCGGCTCCCTGCCCTTGGGAGGCTAAGATGGAGAGATCCTGTTAGGTTACCCCGCACTAGTGACACCTCATCAAAAATAAACCTCAGTTAAGCAGGCTGGAAGCGGCTTCAGGGGCAGAGGCAGGGAGAGCTTTGTGAGTTTGAGGCCAGCCTGGTCTACATGGTGAGCTCCAGGATGACCAGGACTACACAGAGAAACTACATCTGAGAAAACCAAATTAATTAATTAATTAATTAATTAAAAAATAGATAGCTCCCAAAGAACAGCAAAAATTGCCCTTTGGTGTGCATACACACACACACACATACACACACACACACACACACACACACATTTGTCAGCAAAGAAAATGCATGCTTGTATTTGAGTACATAAATATAGGAAACAAAAACCCAGCAGGTGATCCCATGTGTATTACAGTGTACACAGCTCTGAGGTGGATGCAGAGAGCTGCTCTGAATCTGTGTGGTGGTGACAATGTGAGGCAAAGGAAGACCCTTCTCACCTGTTAGTATTTATCAGACTGTAGGTAGCACCTGAGAAGCTGGTTTACGCCATCACTGGAGTCGAACAGAATAGGTGCCAGTCCTCAGAACCATCTTTCTCACTTATGGAGAGAAGAAAGTGAACACTATGGTGTGTCTTGTGGTTTGGTTTTGGGATTTGAAGTATCCAAGTAGAAGGCTTGAGAAATGTCTCAGTCAGGAAAGTGCTTGCATGAAGCCTGAATCCCTAGACCAACATTAAAGAGACAGTGGTGCACATCCTAGTGTGCATGAAGCAGAGACGGGGATCTTAAGAACAATACCGTAGAAGGATGGCTCAGGGGTTCAGAACATGACTGCTCTTCCAGAGTACCTGGGTTCAATTCCCAGCACCCACATGGCGCTTCACAGTCATCTGGAATTCCATTTCTTGAAGAGCTAATGCCCACTTTCGCCTTTCAGGAGCACCAGGACTCATGTGGTATACAGACATGTATAGGCAAAACACCCATTACACAAAATAAAATACTAATTTAAAAATAATAACAAGGTGAAACCAGGTGTGGGGTTGTAGGCCTTGAGGTGTAGCAGCAGGTAGATCTCCAAGTTCAAGGCCGGCATGGTCTACAAGTTCCAGGCTAGCAAGAGCTATATACTAAGACCCTGTCAAGACTGACTACTTAATTAAAAGAATGAAGCATGATAAAGACACCCATTGTCAATTTTTGGCCTACACACATGTATCCATACGCATACATGTCTGAATCGAATGCACATCCATATCTTAAATACATAACAAACACACCAAAAATAACAAGTGTTTGTACATGCACGGTTTAACATACTTCCTGCCTTCCTCAGCGGAAAGACTTAGAAGAGTGAACTCTACTAATCATAACACACAGTTTCTAGAACTGGTTTCTGCATCTGTCTCCCAAGAAGGGCATGATGGTGTAATATGTAACCCAACACTTGGGACATAGAGGCAAGAGGATTGAGAGATCATAGTGACCTCAAGCCCAGATTGGGCTACATGAGACCTTGGTTTAAAATAAACAAAAACCCCACTCCAGTAAAGGAACTCAGGTTCCTGAAGGGTTAATGTCAAGGTCTGGATAGGAAAAGTAGAGAATGAGTTTTGGATGCCTGTGGTTCCACAAACCAAGTAATGTGTGTCCTCCTCCCCTATCAAAAACACAGATTAGGCTGGGCAGTGGTGGCGCGTGTGTTTAATCCCAGCACTTGGGAGGCAGAGACAGGCGGATTTCTGAGTTTGAGGCCAGCCTGGTCTACAGAATGAGTTCCAGGACAGCCAGGGCTACACAGAGAAACCCTGTCTGAAAAAACAAAAAACAAAACAAAACAAAAAAAAGATTAGAGCCTGTTGCATGTTTGGAGCAACCTACGACTATTTGAGCAACAAAATAGTAGTAGATAGTAGTAGATTTTAACCCATGGAATAAAATGAGTGTAAGTGGACTTTGAAGAGAAGTGAACAAAGGAGTAGGGCAGGTTATTTCACAATAGAATTCCAGTGTGTACGGAGGAACACCATTAGGCATATACCATAGTGAATGGTGTTTGGGGGTGTCATGTGGGTGCGAAAATTCCTGCGTGAAGAAGCAGCGTTTGCATTGTCTCAAAGTACCTTCCTCCAAATCTTTATCCATTTCAGAGAAAATAAAGTGCTGTTCTAGTTGAGGCGCTTGGCCGACAACTTAGCGGATGCAAACATCAGTTACGGTGACTAACACTAGAGGCCTGAGATGGGCCGCACCCTGAGAAGGCGCCTCGGCCTTGTAATGGTGTTCCAAGACGCTGTTTACTCCAGTCACTTTTAAACTGAAGTCACCTACCAATGGGCATTCAGTAAACTGAATCAATTGTACTCTTGTACAGCGTCGGGCTCATGAAGGAATCTAACAGGCTTGAAGAGACAAGGGGAAAATAACCAGTGCCAGTAGAATCCGAGAGAGTGGTCTGGAAAACATCGTTGTGCTGAGGTGTTTTCTGTTCATGATTTTGTGATCCTAGAAGACATTAGGAGAAAGCTTAGGGGGATATAAGGAGTACGCTCTTGATGTTATTTTTGTAATTTAAGTCTAAAAGAAGTTTCAAATGAGAAGTTAAAAGATGGGGGATAGTTAGTGTAGCTCAGTTTAGAGTGCTTGCCTAGCATCTGTGACATTTTGGGTTTGATTCTTAGCCCTGCTAAAACAACAGGTGTTAAATATTATATGCCAAGGCTTAGAGATAGCTCAGTGGTTAGCCGCACTTGCTGCTCCAGACCCAGGTGCTGGGCCCTACATGGAAGCCCACTGCTCTGTAACTCGGGTTCCAGAGAATCCATGTCTTCTGCCTCCCAGGCACAGAGGACACACGGTGCACAGACATACACGCGGGCATTCACATATATACAATCACTTTAAAGGATATTTTAAGTAAATATTGTAGAGAGTGTGCAGACCATGTTATTTCCGTGTGTGTCTCTTCTCAGTGCGAGGAAGGGGATCTTGGACTATCGGGAAGAAAACATCACGATAGATCGTGCCTGTAGACAAGAAACGTTTGCTTATGAAATGGTAAGTCTCAGCTTTCCACCACGGGTGTGTCATTGGCTGTTGGCATTGCCCACAGGACGGAAGGGACCACCCTCTGACTCCTTTAGCTCTGCTGACTTCCCTTTAGTTCAGGCTCACTGTTGGTGTTAGACCAAATTCACCCATCTACCACCCTGTTCCTGAAATTTTTGTTGTTTTGCTTCTGATTTTATTTTAACATATATTTTTAGGAGAAGGCATCAGATTTTGGAACGTGCTATGTAGACCAGGCAAACCTTGAATTCTTAGAGTTCCCTGCCTCCATCTCCTGGGTGCTGGGGTTAAAGGCATAGTCCACCAGGGCCAGCTTTGTAAACCGTATTCTTAATCTGTTGCTTCATGAATGAAACTCAAGAGTGGAAATGGCTAGTGTTAGAAGATGAGGCACTAGGAGCCGTGATGGTTCAGAGCAGTCACGTGCCACCCTTCTGGGCACGGGTAATGCGTAAAGGCAGCTGCTGGGTCCCCTTTCGGCCTGTGGTAGAATTAGATAACAGTCCACTCTGACTGGCCATGGTTGTACATGCCTGTAAGCTGAACACTCTCAAGATGGACAGGAAGTGTCCCTGCAAGTTCCACTTCATCCTGGTCTACTGAGCAAGGCTCTAGGAAGTAGGATATTCGGGCAGAGCACACTCAAAGGACACTGCACATTAACTGTTGAAAATACCCTAATGAAACCTAGGATCATAATAGGAAACTAAAAAATCTGTTAAGAATTAGTAAAATGAAAACATTTTTGCTGATTTCAAGGTTCAGTAAAGTAGCAAGCTAGCACTGTAGGCAGAATGCTGGCCACCGGGCCCCACAATTTGTCAGCTCCCCAGAACCCACATGGTAGAGAAAAAGTCTCCCTCTGGCTTCTCCACTCTCACAGTGGCATGTTTTTGCACACACGCACAGACACATACAAGATGTAATAAGTATTTGGGGCTATAGTGATGGCTCAAATGACTGTTCTACAGAGGACCCCGGGTTGATTCCCAGCACCCACATGGTGGCTAACTGGTTTATAACTCCAGTTCCAGGGGGATAGATGCCCTCTTCTGGCCTCTGCAGGTATTACATGTACATGATACAAAGACATACTTGCCAGCAAAGTACCCATATACATAAAAAAAAAAAAAAATACAAAAAAAATTTTTTTAAAATAAACTTTAGTGCAAGGCATGGTATTGCTCATCTTTAAATCCCAGCATTCAAGAGGCAAAAGTGGGCAGATCTCTGAGTCTGAGGCCACGCCTGTAGCAAATTCTAGGCTAGCCAGGGCCACACAGTGACATTGTCTCAAAAATAAAAAAGGACTGACTAACCATTAGGTACATTCACAATAATGTTTACTGTTCCTTATTTCCAGAACTTTTTTCTTTTTTTCTTTTTCTTCTTTTTTCTTTTTTTTTTTTGGGGGGGGGGCGTTTCGAGACAGGGTTTTTCTGTATAGCCCTGGCTGTCCTGGAACTCACTCTGTAGATCAGGCAGGCCTCAAACTCAGAAATCCGCCTGCCTCTGCCTCCCAAGTGCTGGGATTAAAGGCGAGCACCACCACCGCCCGGCAAAAGAAATCTTGTTGCATGAGTACACCATATTTTATTTGTTAATATGCTGTTAACTTTTTAGTTGTTTCTCCCTTCTGATTATTATGAACTATTGTTACTGTGAATGTTGGAGGATAAGTAGGTGTCGGGTTCTATTTTGTGATATACCTGGGGTGGACCTTCTGGGCACTATGCTGACTCTGCTTATAAGTTTATGGCCATGTGATGATTCTGTATTAGCACCGCTCTCTTATAAGAAGCTGCACTTTTATTCCCATTAGTAATTTGTGATGCTTCAGTTTCTCCGGCACTTTTTCAATTCATATATTGTGGGTTTAGAATAACCCTAGTAGGGGCTGGAGAGATGGTTAAGAGCACTGACTGCTCTTCCGAAGGTCCTGTGTTCAAATCCCAGCAACCACATGGTGGGTCACAACCATCTGTAATGAGATCTGACACTCTCTTTTGGTCTGTCTGAAGACAGCTACAGTGTACTTAGATATAATAATAAATAAACCTAGCAACAAAAACAAAAGAAAAACAAAAAAACAACAAAAAAAGATGTTCTTCTTATTTTGTAATTTTGATTTGTATTTCCCTAGTGACTAATGATGTTAAGCATCTTTTTAATTATTGGTTGCTTGTATATTTTCTTTGAAAAACATCTATTCTAATTCTTTACAATTAAAGTACCTTGTCTCATTATTGGTTTCTGAATGCTAGAACTTTGCTGTATTTATGACTTAAATATTTTCTCTCCTTCTGAGGGTTCTTTTTTACTTTTTTGATATGCTAGGGGCTAAAAATTGATGAGGTCAAGAATATGAATTTTTTGTTTACTGACTTTTGGAATATTTAAATATTATCTAGCCCAGTACTGTGAAGATTGCTCTTTGATTTCTCTGTAGAGTGTTAGAGTTTTAGTTTGTGGGTTAGGTCTTTGATTCATTTTGACTTATTATTTAAATTTTATTTTATGTTTGGGTATTTGCCTGGATGTAGGTCTTTACAGCACCTGTATGCCTGGTTGTCCAGAGAGGCCAAAAAAGGGTGTTGAATCCCCTGGGACTGCAGTTTTAAAGGTGGTTGTACAATAACTACAATGACCCTATGTAGTTATTGGAAACAAACCATGGTCCTCTACAAAAGCAGCAAATGCTCTTAACAGTTGAACCATCTTTCTAGCTCCAGTTTGAGTCAGTTTTTTTTTTTTTTTTTTTTTTTTTTCCTTCCCGAGACAGGGTTTCTCTGTATAGCCCTGGCTGTCCTGGAACTCACTCTGTAGACCAGGCTGGCCTCGAACTCAGAAATCCGCCTGCCTCTGCCTCCCAAGTGCTGGGATTAAAGGCGTGCGCCGCCGCCGCCGCCGCCGCCGCCGCCGCCACCACCACCTGGCTTTGAGTCAGTTTTAATATGTGATGTAAAAGGAAGATTGGCCTACATTCTTTTGTACATAGGAACCAGGTGGGATTGCAAGGCATCCCTGCCCCCAAAGCATGGTTTCAAAATTATATAGAGATTTTGTGTGTGTGTGTGTGTGTGTGTGTGTGTGTGTACTTTTTTGTCTTTGTCTTATTAAGACCTCGGGTCTCACTGTGTAGCTCTGGCTAGCCTGGAACTTGCTATGCAGAGCAGACTGATCTTGAATTGAGAGATCACCCCACCTCCATCTCCTCAGTGCTGGGATTAAAGGCCTGTACACCCCACTGACTCAAAATGCGGAACAATAATACATGGAAGGTAGTCAATACTTTAGAGACAGCAGTTTCAAGAAAGGGAAACAAGATGAGTTTTATGTGGCTAAACAGTATATAAAGATTCCATCCATCCCTCTGTTCCTGCCTCCCTCATTCCTGCCTGTTTCTCCCTAGGAAGCAGGAAACCCTTAAGTCTCTCAGCTTTGAGGGCCACATGATCCCCTCTGTGAGCAGTCAGGAAAGGAGCAGAAAGACAAATTTGGTCTGGGCTGAGTGCTGGCATACCTGCCCAAGGCTGTGTGTGGGTGAGACTTCCATCCCCCTGAGGAGTAACTAGGGTGTCTCACTAGAATTACTATCTCGATTTTACCACATATGGGGAAATGATTAAGACATAGAGTTGCCCAGTTACCTAAAGCCAAAGACTTGAGAATTGGCCTTCTTTTTAGCAACTTTTAGAATTCACCTTTCTGCTTAGCTGGTGTTTGCAACAGTGAGGTTGTCAGCCATTAGAGACAGTGCCTTCCCCCACTGAGCCATCTCTCCAGCCCCTACTTTTACGTGTGAATTTAGTAATTCTGTGTTTTTAAAGAACTCAGTTTGAGCTGGAGCAGTGGTTTAGTGGTTAGAAGCCCTCCTTTACTCTTCTCAAGGATCTGAGTTTGGTCCCAGTATCCATGTTGGGAAGATCCCATCTCCCTAGGACCCGACACCGCCACAGATACACTCACTCAGAATGTTGCTTTTGTTAACTTTTCTAGTCTTGTTTTTTTTCTACCTTATATTATTTCCTCTTCTCTGCTAATTTGGAATTAGTTTGTTCTCCTTTTTGTTCTTTAATACAGTTGTTTTGTGTGCAGATGTTTCCAGATATAAACTGCTTTTTTACCATAGCTCTTCTATCCTTAAGTATATCTAGGCCTCAGTGTTTTCTAACTTCCCTTGTGTATTTTTTTTCCCATAACTCCTTGGTTGTTTTACAAATTTTTTTTGTTTTGTTTTGTGTTGTGTTGTTTTAATTTTGTGTTGTTCATAAAGCCTGAGTAGCTTTATAAACATGGAGTGCTGTGCCCTCAGAGGCCATCAGAGGCAGTAGATTAGGGGAGCTGGATTTATACGCACTCGTGAGCTTCCGGACGTGAGTGCTACAGCCCAGACTCAGGTCCTCGGCAAGAGCAGTGCATTCTCTCAGCCTCCGAGCCACCTGTCCAGTCCCTTGTTTTGTTTTTGAGAAGGCTCTCTGTATAGCCCAGGCTGGCTTTAGGCTTTGAAGTCTTCCTGCCCCAGTCTTCCCTGTCCCCCCTCTGACCAGCAGCAGACCATACCACCACGCATGGCTGTAGTATGTATTTCTAAGAGTCCCAAGCATTTGGGACTTTGAGCTTGCCTTGTTACTGATATCTAGGATTATTGGTGGTTGGGGATCCCTTGTATGATTTTAGTTCTTGAAGCTGGTGGTCTGGCCTGAGGAATGGTGTGTGCACTCAAGGCTGCTGTGTGGCTGGGGGGCGCTGCTTACTAATGTGCCAGGCTCTGTGCTGCTCACTCTTCCACTGCCCAGTCAGTCTTGTTAGTATTTTAAGTAAAATATCAAAGGTCAGAATTGGCTTTGGTATTTTAAACTCTCTCAGCTTTTGTTGCATATAATTTAGAATCCTTTTGTTCAGTGTATGTCTGCAATTGTATGTCTCACAGCTGTATGGCAACATTTATCAACATTTAAATGCCCTTCTTTGTCGTCTTATTGGAAGGCCTGTTTTGTCTGAGAATAAAATAGCCTACAGCAATTTTCTTTTGCTACAATACCTCTCCCCTTTAACCCTGTTTGTGTCTTTATAGCAAAAATGAGTCTCCTGTAGATAACAGCTGAGTAAAGTTTTTGTAATCCCTGTCTGTCAGCCTTTCCATAGGGGAGTGTCCTCTACTTAGAGCTACTGTAGGTACTGGGAAGGAAGGGCTTACGCATAGTATTCTCCCATTATTTCCTTGTTTAGATTCTGAGTTTTGTGGTCTGTTTGATTCCCACCTCCTTCCTTTTCGGCATCTGTTGAAGTCCCTTCTCAGTGTGTGTGCTCGGTCTGAAGGTCTGTCTACTGCTGCAAGTGCTTCCTCGCCTCCCTGTGCTGTGCTTGTCTTCATCTCCTCTGCACTCCTGGTGGATACGCGCTTTTGCCAGACGCAGGATCCTGAACACCTGCGTTCTTTCATGGTTTGAAGTGTATCATCCGACTTGTTTCTTTGTCTTTTTCTCTGATGAGAAATCTGGTGTGAAATCGGTTGAGGAAGTTGATTTCCTGCAGTTAAAGTAACTGGTTTCTATTAGTTCATTGGCTGTGTTTATACTAGCTGGCTTACCAGCTTACTATATTTGCTTTTTGTCTTAGTAGGGTTTGATTGCTATGAAGAAATACACCACCAAGGCAACTTCTTTTTAAGATTTTTATTTATTATTATAAATAAGTACACTGTAGCTGCTTTCAACCCAAGGTTGACTGGAGCCTTCACTGATGGCTCTGAGCTGTGTTGCCACTTGACTGAGTTATAGTGGCTGATTTCAAGATCTTGTTTTCTTTCTTCAGGAATCTCATGCACTAGGGAAAAAACCTGAAAATCCAGCAGACATGATTGAAGAAGGAGAGTTTATCCTATCTGTGAACATCTTATATCCTGTTATATTTAATAAGGTCAGTGGTGAAACCTTCTGGTTTTCATGGCTAAACTTTGAGTATTGGGGGTAGAACCTAGGACCCCGGTTGCCTCCTAGGGAGGCGCTTTATCACTATGAAGTCATAAGTCCCTAAAAGGACCTTTGCAAAGCATTTACTATTTGGAGTCCTATACAAGTTTCAAAATAAATGTTAGCATATATAGTCAGATATTTTATTTTATTTGTTTGTTTGTTTGTTTGTTTGTTTTTCGAGACAGGGTTTCTCTGTGTAGCTCTGACTGTCCTGGAACTCACTTTGTAGACCAGGCTGGCCTCGAACTCAGAGATCCACCTGCCTCTGCCTCCCAAGTGCTGGGATTAAAGGCGTGCGCCACCACCGCCCAGCTTGATATTTTATTTTTTAAGACAAGATGTATTTGTGAGTTCTTTGTTTTAATAAATGTTCCAACAATTTCAAAAGTTAAATTTATATCTTAATCAGTGATTACATTTGTAACACTGGAATGTATAGCTGATTTTGCAGTAAAAACAACGTATGTATACACATCCATAGTGATTCTATTTCTATGAATTATTGAGGGGTTTATTTGGTTGTTTTTGCTAAATAGTTTGCTGGTGGAGGAATGGAATGAACTTTATTGAGATGCTAAGGCAGTTCCTTTTTGATACAATACGTAACCAGGATGCCAGCATTTCTTTTGCATTGCTGTGAGACAAGCGCCAGGATGGAGGCAGGTCACGGGAGGGCTGGGTTAGCCTCTATGATTGAGAGGCAGAGACAATGGGGAGCAGACATGGCCCCCGACGCTGGGAACTCAGAGCTGAGGGCTCACATCTCAAACAGCAAACAGGAAGCAGAGAGAGCAGACTCCAACAGGGCAAGTCTTAAAGCTCTCAAAACCCAGGCTCTGGGCTGGAGAGATGGCTCAGCAGTTCAGAGTAAGTACTACTCTTGCAAAGTTCAGTTCCCAGCACACACATCAGGTTCCTCACAACCACCTGTCACTCTGGCACCTGAGAATCCGACATCCTTTTCTGGTTTCATCATACAACTGCAGTCATGGAAAAGTGAATTTAAAAACATTGTCAGTGACATACTTCCTTCAACAAAGCCACACCCACTACCGCCCTTAACTGAACCAGCAACTGGGACGAAGCCTTCAAATGCTAGAGACCATGGCGACACTTCTCATTCAAGCCACCACACCCAGTAATTTCTTAGAAGTCACTAATAAAAATAACTATTCTAGCTCGACATGTATATACCCCTCCTCCTTCTCTTCTTTTACAGTGTGAGAATTGAAGGCCAGGCTTTGCACACACTGAGCCAGCATTAGACTCTGTGTTTCTGATTCTTCACAGAGGTGTGTCTGGACTATCCTGTATTTTATATATACACATACATACTCTGCACTTAAGTAGGCTTCACGAAGCGTCTTGGTCATACTTACTAATTGCATTGCTTGGTATCTAAATTGCCAATTTTTAAAAATACAGTTTTGGGGCTTACAGCTTGGGATAGGATGTAGATTGCTATCTTCAGTGATGTAAATTCCAATAAAATTCAAAAAACATTGCTGCTGGGTGAATTTGCATCCTAAAAGTCCCTAGTTTAGTTGTACCTTGATTGTTTTTGTTTTTGTTTTTGTTTTTTCAAGACAGGGTTTCTCTGTGTAGTCCTGGGTGTCCTGAAACTCACTCTGTAGACCAGGCTGGCCTCGAACTCAGAAATCCGCCTGCCTCTGCCTCCCAAGTGCTGGGATTACAGGCCTGCGCCACCACGCCCAGCTTAGTACCTTGATTGTTATCAGGAGTCTTGGTTGTACCCGTGGGGCTTTTTATTTTGGTAGGTGAGTGGGTGGTGATAAGAGAAGTTAATATCATCAAAGTAAATCACAGCTCCTAAGAGTTTCTATAGGAAGGTCCTGGCGGGGAAGGGTAAGCGCTTTAGGATTGGTTGCTTTGAGCTCTGGGTTGCCGGGTTGTAAACGGCACTCCCTTTCCTCCCACGGCACATGTATGGGAGATACCACACACTTCCACCAAAAAGCTCGGTCTTACAAGAGCTTAATAATGATACAGAATCTAAGAAAACTTAGAGTGTCCACTTATGAATGTGATTTGTTTTCAGTACTATAGATCAAACTCAGAACCTTGTATATACTAGGCAAGTGCTAAACTACGAACCCTGACACCAGCCCTAAAGGATAGTCAGATTCAGAGAATCATGCCAGGCAACCATACCTTTAATCTCATCACTCAGGAGGCAGAGGCAGGAGGATCTACAGAGTGAGTTCCAGAACAAAAAGAAAAGAAAGAAAATTAGTAACTTCTTTTAACGTGTCTTGGTAGGATTTGTGGCTAACTGGTTTTTAACATGGGCACTAATTTACTGTTTGACTTCAGCACAAAGAGCACAAACCATACCAGACCATGTTGGTACTGGGCAGTCAGAAGCTCACAGAACTGAGAGATGCAATTTGCTGTGTCAGTGACCTCCAGATTGGTGGAGAATTCAGCAGCGCTCCAGACCAAGCCCCGGAGCACATCAGCAAAGTAAGATGACCTTCCTTTCCCTCTTGGAAAAGAAGAAAGTGATGGCAAAGGAAAGAGTGATTGCTCCAGCAGGGTTCTAAGTGGTGAATGAGTGTTCTCATTGTCCACCTCATGTACTGAGGCCCCGGCTCTCCATCCGCCATCCCTAGAGCCTTTCAGAGGGAGCAGTGTTCATTTTCTCACTTCTCACCAGTTCCAGCTCTTCTAGGCCACTATCCTTTGAGCTACTGCTGACCAGCCAGCTGTCACCAGTCACAAAGCAGCACTAGTGCTTCCTTATTCATTTTTTGGTCCTAGGGATTAAACAAGTAAGCACTTAGACCTGAGTTATAGCCTCAGCCTTATTGTTGCTTTGGCGTTGTTCTTCGTTCCTTCCTGCTTAAAATGCTGTAAGATTTTCAGTCCACTTTTCCTACCTCCAGGAAAAGGTTGGCGTTGGCCAAGAGCCTTGCACCTGTCTCTGTCAGTCTCTCCAGGAAAACTGCCTTTTTCCTTTCCTGTACTGTCCCTTAAGTAGCTTCCCTTTCCTCCTTGTGAGGGGCAGGCATATCCTATTCTGTCAAATCTTTCTCTGATTGTCACTTTGTCTACTGCTCACTTTCAAACATGGGTGCTTCCTTCTGAAAACTCTACCTTCATTGTTTGGGATTAAAGGTGTGTGCTAAGGGCTGAGCCATACCACAACCAGTAATTTCCAGTAAATAACACAACCTAGGGGTTCATAGTGTCATCAATATTCTGTAACACTGGTCTACATAGCAAATTCCAGGACATCAAGAGATACAGAGATCTTTACCATGAAGACTCCCTTTCTGTAGTACCCTATCAGCATTGGTCAGAGCAGTTGTGTAGGTGCTGGGAAGGAAACTCAGTTCCTCTGGAAAAGCAGCAAGCGCTTGTACCCACTAAGCAGCCTATCTAGCCCCCACTGTCTTAATGTTTACACATCTGCAGCTACAGTCTTTGTTTGTCTACGAAAATAATAGTCTGATCATTGAGCACATGTCATGTGCTTAGTATATGCTGGCCTTAAAAAGGATTGCCGTGGCGCACACCTGTAATCCCAGCACTTGGGAGGCAGAGGCAGGCGGATCTCTGAGTTCGAGGCCAGCCTGGTCTACAGAGTGAGTTCCGGGACAGTCAGGGCTACACAGAGAAACCCTGTCTTGAAAAAACAAAACAACAATAAAAAAAAGAATTGCCACCATTTTTATAAGAAAAAGAGCAAGGTCCTGAGCTGCTCAAGCCCAGCAATCAGTGGTGGGGGCTAGAGTCACAGTCTTGTTTCTCCTTCAGAGCCCACAGTTCCTTTGCCCTGCTGCTGGCAGTGTGCTGGCTGGGGATGACTTTATTTGACGAATCACAGTGTGATTAACTCACCAGCAAGCTTCTATCACAGGGCCTTGTGGGAAATTCATCTGTTCAGAAATTTGTTTTGCTTTTTGTTCTTCAGCAATGTCTTAGAAATGTCTATTTATGATGGTAAAAGCATTTAGAACAGATTCCTATGAATGAAGTATTGACTGAACTTAACATGTTGTTGTTATTGGGTTTTTTGTTTTGTTTTTTGAGACAGAGTCTCTCTATATATATTTTTGGCTATCCTGAAACTGTGTAGACCAGGTTGGCCTTGAGTTCACAGAAATCTATGTGCCTCACCCTCTCAAATCCTGTGCACTACCACAACCTGACTTGAGCCTTTTTTGTTTTATTTTGCTTTGCTTTTTCAAAAGAGGTTTTCTCTGTGTAATAGTCCTGGATGTCCTTGGACTTGGTTTGTAGACCAGCAGGCTTTGAACTCAGATCCTCCTGCCTTTGCCTCCTAAATATTGGGATTAAAGGTGTTTTGTATACTGGGCAGAGGCCAACATCTTTATGAGCCTTAGACTATTTCACTGACATTTGTATCGTTGGCTGTTAGGTTTGTTTTTTTCTCATGTTAGGTTTCTGTTGGAAATTTTTCAAATATGCAATCAATATGGAGACTAGTAAAATGAGCCTCATGTTTTCATTTCCTATGTTCAATACTTTTTAGCTTTTTCCAAAACTTTTGTGTTAACACCATTGCAACCCAAAGAAAAGTGAAACTGAGGCCCCGAGTTCTGATGCTCTGGTTGGTGCCATGGCATGTATCCCACTGCAGTTGGTTGTCTGTTGGCTGCTTTTACAGAGATGCAGCTCTTACCGTGAGCTAGACCCTTAGCAGTCATCATTCATGGGCCAGAACTTGGATAATGCCAATGCATGTACTTACGTCTCTCTATCTAGCTTTAAAGTAGAAAAGGATTTGCCAGTGGGTTTTTTTTTTTTTCAATAATTGCTTGGAGAATGGAACTGTATTTTTAAAACAAACATGTAAACAGTACAAGTATTTTCTGATCAAGACAAGTATTGTCTTCCAGTGTAGTGCATGCTGCCTTGGAATTTGTGATTCTTCTGCCTCGACTTCCCAAGTGCTGTGACTGCATGTGGGTACTACTACATCTGCCCATCTGCTTCTTTGTACAGTGAGGAGAGAGGTTATTATTGGTGAAAACTACTTTTGTTCTAGCATTTTCTTTGTAAATAAGCAATTAAGTGAGAAGGCATTAAGGTGCTCGTCACTTTTTTTTTTTTTTTTTTTTTTTTTGGTTTTTCGAGACAGGGTTTCTCTGTGTAGTCCTGGCTGTCCTGGAACTCACTCTGTAGACCAGGCTGGCCTCAAACTCAGAAATCCGCCTGCCTCTGCCTCCCAAGTGCTAGGATTAAAGGCGTGCGCCACCACCGCCCGGCTTCAAGTCACTTCTAATGGAGGTTTATACAAGTGTTGTATGATCAACAAAGTTATATATATATCCAACTTTGTTTCCAAAATGAGGCAATAGTTTTGTTTTTGTTTTTTTTTGTTTTTTCCGAGACAGGGTTTCTCTGTGTAGTCCTGGCTGTCCTGGAACTCACTCTGTAGACCAGGCTGGCCTCGAACTCAGAAATCCACCTGTCTCTGCCTCCCAAGTGCTGGGATTACAGGCGTGCGCCACCACCGCCCGGTTAAATGAGGCAATAGTTATTGTTAGGGCATCCATTCATCCATCCATCATCCTAAAACAGAGAGTCTCACTGTGTAACCCAGGCTTGCCCAGAACTATGTAGCTGAGACTAACATCAAACTCACAACAGTCTTCTTGCCTCAGCCTTCTTAACAGTGGAGTTCTTCTTACGCATCGCCATGCCTAGCTCTAGATCATTTACCTTTTCAATGTTTTCTTACATTTTATTTGTCTATATTTGCATACAAGTGTGCCATGTATGGAGGTACATACACACAAAGGTCGCACTATGAGTTGTCTGGTATTCTTGTGGTTTTATAGTGTATTGTGAACATTTGAATTATTATGAATGGGCTTTCATTAAATACTGTTTGTTTTCTTGTAGGACCTATACAAGTCAGCTTTTTTTTATTTTGAAGGGACATTTTACAATGACAGAAGATACCCTGAATGCAGAGACCTGAGCAGGTGCGTCTCTGAAAATCTCAGTCTTTGGTCTTGTTTTCTTGGTTTTTGTTTTGAGGAAGGGATTCACTATGTATCCCTTGATAACCTAGATCTTGGTTCATCCTCCTGCTTCTACCTCCCAGATTAAAAACTAGGTAATATACAAATGTGTCTAGTCAAGCCCCCTCCCCCCTTTTTTGAGATAGGGTTTCTACCCACCTGCCTCCTGAGTGCTGGGATTAAAGGCCTGTATTGTAACACCCAGCCTATTTCTCATTTTTTTTTTTGGTGTTTTCCAGACAGGGTTTCTCTGTGTAGCCCTGGCTGTCCTGGAACTCACTCTGTAGACCAGGCAGGCCTCGAACTCAGAAATCCGCCTGCCTCTGCCTCCCAAGTGCTGGGATTACAGGTGTGCGCCACCACCGCCCGGCAACTATTTCTAACTCTTAGTGACATTTCCATAAATCTTACTACTGTATATTTAAGGATTCTATCCCCCTCCCTCAAGGATTGTTAAGTTTGAATGTCTCATAACCTCTATAAACATAAGGTACTGATTATTAATCTTAGATGATAATCGTTCAATATTTTTCTTCAAAGATTTATTACTTGTGTGTGTGTGTGTGGGGGGGTGACACTGTGCTCGTGAGTACAGGTGGTGGTAGAAAAGGACTTTGGATCCACTGGAGCTAGAGTATGTCAGGCCCGTGGAAGAGCAGCGCATGTTTGCCCATTAGCCACCTTCACACCATCTTTGCAGTATTTCTTCTGCATGTCTCATACGTGTGTGTGTGTGTGTATGTGTGTGTGTGTATGTGAGCAGTGAGAGCCCGTGGGAGTCGTGCAGTGTAAACCCGGGTCATCAGGTTTGATGACTACTGCCTGAAACTCACTGTTCATTAACCACTACCATGACCCTTCTAGATGGCAACTGTCCATTTCATTAGTAGTCCAGATTGTATGTAATTGCACACAATCTTTTCTTTCCTGTTCAAGTTCTAATAACAATGTTCTACCCTTGCCCTTCCCCAAAACAGAACTATTATAGAGTGGTCAGAGTCCCATGATCGAGGCTATGGAAAATTTCAGACTGCTAGAATGGAAGATTTCACATTTAATGACTTGCATATTAAACTTGGCTTTCCTTACTTATACTGTCACCAGGGAGACTGTGAGCATGTTGTTGTCATCACAGATATAAGGTATGTGACAGCATTCAGAATATTTTACCTTAAAGATGTCTTTTTTAAAAAAATTAGTGGTGGCACACGCCTTTAATCCCAGCACTTGGGAGGCAGAGGCAGGCGGATTTCTGAGTTCAAGGCCAGCCTGGTCTAAAGAGTAAGTTCCAGGACAGCCAGGGCTACACAGAGAGACCCTGTCTCAAAAACAAAAAACAAAAAAATTAGTTGGGAGGGGAAGAAGGATACACACTCCAGCTGGAGTGAGAGAAGCCTGTCCTTGTACCACATGGGTCCTGAGGAGTGAACCCAAGTCATCATGCCTGGCAGCGTCAAACTGCTTTCCTGACTGACTCTTTAACAGTACAAAAGTGTAATTTACCAATGTGGCTTAGCATGGATGCAGCAAATAAATGTATACTTTCCATGCAGCTGGAAATGGAGACTTTTTTTTTTTTTTTTTTTTTTTTTTAAGGAAAATCTAGACTAGACATGGTAGTGTGGGCCTATAATCCCGGCACTTGGGAAGCAAAGGCAGGCTGATTTCTGTGAGTTGTAGGTCAGCCTGGTCTACGTATCAGGTTCTAAGTCAGGCAGAACTACATTAAGAGACTCTTGGCTGGGGCTGGAGAGATGGCTCAGTGGTTAAGAGCACCAGCTGCTCTTCCAAAGGTCCTGAGTTCAAATCCCAGCAACCATATGGTGGCTCACAACCATTTGCAACAAGACCTGATGCCTTCTTCTGGAGTGTCTGAAGACAGCTATACTGTACTTACATATAATAAATCAATCTTGGCTAGGGGGCTGGTGAGATGACTCAGCCTTTGGAATGTAAACAAAGAATATAGAATAGTCATAGGACAATCTTGCCTGCCAGCACAATCATCTGGCCTCACTAACTGTTTCATTTGACTGGGGCTAGAGAGGTGGCTTAGTACTTAATAAGTCTTACTTATTTATTGTATGTGAGTACACTTCAGACACACCAGAAGAGGGTGTCAGATCCCATTACAGATGGTTGTGAGCCACCATGTGGTTGCTGGGAATTGAACTCACGACCTTTGGAAGAACAGTTGGTGCTCTTAACCACTGAGCCATCTCTCCAGCCCCACAATAAGTCTTTTTTAGCATATGTGTATGTTTGTCTGTGTGGGTATGTGATAAAATGGGGTCAGAAGTGTGTGCCCCCAACACCAGGCTCTGCTGGGTTTTGTTGTTTAATTTTGAGATTAATATAACTACAATACTCTCCTCTGTATAAATACAATGCTCTCCTCTACTTTGTTTTTTTTTTTTTTTTTTTTTTTGGTTTTTCGAGACAGGGTTTTCTGTATAGCCCTGGCTGTCCTGGAACTCACTCTGTAGACCAGGCTGGCCTCGAACTCAGAAATCCGCCTGCCTCTGCCTCCCAAGTGCTGGGATTACGAAATCCTGTAATTTTAAAGTTTCCCAATTTAATCAAAACCATAGACATTCTATAGTGGGAAGTTAAATAACTAATTTCCAAAAAATGGAATAGTTTAGAATTGAGGAGCAGAGGAAATGGCCTATACACACAGGCATATACTTCAGACAGAAAGTATTCCACAAATAACACTGCTATGTTAAAAGTTATGGAACTCTGATGGTGGAATACATTTAAAATAAAAACACTATATGCAGTAACTCCTAGAATGTCACAGCATGTTAACATAAAGGGAATTGAGAAATCAACTCTATATTCATTCTGAAAAACTCTCTGGGGAAAGTGCTCAGTGATGCAGGTGATTGCCCGTTAGTAAGCAAGCTAGATAAGACCTCTACTGCTAAGTTACATCCTCAGCAGTGGGTATTCTGTAAAATACTGCCTGCATAAATGACAGGCCAACCATGTTCCTAATGTTGCTGCAGAACCGGTAGAGTTGCGTTTCAATTTCTTCATGTATTTTTCCTCATGAAAGGCTTGTGCATCATGACGACTGCTTGGATAGAACACTTTATCCTCTTCTTACCAAGAAGCATTGGCTGTGGACCAGAAAATGTTTTGTCTGTAAGATGTATACAGCTAGGTGAGTGATGCTTTTCTTTCCTTTAAAAACTACTGGTTTTCACAGTAATTTAGTACTCTGGAGATCAGGGTTTTATCTACTAGAATCATTGTTCTGGTCAGTGCAGTTTGCTTAAAGTTAGCATATTGTTTTGTACAAAGAATTGAACGCAGAGCTGCCTGCTAATGAACATTCGTATACTTGATTATGACCCTATAATATTTCAAGACAAGGAACAGACTTGAAAGTTGTTAAGGAGGCATGCTTCTTGCCCATTATTACAAAGTCGTTCCATCTCACTTTTTCAGTACAGGAACACCACCAGTCATTGTGGATCTAATTCCTCATGAGGGTGGGGCAGGAGAGTTTCTATTTAATGCTGGCCTGGGCGGCTTAGCAAGCCTTCAGCTCCAGGATAAAGGGAGAAGGTTGGGAGTATATCACATGGTAGATGACTTATGTATGCAGGCTGTATAGACAGTCTTGACTCAGTGCTGTCAACACCTTACACACTGACAATTTTTTTTTTTTACTTTTAAAAAGGTCAGGGTCTCATGTAGCCTGAGCTGACTGTCTTCCTCAAACCATCGGTGTAAAAAGACTCAAAACCTTGAATTTCCGATATTTCTGCCTTCACCCCTTGAGTGCATCATCTTTCCCTAGCTGATTCTTAATCAGAGCCAAAAGTTTGGAAACTACTCAGGGAAATAGTTGCAAATTTAGTATCTTCAGTTGGCTTTGAGTTCTCTATCATAGTATTTATCGAAAGTATTAGGGAGATAGAACTACCAAAATGAAAATCCAGAAATTGGTTCAGATTTTCAGATTGTGATTTCATGTGACCAGTGACATCCCAATGCACGAGACAATCTCAGGTAAATATAATCCAAACTTGGCAGTTTTATTATCCTCAAAAAACTCAGTTAAAATGCTTGCATCCCCAAACTGACCAGTCTTTGCTAAATTAAGAATGATACACAGTATCAAGGCCTCTGTGCAAGAATATCTAGGCTTTAATGGCATAATAAGGTAAGATGTTGTCTTGAATCTCCGCTACATTGTAAAATAACTGGAAGAACACGGACATGGTCACTAAAGAATTCTGTGCACTATAGTCTCTCTACATATATTCTATACTAATAGATGTAAATTTGCCTCATTTTAAAGTAATTATCTGGGTATGTGGACACATGCTTATGATCCCAACAACTGGGACAAGGGGATCATGATTGAATTAAGCCAACCCTGGATTACATCACTCAATTAAGGAAGTCTGTAGCATAGAGTGGACTAATAGAAAGTAAGTGAGGGAGAACGTAAAGGACAGTTATGCCGGCTGGGCAAGTGTGTGTGGTGCTTTCTAACATCATTTCCTTACCTAGCTCAGCTAACAGTTCTTCTACAGCATCTCTTGTTGGTGTCCCTACTGTGTTGGTATAGTCTGTTGAGGCAGTAGTGAGAATGTTCTTTATGTATTGTTATAGGACAGTGGTTCTCAACCTCCCTAGCGCCATGAACCTTTAATACAATTCTTCATGTGGTGGTGGCCCCCAACTATAAAATTTTTTGTTGTTAACTGCAATTTGGCTACTGATTATGAGTCATAATGTAAATATCTGATCTGCAAGATAACTGCTATGTGACCCCTATGAAAGAGTCCTTCAAACATTGCCCCCAAGGGGTCACGACCCACAGGTTGACAACCACTGTTAGAGAACACAAATCATAGAAGGTTGAAGCATTAAAAAAAAAAATGGGCCAGGCAGTGGTGGTGCCAGCACTTGGGAGTGGATTTCTGAGTTCAAGGCCAGCCTGCTCTATAGAGTGAGTTCCAGGACAGCCAGGGCTATACAGAGAAACCCTGCTATAATATACTTTTTTTTTCTTACACTACAGATGGGTGACGAACAATGACACCTTTGCTCCAGAGGACCCATGTTTCTTCTGTGATGTTTGCTTCAGAATGCTCCACTATGATTCCGAAGGCAACAAACTAGGGGAATTCCTTGCTTATCCTTATGTTGACCCAGGAACCTTTAATTAGCAACACTAATACATATGTGTGTATATGTGTGTGTGTGTGTGTATACACACACACACACACATTTTTTTCCTACTACAGTTTAGTTAATACATTATTTATTACAAGGGGTTGTAATTGCTTTTTACTTAAGTTTACTTAAGTTGTTTATGTTACTGAGATGTAGAGATGCTTTTTTGTATTTTGAATATATAAACCTTGTCAGAAACACAACTCCTGATTCTTTTCTCCGAGTCCTATGCATTCTGTACCCTGAATGGATTTTGCTAATGGTAGCATGCAGTTAATAATGCATCAGGTACGGTAGTCTTTTTAAAGAAATCTTTGAAGGATGTGAGAGCTACACCTTCTACTGTGAAGCTTCCAAGGTAAATACCCTTCAAATATCTGTAGTAAGAAGAAATTAAAAACAAATTATTTGATAAGCATCACAAAACCTCAAGTAGTTACAATTTAACATTGGGCTCTTATATTTTCAAAGCAGACATTAGGCACATGAGATGACAATGAATCTGAGTCACGCTCACAGTATTAGTGAGGCTGCGTTCCCTGACAGTCACGGAGATAGATGGACCGAGCTCAGAATGTCACTTAAAGGCATGGCTGGAGAAAGCACTGGCGGACTCACCTCACCACGGACATAGCATGAAGCTTGGCTCACTTTCGTACTAGTACTGTTGAACAACTGCCAAGAAGAAAGGCTTCTTCCTGACTCAGCTCTTCCACTCTGCCCCCTTATTATAGCATAGGCTTCTCATTCTCAGCTAGAGACAAAGAGCACTTCTAAACAAATCTATCAACATATTTTGTGGAAACTTTTGGGATAGAAAATTATATGACTTTGAACTATTACTTTCTCTGTCCTAGGTTTAAATTATACTCAGCCGAATCCTACATTTCTCTGGATGGCTAAGAACAATCTATCATATACATAAACCAATGACGCCTAAACATCTGTTTAAAAGATTTTGAAGTTTAAAAGAAGGTGAAGCACGTTTCATGGATGTAAATGTTACAAATCCCGTTATGGAGACTGACATGGAGCTGACGAGTGCCTGCCTGTGGTATGTCTACAAGTATTCTCACTTAGTGCTGTAGGCAACACAGGGTACCATTTCCTCGCAAGGCTAACGTACATTGTTTTGAACAGTGTTAAGCACCCTGAGGATTCTGCTGCATAATCAACCGCATATTCATGATGAATGGTTTTACTCAGTCACCAGATTATTGTGGCCGTTCATGTGGGTCTCGTACTGCTGAGGGTACTCTCAGGAAGTAAACTCCCAACAAGTTATCCCTGATTCATGTATAATGCCAATTACTCCATTTTACTAGACAAAGATGACAGATAAACATTACTCTATGGAATCCTTATTTATTGATTGAGAATGCTATTCTACTTCTTTTTCACTGGAAGTTCACACGCCTTCCATTTTGAGGATGGTGAAAGCGAGAGAAGGCTAGCCATGCTGCTCCACGTGTCATTTCTATAGGTCTCCCAACTGGTTCCCACCAAAAGAATTCCAACTTTATACTTACAAGTTATAAAGCCCCCCAAAAATTCATGCCAATATCAATTTCTTAAATATAACATCAAATTTTATGTGTCACTTTAAGGACACACTACATAAGTATGAATGGAACAACTTTGTCAGGGACCATCCCTGTGGATACACCTGTATGGAAAGTGGCTGTTTCCTCAAGCATCTTGCTTATGCTTCACAAGTCTTTAAGGATGATTATACGTGGCAGTTTTACAGCAGGGGACAGTCATCTCTAACATCTGTTGGAGATTTACATGACACAAATTTAAGCACATTTTTTAGTAACTCTCATTTCTTAAGGGTCTCAAGCTACAATTTTGCTATTTGCATATTCTCTGACCAATGTAATAAAGCCCGCTCATTGAAGCCCTTGCTCTGCATGCAGGATGGCAGACTTGATGACCTGGCATCTTTACTCAGGTAAGTTGACATTAATAGGAACATGCTATATTGTCTATGCTATTGAATTCCTAACTAGAATAGCAAATGTGGTCAGATGAGCAGTGGTCAAATTGTTTATACATACAGGCTTGCAACCAGATTCTTTCATTATGGGGATATCTGAAATTGATCCAAGCAGCTGCGAAATCAAAATAGGTATCCATACATGCACATTATACATGCATACTATACACAGTGGGAGAGGTGGCTATCATTGACTAGATCTCTTAGTTCAGGCATTGTTTAACCAAATACATTCTAAATAAGTTTGTGAATTAGCCTTATAGACAGCTGTGCTTGAAAATGAACATTTTCGGAACAAGGCAGACACCAGAGTAGGTACATAACCTAGGAGTGCTATTGGCATTCTGAAGCTTATTGATGAAACTACCACATGGGGTTAGAAAAGGGAGGTCAACACAAGGCAGGTGACAGTTCCCTCCTGAGCTCCTGTATCCTCTAGCAGAGTCTTAGTGACAGTAAGGAGAGCACTACTACTTCCTTAGCAGGAAATCCGGAATTCTTTTAGTAATAATTAGTAATAATGATTTGCTAATTGAGTTTGGTAGAAAAAACTTTTTAATTAAAACAATTTACACATCGACACTTATGGCTTAACTAGAATAATTTTTGCCCAAGTTTAAAATGTACTAAGGACAAAACAGAGACTGGTGTATATATAATGTACAGCGTTTGCTCAAAACAGTAGTTAAATTGTAAGAGCTATCAAAGCAAAAGTCCAATTATTGAAGTAATTTTTACATAGATGAAATAATTATCTGAGAAATCAAGAACATATTTAATCGCATCACACACAAACACTGGTATTAAGTCACTTTCCTATGGAATTTCAAAGCATAAGGATGAACTTTTCTACCTAATAATACCTTTGAAATGTTATCCCTTAATTTAATAGTGATAGTCCATGTTTGTGTGTATGGACTGTCTATCTGGTCTACCTTGGAGCAATTGATGTTTGTTTTTCTGTATCCTCTGATATGTCTGATAGAGAAACTAAAAATCCCATTCTATTATGGCCTTGTTTTCAATTAGGTTAGTTTCCTTATTTATTACTTATAAGCATCATGGGTTGATTCTAATTTAAAAAAGAAAACACACACCTTAATGAGTGTAAGATTAAAAACAAACTAGTCTTAAATTTTTGTGATTAGTAGCTAGCTATAAAGGATTTTAGATGGACTTCCTATACATATGTAGATCTAACCAGTCTGTTCTCTTTAGTTCTAATGCCACTGAAATCCCAGTCCTAAAACTAAATTACTTTAAAAAGTAAACAAATTTGTACTTCTATAACAACCTGGTGGATATCTAGTTGTCACACAGACTATACATTATTACAGAGAGGCAAGCTAATGTAGCACAATGGACTGAGGGTGACTTCTGATGGAAGGAGTGAGTGCTTAGAAGTAACATTCATTTTATCATCCATAAAAATGCTCAACTTCTAAAAAACCCACACACAGTGAAAAGACAGTCTGGTAAATCCAATATTTGTAAAAACTATGCACAAAACCCACAGTATTTGGGAAAGAGGAAATATTTATACAAGTTGCAGTTTTAAAATGTAACTGCCCTACTACCAATTACACATTAACATACACACTAACTGAAAATGCACTACATTCATGTCTATAAAGCAGGTTAACCTCTCTAGGTAGGTTTCCCTAACTCTTAAACTAGATGATGGAACTGTTAATACTGCACAGGGAAAATAAGCAATAATTGACTTTCACACAAATATAAAGGGTTTTCTTCCCCCAACTACTTAAACATCAAAACCTACGCTTATAAAACTTTAAACCTTTCAGCAGCCTAAGTATTTCAAATGAAGTCACTCACAGCAGACTTCTCACATACTCTTACATCTGCAGTCTGCCAACCTAGTTGTCTAGTGTAGACTCCTTCAGAGGCAGTTCAGCTTCTCTCTCTTCTCCAGGTGGCCTGAAATAAAGGGAGAAAAAGAGTCATTACAACTAGGCTGGTTTTCTCTTGAGCAAGAAGGGTATGAAAGAGACAGACCGATCCACCCACAAAACACTGCTACCGAAGTAATACACAGATCTGGTGAGATAATCTGAGGAAACATTTTAGATCTGGCCCTACTTTTTTTTTTTTTAAAGATGTATTTATTTAGTATATGTAAGTACACTGTAGCTGTCCTCAGAAACTCCAGAAGAAGGCATCAGATCTCATTATTGATGGTTGTGAGCCACCATGTGGTTGCTGGGATTTGAACTCAGGAACCTCGGAAGAGCAGCTGGTGCTCTTAACCACTGAGCCATCTCACCAGCCCCGAGCCGATCTGGCCCTACTTTTGTGATGACAACATAAAAATTGTTTTCCTTTATTGAGTTCCAACCTAGATTCATTTTCCTGAGAAAATACAGGGGCAATTTAATTGTTTAACTTGTAATCACAAGCCAGCTAGCTGTGGCTGGAGGACTGCTACAAGTTCAAGGCCAACCTGTGCTATATAGGGAGACCTTGTCTCAAAAAAACCTTTTTAGGGTGTTGGAGATGAGATGGGTTCTGGACTCACAGAAAGCTATACTTTTCTGACAGATAGAGAGATTGAACACAGAGCCTTAACCACTTAACACATACAGTTCTTCCTCCTGACTTTTTGATTCAAAACTTTAAACAGTAAGACTGGGCCTGGAGAGATGGCTAAGCGGTTAAGAGAACTGACTGCTCTTCCACAAGTCCCGAGTTCAAATCCCAGCAACCACATGGTGGCTCACAACCATCTGCAATGGGATCCCATGCCCTCTTCTGGTGTGTCTGAGACAGCTACAGTGTACTCATGTACATAAGTAGTAGCACACACCAACAATTCCAGCACTCCAGAGGCAGACATTTCTATGGGCTCAATACTCAAGTTACAGCAGTTGGGAACATCAAGGGGGGAGGGATGATCTCTACAGCCTGAGTGTTCTTCCTGAGCTATGTTACAGACAGCTCTGAGCGGCTCTATGGTTGCTGGAAATCAGCCCCACATCCTCAGAAGAGCTAGTACTCTTAACATGTGAGCCATACTCCAGCCTGACTGAGTCTAACTCACTGGGCTTGTGCTATCTAACTTTGCCTTACTTTGTCTTGCTGCCGGCCTCACGGTTGTCCTTGCTGTCTTCATTACTGTCACCATTCTGTTGTGGATGGTTACTCTCTTGAGCTTCGGATCCGCCATTTAGGCTCTTTGTACCTTTAGAATGGAAAAGTGTTAGCACAATACAAAATGATACACTAAATTCTCTTAAAAAGTCCAAGTATAGCCCTCAAGGTGCTAATGCTTCAGCCTTTCAATACATGAGTAGGTTGAAGTCATTTCAGACAACAATGAACAAGTTATACTACTAATTTCTACCATTCAAATCTAGAACAGCACAATAAGATATGTTTTTAATGGACAGAGGACTTACTACTCTCATTACATCTAGGAAAAACATTACATGGTAGAACTATGCAGCTCTCACTGCTCTGGCCTCTTGGCACTCTCACCTCTCTGCCCCTCTTGTGCTCTCTTCCCCTCCCCCCCCTCTCTCCACGTGGTCATGGCCAGCCTCCACTTCTCTATTCTCTCTCTCTCTCTCCACTACACCATTAACTCCCATCCTCTGCCCTGAATAAACTCTATTCTATAAACAAAACAAAACCAAAAAAAAAAAAAAAAAAAAAAAAACTATGCAGTACACTAGCAGGTAGTTTGGGGTTTTTGTTTTTTATTTCTGGAGAACTAAACTTTGAATTAATGTGCTTAAAGTATCCAAATGACAAGTAAATGAGGGATTTTTATTGTTCTGTCTTGAAAGATAAGCATATGCCTGTTAAAGAGTCTCAACAATGAATTGGGGAGGCTGATAATGATATTCTATCCTTAGATAAAATCTGAAGCATAGAGTATGGAGTGTATTTTTAAATATACTTGAGTTCACACAAAGGCTATACAAGACCACAACGTGTACATAGTAGGCAGCCCTTTATCCAAAACACTTGGAAGCTGCGGTGTTGTATCTTGACTATGGGACTCAATGTAATGTGCATCTTAAATCCCACCGGCGCGGAGTTTTAGTCATTGGCGCTCACAGAGCACAGGTGTGTGGCAGCCTTCTATTTGGATAGGCTGCTAGTGCCTGGACTGCCACCTGGTTTCTTAAAGCACAATAGATTACAGCTTATATCACCACACATCATACATAACATGCTCTGGCTAACTACGCGACAGTGAAAACATTAGCTAAAATACCTGTTGGCTATGATCAGGAAGAAATAAGCAGTGTTTTCAGCTCTGCCTAGGATGAAGCAATTCTGGTCATATGCTAACTATACATTGTATTTTTTAGCTAAAGCAAATGAGGGAGGAAGGGAATTGGCTGGTTCTCCAGAAAGCATTCTGATTTTCCTCAAAAATCATTTAACAACGTTTTTGTTAGACGTTTTCTTCATAATGCCCATTGTAACATTCTTACATGCCGTATACAAGTACTCTCTGTTAATGGCATCCACATTGTTACTAATATTTCAGCTGTTCCAAAGTCAGTGAACACACAGTGTAGACCCATTACTGGTAGAGGTTCCTCCATTCATTTTTTTTTTTTTTTTTTTGGATTTGGTTTTTTCTAAACAGGGTTTCTCTGTATAGCCCTGGCTGTCCTGGAACTCACTCTGTAGACCATGCTAATCTCGGACTAAGAACTCCACTTGCCTCTGCCTCCCAGAGGCCCGGCGGTTCCTCCATTTCTAACATTCACAAAACCATTTACAAAAGCAGCCCTGGTAAACAACTGGGCAGCAGGGAGAGCAGCAGCGGTGCGTCCGCACATACCTGTTTGCTCCTTCTCGGGCTTTTTGTTGGGCCCTTTCTTCCCCTGGTCTTTGGTTTTATTTGCTTCCTCGTGCTGTCTTTGTTCAGCAAGAGATTTGTTCAGCACTTGGGTGATGACTGAATCTCCTTCACCAACCAAAAACATATTCTTAAACTTGTTATATAACATCGTGGACTTTTCCATGATAACTTGACTGACTTTGAACCGCCGTATCTGAGAAAACAATAGTCATAGTTATTTTCTCGAATTGATCTGAACTTCCCTTGAAAATGATGAAGTAAGGGAAGACATTAGTCGCAGGGGTCGCAGGCACTTACTTTCTTCAGGGTTGTGATCATCTCTGTGTGCTTCTGAGCCTGTTGCATTGTTACCTGAAGTGAAGCAAGCTCATCCAGTGCCTCAATGCATCTGTTCACATCCTTCATGACAAAACAGCAATTTCATAACTGTTAATTACCAAAGCATCTATGTAATCTACTTCTGAAGATCTTAAAAGCTCTTAAAGTGGTACAAAAATGGCCAGGTATTGTTCCTTTTATCTTAAACTTACACACTTAAGTCATGTGAGAAAATATATAAAGCTGTTAAAGCAGTGCATTTTAAATGAGGTTAAACACTTACTAGATTATCAATTTTGAGTGAATTTTTAATTTCAGCATGTATCCTTTGAAGTCGAGAATCCATTGATGTTTCTATAAATTGAAATATGTGAAAAACAGTAAATAGTTTTCCTCCACACCATATCTCTGTACAGTCTAACATATAAAAGTAATGGTGGTTAGTTTTCCTCCACACCATATCTCTGTACAGTCTAACATATAAAAGTAATGGTGGTTATAAAAATTTTCTTCATAATCTTTAAGAAATTCATATAAATAGATGAATAGTGTAAAAAGTTACCTGCTAATATTCATATGTGGTTCCGAGAAGAAACACGCAGCATAAAAGCACAAACCTACAGCACACCGCATGTGTTCTGTCTCGACAGCCTAGCTTGTCAGCTCTTAAATCCCTGCTTCACCTTGTGCATTTAACTGCAAGGTGTTTATCAAAAGCCTCCAGCTCTCAGCTGGGCTGCACAATGAATACCACATAAGCATGAAGATATCAGCAGGTTTACTCTAACCACTTAAAAATGCAATTAATAAGGAAATCTATTAGACTTCAAAACATATTTTGTAAGCTCTAAGAACATGAAATGGGATTTCAAAAGTCATTTTTAAATTGTTAAATTTGTCTAGTTACATAAATAAATTTTATGTCTAGTTACTGTTTTTTTTGAAAGTCAGGATCCCACTTTGTATCCCTGGTTGGTTTGGAACTCGAGGGTCTCCTGGCTGTGCCTCCATAAATGCTCGGGTTCCGGGCGTGCGCCCTCACAGCCAGCTGCCGTTAACATTCTGTGTATTTTGTGTGTCTTAGAAAGTAAAATAACTAACCTCGCTTCTTCTCCACTTTCTTAACTTCTGGCTTCTTTCCTTCATCTTTATTCTGCCTATCAAATGTTAACACAAATATTTCAAAACACTGTAACTTTGTGACTGAGGTTAGCAGATGCCCATATGCCCCTGTGTAATGGTTTAAAAGAAAAAGGTTCCTTAAAAACACAGCCGCCTACAAGACACTGACTAGTTTCTAGAACTATGTGGCTCTACAGCATTAACATAAAGACAAAACTCAAACATGGTAAATTAATCTTTCAGTGACATCACAATATGACTTTTGAAGCAGTCACAGTGAAATATAATACTAAAAATCCAATTTCAGGATCACTGGACAAACAATACACAATGGCAGAAGAGGATCTACAAATTCATAATGAATATTAAATCAACTTCCTTTACTACATTTTTAAAGCATATTAATGTAGACCAGTTACATTGGACCCCCACATCTCCAAAGGACAGGTAATTCAAGGGACTTAGTAATTGGCTTTAATAGTAAATAGACCTCCTTTAAGCTAATTTTGTTTCTGTTTTTTAAGCTGTAGGAGGCCATTGTTTTCAAGGGAAATGACATCCACTAATGTTTGCACACCATTTCCTAAGCGAAAAAGTACCAGTTCACTAAAATTAACAAAAAAATAACCATTTGAATTAGAAAGTTTACTTTCTAGTACCTTGGCTTGGCATTCAGGCCCTATTATGAACCAATTAAAATAGACAAGAACAAAAAAATACCTAAAAATCAGATTTTTTTTAAAAAAAACTTTATTTTAAAATTTCGGTTACAATTTCATTTTTTTACTTAACAAGTCTACTGTTTAATCTCTCAGGATTAAAAAGAAAAAACCAAGACTCTAAAGAACTTAACAACAAAAGACTGTCAAGGGAAGGGCACACCTGCCCCAGTTTTCAAGAACGTAATAGCTATTCCAGTTTAATACCTAGCTTCAAAACAAAATGAGTTTTCATATTTTCTAAATGAAATAATGTACAACCACCGTCTTCATCTATGTTTGTTATAACTTCCAACACAAAGCTTCATTTTAAGCTTGGCTAAAAAAAAAAAAAATAAAGACAGGAATGATGGCCAACCTTAATATGTAGTGTGTACCTTACAAGATATTTTGTTAACAATCATAACACAGTTAATAATGCCATTAATAGTGAAGTCCTCAATTTAGAATCTGGAACATTTCTTCCATCAAGGGGGGAGGGGGAAATTCAGTCCAATGAGTCTGTCTCAAGGTCTTCATCGCTTGTACGCTCCACTTGTATTCTCTTTTCAGTTACTGGATTAATGCTTTGAGCCCAAAATGAGATATATTTTTATTACTGTAGATTACATGTTGTTTGGCTGGGAATACAATACAATAAACTTTATTTTGCATAATGCATTTCACACAAGTTGCATCTGAAATGCTTTACAGAGCAAAACTGTCCAAGTACAAAGATTTGTAATAACAGGAGAAGGAAAGAAAACACAAATATTAGAATTTGAGAAAGTTACATTGGAGGACATTCAAAAGAAACTGAAATACAAAAAAAGCTAGCTTGAGACTCTGAAGAAGAATTGGGCTAGACTCACTAAGCCACGCCTAACTTATGCCTCAATTCTGGGAGCACAACGGTAAAAGCAGCAACAGTCACAGCAGCCAGTGGAGAGAAGGACAGGAGTAATGGCATCTGCAGAGGTGGCCGAAATCTGGCATTTGAATCCCTTTTACAAACTCCCTCAACCAGCTAAACTGCTCTGTATCCTCCAAAGAGCTACAGAAGCAGAGACAATGGACCTATAAAAATGGTTGGTTGCTTTGTAGACATCAAAAAAACAAGTGAAGAAATGTTTGTTTTTTTTACTGTTTGCCACTGTGTAAGTGACCTACATGTTTTCAAATTATCTCCTCACTACCAATAAGAAGTCCACAGAAGTTACTAAGAGTATGACACTATGAATGAGAAAAGGGACAGTGATGAACCAGGAAAACGTGTACAAGGGACATGAAGTCTAGTTGTGCAATGACTACTACTTGTACTGATAAAATACTGATACAATAAAAGAGGAAGAACTTCCTCATGGTAAATGTATATCTGTGTCAGTGTATTCAAGCTTGATGCATACAGTACCTATCAAATGCAAGCCTTTGGGTTTACTTTTTATTGGCTTCCATTTCCAACTGGAATTGCATTCTTTTGCCACCAATATAATTCTATGTGTATATACTTCATAATTCTGTTTAACATGTTATACAAAACCTAACTGTACTTTCACTTATATTGCAAACAGTTCACAAGAGGATTACCTCAGTGAATCTCATCCTCTGAAAAGAGAATAGAGCCTGAAATAGCACATATGAAGATTTTCTAACATGGGAAGTCACTTTAAAAGGCTTCATCAACTCTAGAAAATGAGAGGCTACTCGAAGGTTTAACACTACTCTTTAAAAAAGAATTCAAGATTGAAAACTAAAGCGGACACTTACTGCTCCGTCTCCATCTGTTCCTCCTGCTTGCGTTTCCGGTCTGCGGCTTCCTTCTCATGCTGGCCTTTTAGCATGTTCCTCCTGTGAGCAGCCTGGAAGTTTCTTCCACCCTTCCTCTTCTGTTTGAGAACAGGATGGATTTATTAGCTCTCAAACCAGTGGCTTGAGAGTAATTATAATCACGGTAGGCAGGAAAATCAGCACCTACGCTTAAGCCCATGCTTCAACATACAGGACCACAGACCCACTGACTGACAGGAGTCTATTCCTCTCCTTCAGAAGTGAGCTGAGAAGCTATCCAATGAAAGGTTTTGGCTTTGAGCAGGCCATGGTGGCACACACCTTTAATCTCAGCACTTAGGCAGAGTCCAGGTGGGTCTGCAAAGCAAGTCAGCCCAGTTTCTGAAGCACTGAGAGAAAGCACATAGAAAAGCCCATATACACACCTCTAGGCTATTTAAAAATATTTAAAAATACTGTATTTTTCTACAAAAAGGATAAAGCTAATAAGAGAATTATATTAGGAAAAGTTTAGTGTATAAATACACCCCTCGTGTATTCATCTTGTGTTATCTAAAACCAGTTTATATAGCTGGAGTACTAGAAGTATATCTAATTTCTAGAAATTAATCATACTATAAGGGAGCAGGACAAATTTAAAATATAAAAACATTTCAAATAAGCCTTTATTGGAATTCTATTAGGAAAAATTAAACCCATAAGACTATAATACAAATATTAAACACTAATTGTCTAGGAAACAAACTTATTTGGGAAAATAGCTCAATGGCTTAAATGCTTCCTGAGCAAGAATGAGGACCTGCCCTCAGATCCCAAGCATCCCTGTATGAGTCGAGTCTGGCTGCTTACACTGTAACACCAGTCCTTGGGGTGGCGGGATGGAGAGGAGGACACAGGGAGATAGAAAAGCTGACTAGGCAACCAGTCTAGCTTCAGACTCACTGAGATCCTGTCTCAAAAACATGAAAGTGAGCCGGGCGTGGTGGCGCACGCCTGTAATCCCCGCACTTGGGAGGCAGAGGCAGACGGATTTCTGAGTTCAAGGCCAGCCTGGTCTACAGAGTGAGTTCCAGGACAGCCAGGACTACACAGAGAAACCCCGTCTCGAAAAACAAAAAAACAAAAAACCCCCATGAAATGACACCACTTAGACTCAAGCCCCAACATCCACGTGGGAGGGTCTTCAGTTCTAAGAGATCTGTCTATACATAAATACATATTGCAGGCAAAGCATTCATATGAAAAAGAAAATAATTAGAATGGGGAAGAGGGAGCTGGGGACATTGTTCAGCAGTTAAGAGTACCAACGTCTGTATCCCCCAAACTCAAAAGTGCCACATAGTTGAGGTGGCCCACCTATAATTACAGCAATGGTAGGCAGACACACATGACCAGAGTCACCACCAAGATTAGCCACATGAGTATGCTTTCCATGAATTAAGAGCCAGGCGATGGCACACACCTTTAATCCCAACACTTGGGAGGCAGAGGCAGGCGGATTTCTGAGTTCGAGGCCAACCTGGTCTACAACGTGAGTTCCAGGACAGCCAGGGCTACATGGAGAAACTCTGTCTCGAAAAAACAAAAAACAAAACAGAAACACACAAGGGGAGACAGTCGGCTCTTGCCTACCTTTTCGCCTTCTTGGTCGTCTTCATCTTCTGAGTCAGAGGTTGATGTAACCCCTGGCTTAGCTATGTTTTTCCGTTTAGACTCAGCTTCTTTCTTGCCCTCTTTCTTATCTGGTTCTTTTCTTGGCTTCTCTTCTTCCTTTTGGCCTTCTTCCTCCTTTTTAAGCTGCTTTTTAGGTTGTTTTTCCTCTGGCCCCTTTTTTTTACTTTTGTCTTCATCAATAACCCTACATTAAGAGTGCAACAATGGAAGATTCATTTATACCTTTTCTTTTTTGAAAGAATTACTTGCATTTATTCACGTGTACATGAGGAGGCGAGCTTCTGGGTGTGGTGCTGGGAGCCAGACTCCACTGCACTGCGAAAACTCGAGCAGCCCAGCCACGCTTCCACCCGTATGTACACCCCTCCTTTACCAAACAAGGGTTCACGGGAAGAAAAAAAAAAATCAAGGCAAGATTATGTTTAAAAAAAAAAAAAAAAAAAGGTGGCTTGCCATACTATTATAAAATGCAGTTTTCATTATGTACAATCTTTGGATGTTTCTATTATAAAATGGAATTTTCATTATGTACAATCTTTGGATGTTTCTTGCTCCTATTTAGCATATATTCCAACACTGAGGTGTAACCAAGATCCCATTTAATAGAATTACATTATAGATGTTTATAAAAATATGCTTTAGAAATAAAATCACATCATTTGTAGGGATTGAATATAATGTTAAATAAATGACCAGTTACTTTCATGGATCATACAAGACATGGAGGTCGCACAGGGAACAGTGACGTGAATGGTACAATCAAATCTATTTTCTCTGCAGTTTTTAAGTAAACTAACTTACTGTATCCACATTCTGTTTTTAAAGAGGCAAAAGTTTTACTATGTTACCCATGCTGGATGCAGATGCCAAGGATCACACGAATAACAACACTCTTGCAAAACAAAAACAAAAAATACTTCTTTCTGTGGTAACTAAATATTCTAAAATACTTAAAATTAATTTTTATGCTATTTTAAAGAACCTATACATGGAACGGTATGTCTCTGGACACTACTGAAATATAATCTGTGAAATTTTTTCAGCAACTTACCTTGCCCAAGTTCCCTGTTAGTCTACATGACCTAAGTTTGTTGTCATGTACCAAAAAGAAAAAAAAATACAAACACAACGTAGTAAAGTATTTTCTACTGTTTACAAAGACCTCAATAATTTTGTATTCAAAACAAACTCACATGTCACTTTCTGAAGGACAGGGCTGTTTTACCACTTTAGGTCTGCCTCTTGGTTTTGGAATCTTGACTTCAGTAGCTAATTTTCATATGGAAAAAAAAAAACAATTTCGTCTTAAACGCAAAGCTTATGTAGAATACAAATATTACATAATATATATATATCCTAAAAACTAGTGACCCCAGGGATAAAAAAAGTAACAATTTAATGATTAACAATAAATTTCCATTTGTCCTTATGTTTGACTAAGATTGAAAACTGGGAAACTGCAGTCAGGATGGAATGTATGAAGAAAAAAAATGTATGTATATTATCACTCATTCAGAATTTATGCATCTATTGCCAATATGTTATGTATACATCTTTGGAACTTTATCAGAATCCACAAAGATATTTATCATCACCAGTTTGATGCATTATAATACAAAACATGTACATACATTTGAATTTCTTTCTTTCCAATCTGACTATTCCCCTTAATGATTTTCAGTAAGGATACTATTGTGATGTAGGAAAAAAAATCCTCTATCTAGTTGATTTTCAGTGTTGTATTTGGTATTAGGAAGAACAACTCAAGATAATGCGACAATCTGAAAGTGAAAAAAGTAAACAAGCCCACTAGTCATGGTATTTTTAAACTCACTAGATTCACTTTTCAGTATTTGGAGAGATTTTAATTTAGTTTGGAGACAAAAGAAGCCACAATTATTTTAAACTCAATAGTTGTCACAAGTAGAAAACATTTCTCCTTTGAAATTGTTCTTGTTCCCTGATGCCTACATGACATTTTCTCAGACATGTAGCATAGTGGTAATCCTTTAAACATCCATGTCCTACTGACACCACGGACAGTTACACGATGAATCTGCCTGATGACTCCTTTCTCCAGCCTCGGCTATGTCCATGTGAAAGTGATACCTTGACTGGCTTTGGTCGCCTTCTGGTAATATTCTAAAGCGCTTACTCGAGCCACCAGTGTTTAGTGGACTGTATACCCACCACAAGCCAAGCAAGTAGTCAAGCGTTAGTGGCCCACCTGCGGGTCGTCCTCTCTTAGGACTTGCTTTCACAGTAGAAGCTGCTGCTGCAGGCACCATTCCCGCCTCTTCAGTGTCTACTTGTTTTTCAGCCTGAATCACAAAAATATAATTAATTTAGCAAAACTTTAAGCATAAAAGCATAATTTCTGTATGATTATTACTTTTGAATAATCAACATTCTATATCATCTCAGTGTTTTCAATAAGCTTTTTAAAAATTTCCCAACCTAAAACAGTTGAAAAAAATAGGACCAACATTTTTGATACAATATGAAAACCAAAGTATAATGTGATTATACAATAACGATTCACATTGCTACTTCTAACTTATTAACTTTGCTTTATGTTTCAACAGAGACTGACATCTGATGCTATTACTTTTATTTTCTAATAGACAACCACAAGGCTGAAAAGTTAGTGGCCTCAAATGAGAATCAGCTATTACTGACTTAAAGATATTCAGGAAAATATAAGTTTAAGAACCATCAACTAACTAGGCATAACATGAAAACATGAGGAAACATGATAATGGTTATAACTGCAAAGGGATGAACAAAATTGAGCGAGAAAGTCACCTGAAGCGCATATGGGCAGTAAACAGCCACCGGGACTGCAGCATTAATGCACCGACCAGAGCAAGAATGTTCAGACACACAGAGCCCCATTCAGTTAATAAGAAAATTGTCAATATATTTACAAGAAACAGCACTGCTTTTGTTTACTTTTATTTGAGGGGCAGAGAAGTATTGCATCTCCCCATGTAGACAGCCCAGACTGGCCTTAAAACTATCTTTTCCTGCCTCCGGGATTCCTGCCAAGTACTGTGATTATAGGCATGCCACCAGGCCCAAGTGAATCTACCTTTAATCGATGATGCCCAAGGTGATAAAATAAAGAATGCCTCTAAGAATTTATGTACAATGAATACTCAAATTATTAAAACTGATCCAAGGTTACTCTTTGCTCTCAGGAACAAAACAAACTTTCTCATGAGATCTCAGGCTAATAATATGTGAGATCATGCTGCCCTAATTCCAGATCTGAACCCTGCAACCCCATTTTAAAGAGCCAGACATCTGTATTTCCATAAAGCTCCAGAGATGCCCAAGGTGAAGTTAACTCTTCCTCATGACTTAATAAATAGGTAAGAACTCTTTAAAGTGACGTTTAAACAGGTTGGCTCAAGGGCAAAAAGAACTTATATTCACTTACCCTTTCTGCATTTGAAATAAGTGGAAAGCAAGTAAGAATTATAGGTACAATGGGTCATTTGAGATGCCAATAAACAGTGAAATACTCATCATAAGTTAAAAAAAAAAACAACTCTAATATTAAACAAAGATTGGCCCTACCATGGATTATGTTTATGACTATTACTGCAAAATCATGTAAGTAAAAGCATGAACATTCTTTATCCAGAGGTAAGAGTAGTTATTTGTAATAATGCATGAATATCTTTAATTCTAGCTAGATTGCTAATATAACCCATTTGACTGAAACTGTTCAGCCATTCCATATCCACCAGAGAACCATATCCTTTTCTAAGCCCTCACCCCTGTCTTGCCTGCCTGTTTCACAAATCCCCAGCAAAGACTAAGCTAATGAGCACTAGGAAGACAGGAAGGGTAAGGGATACAGATAGGAAATCATTCTTTGAAGTTGGACTCTCGGTTTTTTTGTTTTGTTTTTGGATTTGGTTTTTTTCAAGACAGTTTCTCTGTATAGCCCAGGCTGTCCTGGAACTCACTCTGTAGACCAGGCTGGCCTCGAACTCAGAAACCCGCCTGCCTCTGTCTCCCAGAGTGCTGGGATTACAGGCGTGCGCCACCACCACCCTGCAAGTGTTGGACTCTCAAATCTTCGGTTTAGTCCTTTGACCTACTTCAAGTCCCAAGTAGCTAACATACTTGTATTCACTTATTGATTGAACCAAAGTCAGACTGGGAACGGGAAATATAGCCAGAAAGAATTCCCTTGATTTCCAAGTTCCTTTGTCATACATCTTCTCTTCCTTCTTAAATCGACTCCTTCGAAGTGGGCATTTCTCTTATGCATTTACTTATATAACTATCATTTTTTCTAGTTTTGCAAGGAAACAAAGGCGAGATTTTTAATGCTACTTCATATTAACTGTTTCCCTGTCCATATGTTATACAAAAGCCCTGCTTTTTTACTTCCCCCATTTCTCGAGATTTAAAATAGACCTGCAACTACTTAATACCTAAACTAAAGATCTCCTGAATATACTAATTACAAAATATCTCTCGGGACTCTTTTTTTCTGGCACACCACTGTTAATTTCTCTGTTAATTTTCCCTTTCTTTCTTGGCTAGATAACTTCTGGTTTTTCCAAGTCAACATTCCATAGAGGCAAGGTTCCCTCATCTCTATTAGAACCTGTCTCAGTTCCGGCTTCTGCATCTATCCCAGTCTCTTGATCTAATATCTTACCTTCATAGCAGAGCTTGTCCCTCCTCCTCTGATACTGTAATCATAGGTATCTTCACTACAATTCCCAAGAGTATTTAACCTTTTCCTCTGAACATAAACCAACATGCTCTATATCCCCCAAGCCACTAAACACCTTGGAGTCTTCCCCCATTCTACCCAATTCTTTTTAGCATCAATCAGTTATCAGGTAACTTCCTGAAGTGTTATAAATTCCATCTCACACTAACAAAAATAAGTAAATGTAAGGAATTTAATGCTAATTCTTAAGACCTTTCATGACCTACTCAGGTACTAGGTCACTCCTATAGCCCCTCATCTTAACTGTTATAGGCAATTAAGCAAATAAGCCTTTTGGCTTCCTACTTATCAAAGTAACGTGTATTTTGCTATTGTCTATTAAATGTGAAAGTATTGTCTTAAAAGAACAATGCACATACCTCAATTTAGGGGCACTTAATTAGGAGGAGTGTGTGATTCAGCAATGGGCCTTGCCTAGCATGTGCAAGCAAGCACTGGCAAGTGCCCCAATACCATAGAACAAAAACACCCATTGGTTTAAAATGCTCGCAAACAGCTTGTGTTCACTCAGTGGTAGAGCTTGTGCCTATAGCATGTTGAAAGCTCCAGATTTGATCAACACAAAAAACCACATACATCAAAATGCTAACAAATCATCTATGCCTTCAGTAAGCCAGAATAGCTGCCTTCCCTTGGTGTTGATGGCTACAACTTATCAGCATGGCAGTTACTAAATGGAGGGGGGACCTGTGGCAATTTCTTAAATCCTATCAACTGATTTATTCCATGCACAGAAAGTTTCATGTAGAACCCAATGATTGCTTTTTTTCTATATTTTACCTACAGACTTCTTTCAAATTGGGGCCAAATGTTTCAAAATCCGATGCTGCTTTATCAGCCACTTACATAATATCTGAAATCCTTTTATGTCATTTCAACATTTATAGTACCTTCACCAGGAGGAGGCGGTCACTGCTAATCCACAAGCGTTGATGGTTTCATTCACAGGCATGACTACTGTTACTGTATTCTTGTACATTTCCATCACAACACAGCCCCAGGGCAACCAGGTGGACCGTCAATGGGCTATCTGTAGAAAGGAGTCTTTCCCTGAGCAATAGGGCGCCTAGGGCACCTACAGGGGGAAAGCTCCCCACACACCATGTCCAGAACAGCTGCCATCAGGCTTTTTTTGTCTCGTTTGTAATTTAGAGGCAGGTCATTTAGTGTTTAACTGTCCTAGATTTCCAAAGTGGGTTCATAGTCAAGTCATTAGTAGTCCAGACCCTAGGCTTGGAATACAGACATTGAATTCCTAGCTGCAACTTCTTCCAAAGTAAAGCTGTCTGCAATGAAAATGTCATTGAAGAGCTGGGTGTGGTGGCGCACGCCTGTAATCCCAGCACTTGGGAGGCAGAGGCAGGTGGATTTCTGAGTTCCCGAGGCCAGCCTGGTCTAAAGAGTAAGTTCCAGGACAGCCAGGGCTACACAGAGAAACCCTGTCTCGAGGGAAAAAAAAAAAAGGAAACTGTCATTGAGTGTGATCACATCCATCTGAGTAAGTTCCTGGAGCGTCTCCGTCAGCCGCACTTGCAGCCTCACGTTGGGAAGGCAGTCTCCTGCTACAACCCCACCAGCCGCCCAAGCGCCTCTGCACCTCAGCTTTCAGAGAACTCAGACAGACAGGGCCTTGCCCTGGATTGGGATTTGGCTTACAGAGGCATTTTGACTGGCTTTAATCTTCTATCCTGACCACTAACACTTTCTCCTCGGCAGCAGTGATCTGTTATGCTTCCTTATCATTCCAGAATTCACTTGAGCAACACTGAATTTTTCACTAGAACTATTCCTTTGTACTTACATTCACACCTTGGCTTACTGGCCCAAGAAGGTCAGTTTTCAGCCTACTTGAGCTTTAATATGCTCTCCTCTAAGGTTAATCATTTATACCTTTTAGTGTAAAGAGGCCTCTCTGACTTTTTCCACCTGAAGACCGAGGCCTTTTGTAAACTGACTAATCCCAGTATTTTTCGAAGAATGGCCTGTAAGGGGGGGGGGGCAGCCAGAACATTCAAAACATTTTTCAATTAAGATGCTGTCTTATATAAATAGTTTGTGGTGACTCAAGAATTATCAAAGATCATTAGACTACCTTAATAGAACCAACTCTCTAAGTAATAGATTAACGAAATGCAGCAGAAAGTGAACACACACTCTTACAGACTAGCTCAGCAGGGTGGCCACAAACCTTCAGTGTGTAAAACACTCTGTGGGCTGAGCATCTGCCTCCCCCCTCCTGGGGAGCAGAGGCAGGGGATTTCTGTGGGCTTAAGGCTAACCCAGTGAGTTCCAAAACAGCCTGGTATACACAAAGAAACCCTGTCTCAAAACATAAAACCTAGCAAAGAAAGAAACAAACCTCAGTTTGTAAAGTCCAACACAACACACAAAGCTCAAGAAAATGAAGCATTCATGTATGTTGCTATTGTAATTAAAAAGAAAGAGAGAGAAATCTGTTAGCTTTATTCCCTGTGCAGCTCTACCTATGACAGTTCAGCCAGTTCTAAGATTCTGACCTTATCGCTGATCTGTTCTCATTGTCCTAATACAATTTCCTATCACCACACTGCCTTAATAAGCGAGTCACAGAACATTTAAAATCAGTGATTTTCCATCATTGCAGTTCTTCAGAAAAATATTGCAGTTTCCTTTACCCTCCGACATTAAAGCCTGTCAATGCTGCAGCATGCATCCTCATGTCTGCACTCCTGAGTGATTAACAAGGTAATGTTTAAGGGCATCGCCCTCAACCCAGGGGGCAAAGAGCAACCGCAATGCGATTTCACTCCCTAAGACTTACTGGCTTCATCTCTATCACTGGCATTAGGACGTACTAACTAGGTCAGAGAAAGGTGTGAACAGAACTTAAACTCAGATTAATTGTTACTGTCCCTCTTGTCACAGTGGACACAGCCTATGCCAGTAGTGAGGAATCAGGATTTACTGCAAAGATGTCATGTGTATTAAATCATCAACAATTCTCTCTATCAACTTTATAGAGGAGATGAGACTGATTGACAGTAGAAACTGGTCCACTTTATTTCCTTTTATCCTTCAGCTGAACTGGAGGGTACCACACCTTTATCACCAAGAAGTTTTACTAGGTAACCAACTTACCCTTTTAAGAATTAAACGGTAGAGCTCTAGTCCAAATAAGGTTTCCTAATCTCTGTTCTTCCTCAACTTAAATAAAATTTCTTTGAAATTCCTACAGTGTATTTAAGAAATTACCTTTCTCTTTCTTCCTCGCCTGGCAGCTTTTGGAGTGGTTATGTCAACTGCTTTAGTCACATCCTAAAATGCAAAACAGCAGACAAAAAACAAACAAAAAGAAAAAAGACACAGATGAAATTGAATAAATTATACAAGAAACAAATTTCCTTAAACTAAAATTCATAAAAGTAGCTTCACCGAAAGTGCTGGAGGGGTCTCTTCTTACTCTGACCAAGTGACGGCAACAGCTAGCATCTTCAGGAGAAAAGCTACCTTAGATATTCAGGTTTGTGTAATGGCCTCCACAGGCTCCTATGTGTCAACAAGTGGAACTACCTTGGTGACTAGAAGCTGGGGCCTTTTTGGAAGTGCACCACTGAGTGTGGACTTCAGGATTTCAAAAGCCCACAGCCAGGTCCAGGGCTCTCTGCCTGCCTGCAGATCTGGACATAGAACTCTTGCTAATTCTCCTGCACCATGTTTCCCCCATAATGACAATGGGCTAAGCCTTTGAAACTATAAGCAAGCGACAATTAAATGTTTTTGTTTTGTTTTATTTTTTGAAATTAAGACTCGCCCTGGCCATGGTGTCTCTTCACAGCAGTAGATCAGTGACCAAGCAGCCTACAATAGATAAGTATCTCTACTCATAATACAACAGGTAGAAATACACTCAGGTTTAAAACTTTTTACTCTAATACTTTTGAAGCACTTCCAGCCCATAATACTTTTTAAAAGTATTTTTAATAAACACTAACCTACCTTATACCTATTTTGTTTATAAAAACAACTTCAAATAAAAATATCCATCTAAGAGCATAGAGGATCCAGGTTTGGATCCCAGCACCCAAATGATGGCTAAGGACTGTTTTTAACTCCATTTCCAGGCATCAAGAATACACTCAGTATACAAGCATACGTATAGGAAATTAAAAACCTTAAATGCATGCATCTTAAAAATGCACAAACTATAAAACCCATTTAATATTTGAGAAAAATTTCATGTTTTCATTCACTTTTCAAATATTTTGACAATCCCCTCCTACTGTGCCAGTCAAGTCGCTTTATTTCCCTTTTTGCAGTAGCGGTAAAATCCCAGGCAGTGCTCAAAGTGCGCCAGGCCTAGTCCTCCCTGCAGTGTACTCAACAGAGCAGAAAAGACACACAACATACTTCATTGCTGGCTTTTTCTTCCTGATCAGTGTCATCCTTTGAAACACTAGTTTCTTTTTCTTCCACTTCAACATCTGACGATGCATTTGACTGTTTGGTTGATACCTATGAAGAATAAGTTATTCATTTTTAAGATGGTTTATCTAACTTGAAGGTTTTTTTTTTTTTTTTTTAATTTATTTACTTATTTATTTTTTGGGCTTTTTCGAGACAGGGTTTCTCTGTATAGCTCTGGCTGTCCTGGAACTCACTCTGTAGACCAGGCTGGCCTCGAACTCAGAAATCTGCCTGCCTCTGCCTCCCAAGTGCTGGGATTACAGGCGTGCACCACCACGCCCGGCTTTGAAGTTTTCTATACATGTAAAATCAAAAACTTCTATGTATAGATATAGGAGTACTCCAAGGACATTTAATACATGGTTTTTTTTAACATTTTACAGCAGGGAGTGGCACTACTATAACCCCAGCCTTTTATGTAGTAGGATGCCTACAAGTTTGAGGCCATCCTAACCTAAAGAGCTAGGTATGTGGTTAACAAGCTGGGATACATAGGTAACACCTTGCCTTAAAGAATTTTAAAGCTGTAAATTAAAATAGTCAGTTTTGGCACGATATAGTACCACCTCTCAGGAAGAGTGAAGCAGGTGAATTCTGAGTTTGAAGCTAGCCCGAGCTTTTTATCGGCCAAGTAAGAAAGATGGAGGTTGGAGGGGGTTATAACTTTAAATGCTAAACACACTAAATCAGAAAATTCAAATGGCCGGCGGTGGTGGCGCACGCCTTTAATCCCAGCACTTGGGAGGCAGAGGCAGGTGGATTTCTGAGTTTGAGGCCAGCCTGGTTTACAGAGTGAGTTCCAGGACAGCCAAGGGCTACATAGAGAAACCCTGTCTCGAAAAAACAAAAACAAAAACAAAAACAAAAACAAAAAAAGAAAATTCAAATGTTTCCAAAACCCAAAACTTTCTTTTGTAAAGGAGAAAAATGTATAAATCTTTAATATTAATAACACTACAAAAAGTTTTAAATCACGATGACCAATGTGTTTTGAACTAATTTGAATAAATCAGTCACCGGCTTGGGAATCATGCAGTAAATCAGCACCTTGGTCACACTGTAGGTAAAGACTGGCAGTTACAAGTACAGAAACCATCACAGTATACTATGCTGAGGACCATGAAGATCATCTAAGGATGGCTATATCAGAGATTCCAAATTGCACAGAACAATTTGTCAATTGTTTAAACACTTGTCAAAGCCAAGAAACAGCATGCTACGTGTGAAAATACATCGGAATTCTGTTGGTTTTCTGGGTTTTTTTTCACCCCCACCCTACCTCAGACAGGTTCCCTGTGTTGCCTTGGCTGTGCTGGAACTTACTCTATAGAGCAGGCTGGCCTCAAACTCAGACCCATGGGCCTCTGCCTCCTCAGTGCGGAGATTAAAGGCATGCACCACCATTGCCTTGCTATAGTGGTTCATTTTAAGAACCACTAAGAGTACTGGAGCTTTCCATACTCAAGAGTACAATTCCCAATATAGAAAAACATAAGTCGCAAAATAGAAAAGCATTATTAAAGTAGTATTGGAACCACCGCAAGATGGTTTAACAGGCAAAAGCACTTGCTAAGCACACTCAACAGCCAACATGTTAAAAGGAGAGAGAGAAGCAACTCCACAAAGCTGTACTCTGACCATAACACATGCACTGGAGCACATGTACACATTGTGCATACACCCATATAAACACAAAATAAATACAACACCAAGAGAAAATAAACTAAGCCAAGCATGGCAGTGCATGCACGCCCCTTAATCCCAGCTTCTGAGTTCGAGGCCAGCCTGGTCTACAGAGGGCAGCCAGGGAGAAACCCTGCCTTGAAAAAAAAGAGAAGAAAATGTAACAAACCAAGTAAAAACAAACGACTCTATGAAGATGTAATACCATATATAAACGAAAAGCTCTGGGCTGTTTAGAATAGATAGAATATCTATTGGGGATGTAAGTTCTGTTATATATTTAATTAATGAGGTCTATTCTAATACCAATCAATCTTAAAAACAACAAAACAACAACAACAATAATGAAACTGAAGGGCATATTAAGTTTACAAAACAGGCCACTGAGATGGCTCAGCTTAAGGACCCAAGCCTGCTGACCTGATCTCCATCTCCAGAACCAGGTGAAGGTGAGTGGAGAACGAACTTCACAAAGATGTACGTGACCTTCCATGCATGGACGTGACATATGTCCCCGCCCATATCAAACACATGATAATAATAAAACCAAGTCTTTCTAGTTTTGAAATCTCTTTAAACATTCAGTTAGTAACCATTTAGACACAAACATCAAGGAACAACCTTAAAAGAACAACCTAAAATTCGTAAGGTTCTTCAATTAGTTATGTATTTTCCAATGACAATATTTTTACTCTAAATAAATTTTATAAAAGGACTCACCTGTTGACTTGAAAATTTCACTTTCGGATTGTTATCTATCTCCCACAATCCTTCATTAAAACCTTTTCGTTTATTTGGTTTGCCATACTTTTCCTTATTTTCTGAGTAAGGAAATATGTCCTTTGGTCCTAAAAAAGCACTGTGATAGAGAGGGAAGATGTAAGTACAAAGCAAAACAACTAGATTACACATCAGGCTACTAGATGGCATTCAAGAAATACGTTATAACAAATGCGGTTTTTTGTGTTTTCTTTTTTTTTTTTAAAGCAGGGATTGTCTGTGTAGCCTGGCTATCCTGGAACTTATTCTGTAGACCAAGCTGCCCACGAATTCAGAGATATGTCTGTCTTTACCTCTGAGTGCTGAGGTTAAACCTGTGGCCCACCACACACAGCTCATACAAATCACAAAATAGTTTTAAATCCTAGTGATTTGGTGGGCTAAAAAAGTGGTTTTGCTTTGGTTCGGTTCTGATTCCAAGTTCATATATCTTTTTTTTGTTTGTTTGTTTGGTTGGTTTGGTTTGTTTGTTTGTTTGTTTTCCGAGACAGGGTTTCTCTGTGTAGCCCTGGCTGTCCTGGAACTCACTCTGTAGACCAGGCTGGCCTCGAACTCAGAAATCCACCTGCCTCTGCCTCCCAGAGTGCTGTAATTACAGGCGTGCGCCATCATCACCCGGCTCAAGTTCATATATCTTGATGTAACAAGAACTAAAGTCCTATGCCCACCTACCTAAGTAATTTATAGCAATTATACAAAGGATTTTAAGAGTTTTATTAATTCTATGTACATGGGGAGGAGAGAGGCACTCGAGTATAGTGCCCAGAGACCAGAAGAGGCCATCAGAGCCCCTGGACTTGCAGTTTTTTTGGGGGGGGAATAGTAGCTTGAAGAGCAGTCGTGTTCTCTTAACTGATGGATATCTCCAACACTCCACACCCCACCAAAAACAAGGGTTGCTTTTGTTTTTTGAGACAGAGTTTCATTAAGTAGCACTGGCTGGCCTGGTGCTCTCTATAAGTATCAGGCTGGCCTAGAAATCACAGATATGCTTGTCTCTGTCTCCCAAGTGTTAGATTAAAGCTGGGTTCCATTAGGCTTGGTCCAAGTTTTATTTTTTTAAGATTTATTTTTATGTGCACTAATGTTGTGCCTGCATATATGTGCATGGGGGCCAGATCCTTTAGAACTGGAGTTACAGATGGTTGTAAGCTGATGTGGGTACTGAGAATTAAGCCTAGGTCCTCTGAAAAACAACCAGTACTCTTAACTGCTGATCCCCAACCACCACCAAGATGGTCTTTTAATTCACACACACGAGAGACAGTCAGCATCACTAGCTAATCACAGACACATCACTGCGACCCAGCAGCACAGTTACAATGGTGACGGTGTATAGCTGGGCTACAGCTCAGTCAGCAGCATGCTCGCCTACAATACAGAAGCCTAGATTCAATCCCAGTACCACATAATCCATGAATGGTGGCAGGTCTGTAATCCAGCACTCTAAAGGTACACAGGAGAATCTGGTTAAAGGTATCCTCAGCTATGCAGCTTGAAATCTGCCTAACATACATGAAATGGAAACCCGTCTCAAAAAAGAAAACTGAAATTTATAAAAATGTTCTGTAGGAAGTCTAGCTGTCTCTTCAATGATTGGACACTAAGTTGTTATTTGAACCAGGAATTCTGTTTCTAGACAGGTGAAAAAATGCCCATACAAAGCATACACAAGGCATGACTTACGGAGTACAGTAGGACAGAGTTTGGCTAGGCAAGCAAAGGCCTGGGCTAGATCCGGCAATATCAAAAAATAATTGTGCATAAGTGCTCACATCAACACAGTCACAATCGCCAACAGCAGGAGAGCACCGATAAATACAACACAAATAAGGCACAAGTAAGGGAAGCATTATCATATTCTATCTTGAAATAGTGTTAAATGAAAAATTTAAGTGACTAAAGCCCTCATTAAATGGTTTCATTTATATAAAGCTCTCAGGGAAGGACAAGGGCTGCCCTAGCACAGCAGAAGCATTCCACAGACCGGAGGTGCCTGGCATTATGTAAGAGGCTTCTTTTGAAACAATAACAATCTAAAATCTACTGTGCTAATGTCTCTACTACTTTCTGGAATTGCAAACACTACTGAATTCTAGACTTTTAGGTGAGTGAGCTATATGAAATGAATCTCAACAAAGCTGCTGTGATTCGCCCCGGGGGGGGCGGGGGGGAGGCATGGCAGCCACACTTTAGTGCTGCTCTCAGGATTTCGGAGACAAAGAAACTCAAGATTATTGCCTATTTGTCAACATCAAAATCAGGCTGGACGGGCCGGGCGTGGTGGCGCACGCCTTTAATCCCAGCACTTGGGAGGCAGAGGCAGGTGGATTTCTGAGTTCGAGGCCAGCCTGGTCTACAGAGTGAGTTCCAGGACAGCCAGGACTACACAGAGAAACCTTGTCTCAAAAAACAAAAACAAAAAAAAAAAAAAAAAAAAAAAAAAAAAAAATCAGGCTGGACTACATACATGAGAACTGACTCAATTTTTAATTGTTTTCAGAGAATACCATTTCCTACTCTCTCACTACTCTAAATAAACACACAAAATAATCTTAATCTAAAGGCCAGAAATGGCAATGCACTTTATTCCCAGCGAGACAGAGCCAGGTGACTCTGTGAATTCAAGATCAGCCTAGTTTACACAGCAAGTTCCAGGCCAACCACAACTATAAATAAATTTCAAATATAAATCAGTTATGAATTAGTACACTTTTACGTACTACAACTTTTCTATATTCTTTCCCCATCTCTCCTAACTCCTGATTATTACATTAGACTTCCATCTTTGAAAAATCCAAACTTATTCATTCAAATAAATAAGCCCCCTCCGAAATTTTGGGAGCAGGAAGGACCATCATCATCCACCTAATTTTATTAATAATTAAAAAACATTATTTAGCCAGACAGTGGTGGCGCACGCCTGTAATCCCAGTACTTGGGAGGCAGAGGCAGGCGGATTTCTGAGTTCGAGGCCTGCCTGATCTACAAAGCGAGTTCCAGGACAGCCAGTGCTACACAGAGAAACCCTGTCTCGAAAAAAAACAAAAAACACATTGTTTAAAAAAAAATAGGTCAGATAAGCTGGGCGTGGTGGCGCACGCCTTTAATCCCAGCACTTGGGAGGCAGAGGCAGGCGGATTTCTGAGTTCGAGGCCAGCCTGGTCTACAGAGTGAGTTCCAGGACAGTCAGGGCTACACAGAGAAACCCTGTCTCGAAAAACAAAAAACAAAAAACAAAAAACAAAAAACAAAAAAAAATAGGTCAGGCCCTGTGCATATGTCACAGCTGCGTAGCTTGGGGTTTTGTGGGATTTCTAGCAGTGGAAGCGGGGGCTGTCTGGGACTCCTGCCTGTTTCCGGGACCCTTTTCCTCCTCCGGAGTTGCCTCCTCCAGCCTTGGTGTGACTGTATGTGCTGGTCTTAGTGTAGCTTGCTATGCCATGCTTGGCTGACAGCCCTGGAAGGCCTGCTCTTTTCTGAGGTGGTGTGGGGTTGGGATGACCCTGGGAAGAGTGGGTGGGGGGAGACGAGGTGGGAGGAGGGTCGGGGAAACTGCAGTCAGGATAGAATATATGAGAAAAGAAGTTGGGTGGTAGTGCAGGCCTTTAATCCAAGCACTCGGGAGGCAGAAGCAGATGGATCTCTTGAGTTCCAGGTTAGCCAACCAGGGTTACAAGAGAAACCCTGCCCCAAAAAAAGAAAAAAGAAAATCACCAGGCTGGAGAGATGGCTCAGTGGGTAAGAGCATTGACTGTTCTTCTGAAGGTCCTGAGTTCAAATCCCAGCAACCACATGGTGGCTCACAACCATCTGTAAAGAGATCTGACACCCTCCTCTGGTACATCCAAAGACAGCTACAGCATACTTAGATATAATAATAAATAAATCTTTTAAAAAATAAAAACCCACCCACTATCACCAAAGATGATCTAAAGATCTGCCTATTAAAAAAAAAAAAAAAAAAAAAAAAAAAGGAAGAAGCCCAGCGATAGTAATAAAGCAGCCTGCCTTTCTAACAATGGTGAATGGTGTGTCCACTCTGGATCAAAATATTATAAATCCATTTTGAAATAAAAATATCATTAACTTTAAAAGCCATTTTAATTCTTTAAATATATCCTTATTTCTTTGATATTAACTCATTTTCTTCATTAGCCACCTTTATTAGTATGGTGCTAGGGAGTGAATCTATAGCCTCCTGCAATATAGGCAAATACTTTACCAAGAATTGTAATCCCAACCCAACATTGACAATCTTTTTTTTCCCCAAATGGCTTATTTTTATCTTATGTACACTGTTATTCTGCATGCGAGTATGTCTGATAAGGGCATCAGCTCCTGGAAGAGGAGCTACAAACAGTCATGGCCTCCATATGGGTGCTGGGAATTGAACCTGTGGAAGAATACCCAGTGTTCTTAACTGCTACGCTGTCTCTCCAGCTCCAACAGTAACCAACTTAATTTCAAATTAACCAAATATGTAACAGCTGGATTCCAAGTCTACAGAGATCAATCTAGGATATAATACTCAGTGGTAGAGCAAAGCCCTGGGTATGCTCCTCAGCACTGAAAAAGAAAGACCATAAAATGCACACTACAAAGTCCTATTTTTAAATACTGGAGAAGGTAGGCTTTTTTCTTCAACATTTAAGGGTTGGGAGCCGGGCGTAGTGGCACACACCTGTAATCGCAGCACTTGGGAGGCAGAGGCAGGCGGATTTCTGAGTTCGAGGCCAGCCTGGTCTACAGAGTGAGTTCCAGGACAGCCAGGACTACACAGAAAAACCCTGTCTCGAAAAACAAAAACAAAAAAACAAAAAACAACAACATTTAAGGGTTGGGGTTGCCGCTCAGATTGAGAGCACACGGGTAGTACAGACACGGCCAAAGATTAGATCCCCAACACCACAGAGGGAAGACTTTAATAAACTATGTGTCATATAAAACTATAGAACAGACTCACAAAATCTTCTAAAATCAGAGTAAATATTAAATTAAAAAGTCCTTTAAAATGCCTCCTCACAATAATTTTGGGTTTCAGACCCAGGACTGGGGATTGAGGCGCATATTTTACATAACCCGGCCTCCAGTTTCTCGTAACATCCCCAGTCCTCACCAGGCATACCCACCCCTGATGGTGACCATTCCAGCCCAGCTGGGCAGCCTTCCTACGGAGGTTCTTCCCTATAGAATCCGGATACTTCTTCTCCCTCCTCTCTTCTCCCTCCTCTCGGCCTTGGTCCTTGGTGCCAATGAACTCGTCTGAGAGCAGCTTCCCAATGAACCTGTGTCTCTATAATCTGCCTTGAACCGGCTCATTCCACCCATGAAGAAATAACTTATTAAAACTTTGCATGCGTCAGAATCATCTGGGAGGTGTGTTAGAAATCACTGCGCCCACGCGTCACACATGACTCCCCCATGTCCAGGGTAGGCCCTCAAAACACTTACTCAGCTACAGTTGCATTTTTTCCACTACAGTTCCATATGGAACAGATGCTGGGGCGCAGGCACCACATCATGCAAATCTGATACAAGGAGCAGTTTCCTCTAAAGACCCCTTTCCCTATTGAATTTAGCAGAATGTCTCTGTAAAACATTACCCTGAAAACACAAACAGCATTTCTTTTTGCTAGCTGTTTTGGAGACGGGGTTTCTCTGTGTAGCCCTGGCTGTCCTGGAATTCGCTCTGTAGACCAGGCTGGGCTCGAACTCAGATCTGATTGCATCAGCCCCCAACCAGGGAGCTTTTCTTTTATGTGTATCTGAGTGGTCTATCTGCAGGGACATCTGTGTGCAGGAAGAGAGCATCAGATCCCATTACAGATGGTTGTGAGCCACCATGTGGTTGCTGGGAATTGAACTCAGGACCTCTAGAAGAGAAGTCAGTGTTCTTAACCACTGAGCCATCCATCTGTCCAGCACCAAGGGAGCTTTTCATAAAAGTCATTACTTTCATATATAAAATATATGTGAACCCAATTCAAACTGAATATACTGTGAAGGCTGATCCAAAACTATGTTTTTAAAATGGGCCAGGTAGTGTTGGCCCATGCCTTTAATCCCAGCACTCCAGAGGCAGGAGGATCTCTTTGAGTTCAAGCCCATTCTGGTTTACAGAGCAAGTTCCAGGATGGCCAGGGCTACACTGTGAAATCCTGTCTCAAAAAAACAAAAACAAGCAAAAAAATTATTAGCCAGGTATGGAATACCAGCACTCAGGAAGCAGAGGCAGGTGGATGGCTATGGTTCAAAGACTGCCAGGCCTACAGAGAGATTTCCAGGACAGCCAGGGCTATACAGAGATACCCAAGCTCAAAACTTCAAAAAAACAAAACAAAAAAATGTAATGTCAAACAATACCATCAATGCAAAATGTCCATAAGTGACAAATCTACAGATGGTAATTATTATCTGTGTAAGGCTAGGGAAGAGAACGACCTTAGTGGACAAAGGAACAATTACACTAAAATCCAATAAAATATACCAAAATCAAATTGATTGTGTACTTTAAACATTGTGCAATATAAATCACATCTTGGAAAGTTTACCAAATTATATGTAAGTTTAGAAATAGAGAAGCAGGAAACAGAAGTTAAGCCAAATGTTGCCACTTTTATATCACTCTTAAGAATGAATACAGAGTGAAAAATAAGTAGACATCGGGCAGGGAGACAGCTCACAGCTCTGTCAGAGGACCCACACCCAGCTCAAAGCCCAGCACCCACCTGAGAGCTCTATTCCAGATCTGACACCCTCACACAGACAAATGTACAGGTAAAACACATAAAATTAATATATACGGAAAAAGAAAAGTTCAAAGACTACAGTGATAACTGAGATATCCACAACCATGTTTTGTCTCAGTTAAACATGCTATTCTTCAGAAATTACATTAAGTCCAACTCATGCAGATTATACAGTGCATGCAAAGCCAATCAATTCTAGGGATCTAAGAATATAAGCTTTGGCCATTAGTTGAGACAGCCTCCAAAGCAATTTCATGTACATGTTTCATGAACAGAACAGTTCACCACGAAGTTGTAATCTCATACAATATTAATTTCCTTCATCCAATCAGTTCTCTAGCTACACCTCTTCCTGGGGCAGCAGGTGAAACTGGCTCGGAGTGACCAGACACACAAGGGGTTCCCTCTTATCTTCCCATCAGCTCTATGGCTAATAAGACCAGACCTCAAACAGCAGCAGGTAGTCCTTATTTACTAACGAGAATACTCAATGCCTGGCTGCTTTCGCCATCAGTAAGTCTTGGGATTATTTTAAGCTTAACTTCTTTTTTTTCTTTTCTTCTTTTTTTTTTTGTTTTTTTTTGTTTTTTTGTTTTTTTGTTTTTTCGAGACAGGGTTTCTTTCTCTGTGTAGTCCTGGCTGTCCTGGAACTCACTCTGTAGACCAGGCTGGCCTCGAACTCAGAAATCTGCCTGCCTCTGCCTCCCAAGTGCTGGGATTACAGGCATGCGCCACCACACCCGGCCTCGCTTAACTTCTTTTTGATCATGTACGCATCAATTCCATTAAGTAAACTGGTTATTTTTTTACCTTTTTGTTAACCTTTGAAAACTTCATACATGTACACAGCATATTTTGATCAGTCACATCCATCCCTCACTCCCGTCTCCAACTTTCCCCTTCATTTTCACCAAGATGCAGTGCTTTAAACAAGGATGGGGGGGGGGTGTCACAAGAGGGGATGAAGAGACGTGGGGCGGGGGGCTGGGGCTTTATTCCCAGCACTTAGGAAGTAGACAAAGGCAGATATCTTTGAGTTTGAGGCCAGCCTGGTCTACAAAGAGTAACAGGACAGACATAGAGAAATCCTGTCTCCAAAAAAAAAAAAAAAAAAAAAAAAAAAAAAAAAAATCAAGGGGGGGGGGACGGTGTGGGGAGTACCCAGTCAGGCATGGTGGCACAATGCAAAATGCCAACCCTGTCTATATAGTAAGTTCTAGGCCAGCAATACATAATGACATACTATCTCAAACAAACAAAAGCGTTCCTAGCATTAAACAGGAAAGTACACTTTAAATTTTTAAATGAAACTTAAAGGGCTTATTCTAAAATTCAAACATGACTTTTTAAAGTTTTCTATTCCAGCCCAGGTATATGGCATTTTATCTCCAAACATGGGAGACACAAGAGTTGATCTCTATGAGCTCAGGCTAGCCTGTTCTGCATAGAACATCTCAGGACAGCCAGGGCTACAAGAGATTGTCTTTAAAAATAATACGTTTTTAATTTCATTGTCACTTACCACTTACATTTTGAAACGTCTACTTGCTTTTCTTTTTATACCTAATTTCTGCAAGTTAACTGGCATTTCAGCTCAAAGCTAGCAGGACTTACGTCTCATGGGTTCCAAAAAAGAAAATGGGTAGCTTGTTCGTGGGTGGCTTTACAGCTCCATCAGGAACCTCGTCTACCTGCAAGAGAGAGAAAAGGCCATTTTTTTTTTTTTAATCTTACAAACTCAAGTACACTTGAGTGAATTAGAGTAAAGAACCCCAAATGGGTCTAATACAAAATCCAACCATTTTACAATTTATTGTAATACAGGCTGTTTCCTCCTAGCCTCCTGCTCCCAGAACAGCGGCCCGGCCAGCTCCCTGAGTAGCTAATAATTTAAAATAACCATTTATACTAATGTGTCCTGCCACGTGCCTGGTGACCTCGGCTCAGGCACCATGTATCCGCCCCTCACTTCTATCCCAGCCTTCTTTCTGCCTCCAGATGCCCCACTTCTATTCTACCCTTTCCTATAGGCCTTAAGAGATTTTAATTGACAGGTAGTATATCCATACGATACACAAGATAGTCTCTACAGCCTGTGATCTCAAACAAGTTCTAAAAAGCAAGATTTATTTTTTTCCTCCAGAATTCATTAGGTGGTAAAACTGGTCCTGACATCAAGACCCTTTCTTTTATGTATCTAACATTTTGATCACCGTTTCTCTGGAGAAACAAAGGTTATCACCACCTGTTTGCTACTCCAAATCATCCCAGAAGCAAATCCTGAAGTTTACCTCCTGGGATTAGCTTTGCTTCCTAAAATCCAGTTACTTAATTCTTAAAACAAATTCGAGGCCTGACACTTCACACGCAGCATCTACCGCTGGCGTGCAATCCTGCCGGTCAGCAGCTCAACAGTGAGCGGAACGAGGGGCGGAAGTGGCTCAGCGGCTAGGAGCGCTTGCGGCTCGGCTCTCCCAAAGAATCAAGTTCAGTCCTCAAGCCCCGCACGCTCACTCAGGCTCTCGGAGTGGGCAGGGGGGCCATCACCTCTTCTGGCCCCCCTAGGACACTCACATACATGTGCTATGCAAACACGTGGCATGCACAAATACACAGGAGGAAAAAAGTAACATAAAAGCAAACAGCATCTAAAATTTAAGGCATTATTTTCCAATGTTTGAAGAACATTGAAAGGAAGAAAAATATTAGGTGTTATTAACAATTCTATTTCAATTTGTAGAAGTTAAAAATAAATAATTGGATAAGAGATGTCACCCTTACAGTTGAGACCTCAACTAAGAATGAAAAGCCATGTAAATTTTTTGGGGGGGAGAGGGTTCAAGACAGTTTCTCTATGTAGCCCTGGCTATCCTGGAACTCACTCTGTAATTCTTAAAGTATGTAAAAAACAAAACAAAACAAAACAAAAACAAACAAACAAAAAAAAAAAAAAAACAAATTCAGCTGCTTCTAAGAAAAAGAAAACGAGGGAAAAAAAAGATAAAAATGTCCTATCCCAATTCAAATGAACAAGCAGAACTTGTAGCCGGAGAGGTGGCTTAGCGGTTAAGAGGAGCAGGTTCTGTTTGGTACCCACAGAGCAGCTCCTGACAGTTTTTTCCACAGGCTCAAGTTATGGAAGTGGTGTAGACATACATGCAGGCAAAACACCCAAAACATAGAATTTTAAAAAAACTGTTAATTTTGAAGAAAAAAGGGACTAGTTTAAATCACGAGGAAAATGACTCTCCAAAAGCTCTTTTTACCGTTACCAGCACCAACTCTGAGTCACCTGTAACATACTGCAAGAGGTAGGAAGATAATATAAGGAAAAGACCATATTTAATTAGATGTAGGTGTATGTTCCTGCATATGGGTGCACAGAGTGCAGGCCTGACCCTGCCCTGGAGTCACAGATGTTCGTGCTGTGAGCTGCCTGAGGTGCTGGGAACTGAACTAGGTCCACCCAGCAGCAAGTGCTCTTAACCATTTCTCCAGCTGTCCAAAATACAGCATTTAAAGTATTTACACCTGGCCTGTAACTACATTGTGGCATTGAACTCTGGAATGAGTATCAGATAACCCTGATTTTTTATTGGGTTCGAGGCCAGCTTGGTCTCCAGAGTGAGTCTCAGGACAGTCAGCGCTATACAGAGAAACTCTGTCTTGAAAATGAAAAATTAAAAAAAAAAGTTGTATAAAAAAATTACAATTTTAGAACATCAGTCTAATTTTTATCTAATCAACATTCTTTAAGTCTTATCTATAGTGTTCTGAACCTTGACACCATTATAAACAAAAAAAAAAAAAAAAAGAAAAGAAAAGAAAGAAAAACTTATTTTTTTTCCTGAAAATGGAGTTCAGGTGTTTAATGTCACATCTTGAGTCCTTAGGACTTCTTCAGTTAGGTTAACTCAGTGTCTGGTCTCCTCCCCACTTTGGCTATGGAGAACAAAAAATGGAAAACAGCATCTTCAAGGTCACAAGCCAAAGAATGTGAATATAAAGGTACAAATGCATCACCAACTGCAAATCGAGTACTAAGTAATTTAATCACACCCGACAAGCAAGGGTTTGTAATTTGCATATTTCATTTACACTTTGTATTTTGTTCAAAATTCCAAATTTTAAGGCAATAATATCATGACTTCACTCATTTTGAAACACAAAAATCATACTTGATGATTTCGCCTCAATGAAACGTTAACTGAATGTCATCCCTAAATAGTCCTATATAGAACACCTGTCAGAGACTCAAAAAGCAAGCCACAGGGAAACCGCCGCGGGTATGCAGGAAAACCTAGAATTTTACAATTGCATGGGCGAGTACCGAAAAAAACTAAAATGAAAGGTTCCAAGTAACGGTAAAGGGAAAAGGAGAGGAAGGACGGAAAGGAAACCGAGAAGAAACGATGGGAGGAGGCAGGCCTTGGGAAAGGCGGCCGCACCGCTGCGCCTGGGCTACAAATCACTTACTCGAGCTGGCCAATGAGGATAACCTTTCATCTTGGCGAAGATGAGGTCTCCAGGTTTGAAATCGCGAGTCATGTTGGAGGGGCGACGCCGGGAGTCCCAAGACCAGAAGGGGGAGCAGCGCAGCCGCGATCGGGAGATGCGAGCACAGACGCGAGCTGGGACTGGCGGGCCCGCGGGCGGGGGAGGATGCCACCGGGTGTCCCGACGCGCCTGCGAGGGACAGCAGGGAGGGCGGTTAAAGCGCAAACCCCAGGGAGGGGCCGCGGGGAGGAGGGCAGGGGGAGGGGAGGCCGCGGAGGGGGAGGGGGAGCCGCCTGCGCGCCTCCCCGGAGCGCGGCCTCGGCCCCGAGCAGCGGCCGGGCCTGCGGTCGCGGCCACCTGAGGCAGGGATGCTGCCCGCCACCGGGCCGCCGGCCTCCCACCCCGGCGCTCCCAGGGCTTTTCCCACGGGCCGCAGCCCACGAGGGAGGGGCGCGGCGGGAGAGGAGGGAGGCTGCGAGCGCGGCCGCCCGCTTCCCACCCGCGCCGAGCGGGGGCGGGGCGGCTCTCACCTGCCGGGCGGTGGCGCTGGGGCTGCGGGGCGCGCTGGCCGCTCCTACCCACGTCCACGCCGGCCACCTGCGCCACCAGCTGCCGCAGAGGCGTCTCAACGGCTCCGAGCTGCAACCGCCACCGCCACTGCCGCCGATGTCGCTGCGCCGCTCCCGCGCGGCTCCCGCTCGGCGCCCGCTAGCGCTGGGCTGTACCAAGTGCGCGCGCAGGCACGGGTGGCGCTGCAGCCGCGGAGCGTCGTGGCTCGGGAGCTGAGGGCCTGAACCCCCTGGAGCCCACAGGTGCCGCTGCTTACGGGGACGAGCGAGCAGACGCGGCGGGACGGGAGGGAGGGGAAGGGCCTGGAGAGGGGCGCGCGGGAGCTGTCCCTCTCCTCTCCCCCCACGCCTGGCACAGTGGTCGCGCCCGGCCCGCCCCTGCTGGCTGCTCTGCGTGTGTGTATTTGTATGTGTACTGTATGTAAAAGGCGGGGAGGGAGGAAACGATTGTTGTGGACCCGGTTTGGGGGCGGGTATCCGGGCCTGTAGCCCACGGCTACATGTTTAAGAGAATCTGGCAGCCCCAGGTGCTTGTGCTCGCATCCTTCTCCATGGCGCGAGTACTGTAATGCTCCTGCGCGGTTTACATCATCCCAAAAATGAAGAGCTGTGCAAAAATCCCAGAGATGAAATTGGAATATGAAGCAGTTGCAGGGTGTGTGCACCTTGTAGGCCTCTTACACCTCGCAGGATGGACTTTTCAGTCTCCTTTTCTTGGGACTGAAACATGAGAAAGCCCTTTTTCATTCCCCTGATATTTCAACCACGGAGAACCGTTAAGAAAAACAATACCGATGAATGCAAAACATCAAGGGTATAAAACAATGACAGAGAAAGCGTAGTTAGCTTCTTGTTAGTTAGGATGTGGATTTGGGCCCAATCTAAATTTTAGCCCTGCACTTAAAATTTTTATTTCCTTAGAAAAGAGGTATGGTAGTAGGTGGTACAGGAGAGAAGTGTTATTAATACCTAAATATTTCATCACTTAAAATACTCTAAAAGGGTATTTAAAGGTGAACTTATTTTTGATCCTTTAGCCAGATGAATGCTTTTAATATTTTGTAATATACCTTCTGATATGGATCTTTACTGAAGCAGAACTACTTTTATTACCCACTAACAGGTTCCCAATAAGTGTGTGGTAAATTAGAAGACATTTAAGTATTAAGAAAATGAATCTTTTGTTTCATCCTTTATTGAATCTCTCCAAAATCCTGTTTAGAATAAAGCACTGTTTAGTGTTGAATATATAGTTAGGAACAAGATTAGGTATTTCCTATATAAAACAGGCTAAAACTATTAAAGATATTAAGAATATTAAAATATGTAAGTAATAATACTGCTTTAAATAAAGACTCGCAGCTGAGACACAGGAAGAGCTTTGTTTGAATAGGCAAAGATTGAGGGCTTTATAAAGAAGGAATACTGCATGCCTTTAAAAGGAAATCTGGCACCCCCAATGTTAAATGCCCTGCAGGCGGGCCACTGTAGATCTGCATTGTGCAGGGCATTCCACGTGGGGCTAAAAGAAATAAAGGGAATTATTGGTGCTATGTCTTCAAGCTTCTCATTGTGAATTTGATGTTGTGTGTTTTAGGGGCTATCCAAGGGTGCATGGTAAAGGGGGTGGGGGGTGGCGGGGTAAAACTGTTTACAACCAGATTCTTGACGTTTCAGAGCAGATGTGAGCAGAGGGAGCCCTTCTTTTATCCGACTGTTGATTAAGAAGGGAAGACAAAAAGGTGGAGGAGCACAACTAAGTAATTACAGAGACTGTCGCCAGGTAAACCGTGGCCCGAAGGACACAAAGGGGTGTGAAAGGGGAGTCATAAAACCCGAGGAATAAATATCAAAGCAGCATCCAGCTATCATGATTCTGTGTGTGGACACCTCCCCCTCCCATTGTCCTCAACTCTATAAGGCCTTGAAACTCCACTTGTTGCCAGACTCCACAGCACAGGCTTCACCTGAGGCCTTGTGAGCAGCTCAGCCCCTCCCCCATCTGCATTTTTAACGAGATACCCCAGGCTGATTTTTCTTTTTTCTTTTCTTTTCTTTTTTTTTTTTTTTTTGTGGTGGGGGCACTGCCTATGGAGATGAGGAGACAACACCTGGGTCTCTTTCCACCAAGTGGGTCCCATGATTAAATTCAGATCCCCAGTAAAACTCAGGCTAGAGGATGGAAATCAGAGGCCAACCTGTAGGCTAAGCCTTCTCTGAAATAGACACGCATAGAGAAGGAGAGACGATCACAGGAAGAAAATACCTCGTCTTAGTGCTAAATGACCGTGCCAGCAACTAAAAGAGATGGGTGCTGTGGGTGGGGACAACTGGGAAATTTTTAAAAAATGTATATTTAAAAGGAAAGTGGAAATGCACTTGATGTATTAGTAGTGAACCAGTGTGATACACTCACTAGCTGTACATTTTGACAATTTCAGTTAGAAAGCGTCTGAAACAACTGGAGACACCTTTTAAATCAAGGCAGGTGGTGATTTAAGCCTCCAGGGAACAAAGGGCCGGGATCCCTGGGAACAACAGTTCTGATCTAAGTGGGAGGAGAGAAAGCGGGGAGGGAGAAGGGGGTGGAAGCGAGGCTGGGTGTGCTTTCCCCTCCCCCACAGGAGAAAGAATACACTTTCCAGAACTGTAACCAGCGAGGAAGGGGACGGGCAAACTTAAATGTGTTGGGGCAAAACCCAAGCTACATTCTTCCCATTCTACAGATGAGAAGAGCGGGCTCCTAGACAGTAAGCAACTTGCCCAAGGACGCTCGGAGTCAAGGGGTCCGAGGCAACCTCCAGCCCTTCTGCTCGCCGCACTACACCCTTTCGTGATTTTTACAGCCTCTAGGTTGCCCAGGAAGGTTGGAGGCTGCAGAATGAGAATGGCCCGTAATTAGAAAAAGATGCTGGAAGTAGGCGCAGCCTAGTGCTCATTCCAGCTTCCAGTTCCCTCCCAGTCTCCGGAGACCCACCCCACTCCCCAGCTGGTCCTCTACCAGCGCCTCTATTTAACTCTTCATGCGCCTGAATGACTTGACCCCCAAAGCACACCTAAATATCATCTTCGAATGGCTTAATCTTTTAGTATCCACGGTCTTCCTAGTCTTTAAACTACTTAGAACACTGTCTTCCTCATCAATACTTAACATTTTTTCCAAGATGGAGTTAGTGAATGAATAGTAAGAGCAGACTTACGATGAGCCCTGACAAAGCTCTAATTCTTTAGGGTCAGAGGCTGGTTTCTCTCCCAGAGTTCAAGTCGCAGCAACCACTTGGTAGCTCCATCTATAAATGGTTCTTATGTATCTGATGTTCTCTTCTGTCAGGTAGGTATACATGCAAGTTGAGCACCCATACATAAATAAGTTAAAAAAGAAAAGAAAAGAAAATAGGTCACAGGACACACCAGGCTGTGTGTTCCTCAGTAGGTTGAGGCCTCAGTGGATCTCAGCCTGTGAATTGAGGACCTGTACAGGGGTCGTATATCAGATATCCTGCATAGAAGATATGTACATTATGATTCAGAAAAGCAGCTGAAGCTGGGTGGTGGTGGCGCATGCCTTTAATCCCAGCACTTGGGAGGCAGAGGCAGGCAGATTTCTGAGTTTGAGGCCAGCCTGGTCTACAGAGTGAGTTCCAGGATAGCCAGGGCTATACAGAAAGAAAGAAGGAAAGAAAGAAAGAAAGAAAGAAAGAAAGAAAGAAAGAAAGAAAGAAAAAAAGAAAGAAAGAGGGAGGGAGGGAGGGAGGAAGGAAGGAAGGAAGGAAGGAAGGAAGGAAGGAAGGAAAAGGAAAAAGAGTTTCATGGTTAGGGTGGTTAGGGTCTTCATAAATGAGGACGTGCACTTACTAAAGGGTCACAGCGGTAGGAAGCTTGAGAACCAATGAGCCGAAGGATCACAGGTTAGAGTACAGCCTTTACTTAGCAGGCAAGAGGCCTGGGATTCAATCCTTAGGGCTGGAAACGAGAAAACCAAAGTGAAGATATTCATATTTGATTTTATATTTTCATCATATACTTAAAGGTTTACCTTGAAAAACACTCCCCCCCCGCGCGCCCCCCCCCCCTCTGGAGAGATGGCTCAGCGGTTAAGAGCACTGACTGCTCTTCTGAAGGTCCTGAGTTCAAATCCCAGCAACCACATGGTGGCTCACAACCATCCTTAATGAGATCTGATGCCCTCTTCTGGTGTGTCTGAAGACGGCTACAATGTACTTACATATAATAATAAATAAATCTTATAAAAACAAACAAAAAAAAAAAACAACACTTTTTTCCCCTCTAAAAATCACTTGATAGAACTAGATATGGCTCAATTGTTAAAAGTATTTGCTGCTTTCCCAGAGGATGTGAGTCCAGGCATACAGACATATACATACAAACATACATACATACATACATACATACATACTATCTTAAAAATAAAATCTTAAAATACATGTCAGGGTCACAGAAGCAGAACATAAGGAGGCAGTCATAGCAATGGGTGGCTATAATAGCCATTTGAAACAAGGGTAGGGTTGCGAGATGGTCGGATCAATGTTTTAAAACAAAGGCAAGGCTGACATCCCTGCACAGGCATACAGAACCATCTGCAGTTAAGGTGACAGGTGAGGCATAGCCCGATCCTTGAGAAACAGGCTTAGTCATCATCATAAATCATAACGTTTAGTCACCTCAGGAATGAACCTAAGTTGCCTTTACTGGAAGATGGCCTTTAAGTCTAAGGTAGAGGCAGGCTGGGCCATCACTGTACACGGTCTTTCAATCTCATGTCAAGAATGTAATGAGAAGCTAGCAAATACGTTATTTGTTTAATGTCCTTTATTTAAACACAGGGCTAACAAGTTAGTCAGAGGTGCCCTAAATGCAATCGAGGCTGTTCTCCCTCATAAGGATAAATTTGGAAGTTCACCCTTAGGTAGAGAAAAACTAAACTGGATCGGCTCGTGAGGCAGTGCCTGGAAGGACTGCTGGGCCGGCCCGGCAGAGAGCAGAAGCCAGCTGCCTGCAGGTGGATGGCTAAGAGATGGCAGGCAGTCTGGGTGCTCCGGATAGGCTGAAGGAGCTGGACTGGACAGGTGTCGCCAGGTCGCCTGTGGGAGCCACCGTGAAGGCTGCGGAAGTGCTGCAGCTGTTGGGTTTGTTTGTTTGTTTGTTGTTTTTAATAACCTGGGCTAGGTATAATAGCACACATCTTTAATTCCAGCACTCTAGAGGCAAATGCAGGAGATCTTTGTGAGTTCAGGGCCAGCCTGGTCTACATAGTGAAACCATGCCTCAAAATTAATTAATCGGATCACCCTTGTCTCAGGCTGTGGGCTTGTTCCCGCACTTCTCCGTCTTCTGCTTCACTTAAGACTTCTTTCTCACAAGCCGGGTGGAGGTGGCACACGCCTTTAATCCCAGTACTCTGGAGGCAGAGGCAGGCAGATTTCTGTGTTCAAGGCCAGCCTGGTCTACAGAGTGAGTTCTAGGACAGCCAAGGCTACACAGAAAAACCCTGTCTCAAAAAAACCAAAAAAAAAAAAAAAAAAAAAAAAAAATTCTTCCCCACATCTCCACCCGAGCTCCACATTACGCTTCCCTCTAGTTTTTTGTCTTTCATTGTTTCTCAAAATCTTTCTCCTGTTCCCACTGGCTTCCCAATTTTGATACTTGAAAATTCACTTTAAAAGTAGAATCTTTTTCCAGTCTTGTCCACAGTCTGCTAGCCTGATGATGATGTCTCTTAATTTGTTCATGCTCTTAAGTCTCCTAAGTCAGTGTGTTTTCTGATAATACAAATTAAAATGTGTAAAGTGAGTCTGAAAAAAATGGTGGGTGGAAGTTACACACTGACTTTAAACATAGGATACCTTTACGGATACATAGGATACAGGGGGTTGTGAGCCACCATGTGGTTGCTGGGAATTGAACTCAGGACCTCTGGAAGAGCAGTCAGTGCTCTTAACCTCTGAGCCATCTCTCCAGCCCTGGTGTCCAACATTACAATACCACACAGAAAAGTGTCACTGCCCTAAAAATCCTTCATTTCTACAGTCGTGGACCATCATGACCTTTCTTTGCTATCTCCAGGGTTGTTCTCTTTGACTTTTTTCCAGAACATCAGGAGTTGAAGTCATGGTACACAGCCCTTAGGATGGGTTTTTGGGACGGTGCTGGGGCTCGTTGGCCTGGTATTCATAGGCCCTGGCGCTGGAGCTCAGAGTCCCTGGCTTTCGCTCCTGGCACTGGGGAATTAAAGGAGGGTGGGGATGCCGCCTCCTTTCTCTTCACAACTGACGCTGGTTTCCTCTGTGTCTTTTCACAGATCGATAGCTCATTTCTTTTCAGCGCTAAATGGCATTCCCTTGTGTGGACACAACACAGTTTATTTATCTGTTCACCTAATGAAGGATATCCTGTTTGTTCCACGTCTTACTAATTATGAATAAAGCTAGTATAAATATCCGTGTGCAATTTTCTGTGTAAGCATACATTTTTAACTCCTTAGGGTAAATACCAAAGAGTGTTATTCCTGGTTCATATAGTGACTGTGTGTTTAGTTTTTAGGAAATTGCTAATCTGTTTTCTGAAATAATCACATCATTGTATATTCCTGTCATCCAATGAGGATTCCTGTTGGTACATATCCTCAACAGAACTTTGTATTGACAGGATTTGGGACTTACCTATTAATGGCATTTCACTGGTTTGTTTTTTCGCTCTTACTTTTTAAAATATAACTATCTCTGTCTTGTTATTAGATATTCCACAGTGATTAGTAGAAAATTTCAGCTTAAATATAGCTATTTTCAAGATTTATTTACCTATTTATTTACCTTATTTACCTAGAATAACATGAAAATTAAAAGCTTTTGAAAAAATGAGTTCATGGCAGATTTGAAACTACAAAGTAGTTGAAGTGGATTTTAAATTTCCTATGTATATTAATTACCTTGCTGGAGCTGGGGCAGCAGTACAGTTGGTAAGGTGCTTGCTGTGCAAAGGAGATTGGGATTCCAATTCCCAGAGAAACCCCGCAAGGATGGCACATGGATGTATCCAGAGCTGGGGAGATAGCAGAAGATCCCAGGGTCTAGCCTAGACTACTTGGAGAGCCCCAGGCCAGTAAGAGATTCTGTCCCAAAAAATAAGGGGCATGTTTCCTAAGGAATGACACCCAAGGTTGACCTCTGGCCTCCACATACACACGTACAATCATACATGTGAAACACACACACACACACACACACACACACACACACAGATACACAGACCTATACACACAATATTAGTTTCAATTTACATTAGCATAGATTTTTTTCTTTTTTCCCCCCTTTTCCCTCTCCTTCTGCTCCCTTCCTCTTTTCTTCCCTCCCTTCCTGCCTTCCTTCCTTTTTCTGTCTGCCTGTCTTTCTTTCTTTTTTCCTTATTCCTTTTTTCTTTGTTTTTGAAACATGGTCCCATGTAACCAAAGCGGACCTGGACCTCCTGATCCTCCTGCCTCAGCCTCATGGATTTCAGGGGCACACCGCAACATGGAATTCCATCTGTGCAACTTCTAAACATACTCTGTAAATATTTCTGTTTTGGAGGTTTGAAGGGTTTGTTGTTGTTGCTCTTGTTTAAGTTAGCTTGAAGTGGTGGCACACACACCTTTAATATCAGCGGGGAGGCAGAGGCCCGGAGGTTTTCTTTGAGTTCACACTCATCTACGCAGTGAGTTGCCAGTCATCCAGAGCTACACAGTGAGATCCCAGCTCAACAAGTGTGAAGGTCAAAGGGCAATTCCTTCCACCTTGTGGGTCCCAGCAGTCAGTTGAGGTTGTCTTTGGTTATTAGAATTGCTGGCAAGTGCTTTTACCCAATGAGACATCTGGGCAGCCCCATTAGGTGGGTTTTTGTTTTTGTTTTTGTTTTTGTTTTTTTTTTGAGAGCAAGTGAAGGGTGGGACATTGGAGGGAGAACAGGGAAGGGGGAATTGATGTGTGTGTGTGTGTGTGTGTGTGTGTGTGTACACATATTTTTAGAAGAATATTTTTTTGTTGTTGTTTTTTTCAAGTCAGGGTTTCAGCCTTGGCTGTCCTGGAACTCACTCTAGAACAGGCTGACTTCTAACTTGTAGGGATTGTTTACCTACAAGTTAGATTGTCTGCCTCCTGAGTGCTGGCATCAAAGACACGTGGCCAGCTTAAAAAGAAATTTTTAAAATAAAGATATTAAGTGCAACACATTTAGGTGGTCTATAATTTCTTACCTAATCTGGCTGTTTGGCAGTTTATAAGACAATTTATTTGTTGTTGTTTTTTTTTTTAAGACAGTTTTGTTTATTTGATTTAAACATTTATTTTTTAATATATATGAGTGTTTTGTTGCATGCATTTGTACTACGTGTATGTTGGTGCTCGTGGAGGTCAGAGAGGGTTTCAGGCACCAGGAACTGGGGTTATAGATGGTTGTGAACTACCATGTAGCTGCTAGGGTTCAAACTCCAGTTCTCTACAGCAGTGACAAGTGCTTAACCACTGAGCCATCTAGATGGCCCATTAGATGGGGTTTAAACCTACATCTCTGTGTGTGCACATGTGTGTGTTGTGTTTTTAAAAAATCAGTGACAGAGGGCCGGGCAGTGGTGGCGCACGCCTGTAATCCCAGCACTTGGGAGGCAGAGGCAGGCGGATTTCTGAGTTCGAGGCCAGCCTGGTCTACAGAGTGAGTTCCAGGACATCCAGGGCTACACAGAGAAACCCTGTCATGTATAGTTTTGCATATTTTAGTTATTGTAAAAATATATATTATATTGTGAAAATAAAGCTAGGTTTTCCTTATTATTTTAAAGTTAGCATGCTATTCACTGGACACAAAAGTGAATTTTATTTCATTTTCTTTTTTTCTTTTTCTTTTTCTTTTTTTTTTTCTTTTTTGGTTTTTTTCAAGACAGGGTTTCTCTGTGTAGCCCTGGATGTCCTGGAACTCACTCTGTAGACCAGACTGGCCTCGAACTCAGAAATCCACCTGCCTCTGCCTCCCAATAGGTCAATTTTTGCCCAGTGGCTACCTTAGATAACTGGAACAACTCCATATGGAGATTTGTTTATTTATTTGTTTTTGTTTTTCAAGACAAGGTTTCTCTGTGTAGCTGTGGCTGTCCTGGAACTCACTCTGTAGACCAGACTGGCCTCGAACTCAGAAATCCACCTGCCTCTGCCTCCCAAGTGCTGGGATTACAGGCGTGCGCCACCACCGCCTGGCTTTATTTCATTTTCATATCTGAGTATACACACTGATTCTGTTTATCCCATATTCCTTTCTCATCCCTCTTCTGTCTCCTCTACTTTCAGACGAATCTTGTGTGTGAGTATATGGTAGTATATGTATATGTATATGTATATGTATATGTATATGTATATGTATATGTATATACATGATCATGAGGGAGTGCAGGTACATGTGTGTATGCTTATGAAGGCCAGAGGTCAACTTCAGGTGTCTTTCTCTATTGTCCTCCATGTGTGTGTGTATATGTGTGTATGTGTGTGTGTGTGTGTGTGTGTGTGTGCCTGTGTGTGTGTCATGGCAAGCTGAAGTCAGAAGATGACCTGTAAAAGTCAGTGGGTCCCAGGAAGTAAACTCAGGTTGTCCGGCTTGGCAGCACGTGCCTTTCCCACTGAGAATCTTACTGCCTTCCCCTGTAGTTTCGGAGACAGGATTCCTCACTGATAAGCTCCGGGGCTCCTCTGGAGCTTCGGTCTCTCCAGCACTGGGATTCCAGATTCACTTTGCCCACCTTTGTTTTGTTTTACATGTGTGTTAGGGGTCTGAATTCACATCCTTGTTTTTGTGTGGGAAGAACGTCGCCAGCTGAGCCATTTCCCCAGTCCTTCAGGGATTTTGATAACATGTAGTCATATGTAACTACTCAAATAGTGCAGTGGTTTGCATGAGTGACTTCCATGGGCTCATATATTTGAACGTTTCAGGGATGGAACTACAAGGTAGGAGGTGTGGCCTTGATGGAGGTAGTGTGTCCCTGGAGGGGTTTGCCAGGTTTCAGAAGCCCGTGTCAGGCTCAGTTCTTTCAGTCTGTCTGTCTGTCTGTCTGTCTGTCTGACTCTGTCTTTCTTTGTGTGTCTGTGTCTCTGTGTCTCTGTCTCTGCCTGTGGATCAGGACGCACCTCTCAGTTACTGTTCTAGTACCATGCGACCTACAATGTTCCCTGCCATGATAATACATGATAATAATGGACCAACCCTCTGAAACTGTAAGCAAGTCCTAAATTCGATGCCTTTTTTTTTTTTTTTTTTTTTTTTTACATTTTCATAAGAGTTGCATTGTCAGGCTGGAGAGATGGCTCAGTGGTTAAGAGCTCTTACTGCTCTTCCAGAGGTCCTGAGTTCAATTCCCAGCAACCACATGGTGGCTCACAACCATCTGTAATGGGATCCCATGCCCTCTTCTGGTGTGTCTGAAGACAGCTACAATATACTCATATGATATATAGATATAGATATAGATATATAGATATCATATATATATTGCCATTGTCATGGTGTCTCTTCACAGCAATAGAACATGACTAAGACAAATAAGATATATAATAGATTTGATAAAGTATTCATCATTGAAACTGCTTCTGTTAAGAGGATGTGTTTTAACCAAAAAATAATATTTAGTCACTGTAGCAAAATACTCACTTACAGTTTTTCATTAGTACCAGGCATTTGATAAAGAGCGTGGGAAGCCAGGCGTGGTGGCGCACGCCTGTAATCCCAGCACTTGGGAGGCAGAGGCAGGCGGATTTCTGAGTTCGAGGCCAGCCTGGTCTACAGAATGAGTTCCAGGACAGCCAGGGCTACACAAAAGAAGCCCTGTCTCCAGGGGGGAAAAAAAAAGGAGTGTGAAGCTGGAGCGATGGCTAAGCAGTTAAGAGCACTTGCTCTTTTCCAGAGAGCTCAAGTTTAATTCACAGCCCCCAACTCTGGCAGCTCGCACGTGTCTGTAACTCCTGCTCCCCGGAACCTGATGCCTTCTGGCCTCTAAGGCACCTGCACACATATGGCAGACACATAGATGCATACATAAACTTTAGAACAAAAACCCTAAAAACATCAATTTTATCTTGTCTGTATTTAATTAAAGGGGGAATGTGTGTGTGTTTCAGCCTAGCAGTTAGCATATATTTTTAAAAAAATTACCACATATTAGAAGTATTTTAACATATTGCAGGATAAAAGCAATCTAAAGGTTAGCTAGAAATGTTGTAAAAGTTTGAAATACATTATTATTTTAGAATACATTCCATTTGACAGAATCACACTTTTGTCCTGGATTTGAATGGACATATTTGGAAATAGTAATCTTGGAAACTTCCCAGAGATGTGTAAAAATCATAGTTTGCTAAGTAAGAAAGCAAGGCGGTGGGTAAGGAGGGCACCGAGGAGCTCGAGACGGCCCGGGTTCAGTCCCCGGCGCCCACCCGGCACCCACCCGGCACCCACCCGGCAGCCCACAGCTGTCTGTAGCTCCAGTTCCAGGGATCCAGTGCCCTCTTCTGATCTCTGCAGGTACCAGCACGCATGTGCAAAATGCCCATGACACACAAAATAGGATCTCTGAGAAGAATTCTCTGTTTAAAGGGAGTGAGAAAACACTCTAATAGTCTGGATTTCTTGTCAGTGCTGTGTCTATTTTGCTCTTGTGAGAACCTTTTCTACTCTTCTTATATAATATTTTGAGAGATGGAAGAGACAGTACTGGACCACAGTCTGCTGTTCTGTGAGGCCATTAGTGCTGATAAAGAGATAAAAATCACAAGTAAAAGTCCAATTAATACCGTAAGCCTAGGTTTTACAAACGTTTTGTTTTTCGAGACGAGCTCTCATGTAACCCAGGGTGACTTATTCCCACTTCCTATGTCACCAGGGGTGACCTTGAAAGTCTTTCCTCTTGCCTCCACTTCCCAAGTGCTGGGATTTCAAGCATAAACAAAACAGCACAGCCTTTTTCATGCTGTGGTGGAAATGGAACCCAGGACTTCATTTGCCTTCTCTGTAGAAACTCTACTGAGGCAGCTCCATTCCCAGGCCTGCAACCTTTAATAGCAAATGTTCAGAGCTAGAAATGGTGTGGCCTCTGTCCGCCATGCCAGCCCTGCAGAGACTGCGGCAGAGGATCATGAACCGTAGGCCAGTCTGTGGTATAAGGGAGAGACCATATTCTAAAACAAATAGAATGTAAAACCACATTAAAAAAAAAAAAAGTTACATTGGGCGGTGATGGCGCATGCTTGTAATCCCAGCACTCTGGGAGGCAGAGGCAGGCAGATTTCTGAGTTCAAGGCCAGCCTGGTCTACAGAGTGAGTTTCAGGACAGCCAGGGCTACACAGAGAAACCCTGTCTCGAAAAAAAAAAAACCAAATAATAATAATAATAATAATAATAATAAATAAATAAAATAAACCTTAAAAAAAAGTTACTCTGACTCCAACAGTACTGACTCCAGGAAATTCAGTCAGACTGTGAGGTTCCCTCCTTCCTTCTAGAAGTTCATGAGAAGCCAGTAGGCTTTGTATGCACGAATACGTGCAGAAGTCTTCTCATCTCTGAGTCAAAGTATAGACAGTTCGTAGTGCATGGGTGGTGGTGGAAGCCTTTAGTCTCAACACTCTGGAGGCAGAGGCAGGCAGATCTCTGAGTTTGAGGCCAGCCTGGTCCACAGAGCGAGTTCTAGGACAGCCAGGGCTACACAGAGAAACCCTGTCTCAAACAAACCAAACAAAGCAACAATAAAAGTATAGACAATTCAAATTCAATCAAATGTCCTATTCCTTTCCCACTGAGCGGCACTTACACTCACTGACCAGTCCTTCTTTTATTTTTAATGGTTTGTTTTTGTGCATGTGTGTCTGTGTGCACATGAAGGTGGGTGTCAGCTAAGGCCATAGCTTGGAGCTGGAGTTATAGGCCACTGTGAGCAGCCTGACATGGGGGCTGGGAACCGATCTTGAATCCTCTGCAAGAGCAGTGCTCCTTCCTAACTCCTGAGCCACGTCTCCAGGCGCCTCTTTGATCTTAGTTTATAACCAGAGGATGTTTTCCCAGAACCAAGACTTTCCCCCAAACCATCTCCATCTGACTTCAGCTAAAACATAACAATGGCAACTTTTTTTCCTTAAAGCTCAATATGTACTTTGTATACACACACATATACACAGAGAGAATGGTGAAATGGAAAAATGAAAACTGTACTCCGGTTTGTGGGGAACCAAGATGCTACTTTCTAGCTGAGAAGGATTCTTGACCAGCAACGAAATTCTGGAAATTCTGGAAATTCTGGAGTAAAGTCGCAGTCTCCGCTTTCAGCAAGCAGCCCCTGTCCGCGGCAGGATCACTTCTGTTGCGTCTTCATCCTCCCGCCTCAACTGAGTGGGCGTGTCTGTTTCATTGATTGGCTGTCCATCAAACAGGACTCGGAGCTGCGGAGTTCACTAACCCTGTCGTTCACAATAGGCTTTCATTGCTTTGCTAAGTGGTTCAAGCTTCTTGGATCTTAAATTGCACCACGGAACCATCCTGCCTCACTACTTTCAAAATAGTATGATCGTTTTTCTCAGTCTCCGCTCCTCCCTTGGGGTTCGGTGCAGCTGAGAGTCTCCTCGGCTGCATCTTCACAAAAGAGGCTGGAGGTCCTCACTGAGGGAGCACGGCAGCCCTGGGCGTGGGGTGGGGGGTGGGGTTTGCAGGGGAGCATCAGGCAGGGGGCGCTGCGATTTGCGATTCCTCCCTCTCTCCGCCCTGTGCGCATGAGCATCCTTCACATTTTAATTTTTTAAATACATTCTTAAATCTTTTTATGGAAAGCGTTGCACCGCACACTACACTAACATTCGGAATTTTTTTTTAAAGGAATGCTTTAATTAAGTGAAATAGTCAACAATTACGATTTGTAGTTGATAGTATCAGATTCATGGGAGGTGGGGCGGAGGGTTGATGGTTTGTTTTAGAGACAGTTCACTCCCTAGCCCTGGCTGTCCTAGAATTGGCTATGTAGATAACACCGGCCTGGAAACTGCTGGCATTTGCTGAGATTGCAACATGCTACCGCATCCCACAACCCCATCCCACCCTGTGTGTGTGTGTGTGTGTGTGTGTGTGTGTGTGAGAGAGAGAGAGAGAGAGAGAGAGAGAGAGAGAGACTGCCTTGTCTAGTAATTTGGCTACTCCTGCTTACTGTATGTGTTTGCATGTGGTGTTTGTGCCTCGCATGTGCTAAACAAGCGTTCTATCACTGAGCTGCATTCTCAGCCCTTTCAGCCACATTTTAAAGTTTGAGACAGTCTCAGTAAATTGCCCAGGCTAGTCTTGAACCTGCTCTTATATCCCAGACAGGCCTGTGATCCTCCGCTGGGATAATAGGCTTTGGCCACCGAACCCAGCTTTCTGCTTACCTTTTTTTTTTTTTGTTTTTGTTATTGTTTTACTATTGTTGTTGTTGCTGGTGTTTGTTTGTTGTGTTGTTGTTGTTTTAAGAGGTAGTATTTCTCTGTGTAGACCTGGATGTCCTGGAATTTCCTCTGTAGACTAGGCTGGCCTCAAGCTCAGAGATCTGCCTGCTTCTGCCTACTGAGTGCTGGGATTAAAGGCATGCGCCACCATGCCTGGCCTTCCTGCTTATTTCTGATAAACATTTGCATGATATGACTTTCCCAGCTGTTTAATTTACTTAACATGTATATGTGGATAGGTAGGTAGATAGATAGATAGATAGATAGATAGTAGATAGATAGATGGATAGATAGATAGATAGATAACGACCACGTTCCTCACCCCCGCTATCCCTCATCCCTCTTGTTAAACTAGCCTGTTTATACTGAGCTGTTTCTTAGACTCACACTGTAATCAGGCCATGCTTTTTTATGCACAGCGCTCCCCTCTGTCCTTTAGTCCGTGTATTTAAATGGATTACATCAAACGTCGTCGTCGTTATTTTGGAAGTCTGCCTTTTCTTCTCTGTTCTTTCCCTTTGTCTCTATTACTTGCTTTTGTCCTACCTTCCTGCATGTCTTTTCTCTGTTAGTATTTATTTCCGTCTGTCCATCCTGGAGCTGTAAGTCTCTTTGTTTAGGTTGTGAGCCTGACTCCACTGCTGTACTGAAGGAGGCAGGGAGAACGTGGTCCTTCCTCTCTACCCTACACGAGAATTATGCTTCACGCACGTAACTCATGATAGCCTATCAGGCCGGCTGTGGTGGTGTACGCCGGCGGGATTTGCGGAAGGAGGCAGAGGCAGGAGGGTCGTGGCAGCCTCTTTGGCTGACCGACGTTGACCAGTCCGAGTGAAGTGTGCAGACGACTTGCTCGCTGTCATCCCCTTACCGTGTACTGCGCCAGTCAGCTTCGGTCACTCTGCCTGAACGGCGGAGGCAATCAACTTAGAGGGAGAACACGTTTACTTTGGCTCTTGATTTCAGAGATTCCAGTCCATGATCACTTGGTCATCTCGCTTTGGGCCATTGGAAACACAGTGTAACATGACAGGAAAGCATGCGGTAGGAGGACTGATCACCTCAGAGTTGCCAAGAGGCAAGCAAACAAACAAGACGCAGAGATACAGAGCCGAGCATCGTGACTGTCCTCCCGGGACTCGGGGTGCTAAGCAGAAGGATTGCTATGAGTTTGGGGCCAGATAAGGGGCTATAGAGCGAGACCATATCTCAAAAAATATACACACACACATATGTATATACATACACACATGTGTATATACATACATACATATATACATACACATATGTATATACATATACACATGTGTATATACATACATATATATAGACACACATATGTATATACATACACACACGTATATATACATACATATATACATACACACATATGTACATACATATACACACATGTATATATACACATACATATATACATACACACATGTGTATATACATACATATATACACACATATGTATATACATACACACATGTGTATATACATACATATATACATACACACATATGTATATACACATACATATACATACACATATACATACACACATATGTATATACATATACACACATGTATATATACATACATATATACATACACACATGTATATATACATACATACGTATATATGTATATATACATACATATGTATGTATATATACATGTGTGTATATGTATATACATATGTGTATATGTATATATATACACATACATGTGTATGCATGTGTGTATGTATATATACATATACATATGTATGTATATGTGTGTATGTATATATACATACACATATACATTAGAGCATTAGAATTCAGTATTGCGGACAAGGACAGGCACCATGACTTTTTTCTTCCCTTGGTCCCTCCTGCCTCTTAAAGCCCTTGGCTACCCCTGGCTCTCTTGCCTCCTAATAGTGCGATGGGCCGGGGACCAAGTAATTTTTATTGTTGTTTGTTGGTTTTGGGGGGGACAAGATTTCCCGGTATAGCCCTGGCTGTCTTGGATCTGACTCTGGACACCAGGCCGGCCTTGAACTCAGAGATCCCCCTGCCTTGCCTCCGGAGTACTGGGCCTGAGGGCCTGCGGCACCGCACCCAGCTTAGTTAATTTTCGTATTGCCCCGGCAAGTGTGCTGAGTGGGTAAGACTGCTTGTTGAGCAAAGATGAAAACTTGGGTTCCGGGCCCCAGCATACATGTAAGAAAGTCAGGCATGGCTTGTGTGTGTGCCTGTAAAACTCGGTTGTTGTAGTATGGGTAATCTCAGTCAGGGTTCTACCCCACCTTAGATCATTCAGTTCCCAGACAAAAGACACAAAACTTTTATATTTAGAATAAGCCTTTAAAGCACTCAAGCTGGGCAGGACCTCTCCTCTAAGCTATTATGTCTACTTCCCTACTATAACCCCGAGATATGACTAGCCATGTTCTGTCTGGGCCCCTGTTACTCCTACGGGCCGGCCCTCTTGACCAGTTCTCGGGATCGCTTACCCCACGGCATCTTCTCCTCTCTCCACCTTCTCCCCTTCTCTTCCTCTGGTCCTGCCTCAGACCCCAAGCCTGAGAACGAAAACCCCACCTACTTCTCTCCTGCCCAGCTATAGGCTGTAGGCATCTATATTCAACCAACAGTTGTAAATTAAGGAGCAAGCTTACACTTGGTGTATGTGAGGATCTCGTGGTCCCTGGGAGGCAGCCAGACTTTGGGCACCAGTATTTAGCATTACAATACACAGCAACAGACCAAACCTCAACACTCAGTGTTGGGGAGTAGAGCAGGTTAGATCCGAGGAGCTTGAAGGCTGGCTGTTCAGCAGAGCAAGATGACAAAGCATGGTGGTGCAGAACAGTTGATATCCCTCTCTGACCTCTGCATGTATACAAGGGTGCATGTGTCCTCCCATGTGCATGCATGGGTTTCTACCCCGCCCCATGTTTTGTGTGTGAGAAAGCACAAAAATGGTAGATAAGATAGATAGATGGATAGACAGACAGACAGATAGGCAGATAGTAAACAAAGGAACAAACAAAAGCAACTTGTCTCACAGTTCAAGGGCTCAGCCTGTCATATCAGGGACATCATGGTGGCAGGAGCTTGAAGTCAGACTGCATCCAAGGTTAGGGAGCAAACGAAGAATGCTCGATTTCTACTTGCATTGTTCTTTTGATTCAGCCCAGGACCTTCGTTCTTGAAACAGTGCTCCCCATCCACTAATACCATAGCTAAGGTGCTCCTGCCTTGGTTAACTCAAGACCTGTCTGCGGGTTTATCTCTGAGGTGATTCTAGAGCCTGCCAAGTTCAAGATCGATTAATTGTCACACCTGCCTACTCAAGAGGCCGACGTCGGAGGATCATAAGTTCAAGGCCCATCACATACAATGTGAGTTCAAGGCCACCATGGTCCATTTGGTGAGATCCTTCCTCAAAACAAAAAATTACAAGGGCCAGCAAGTTGGTTTAGCAGGTAAAGGCACTTGTCACCAAAGCTAATGACCTGAGTTCAATTTATGCGAATCCACAGTTTCATGGTGTACACACACACACACACACACACACAGCTTAGGATGTGTATGGCTCAGTGCACAGCATGCCTGTCCGGCATATACTAAGGCCTTGTGTGTCAGTCCATTATTTAGCAACCTTCCTTCCTCTATATACCCAGTGCATCATCTTAGGACAGAAACTCTTGATGTCACATAGATTACGCTATTAGTCCTTTCTTTTGATTTATATTACAGTGCTCTGCTCTGAACTGCTGAGCCACACCTTGGTGCATACATTGGTTTGTTTGACTCTTTTTTTTTTTCCACACTGATTATCTTCATACCATTATCTCCTGAAAGTTCTTCTGTTACTCTCTGTCTCTGTCTCTCTGGTCTCTCTGTCTCTCTGTCTCTGTCTCTGTCTCTCTCGGTCTCTCTCTCTCCTTTTAACCCATCCCCCTGCCATACAACCCTATGTTCTCCGCTGTCCTCAGTATTCATTTAAGCAGGAGCAAGGTGAAGTGTGGCGGTGAGTCTGTAAACCTTGCACTCGGGGATTTTCTTCCGTAGACGTGAAGACGCTGAGGAGCCGGAAAGGGTGAGCTGTCATGAAAGGGCGCATGCGTGGTACACCTAAGACCCTGACTCAATCCCTAGAAGACAAATAGGAAAAGTAAAGAGGAGAACAAATGCTGTCCTGGCTGCCGGAGACCTGATGGCTGCCGTGGCTTTGCCTGCTGACTAGTCTACTCACGGACAGGAGAGGACTACTCTTTTGGGAGCCGTATTTGAGTTTTGGGAAGGAAGAAAAGGCATAGGATGGAGGGACAGGTTTACCACACCATCTCACACACACCAGAAGCCCTGCCTGGACGCTAGCCCCAGCTTCTTATTATCACCCACTAAACAGAGTCTTGTATGTAGCCCCCAGCTGTGGTGCACCAATGAGAAGGGGGTGCACATAGAAACTCAGTGCTGGTGTGCAATTATCTTTTTGAGAGGATGGCTTGGATAAACATGCATTTTCCAAACAGCTCAGGGGTCCTATGGAAAGTTTACTTTGAGTTTTTTGTTTCTTTGTTTGTTTTGAGACATCCCCACACTGATTTCCCCAGTGGCTGGACTAGTATGCATTCTTACTAGAAGCCTTTATGAGTTCCTTGTGCTCACACAAGCGCCAGCCACCCTTTGCTATCATTTATTTGTTTCCTTAATGACTGACATTCTGACTGGGCTAAGGTGGAATATTAATGTCCTTTTGATTTGCATTTCCCTGATGGCTAGTGTGATGTTTAGTTGTAACTGTCAACTGGACACAACCTACAGTCTCCAGGGAAGAGTGTGCTAGTGAGGACTTTTCTAGACCAGGTTGGCCGGTAGGCATGTCTGAGGGAAACTGTGTTGTTTTAACAACCAACAGTTGGAAGACCCAGCTTGTTGTGTAAGAGAGGAAAGGTGGCTGAGAGAAGCAGGCAGGGCCGCGTGCACTCAACTCTCTCTCTGCTCTCGACACTGAATGTGATGTTTTAAGCCCTGACAAACCTGAAATAAAGGACTGAAACCCAGAATTTAAATCAAATAAAGTCCCTTTGGTTAGGCTGTTAGGGTGTTCATCACAGCAACATAAATGAGACTAGGACTCTGAGTCACTGTTCCATTGCTGGGAAGAGACACCATGGCCAAGGCAATGTTTGTAAAAGAAAGCTTTAATTGAGAGCTTAGAATGTCAGAGGCTTAGTCCATTATCAACTTGGGGGAAGAGCATGACAGCAGGCAGGCGTGGCGCTGTAGAAGTAGTTGAGAGCTTCATCCTGACCTACAAGGAGAGAGAGCGAGAGAGAGAGAGAGAGAGAGAGAGAGAGAGAGAGAGAGAGAGAGAGAGAATGAGAACCTGGGCCTGACATAGGTCTTGTTGTTGTTGTTGTTGTTGTTGTTGTTGTTGTTGGTGGTGGTGGTGGTGGTGGTGGTGGTGGTGGGTTTTGTTGGTTTTCGAGACAGGGTTTCTCTGTGCATCCCTGGCTGTCTTGAAACTCACTCTGTAGACCAGGCTGGCCTCGAACTCAGAAATCCATCTGCCTCTGCCTCCCAAGTGCTGGGATTAAAGGTATGCACCAACACTGCCCGGCTCTGACATAGGCTTTTGAAACCTCAAAGCTCACCCCAGTGACATGATTCCTCTAGTAAGGCCACACCTCCTAATTCTTCTAATCTTATCAAATGTTCATTCCAGAGATTATTAAGCATTCAAATGTATGATCCTATGGAGACCAATTTTATCTATCTATCTATCTATCTATCTATCTATCTATCTATCTATCTATCATCTATCTATCTATCTATCATCTATCTATCTATCTATCATCTATCTATCTATCTATCATCTATCTATCTATCTATCATCTATCTATCTCTATCTATCTATCATCTATCTATCTATCTATCTATCATTTATCTAGCTATCATCTATCTAGCTATCATCTATCTATCATCTATCTATCTATCTATCTATCTATCTATCTATCTATCTCTATCTATCTATCTATCTATCTATCATCTATCTATCTATCTATCTATCTATCTATCATCTATCTATCTATCTATCTATCTATTATCTATCTATCTATCTATCTATCTATCATCTATCTCTATCTATCTATCATCTATCTATCTATCTATCTATCTATCTATCTATCTATCTATCTATATTTTACTTATTTACTTTAGTGCCTGCTCACTACCCCTTCCTGGTCATCCCCTCCCACAATCCCCCCATCCCTCCATCCCCTTCTCCTCAGAGTGGGTGAGGGCCCCCTGGGTATCTATCCGTCCTGGCACTCCAAGTTTCTGTGAGGTTATGCGATTCTTCCCCAGTGAGGCCAGACAAGGCAGCCCAGCTAGAAGAACATATCCCAATATAGGCAACAGCTTCTGGGATAGCCCCCACTCCAGTTGTTTGAGACCCTCATGAAGGCCAAGCTGCACATCTGCTACATATGTGCAGGGAGGCCTAGGTCCAGCATGAGTATGTTCTTGGGTTGGTGATTCAGACTCTATGAGCCCAAAGGGTACAGGTCAGTTGATTCTGTTGGATTTCCTATAGAGTTCTTATCCTCTTCAAGACCCACAATCCTTCCTCCTATAAGAATCCCCTAGCTCCATTGACTGTTTGGCTGTGGGTATTTGTATCTGTCTGAGTCAGGTGCTGGGTGGAGCCTCTCAGAGGACAACATGCTCCTGTCTGAAAAGGTAATACAGTGTCATTAATAGTGTTAGGGACTGTGGCTTGCCTGTGGGATGGGTTCAAGTTGGGCCAGTTATTGGTTGGCATTCCCTCAATCTCCTCTGTCTTATCTGCATTACTTGTAGACAGGATAAACTTTGGGTTGAAAGTTTTGTGGGTGGGTTGGCGTCTATATCGCTCCACTGGGGTTCTTGTCTGGATACAGGAGGTGGCCTCTTCAGGTTCCATATCCCCAAATGTAGTGAACCACAGCCGAGGTCACCCGCATTGATTCTTGGGCCCCTTCCTTATCCCAGGTCTCGTCTCTGTCTCACCCTGTAGATGCCCCCCTCCTGAATCCCATCAGTTGCAGATTTCCATTCATTTTTATGGCCATCCGGCCATCTCTCCTGTGCTTCCCCACACCTGATCCTGGACCCCTTTCACTTGGGCCTTCCTTCTCGTTTAGCCTCTTTGGGTCTATAGAGTGTAACATGGTACCTGTGTTTTATGGCTAATCTCCAGTTATAAGTGAGTACACACCATGCATGTCCTTTTTGGACCCTGAGTGGGTTACCTCATTCAGGATGATAGTCTCAAGTTCCATCCATTTGCCTGCAAAATTCATGACGTCTTGGTTTAGTAGCTGAATACCATTGGATAGATGTACCACATTTTCTTTATCCATTCTTCAGTTGAGGGACATCTAGGTTGTTTCCAGTTTCTGGCTATCATAAATAAAGCTGCTATGAAAATAGCTGAGTGAGTGTCTTTGTGAGCTGTTGGAGCATCTTTTGAGTATATGCCCAGGAGTGGTATAGCTGGATCTCAAAGTAGAACTATTCCCTGTTTTCTGAGAAACCACCAGATTGATTTCCTTAGTCGTTGTACAAGTGTGCACTCCCACCAGCAATGGAGGGGTGTTCTCTTTGTTCCACATCCTTACCAGCATGTGGTATCTCTTGAGTTTTTGATCTTAGCCATTCTGATCCGTATAAGATGGAACCTCAGGATTGTTGTGATTTGTATTTCCCCGATGACGAAGGACTTTGAACACTTCTTTAAGAGATTCTTATTCAAACCACCACATTCCACCTGTTTGCTCCCATAGGCTTACAGCCATAGCATAATGCAAAATGCGTCCAGCCCAACTTCAAAAATCCCATGGTCTATAGCAGTCTCAACATAGTTTAAAAGTCTAAAATCTCTTCTGAGATTCAGGGCAATCTCTTAACTGTAAACCCTTGTAAAACAAAAATCAAAAAGTGGATCACCATAGTGAAATTTTTGATTCCTTAAAAAAACCAGTTGTGTTATATAAATATGTTTTTTTTTCTGTTTTAATCCCAGGTGTGGGATATGGGGTTGCTTCAGATTGTCCACAGCGGCTGACTGTGATTGTCTCATGCTCTAGGAGAGATGTGATTTTTGCCAGGTGCAGATAGTTTAGAATTCTGGGGACTCTTGGGAGGATATAAACTCGAGAGCCCTAAGAGGGGTGTGGCAGCTGCTGCTCCCCCTGCTACTGGTGGTCCTGGCTTCTCTGGTACTGCTGCTGAGTTTGCTATGGCCAGATTGCTGGATTGCTGGATTGCCAGATTGTTTTGTTGGTTTGCTGGTTAAAGATATTCTGATGATGAAGATTGGACTTGCCCCGGGGAGCTTGATGCCCCTAGTCAGCAGGAAATAGTCTAAAGCCATCTGTACCCCCTTTCCTCTCTACTCGTCTTTCTTTCCTACCTCGTGTTGGGGGTTTGGAAGGGATTGGGGTAGAATAAAGGTTGGAGGGTGTAGATATAAGAACCCAATAAAGTAGCCCAAAAGTACGTCTACAGTTCACATACTTCCAACATACAACGGCACAGGATATACATTACATTCCAAAAGGGAAGAAAGGGAGCCTAGTGAGGAAATCCTGGACCAAAGCACGGCTGGAAACCAGCTGGGCAAAGCTACATTGCGTGTCTCCGTGTCTGATGTTGTAGCGCTCTTCAGAGCTCCAGCTCCTTTCACCTTTGTTGACTGCAACACCCTTCTCCCTCTTGGGCTGTTCTACACCCAGTCTGTACCTTTACTGGGCAGTATCCCGTGAGTCTGACATCTGTAATATCTTGGTGTCTCCAAGGCAATCCTGGCTTCACAGCTTACGCAGTGCCCTCTCTGAGCCTTCATGAAAGGCCTATGCCTGGTCTTAGCAGCTTTCCTCAGCTATAGAGGGAGATTCCACAGCCCCTTTCTTGTAGCCTTGCTTCTAAAGCCTGTGGCTAAAGTTGCCGGGTTCCCCTGCTTGCTGGAGCTGGGGGCGGGGGGGGGGGCGCGCTCTTTCATCTGCTCCAGCTGCCTGGGGATGATGGTCCCTTCAGTGCATAAGGTTTCCCTGAATTCCTTTGCCCCAGCTGGAAGCTTAGCCGGCTGCGGTCCTGCCCTGAGGTCACCACTCCTTTATTCCACATAGCATCAGGTTTTTCTTTTACCTTTATCTCCTGACCACTAGTCTTGGCTCCAGCACTAGGTTTCCTGGCACTCCTTTTCTCCTCTGCTCTCCATTTCATATTCCTCCTAGCCCCGTTTGCTCCTTTCCATCATAGATCTGCATAAGACTGACTACTAACAGCACTTGGGAGGCAGAGGCAGGCGGATTTCTGAGTTCGAGGCCAGCCTGGTCTACAGAGTGAGTTCCAGGACAGCCAGGGCTATACAGAGAAACCCTGTCTCGAAAAAAACAAAACAAAACAAAACAAAACAAAACAAAAAACTCAAGTCAAAAGCCTGCCATGGTGGTATATGCCCTTTAATCCTGGTGCCTGGGAAACAGTGGCAGGCGGATTTCTGAGTTCGAGGCCATCCTGGTCTACAGAGTGAGTTCCAGGATAGCCAGGGCTACACAGAGAAACCTTGTTCAAAGAAACAAAACAAAACAACAGCAACAACAAATGCAGTTTTTTCTCCAATATATAACATATATATATTATATATTGGAATTGGAATCTTCCCTCCTACCGCACCCCACAGCCAGAAATACTGCTGAGATTCACTCTCAGATAAGACAAGCTGGAAAAAAAAAAAGACTCAAAAAAGCCAACCTGCCAAGAAGATTCTGAGACCAGCCCAGCCTGGATGAAGCAGAAACCAGCCATGCTGCCTGGAAAAGGTTTAAGACCAGAGTTATTTGAAAAGGACACTGGCCAGTGTGCTGAGTTGCCTCAGGCTGTGCAGTGTGTTCCAGGCGCCCAGCTTTTGTGAACTGTCACCCATCTGGGCTGGGCTTTGGTGATGCAGCTGTCTTTGAGTCATTTCTGCTCCTGTTCGTAACCCCTCACCCACATTCCTGTAAGTAACCCTGATAAGATGCATTGGTTCACCAAACTGGACTTTGGTGGTATTGTACTTTGATCCGTCGTGGGCTCCCTACCGTGTGTGTGTGTGTGTGTGTGTGTGTGTGTGTGTGTGTGTGTGTGTTTGGGTGTGGGTGTAGCATCTCCTCAGGAAAAGTTTTGTCATACAATAGTTTCCCAAGAACTGGAGTTATACACAGCTGGGAGCAGACCTGGGGTAAAACGGAAAACAACTGGAAAAACAGACATAGGGCAAAGAATACAAGACACCTTATAAAAAATAGATACTTGCATAGAATAGATATGAATACGGACCTACTGCTATCAGAGTTAATTCAAAAGTCATTCAAAATAACCAGTCGGAAAGAAAATATCTTGGAAAATAAAAAATAAAAGCTCACAGCCCGAATCATCAGGTCTCTGCGTCCAAGCCCAGAGATCTGGTTTCACAAGTGTTGGATGAGGTCATCACCCAGACGTCTTGATCTAACCAGTGTAGGTAGGACCTGTTTACTCCTTATTTTGTGGTTTCTGGTCAGTAAGATTTTCCAGTAATTTAAGGATGACTACACCTCTTTAGTTGGGAAAAGTCATTCTAAGCAGCAGGATTCTGGAATTTTTCTGGAGTATTAGTGTTTAAAGTCACAGGCGTTGGCCTTTCCTGTGAGAGTCACAGATCATTTATTTGGGTGATCTCCTCTTTAACATGAAACACTTCAGAACATTATCATGATACAAGATGGTAGAATTCTCCTTTTGAACATTTATTTTTAGACTTATTTATTTGCATGAGTGTTTTGCCTGCATGCACATATGCACCTGGTGCTGTTCCCTGACACAAGAGTTTCATTACAGACGGTTGAAAGCCACCACGTGGATGCTGGGAACCAAATCTGGGCTCTCTTCAAGAACAACGGATGCTCTTAACTCCGAGCCATCTCTCCAGCCCTAGAATTTTCTTGAAGTTAAAAATAAATTGGTTTGTAAGGCTATACTCGGTAATTATCCCGGGCAAGTGTAGGAACAGAGAGGAGACTGAAGCCTTAATGACTGCACTAGGTGTATCACAATGGTCCTGGATTGACAATCACATGGCAGCTTGGCCAAGAAATAAAATCCTTTTAAAGAAAGCTTTGTACTAGTTGTTTGTATACGAACAAAGGTGTATTTCTACAGCCTGACAGCCAGGATAACTTAGGAGAAAAAAAGAATCTCTCTCTCTCTCTCTCTCTCTCTCTCTCTCTCCTTTTTGGACAATGTCTCACTATGCTGCTCAGAATAACGTTCAGCTAACTCCTAGATCAAGCAAAACCCTTGCCTCAGCTCCCAGAAGTATATAGACTGACAGAAGTCGCACTAGGCTTGCCTGCATTTCTCCAGCATCCCCCCCAACCCCCCCTCCCCTTTTGAAACACAGTCTCACTATGTAGCTCTGGTTGGTGAGGAACTTGTTACCTAAACCAGGCTGGCCTGAAGCTCACAGGTGCTCCACTAGCCTGGTCCTCGTTTATAGGGCTGCAAGACCACCCTAGACGCACATCCCCTTTAAATAGAGAGAATTTACTGTGAAGGACTCTGAGTCGAGTTAGAGGTTTATGGGGACGCTGAGTGACTCAAAGCAGCTAGTGTGGAAGAACAATTGCTTCCTCTAGGGTCGGGACCGAGTACTCAGGCAGCCAAGGAAGAAGAAAGGAGCTGTGCACGCCCACACGCGAGCCTGAGACTCCTTGACAGAGAACATGTCTACTACTAACACAGCCACACACCCGGCCAGTGGTAACAAAACTCATTAGAGGGGACTGTAAAAGTGGGTCACCACAGCTGGAGAGAAGAAGCAGGCAGAAATAATCTGTAGAAATGTCGGTCACATGTAAATGAATGCATCTGGCAGAAAGCAGCCTCCAGGAGCGGGAGGTTAGCTTGAGGGCACACTCGAGGCTCCTGAGTCAGTTTCCTGTGCTGCAGAATAAAAATAGGGCCAGGAGTAGTGAACATACCTTTAGTCCCAGTACTAGGGAGCCAGGTAGAGACCAGCCTGGTCTACACAAGAGCTACAGAACAGCCAGAGCGACATAGTAAGACCCTGTTAAAAAAAAAAAAAAAAAAAAAAAAAAAAAAAAAGAATGGGGCTGGAGAGATGGCTCAGCCCTTAAGAGCATGCATGCATTGTGTATCCATGAGGACCCAAGTTCAATTCCTGGCATCCACAACTGCCTGTAACTCCAGCTCCAAGGGTTCTGATCTCTTTGGTCTCCATGGGTACCCACACATCCGTGGCATACATACACACATCTGTGCATGATTAAAAATAAAATAAATCTTAAAAAAATAGGTCTTAAAAAAAAGGTGGAGTGCGATAGAGGAAGATGCTGACATCAGCTTCCCTCCATGTGCACACATACCTAGACCACACACACACACACACACACATTGCGCATGTGCCTGCTTATACATGCACCCAAACACAAGCACACACACCTAGACCACACACACACACACTGCACATGTGCCTGCTTATACATGCACACAAACACAAGCACACACACCTAGACCACACACACACACACTGCACATGTGCCTGCTTATACATGCACACAAACACACCTAGACACACACACACATACACACACACACACACACACATTGCACGTGTGCCTGCTTATACATGCACACAAATATGCACGCACACACACCTAGACCACACACACACACACACACACACACACACACTGCATGTGTGCCTGCTTATATATGCACACAAACACAAGCACACACACCTAGACCACACATACACACAAACGCACGCACGCGCATGCACATGCACCTAGACCACGCACACACTAAAGAAAAGAAGCTGGAGCCCACGCTGTCTTCCTGCCGTTGCGTCATGCTGCGTCACTCCAGTGCCCTCTGCTGATGAACAGTAACATTTCATCCAGGAGAGAAAAGATAGGATCCCCAGGTTCAGTGCTAGACCCCCAGATCAGGGCAAAAGGGGTAGATTTATAACAACACTGCTAAATTAATTACTGGCATAGAAATTCAGGATTACAGAAAGATACACATACTTTTATTCCCACCACAGTTTTTTTTTAAAGATTTTATTTATTTATTTATTTGACATATATGAGTACACTGTCACTGTCTTCAGACACACCAGAAGGGGGCATCAGATCCCATTACAGATGGTTGTGAGCCACCATGTGGTTGCTGGGAATTGAACTCAGGACTTCTGGAAGAGCAGTCAGGGCTCTTAACCGCTGAGCCATCTCTCCAGCCCCCCACCACAGTTTTAAGTTAATTAAAAGTTAGAGACTGTTAGAAAGGCCTAATCAGGGGGTTGGAGAGATGGCTCAGTGGTTAAGTGTGCTAGATACTCTTTTTGAGAGGCCCTGGGTTCAATTCCCAGCACCCATGTGGGGGTTCACAACTGTCTGTAACTCTTGTTCCAGGATTCAACACTGTCATACACACATACATGCAAGCAAAAAACCAATCTACATAAAATAAAAAAATTATTAAAAAAAAAAAGAAGAAGAAGAAAGACCATATCAAGTCTGGTTAAACTTGTGACTATCTTAGTAAATTCAAAGAAAGTTTTGATTTGTAAGAATAGTAATCTCAACCATCTGGTTATTTAGACGTTGGTGCTTAAATTTGGGAGAGATAATTGAGAAGAGTTGTCTGCAGGCTATTTCTTTCGAAGGCAAGAGAAGCTTACAAAAGAGTCTAAAGTGTATCCCAGATAGAGTATGGGCTTAGCATGTGTGAGAGCTTTGGCTTCTCCATGTCCCATTTACAAACAGCAAGTGTCAACTATTGCAAATAATGGTAAGGAGTGCTAGTTTCCCAGCTCTGTTTTAAAATTTAATTTATTTATTCACTTTACATCCCAATATCAGTCCCCCGGTTTCTCATTTTTTTTTTTTTTAAATCTTGCCAAATGATTTAAAAGTATACCAAAAGTCTAGAGAGAGTAATTCATCTGGTTGCTGGAAGAGAAATACAAATTCCATTTTTTTCAAATAGCAAATTAGGGGCTGTAGAGATGAGTCGGCAGTTAGGAGCACTGGCTGTGGTTCCAGAGGACCTGGGTTCAATTTCCAGCACCCGCGCAGTAGCTCACAAACATTTGTAACTCCAGGCTCAGGAGATCTGACATCCCCTTCTGGCCTCCATGGGCACTGCATGACCATGGTGCACAGACATACACGTAGGAGCAACACCCATACACATAAAATGAAAACGAAGAAGAAAAACACACGGTAAGTTACACATAAGCTGACTGAACATAAGGAACTTAAAACTTAAATCAGCCATCCAGTCTTTCTCATTGATAAGATTACAGAATTCCATCGATAGTAAATTATTGAAAAGGAATGTGTTTCTGCACGTGGGTGTGTGTGCATGTGTATGCCACGCCCCACACGTGGAGAAGAGGAATGCTTCGAGGAGGTGGTTCTCTACTCATATCATATATTCTGAGGATCGAACTCAGGGGTCGGGCTTGGACCCCTGAGTTCTGGGCTTTGCTGGTTGAGCCATTTCAGTGGCTGAAGACCTTTAGAGGCACGGTAGCTCATGGCAGTATCTCTGAGGAACGCTTTTGTTCATTTTTTAAAGCTTTGTGTGTGTGCATGTGTGTGAGCATATGCTACACATGTGTGGAGGGCCTCACCCCCCACCTTGTGTGAGCCAGCCTCTTGTCCACTGCTGCACATACTGTGCTCTTAGGCTCGCCAGCTTCCAGAGAGTCTTCTACCTCTGGCTCCTCCTGCTGTTACATACGCTCACTTTAATAAGGGTTATGGGCGTCTGAACTTTGGTCTTCACACTTGTCCAGTAAATCGTTTTACCTACAGTATTAGTAAACAGTTGTTGTGAAGAGACACCATAACCATGGCAACTCTACGAATGAAAGCATTGAACTGGGGTGGGGGAGGGGGTGTTGCTAATAGTTTCAGATGTTTAGTCCATTATCATCATGGTGTGGAACATGGCGGGTGGGTACTAGAACAGTAGCTGAGAGCCACCTCCTGATGTAGTGAGCTTTGGAAGAGGAAACACATGTTGAGTAGGACCACATCTGCGTGTTTTTCAGATATTTATAGCAGAATAATGGTTGGAGAAGCTGTAAGGACTAGATCACATGCGCTCGCGTGCATACACACACACATACAACCACACATACACTGTACTTGTTAGTATCATAAAACATCTTGTGCTGGTTAAAAGCAGCAGGAAATAGACATTCTCAAACTACTCCAGGCCGGTGCGTTCTTCCTGGGAGGCAATCTGGTCTAAGTAATCAAATGCTTCTCAAAATTCTCAAAAATCTCATCACAGAAATGGCGCCTTACTTTTGCTGCTTTAACAAAGACTGTCACAGCGAGTGTCTCAAATAGAAAATTAGAGCCAGGGCTGGAGAGATGGCTCAGTGGTGAGGAGCACTAACTGCACTTTTAGAGGTCCTGAGTTCAATTCCCAGCAACCACATGGTGGCTCACAACCATCTGTAGTGGGATGCGATGCCCTCTCCGGGTGTGTCTGAGACAGCTACAGTGTACTCATATAGATATAATAATTTACAAAGAAAGAAGATCAGGGCCACTGATTCCTATGGTGTTTGAGTTTGACCTGTGTAATAGAAGGGAAACCCTAACAGCCAGAGAAACAAGAGGACGGATCCACAGCAGGACAGAGAAGCAGGCTGCGATCACAGTAAGGCAGTTTCCTGTTGGGTAAGTTTTCTCCACTTCTCTCTCTCTCAGTCTTTGAGTTATGCTCTTGCCACATAGCCGAGGCGGGACTGGAACTCACTTTGTAACCTAGGTTGGCCTTCAACCTGCTGTTCTTCTGCTGCAACCTCTGGAGTGCCGGGACGACAGGCCCACAGCACCATGCCTGGCTCTTTCAGTGCTTTGAAAGCTTGTTTTTCATTTGAATACCATCAGTACGCCTTCCCACTCACGCAGGGAAGAGCATCTTAGTTACATCCAAGTTTTGTGTCTTGACGGGAGCTGCTAGGAACATTCGTGTGCGGGAGTCGGTGTGGATACATTGCCCAAAGCACACGATTGCTCAATTACATAATAAGGGTATGTTTAGTCTTAGAAAACAAATGAAATAAAATTAAAAACGGGTAAAGTGTCTTTCCAAGTAGCTGTAGCATTTTCTTTCCTACCAGGCAGGAGTGACAATTTCTTTCCTTTTCCCCCCTCTTTCTTTTCTTTTCCTTCTTTCTTTTCCTTCCTTCCTTCCTTCCTTCCTTCCTTCCTTCCTTCCTTCTCCTTTCTTTCTTTCTTTCTTTCTTTCTTTCTTTCTTTCTTTTTCTTTTTTTTGAAACAGGGTCTCATAATGTAGCCTTGGCTGTCTTGGAACGTGGGGATCCACTTGCGCCTGCCCTCCCCAGCACTGGGTTGGTAGTGCTCCAGATTTTCTTATTATTTTCTTATTATTGGGTTTTAAGTGTCCTTTTCATATTTTGGGATACTAAAGATTTAACTTGGTTTTCTGTAATTTTAAAAATCACTAGCGACTATCAAAACAAATGGTAAATATATATTGCATTCGTAGGAGTTACTTATCAGGGGCTGTGATAAATACACAGCGAGAGGAAGCGTATGGAAGGAATCTACTTTGGCAATGTGTGGTAGGCCTGGTGGAAGGAGCTCACATCCTCACCAAAGCGGGTTGGAAGGGGAGGGTTGAAGCACTCTCAGCACTCCCTCAGTGGGGCACATCCTCCAGCAAGGCCTCACCTCCTAAGCACCCATCAACTGGGGAGCAAGCCTGTATGAACCCCTAGAGAGGACATGTCTCACTTAAGATGCCACTGTACTGTTCAAAAAGCAGGCCATGCCATGTGTGGGTACACAGGCCTTAAATCTTAACCACAGCACTCGGGAGGCCGGGGCACTGGCACTGAGGTCTGGCACTCCATAGCTCTGTGAGTGCCAGGCCAGCCTGGTCTACATAGTGAGTTCCAGGACAGCCAGGGCTCTGTAGAGAGATCCTGTCTCAAAACAACAACAACAACAACAACAAAAATTAAAAAGGAAAGAAAACTGGAATAAATGTGAAGTTACTTAGCACATAACTAGGCACATAGTGTGTGTTTTATAATGGAACCTGCATTTAAAGCCTTCGTATTAAACTGTATGTTCAGGCTTCGTCTAAGCCCGTGCGCACATCTTTTCATAGCTATCCCTGGCTGTATGTTCTCTGTTGCCAGAATGAATGAGAAGGAAGCTCTACCGCACACCTGGAGGAAGCATTGCTGGAAGGGAAATAGAAAGCCGATAAATGGCCTTCGATTGACAGGGGAGAAGTTTGCGTTTCATCCTGTCAGCGACTGTGGTGACACTAGATTTAATCAGGACAGCTACACAGTCAAGAGCTCACGAAGGGCATTTCTGCTATAGCATATGGAGGGAACGAAGAGCCAGAGCCACCCAGAGCAGTAATTATGCCAAAGCTTTTCAGTCCTCAGACCTGATACCAAACACCAGCCTAAGGAAGCACCTGGCGCCTGAGCCTTCTGCGGAGGTTACAGAGAGGTCAAGGGGAGTGAGCCCTGGGGCTCGCACAGGGAAATCTGCTAGACACTTGGGTCACAAAACCACACATGTGCCTCTAGGCCTCCTTTTGCTTTTTTTTTCCCCCGTCTTTTTCCATCATTTTATCAAGTGACCTATTACAAGTGTCTTGGAAGGAAGAAACAGGCACCGGACCCAGTGTGCAGCAGCAGCAGCAGCAGCAGCAGCAGCAGCAGCAGCAGCAGCAGCGGGCACAGAGAGAAGACGGAAGGCAGAGAGGAAGGCAGAATTCTTGAATGTAGGAACTGAGATCTTGAAGAAGAAGAAAAAAATACTCTTTTTTTCTTTTTCTTTGCCTGAGATTTTAAGCTTTATGAACAGGCAGAGGAGTAGTTTGGGTAATTCATGATAATCTGAGAAAGTTAAGTTTTAGATATTTTGATGTCAGTTCTACCAGCTAAGAGTGGCATCATGACACAAGCCTGTAAGCCCAGCACTGGGCGGCTAAGGCGCAAGGATCACCAAGCCAGCTCGGGCTGTGCAGCCAGGCCCTGCCTAGAGCAGGGAAGGAAAGGGACCTAAGAGCCACCACTACCACCACAACAAAACACTGCCAGGCATTAAGGCAGAACTGTGGAAATAAGAATCAAAAACTCAAACTTGGATATAAATAATCAAAGTCCAACACCTCGCATCCCCTTCTGCAGGACTGGGTAAGCCTGTCAGGCACCAAGCCCAGGCTGAGGGCACTTTCCTGGCGGAAAGACTGTGAGAGGCGAGAAAATGAGTATTGATCCTTGCACAGGCCCGGGAGAAATCTGCAGAAGGAAAGCCGAGGGGTCTTGGGTTTGGTGATACGGCCATTACCAAGGTTGCAAGCTGCTTTGAGGGAGAGTGGAGGAAGACCTGATTGTCTCTCAGCAAGGGTGGGAGAAGGAGCAGGGGAGGAAGTGACAAGGGGCGACGACTGGAAGTGGGTCAGAGAGCATCTCACTGTAGAGGCCTTTACCCAGGCAGGGGACAACAGAGAGTGGACCTGTCACCGCCAGGGAAAAATAGAAGCCCTCTCAGGACTCCGAGGTGATCGGATTTATTGTGTAATTACTATAATTTTCACTAGCTTTGTTGCTAATGTGACCTGAAAGGCTCTCTGCGATCTGGGTTGAGCATATTTCTTTAGCAGATCTTTTATATTTTATTCCCCTGTACACAACGTTTCTATTTATTCAAAAGCCCCGTTTTTTTTTTCCTGTCTGTTTGCTGTTGTTTTGGTGAACCTATTACTCTACCTTCCAGCACTCGACTTTACATTCTCCACAAATCACTTCCACGTACTCAAGGTTGACTTTAACAGCTCCTTTCTCTGATTCCCGCGGCACTTGTACTTTATATCTTGTATTTTTTTTTTTTTTTTTTTTTTTTTTTTTTTTTTTTGGTTTTTTCGAGACAGGGTTTCTCTGTGTAGCTCTGGCTGTCCTGGAACTCACTCGGTAGACCAGGCTGGCCTCGAACTCAGAAATCCGCCTGCCTCCGCCTCCCAAGTGCTGGGATTAAAGGCGTGCGCCACCACCGCCCGGCTATATCTTGTATTTTTATTACCTAGCTCCATGTTGGGTATATACACTGTACTCTACAAATGATAAAGACCAAGTAAATAAAGTTTGTAAGGATTCATGTCACCCAGTTTTTCTTTAAAAAGTGTACAATGTGGGCACACACCTGTAATCCCAGCACTTGGGAGGCAGAGATAGGCCGATTTCTCAGTTCGAGGCCAGCCTGGTCTACAGAGTGAGTTCCAGAACAGCCAGGGCTACACAGAGAAACCCTGTCTGGAAAAAACCAAACCAAACCAAACCAAAAACAAAAACAAAAAAGTGTACAATGTAATATATATCAAAGTTGTTTTTGCAATGTAATACTCCCTTCTGTGACGTTCCTAAGATATGATAGGCTGACATGTGGCCCATGTTTTGTAACCCCAGTGCTCTCAGAGGATAAGGCAGGGGATACAGAATTTGGGGCTTGATTGGGCTACGTAGGGAATTAAAAAAAAAAACCTACCCAAACCAAGAAAACAAAACAACAACAAAATCACCCTCCCCCCCAACAAAAACCTTTCAAACAGCAAAACTAAACTGTATATAATTTTTTAAAATCTCTATCATCTTCCAGGGTCGTCAGGCCACACAGAGAAACCCTTGGTGGTGGTGGATGTAATCTTATTTATTGTAATTCTCCATTTGATTCCTAAGTAGAGAGGGATACTTTTGTTTCCTCAGTTTTTCAAAGCAGTTATCTTTTCTTACTAAAGCCTTAAGAAGCATAGAAGACTTTTTAAAAACCAAACGACTGACCTCAAACCAATTAAAGTTTCTCAGCAGTGCAAGAATCAAAGTTTTAATCTATTTGCTTTTAGGACTGTGGGCTTTCCAGAGTGAGAGCAGGCGAGAACCCCCACACCTGTCTCAGGCTGATTACAGCCAACCCGGGACAAGTTTAGCATAAAAGGCTCATTTTGTATGAACACTTGTGCAAAGAAGGTAGTGGGGGTAAGGATAAAAACCTTTCATCAAAATCCCGCCATTTTGCATTGTTCTTCAGGGAATAGGCTTTCAAAAGCCCAGGAACAAAAGAGGATTTGCTTTTCCAATCCTCTGAAGCGGCTACAGGGAGAACCAAAGCTCTTTATAAATTGTGGGCGATGAGGGGGAGGGGCTGAAATCCAGCAGCGATGGAGCACAAGGCAGGGCTCCAAGGCCTTATTTGCCATTGAATCCGGTTCTGCAATATTTGTAATCAAAGACGCTCAGCAGCATCAGAGCACCGACCTACATTCTTCCCACCCAAGCCGAAATACAAAAGAAACTGATGGGAGGCGGAGGGCGCTGAGCCTCTGCCACCTGCCGAAGCCCGCGCACACTCTCCCTGGGGACCGTGGCGTCGGCCGCGGTCCCTAGGGGGTCTCTCGGTTCCTGAGAGCCAGCTAGGAAGGTGGTTTACAGAGCAGGAACGGGTTGTCACCCTCTGTAAGCAGGGAAAAGGGGTCCGTGGCTGGAAATTTACACGTCAGTCGGTTGCTGGTGTTCTGAGAAAGGAGAAGGCTTAGAATACTGACGCTGGAGCGCGCATCGGGCGAAGCGCGTACCCGAGCCACTCGTGTGTTCTGCGCACGCGCGTCCACCCCCTGGCGCATGCGCAAGCTAGTCCGCCTGGCTCGGGAACGCGCGCGATTTCGGGCCGGCTCTTCCAGTGCGAGCCCGGCGTTCTCTGAGTACGCGCGTATCCTGGAGCTGGGGCTCGGGCGGCGGACGGGAGGGAGGCGGGACGCTGGGGACGCGGAGGCGAGGGGCGGGCCTGCCGGGGCGGGGCCAGGGAGGCGGAGAAAGTCGCGGCTGCCCGGAGTCCCGTCGCGTGTTCCCAGCCCCCGGAAGTGGCCGTTGTAAAGTTCACCTCCTAGACTTTCTCCATCCTGGTCCTAGAGTCCATCGGCTTTCCTCAGTTGTCACTCTTTCTCCTGAGGGTTGCCTGGCCTCCCACCCCGAGACCTGAAGCTGTCTGGGGGTCGTGGGTGTGCAGGCTGGACCACGCGAGTCCGAGGTAACCGCGGGCTGTGGGTGCATGGAGACTGGCTCCCGGCACCGGCAGGTGCTGAGGGGAGCCTGGGCTTGCAGTGAGGACCCGGCGTGGGGCTGCTAGCTGGTGCGGACACGCCTCCAACTCAGTCTCCGAGGCTCTCCGCCCGCCTAGAGGAAGGCGAGCATCCCTGCTCTACCCTCGAGTCCTCGGAGCTCTTTGCCGAGTACCCGAGTATCACGACTCCCGCCCCCCCCCATATTTTACCTTCCTTTCATTTAAATGCTCACCACACTTTAGGCAACCCCTAATGTTTGATAAGCAAAACAACGAGTTATGCAACTTCTGCCCATCCACCTCGACTCTTAGAAAAAAGTCAGCTGTGGGTTTTTAAAGCTGAATTTTGTGTACAAACACCCCACCCCCTTTTTTAAAAAACTGTTTAATCATTTACGATATTCGTCTTAGGCAAATATGTAACTTAGAGACGACATCAGACAGCTTCTAAGTCTTTACCTGTGGTATTGGAGAAAAACTACCGTTTTGTTATTTGTATTTAACAGTGCTTAGTAACCAAACAGTGATAGAGCCGGAAATGTAATACTTTCCAGTTAAAGGCAGAGGAATGAAGCCAGTGCAATGGGACACCAGGAAAAGTGAAGGCAGTTGTATTAGCCTGGAGATTTCTGTGTAAATCCTGGCTCAGACGTTTATTAGCTGTGACAGGCAAATCACCTAACTCCGGGGCCTTAGGTTCTTTCTGTCGGGTAAGAAGAGAGTGGGCTTAGTATTTCGGGCTCCTTTTACTTTTTGTTTGAGTTTCTTTGTCTTGGCTTGTTTTATGGAAAGAATCACGTATCTCCTTCACCTGTCTTCTTTCTCAGGGATGGGCTGAAAGGTGGTTGAGACTGAACAGGAATCACAGGCACAAAAGTGTTCTGCTGAGCTGCACTCAGCTCTGAAGTGCCCCTTTGCCGAGTGAGTGAACCGTGTAACCGCCATAGTTGCACACAGGTGTCACAACTAATGAATGCAAAACTGCATAGAAAAAAAAAAAAAAAAGACGGACCCAGGGAATCCAAGCCCTTTCCCCTCGGCTTGAGAGCAAGTAGATGAGTAAAGAAAACAATATTATTTGGTTAGACTCCCAAACTGAGAAGGTAGTGGAAGTATTGTGAACACAGGGTGTAAGTTCCTTTCATCTTTAAGCAAGAGTGAAAAAGGTCGAGGGGCTGACTCAAATAGTTGATGAAACCTGGTGCTTGTTGGTGAGTTGGGTTAGGGTTAGGGTTAGGATTAGGGTTAGGGTTAGGGTTAGGGTTAGGGTTAGGGTTAGGGTTAGGGTTAGGGTTAGGGTTAGGGTTAGGATTAGGGTGTGCGCCCACGGAGGCATAGGCTGTTCCAGATAAACAGAGCCTGGAGGATGAAATCATCGAGATATGAGTATGACTTTTAATTCTACTAGTAAATATCTTGGTACAAATCGTCCAACCTCTGGGAAACCCAGTGTTCTCGTCTGTAAAATGGGCAAATAGTCTGGGATTAAGGGGAGGATGGGATCAAGCATGCTTAGGTGTGTGTGTGTGTGTGTGTGTGTGTGTGTCACACAGTAAGTGTCCCATACTGGGCCCTGACGTTTCACCCATCCCCTTTCCCTCTGGGCTGTGTGACAGACGTTTCACCCATCCCCTTTCCCTCTGGGCTGTGTGACAGAGGGGTGAGCTTGCTGCGGAGGAACGAGTGGAGGGCTTGAGCGGGAGGCAGGAAGAGTGTGCCAAGATGGCCGACGAATCGGAAAAGGCTGGCTGGCTTGATGTTCTTTTTTTGTGTGTGTGTGGTTTTTTCAAGAGAGGGTTTCTCTGTGTAGCTCTGGCTGGCCTGGAACTCACTCTGTAGACCAGGCTGGCCTTGAACTCAGAAATCCACCTGCCTCTGCCTCCCAAGTGCTGGGATTAAAGGCGTGCACCACGACCACCTGGCTTGGCTTGATGTTCTTAAGTACCCATGCTGCTTTTGTAAAATGGGGGGTTAAATTTTTTCCTTTAAGGAAAGTTTTCTTGAAGTATGGTTTGTTTTGTTACGTTGCTTGAGTTGGCTTTCTTTTTTATGGTGCTGGGAAAAGAACTTAGATTTTCCTATTCAGGAACTTGAATTATTCCTAACTCCTCTCCTCTCCTCTCCTCTCCTCTCCTCTCCTCTCCTCTCCTCTCCTCTCCTCCCCTCCCCTCCCCTCCCCTCCCCTCCCCTCCCCTCCCCTCCCCTCCCCTCCCCTCCCCCCTCCCCTCCCCCCTCCCCTCCCCTCCCCTCCCCTCCCCTCCCTTCCCCTCTCCTCTCCTCTCCTCTCCTCTCCTCTCCTCCTCCCCTCTTCTCCTCCTCCCCTCTTCTCCTCTCCTCTCCTCCACTTCCCTCCCCCCCTATAATTGATTCTCCTCTCCTCTCCTCCACTTCCCTCCCCCCCCCATAATTGATTATTCTTCCTTTCTTTCAGATTTATTTTGTGTACATGAGAGTTTTGCCTACGTACATGTCTGTACACCATGTGTATGCAGTGCAATACCCTCCCAGGCCAGAAGAGGGCTTTGGATATCCGGAACTGGATTTCCAGATGGTTGTAAGCTGCCATGTGGGTGCTGGGAATTGAACGGGGTTCTCTGGAAGCAGCCAGTATTCCTCCTTAATGGCTGAACCATCTCTCCAGCCTCCTCTTCTAAAAAATATATTTTTACTTACTATTATCGTGTGTGAGTGTATGTACATATACGGCGGGGACATGCTTCTGCTACTGCATACATGTGTAGAGCAGAGGTTAGCTTGGTGCAGTTGGGGTTCTCCTACTATGTGGGTTCTAGCCCTAGAACACACATCGGTAGGCTTGTGTAGCAATCGCTTTTATATGAGGAGCTGTCCTATAAGCCCTCTACTTGGTTATTCTTAAAAAAAAAAACAACCCTGTTTTATCATGATTATTAATAATATTTATTATTATTAAAATTATGTGTATATTTGTGTCTATTGTGTATATATGTGTGCATATGACTGGAGTCAGAAGAGAGTATAGGGTCCTTTAGAGCTGGAATTACAGGCAGTCTGAACTGCTGTTGATGCAGGAAATCACACTTGCATCCTAGCATGAGACCCTCATGCTCTTCTCTGAGCCGCCTCTCCAGCCCTTGGTTAGTCCTTGCGGGTCTCCGTAAGTTGTCACGTCCTTTTGAGCCCCTTTCTCTTTGGGGGCATTTTGTCCCATTAGCTTTTTGTTTGTTTGTTTGTTTTTGTTGTTGTTGTTGTTTTGTTTTTTTCCAGACAGGGTTTCTCTGTGTAGCCCTGGCTGTCCTGGAACTCACTCTGTAGACCAGGCTGGCCTTGAATTCAGAAATCCACCTGTCTCTGCCTCCCAAGTGCTAGGATTAAAGGCGTGCGCCATCACCGCCTGGCTCTTTTGCTTATTTTCCTGGGAGATAGGTAGACCTACAACTTGAGAGTGAAGCAGGGCTCAGGTAAACTTCTCTAACTTCAGAAAACAACTTCGTTAAGCTGTTTCTTTTGAGATCTTTCTGTTTCCTCTTCAGTTTGGTTGAAACATCTTCCCTTCTTCCTCCGCCCCCTCTCTCTCTTTCTTTCTGCTTTGCTTAGATTCCAGACACAGAAGTTTCTCTTGAGTGCAGGAAGGACCTTACAGGGCCACTCTGAGAGGTCCTCAGGCTGAGCGGGCTCTTCCTGTTTTACGATGTGCCCACTGTTAGAACGGGCGAGCTCACCCCCTTTGATCTACTGTCCTCAAACAGGCCTGCAATAAATATCTATTTCCTCCCCAGGGTTCTGTCAGACACAGCCTTGTCCCTTTGTTCTCTAAAGATTCCCACTGCTCCTCTGTGACTTTCTTGGCTGAGGTGGTTTTGCTAAGTGTTATTCATGGTCCAGTGGGCTCTCTGACTACTTGCCTTCCTTTTACAGACGCCCTTATTTACATGAATAAGGGAATTATGCTATAGAAAAAGAAGCCCAGCATGGCGACTCACCTGACAACCAGCACTTGGGAGGTGAGGGTATGGAGATCAGGAGTTGATTGCATGGTGAATCCCAGGCCAACCTGAGCTCCATGAGACTTTGTCTCAAAACAAACAAACAAAAAAACCAAAACCAAAAACAGCCCCAAAACAAAAACCAAATAAACAAAAAAATCAAACAACCAAGGAGGTGTGATAGCTTATAGTTTTACTCATAGCACACAGAGGCAGTCAGATCTCTGAGTTCAGTGCCAGCATGGTCTACATATTGAGTCTTAGGTTAGCTAGGGCTACACAGTGAGAACCTGTCTCAAGACAAAACGAAACAAAACCAACCAACCATCGGAACAACCAAATCTCCTCAAACTGAAAACAAAAACAGAAAAGCAATGAAAAACAAGCCAAGAGCTTTAAATGAAGATACAGAGGAGGTTTGAGAACACATTCTTGTACTGTTCACCTTTAAAACCTTTTACCCTTGTATAAGTTATTTTCAAACTATCAGTATTAGCTTTGTACTGTTGTATTACAAGTTACCGCAAGGTTAGTGTTTTAAAGCTATGTACACTTTGGACATTGCTTTATTAGGTAATATTCATGGGGTGGGAGGAATGAAGATGTGCAGATGTGCTTACCATGTCACCTCTGTACATGTCTGTATGTACAGACGATCTGATCTGGAGACTGGGGGAACTCTCTGTGGGGTTCTGTAGAAGCCTATGTCTGGAAGACTTTAGATTTGAAGATGTTAGGTGCCTAAATACACACACACACACACACACACACACACACACACAATGAGTTCTTCCAACTTGCTTTTATTGAAACAAAGTAAATTTGATAAATTGTTTCTTTACAAGGCAAAGTAAAATAAAACAAAAATAAACATTTTAAAGGTTGTTAGTATCTAAAAAAATGTCTAGAGTCTAGAGAGACAGCGCAGGGGTTAGGAGCACTGGATGCTCCTCCAAAGGACCTGAGTTCAATTCCCAGCTCCACAATGATGGTTCACAACCACATTTAACTCAAATTCTAGGGGGTTTGAATCCCTCTAATGGCCTTGGAGGAGACCAGGTACACACATGTATACAGACATATATGCAAGCAAGCACTTATAAAAATGAATACAAATTTTAAAAATGAAAGTTGCTTTTGTTTGTGTGTGAGAAGATGAAATTCAGGCCCCGTCCTTGTCAAGCAGGTCCCTGCCCTCGCCTCACACATGTAGTCCTCAAAGTCCTTCCCCAGAGGGTAAAATAGAGATCTTTTTATGCTGTTGGGTTACACAAGTACACATGCATGTGTGGAGGTTGTGTATGTATGTACTGACCTTTTTCTTCCTACCCACAAAAATGAAAACCCTTGCTGGGTTGGAGAGATGGCTTAGGGCACTTGTTGCTCTTGCAGAGAACTTAGGAAGTTTGAGTCCCAGTATCCGCTTGAGGTCTACAACTGTCGGTAACTCCAGTCCTAAGAAATCCCACACCCTCTTTTGATAGCCACAGGAAGTACATGGTGCATACACATAACTCAGACAAAAACATTCATACACATAAAATACATTTTTTTTTGTGACCGGATTTCTCTATGTAGCCCTGGCTGTCCTGGAACTCACTCTCTAGACCAGGCTGGCCTCAAACTCAGAAATCCATCTGTTTCTGCCTCCCAAGTGCTGGGATTAAAGACGTGCGCCACCACTGCCTGGCAAAATAAATTATTTTTAAATAGTCTTTTTCTGTGTGTGTCGTGATCCTTGGATGTTACTCTAAGTACAGAAGAGTCTGTTTCTGCCAGATACCAACTCTTCTTCTAAGTGTTCTGAAGGTGGCTTGTTTGGGGTCTAATCTTTGGGAACATTCTGGTAGTGTGAAAGATTTTGGGGGCTGGAGAGGTGGCTAAGCAGTTGAGAGCACTGGTTGTTGTTCTGGAAGACCCAGGTTCAATTCCCAGCATCTACATGGCAGCTCCCAACTATGACTCCTGTCTCAGGGGATCCAACACCCTTCACACAGACATACATGCAGTCAAATCACCAATGTACAGAAAAAAATAAATTATTAAAAAAACTTTGGGACTCATGGATCTGGGGTAGGGGGATACAACCAAACCACCACCCCCCCCAAAAAAAAAAGAAAGAAAAAACACCCTAAAATGTGGCTGAGTGCTGGTACCTTTTCCCTACATTCCCTTACTGGGTGACTGGTCTTAGGCAAACCATTCAGTGTCTCTGCCCCAGCTTGCAGAAGCAAGGGTCACAAAGGCAGGGTCAGGTCATACCGTGCTCACTTTCTGGTCAGTCAGTTACCTTGCAGGAAGAGGTCGGGCTTTGCAGTCTTAGTTCTGGTTGGGGATTTGGTCTTCCAACTCCGTTCCTTTCTTCCGGCTATTTCTATTCTACTCTGGCTTCGTTTTGTCCTCGCAGTGCTGTAGGGAGTGGAGCGCTGGCTGCAGTTGTAGATACAGTCTGGACACAGCCTTGGGTGCTCAGTGGGTGAGCGCCTTTGTTACAACTCTTCTTAAACTTACTTACCCAGGATACTGGGGGAATTAGGTTTGTCTTTTCTGGACTTGGCTAAAATTCCATCCTGTTCCCCTACCCCCTCCCCCCCCCCAACCAAATTATTCTTTCAGCTGCATAAGTCAGTATAAGTTTGGTGGAGTCAGTATTTCTCAGCACTAGGGTTTTGTTTTGGTCTTCATCTATTTGGATAGCTTTCTTTCCTGCTCTCTTCTGAGGCTTGGGTAGCAGGGGTGAGGAAGAACATGTTGACACCTTTTCTTGTTTGCCCCTCTTGGGTTCCTTTCCGCTCAGATATCACTAAATGGTTATTATATCCTTTCCCAAACCGAATTACTCAGCCATTCCCCTTTATTGGGGGCCATTAAGCTTTTCAGAGTTCCCTGACTCAGTAATAAAAATGGGTAGTGGCTGAGCCTTGATGTGCTGATGTGCTGTGTGTGAGCAGGCAGAGCTTGCCGGAGCTAATCATCTTGCTGGGCAGAGGAAGGATGTTCAGACTCTTCTTAAGTGTTGCCCGAGGCCATGTACTTGTGAGGGGCTGGCTGGCTCCTGCTTCAGGCCTCCCAGTTTAAGGTTCAGTCTTTTTCAGGATACTGGGTTTTAGGGACTATAAGGAGGTATTTGTAGGATATTAATAGTTGCATATCAAATATTCAAAACATCAAATATTCAGAGTGAATTTAGGGAACGTAGGGGACATGACACCGATACTCAGCCATGTTCTAAGTTTTTTTTTCTTTTTTTGAGTTGGTTTGATTTGGCTGTGGACCCACCCCCTATCACGAGTACCAAGTTTTTAAAAATAATTTATTATGCTCTGTAAATTGGCGATTTGACTACATGTATATCTGTTGGATCCCTTGGGACAGGAGTTATAGACAGTTGTGAGCTGCGTGGGTGCTGGGATACCTTACCCCTGTGGTACAGGAGCATGATTTACATGCTTGGAGCTGTGTAATTTGGAATATCTCCTGTAGGAGGTTCCAGGAAGTCTGCCAAAGTGACACACTTTCTTGCTTTCTCTTTGGAATGATTGAAGACCTTTTGTGCAGATGTGTAAGAAATGTTTTCATAGTGATGTTGATGTGGTTTGATCCCTGGGTTAGTTTTTGATTGGCTTCCTAGCATCACAGATTTGCTAGTGGTAACTTACTGCTCTGGCTGAAGATAATGGTGTAGTTTTCTTTCCTAGGACTTAATAAAGCACCACATGACATTTCTGAATTGTATGTTTGATTGGATTATTACCTATTCTTTTTTATTTCTTTTGAGTCTCCGAATAAAAGTGTCTGAAATTAAGAAATTATCATTGCCGGGCATGGTGGCGCATGCCTGTAATCCCAGCACTTGGGAGGCAGAGGCAGGCGGATTTCTGAGTTCGAGGCCAGCCTGGTCTACAGAGTGAGTTCCAGGACAGCCAGGATTACACAGAGAAGCCCTGTCTCAAAAAACCAAAAAAAAAAAAAAAAAAAAAAAAAAAAGAAATTATCATGACATCTTCTGTTTGGGAGTATTTTGGCATCTTCAGTGACAACACTGCATTAAAATATTCTATTTAAACTGAGTTCTATGTTTCAAACATTGGTATTATATATTCCTTTCTAAGTGCAAGAATAATATGTCAAAGGTGGCAGTGGTGACACATGCCTTTAATCCCAGCAGGGAGGCAGAGTCAGGTGGATCCATGAGTTCGAGGCCAGCCTGGTCTACAGAGTGAGTTCCAGGACAGCCAGGGCTACACAGAGAACTTCTGTCTGGAAAAAGCAAAATACAAGCAAACAAAGGATAAAAAGCCTTATAGTTTTATTATTGCTTTCGAGACTGAGTGTCATGTATCCCAGGCTGGCCTCTACCTTACTAGTAGCTGAGAATGACCTTGGGCTAGACCCCTGCCTCCCTCAGGAGCTGGGTTTACAGCTGTGTGTGCCACACCCAGATGTATGGTATAGGCTTTTGGAATTATCTGTGTTCTAGTCTATATAATAATTTCAAAATTAACAAATTGGCTTACATAAAGATTAAAATAAAGCTCATCTTCTCAGGATTAAAATATAAACTGCTGTTGTATTGTTTATTATGTTAACAGACTTTAGTCCATCTAACCTGTAAGTCACAGACATCACCATAAAGAAGTATATTAATTAAGAAGCAGTGAGGTATTTTGAAAAAACTGGAAGACTTACCATGAGTTTAAGCACTTCAAGCAATGCCGCTGTTGGGGACACCCAAAGGTAAGCCTCCAGTGTCCTCCTTTACGTGGGAAATGTTTTGGATTGCAAGGACCAGGGGAAATTAAGTAGGTGATGACGCCAATTGCAAGGATTCTCATGGGCTGGTTAAAGAAGTAGGTTTCCTGGGCCGGCAGAGCAGCGGCGCCTTCTGAGTTTAGAACTGGCTCTCGGGATCCCTTGTGCTCCTTTGTTGACTTGGACATGAAGATCTGTATGCCCAGATTTTCTCCTCCCTCTAGTGACTTGCTTATTCTGCAGAATTGCAGCCCCCCACTCCCCTTTCCATGTTTCTATTTGTGCTGGCCATCCTCTGTGACTGCCTCCTTGCCGCAGCTCTGACTTGATTGCCTGAGCACTCCATTAGTTTTAGCTCCCCTGCCAGCTGCTTTTACCATGGACGTTGTTCCGTGTGTGTGTGTGTGTGTGTGTGTGTGTGCGCGCGCGCGCGCGCGCGTGTCCATCTGTCCTTGATTATATTTGCCTCTGGTGTTGGGGTTCATAATACAAAATGGACCATTTTGAAGGGTGGGATTTTTTTCCCCGTAAGTACATTTTTTCAAGTAAATAAGTTCAGTAATTGAAAGTAGCCTGCCCAGGTGTCTGGTGCACGTCATCTTAGCACTCAGGAAGCAGAGGTGAGTAGATTTTTGTGATTTCAGGCAATACTATATAGAGCAAATTCCAGCTTAGCCAAGACTGCATGGTGAGACCCTGCCTCAAATAAACGAAGAACAAAAGAGGAAACTAAATGTTGAGTACTTTTATAGTCACAGCAGAGAGCCATAGCTACCGAATGTAAACAGTGAACCTTGGAGTTGTCTATCAGTTACCTCAGGTGAACTATTTAAAGTATATTCTGCAACAGAGTCATAAAGGTTAGCTATGGATAATTCTTTTTTAATTTTTTTTTTCCGAGACAGGGTTTCTCTGTGTAGCTCTGGCTGTCCTGGAACTCACTCTGTAGACCAGGCTGGCCTCGAACTCAGAAATCCACCTGCCTCTGCCTCCCAAGTGCTGGGATTAAAGGCGTGCACCACCACGCCCGGCTCTTTTCTAATTTTTAATTTTTGTCTTTTTTGAGACAGGGTTTCTCTGTGTAACCCTGGCAGTCTTGGAACTAGCTCTATAGTAGACCAGGCTGGCCTCAAATTCAGAGATTGGGCTTGTTCTTGAGATTTATTACATTGTAGCATGTATGGGTCTTTGTTTCTTTACTGATGAATAATATTCCACCCCTCTGTAAGGATTTATTACATCTAGTTACCCACTCACAAGTCAGCAGGATTTTGTGTTGGTTCTCCTCTTGGCTGTTATCCTGCTATATGCAAGCATTTATGTTGACACATGTTTCTGGTTCTCTTTCTGGACAGGTTCATAGGAGCAGCACTGTAGCATCATGTAGCAAATTTATGCTAAAAATTTTAGGAAACCAACAGATTGAGTGACTGTATAATTTTACATCCCTGAAGCAGTATTTGAAGGCTTTAGTTTCTTTATATTCTTGTCAGTACTTTAAAAATTACTTAATTTTTTTTTTTTTGGTTTTTTTTTTTTTCGAGACAGGGTTTCTCTGTGTAGCCCTGGCTGTCCTGGAACTCACTCTGTAGACCAGGCTGGCCTCGAACTCAGAAATCCTCCTGCCTCTGCCTCCCAAGTGCTAGGATTAAAGGCGTGCGCCACCACCGCCCGGCAAAAATTACTTAATTTTTAAGAGGTCATTCTAAAGAATGTAAACTGGCCCATTGCTGTGGATTACTTTGGGTCTTCCCAACAGTTGATGATGCGCAGGTGTTTGCTGGGCCTCTGACCGTTCGCATGCCCTCCTGGGTGAAATGTCGTTTCGGCTCTTTAGCCGTCTTAGAATTTGTTTTTTATTATTGTACTGTGACTATTCTTTGTATATTCTGGATCCAAGTCCGTTACCAAGTAACACAGCACTTTATCCCATCAAGTGGCTTGGCTTTTCATTTTGCTGGTTTCTTTATGGTGGGAGGGAGCCGGATGCCGGGGATGGAGCCCAGGGCCTTGCCTGTGTGAGGCTGTGCACTGCTCCTGAGGGGCATGCCGCCCCTCATTCTCCTCAGGCAGACTGTGACGTGCAAAGGCTCTTGGCTTCTAAATTCTCTTTATCAGTTCTTTTTCTGTGTGGATTATGCTTTTCATTTCTTATAAAGTAATCTCCAGTTAACTTAAGGTTGTGATATTTTCTCCTATTGTACTTTCAGGAAGTTTTACAGGTTTATTTTTTATTTGTTCCAGTTTGTTACTTTTTGTGTTTTGTGAGGTTAGGGTCTAAATCGATTGTTTTGCACATGGATAACCAGTTGTTTTAGAACATTTGTTGGTAATACTATTTTTTATTTTTCCTCATTGAACTATCTCAGCACTGCTGTTGAATCCTTTGTCTTTCCATATACACTTTAGGATCAGCTTGTCAATTTTTGTAAAAGAGTATTCTGGGGATTTAATAAAAGGTTGCATCGAGTCTGTGGATAGAATTGCCATTTTAATAATACTGATTTTTTAAAATATAAATAGGATTGTGGGATGTCTTTTCCTTTACTTATTTATTTATTTATTTATTTATTTTGTTGGTTTGTTTGTTTATTTTTTGTTTTGTTGAGACATGCTTTCTCTGTGTAGCCCTGGCTGTCCTGGAACTCACTCTGTAGACCAGGCTGGCCTCGACCTCATGGGAGACCCTCCCACCTCTGCATTCCGAGCTCTGAACCACCACCTCAATTATTTATGTTTGAATTTCAGTAACTTTTTGTACTTTCTATGGGAAAGGTGTTGTTATTCTGTTAAATTTATTGTTGAACCTTTCTCTTTTTCATGCTATTACAATGGAGTTATTTTTACTAGTATATAGATATATAATTAATTTTTCTCATTGTATTTTTATAACCTCATTCTCTTGTATTTTTATAACCTCACCTAAAGTGATTTCTTTTGTTCTTTTTTTCTTCTCATTGGATTTTTAAAATGAATTTTCTTATAAAAGTCATATCCTTTGTAGTAAAAAACAGATTTCCAGGGGTCAAGGACACCACAAGAAGACCCACAGCGTCAGTCAACCTACCTGGGACCATGGGGACTCACAGAGCCTGGGCCATCAACTAGAAGCATTCAGGAGCTAGACCTAGATCCCCCACGCCCATTTGTAGCAAATGAACAGCCTAGAGTTTTGGTGTGTCCCCTAACGAGCGCATAGGCTTAGGCTGTGTGTTCCCTGCCATTGATCCCCTTCCCCTGCCTGGACTTCCTGATTGGGCCTCAGTGTGAGCTGATATGCCTAGTCCTGCTGGGGCTAGATTCCGCAGGCTGGGGTGCTACCCAAGTGGGGCTCCCCTTCGCTTAGGAGAAGGGGAGGGATGAGTGGGTGGGGGATTTGTAAGGGTGGCACTGGGAAGAGAGAACGGTGATGGGGATGTAAGTGAATCAGACCCCACCAGATTTCCACATTTTCTCCCTTTTCACCCCTCTTCCTTTCGTCCTCCTTTTATCATTTAAGACTTCCAAATAAGGGCTGGAGAGATAGCTCAGTGGTTAAGAGCACTGACTGCTCTTCCAGAGGTCCTGAGTTCAATTCCCAGCAACCATATGGTGGCTCACAACCATCTGTAATGGGATCTGATGCCCTCTTCTGGTGTGTCTGAAGACAGTAACATTGTACTCGCATATATTAAATAAATACATATTAAAAAAAAAAGACTTCCAAATAAAAGTTTTAACAGAGACAGGTGGTGGTGGTACTTGTCTCTCAGCAGGGCAGCTCTGGGAGGCCAAGGCAGGCAGATCTAAGGATTTTGAGGCCAGCCTGGTCTACAGAGTGAGTTTCAGGACAGCCAGGGCTACACAGACAAACCCTGACTTGAACCCCACCCCCCAACTAATTTTGAATAACATGGTGTTAATAGCAGTCAGCTTTGCTCTGTTCTCCTTGTTAGAGGAACCTTTTAGTCTCTAACTATTTCATATGCTAGAAGCATAGGTTTTTTTGTAGATGTTCCTTATGAAGTTGGACATTTTGCTTGGTCTAGTGGTGCAGGACTGTAACCTTAGCTGATGAGGAGGCTGGGCGGGATGATCACATGATCAAGGCTTACCTGGTCTATAGAGTGAATTTAAGACTAGCCTGGGCAGCTTGGTGAGGTTGGTCTCAAAAAGTTAAAAGAGCTTAGTGATGGAGCGTGTGCCTCGCCTAGGTGAGGCCCTAAGGCCCGCCCCTAATACTGCCGAGTTTCTTCTCTGTTCTTTGTTAATCTAGGAAAGGTGTACCAACTTCATCTTTTCAAAGAACTAAATATTGGTTTCACTGGTTTTTATCTATTCTATTTTAGTGATATTGAAATTAAAATTGTATATACATATTATTGAAACCACATTTCTCCCCCCCCCCGTCTTTTTTTTTTTTTTTTTTTTTTTTTTTTTTTGTTTTTCAAGACAGGGTTTCTCTGTATAGCCCTGGCTGTCCTGGAACTCACTCTGTAGACCAGGGTGGCCTCGAACTCAGAAATCCGTCTGCCTCTGCCTCCCAAGTGCTGGGATTAAAGGCGTGCGCCACCACCACCCGGTTCCCCCCAAGTCTTATTGCTCTTGGAGAAACGCTGCTAATTTCTTTGAGACCTATCTCTTTCTTAATCCCTGGAAACCATCACATTTAGCTCTCGGAGATAGTTTTCTTTTTTATTGGAATGGTTTGACGTTTTTGAAATATTACTATTTGGTGTTTTGGTTTTAATCTTTGTCTGTTGACTTCCCACTACAGGTAATTGTAATTCAGTTTCCTGTCATGTCTGCTTCCTTCCTCTTTTTCCACATGTGAAGATAGTCTTGGTTAAGTTTGTCATTCAGTGTTTACATTGTTATAATCAGGACAGCCTTCAGTCAGGTTGGCACTATGTGGTGTAATGGGCCACTGTGAGGCCGAGCAGCAGCAGTGACCTGAAGTTCATGTTCCTTATCAAGCTGGACGAGAAGATTGGCTTAGTTACTTTTCTATGGCTGTGCTAAAACACCATGACCAAAGCATCTTTGGGTAGAAAGGGTTTATTTCAGCTTGCAGTCTCAAGCCCCACTCCACCACTCAGGGAGGTGAGGACAGAACTGAAGGCAGAAACTAAAGCAGTGGCTGGCTCCTGGTGGCTTGTTCAGCCTGCTTTCTTGGCTCAGGACCGCCTGCCTCGGGCGGCACTGCCAACAGTGGACTGGGCCCTCCCACAGCAATCATTAAGATTGCAAGACATTTTCTCATAGACTTGCCTCCAGGCCAGTCTGATGGCCATTTCTCAACGGAGGTTCCTCTTCCAAGAGAACTCTTGCTTGTGTCAGGTTGACAAACACTCAGCAAGGACGAAGGTAAACAACTGATCCCTACAGTGTGCGACGCTGAAAGCTTTGGCATCTGGCGTGTTAGCTGCTTTCCTTCCTCACTGCCTGCTTTGAACTCTTAACGAGTTATCTGCCTGCTTGCCACCTTGGGATTCATTGCTGTGACTTTATCTTCGAGTCTCCTTGTGCTCTACCTCGGAAGGCTCGGAAGGCTCGCTCTTCTGAGTCATCCAGCAATTGATATGATTGGCTGGTTTAAATATAAATCTTGAGCGGTGTAGTATGTTCTCAGTGGACAGTATTTTGTTCTAGTAAAATATGACGGCACTTCCCCCACATTTGCATGGGACATGTTTCTCTAGACTGTGAATTTGTTAACTATCCTAGGATCTTATCATATTCTGTTTTTACAATAAGCCGTAAGAAACGTTGTTAGAATTTTTTTATTGCATGATATTTATATTTTATTGTGACTTTATTTTGTAGGTTGAAAAATGCCTCACTGGAGGTAAGACAAATGCTTAAAAATGAGTCTGAGTCAGATACCACTGCTGAGCTCAGGAAGAAGCTCCACCGGGCTAAGAAGGAGAAATTAGAAATGACGACAAAGCACAACGCAGAGGTACAATTTATTTCCCTCCCATGTAATATAAAGTTAATTGTAATCCCAGCACTCTGGGAGGCAGAGGCAGGCAGATTTCTGAGTTGGAGGCCAGCCTGGTCTACAGAGTGAGTTCCAGGATAGCCAGGACTATATAGAGAAACCCTGTCTCGAAAAAACCAAAATCCAAAAACAAAAAAACAACAACAAAAAAGGTGAGTTTCAGCCCTGTGTGGTGGCGCACACTGAGTCCCAGCTCTTGGGAGGCAGAGGTGAATTTCTGAGTTTGAGGCCAGCCTGAACTACAAAGCAAGTCCCAGGACAGCCAAGGCTACACAGAAAAGCCCTTCCAAAACAGGTGAATTTCAGTTTTTGTTTTTATTTTATATTAGAAGCAACATTTCACCTTGGTCACTACGTCATTCTTGTGCTTCAAAGGAAATTGCAATAAAGAAACACTTTTATACAGCAGAATTGTACAGGGATATTGAAGTTGAACTTTAGTCAATTATATTTATTTGTATGCTGTCTTAAATGTATTTTAATTAGTTAAGACATTTTATTCTTTTCATGTGTGGAGTACATGTGTCATACCACGCATGTGGAGGGTAGAGGATAACTTGTGGTACCTTGTTTTTCTGAATAGATTATGTCATCTTGATACAAGCTAGAGTTATTTGAAAGTTAGAAAATGACTCCATGGCGCTGGAGAAATGGCTCAGCACCGCCTGCTCTTCCAGAGGTCCTGAGTTCAATTCCCAGCAACCACATGGTGGCTCACAGCCATCCTTAATGAGATCTATGCCCTTTTCTGATGTATCTGAAGACAGTGACAGTGTACTCACATACATAAAATAAATAAATCTTAAAAAAAAAAGAATATGACTCCATAAGATCTGGCTGCAGAACATTTTCTTAATTAGTTATTGATGGGTGAAGGCCCAGCCCATTGTGGGTGATACCATCCTTGGGCTAGTGGTCTTGGGTTCTATGAGAAAGAAGGCTGAGCAAGGCATGGGGAAAAGCCAGTAAGCAGCACCCCTCCGTGGCCTCAGCATCAGATCCTGCCTCTAGGTTCTTGCCCTGTTTGAGTTCCTGTCCTGACTTCCTTCGATTATGAACAGTAATGTGGAAGTGTAAGCCAAACGAACCTTATCTTTCCCAACTTGCTTTTTACTGATGGTGTTTCACTGTAGCAATAGAAACCCTAATTAAGACACTTGTGGTACCAGGGACTGAAACTGAGATTGTCAGGTATAGCAGCAGGCACTTTTACCAGGTGAACCATCCTGACAGCTAGATGCATTTTAATTAACAAGCTGGACATGACCACACACCTTATATGATGGATGTGTTCAGTGACTGACGAATTTATAAATGAGAGAAATGCTATTTCAAGAGAGCTCTGGTTCTATAACCCAGGCCTCCCTCACACTCAGCCCTGCCTCCCCTTCCCAGGTGCTGTGAGCTCCTGTGTTGTTATTGTACATGGCTTAAGCCAGGCGTGTTTTTTTGAAATTATGATGTAGATTCCTCTAGGACCTAAGCTGTGGACAGTCTTTTTCTTAAGTACATTTGTATATAAAATTTTAATTAGTGTAATTCAGAAGTTATCTTTGTTTTTGTTTTATGTGTATGTATTATTTGTGTATGTATTTCATACATATGTATATTTCATATACAGTAGGTTTCTTTCCCTTTTAAGTGAAGTCATAAATTATATCTCTTCATTTCCGTATTTAAATTTTATGATCTTTTTGTGTTTATATGCTAGCGAGCTACATTCTCAGGTCTTTTAAAAAAATTTTTAAAAAACAAGGTTTTTTGGTTTAAAGATTTAGCATTTTTTAGTTGAAAAACTTCTCTACAATGTGTTCCGATCCCTTCCCTCCCTTCCCACCTCGCAGCTCGCCCTCCCCACCCTCCCGCCCCACCACGCCCTTTTAAAAAATCTCCTTAAAAACAAAACCATACACACGGCATTTTGGTTTCTCTGTGTAGCCCTGGCTGTCCTGGAACTCACTCTGTAGACCAGGCTGGCTTTGAACTCAGAAATCCTGCCTGCCTCTGCCTCCCAAGTGCTGGGATTATAGGCGTGCGCCACCACCGCCCGGCTAACACATGGCATTTTTACTTCTCTTCAAACTACCATAAAATTTTAGTTTTATTTCTTTTACAAAATTTGGTTCGTTTATTTTTTATTATTTTACTTTCCACATCACAAGTATTATTATTTAGTATATAGATTATTTGTAAATGATAAATTATCTAATCATTGACTATATGATTTTAGAGTAAGAACATTATAGATGGTTACAGTCTAGGTTTTGAGTCATTTGCATCATTGTAGTGGATGGAATGTCACAGTTCAGGTAGCCCTTTGCTAAAGTCTCTATAATATTCTCACTAGTCTATGCTGTCATTGATATTTTAACTAAGAAAAATAACACATTATTCACTAAATTGTACTTTGCTGCCATCAGCTTCCTTTAAACGTTCGTTTGTTTTATTTATTTATTTATTTATTTATTTATTTATTTTTGTGGTTTCTCGAGACAGGGTTTCTCTGTGTAGCCCTGGCTGCCAAACATTTTTTTTATTTTATGTGTGTGTTCATGTGTGTCGTGTGTGGAGGTTACCCTCAGAAGCCAGAAGAGCGTGTTGGATGCCCTGGAACTGTAGTCCAGGAGGTTGTGAACTGCCCCTCATGATGCTCGGAACTGAGCTGGGGTCCCCCGGAAGGGCAGCCGCACGCACCACGCACGCCGATGCACCCTCCACAGCCCGGATGCTTCTCCGAGCACGTGTAGGAGATAAAAGGAGAGGACTACATGAAGGTTTAAGCGTTTATCATGTGGCATGCCGTTCTGTTTTCTAGGCATGATTTTGTGATTCACATGCACAATTTTTCCTTTGTTTAAAAAGGCTTTTCCTCTAGTGGAGTCTCTGCTTATGGTTGTCACCTGGGAAGGCAGTGCTTCTTTCCTAATGTTCCAGGAAACGTCAGAATAAAGTCTGGTAAACACAGAGCAAGGTTTCGCTAAGAAATGCAAATGCTTGCGTTATGCAGTCTCATCACCTTACAGGCGTGTTTCAAGTGCTAGTTCATGAGCGCGGGAATCTGTTTCTAGCTGTCAAGCTATGAGAGCCAGATTGCCAGGCTGCGGTCTGAGGTGGAAAAAGGAGAAGCGCTGCGACAGCGTCTGGAGTACGACCTGGCTGTGGCCAGAAAGGAGGCTGGGCTGGGAAGACGCGCGGCCGAGGAGAGGCTGGCGGAGGCGCAGCGGATCCAAGAGAGGCTCTGCGGTAAGGCTAAGGCTAAGGGGCGTCTCCTCCTCCAGTTCAGGGCGGAGCTTTGTCCCGCGCATCCTTGCTTGCTGTTGCACGTCCGTACTGGATCTCGTGGGGTTTTCACCCGTGGAACTAGATGTTTAAACTCTTCCACGTTGGGGATTTAACCCAGGGATTCGTGCATAGCAGGCAGGCACTGTCTACACTAATTTATTTTGAGACTGTGTGTGTTAAAGGGTGTGATGTCTTTCTGGATGGCTCACACTTCTGTGTAGGCAAAGATGACACTGACCTCGTGCTCTTTCTTGCATTCAGCATCTAAGCTGTTTTCTGCTGCTCCTGACTTATGTAGTGCTAGGGTCGACGGAGCACAGTGCTTTGTGAGTTACTAGTCTAGCATTCTACCAGCTAAACTATATCTTCAGCCTAGTTCATATTTTATATTGTTATATGTATAGAAAAATACAGAATTTAGGATTCTAGTTCTTGAAGCAATAAGTAAAATCACAAAGCAGGTGTGTGTGTGTGTGTGTGTGTGTGTGTGTGTTCTATATACATCTAGGCCCCTTTATAACAATATAAATTGAGTCAAAATTTCTAGCCAAACGGCCTGCATGTTCAAGAAACACTGAAAGTGACTTTGTTGATTCTGTAGGTTTCTGTGTCACTGCATTAGATTGTGTGCCTTGAAAAGACAAGGGGCTGGAGAGATGGCTCAGAGGTTAGGAGCACTGACTCCTCTCTCAGAGGTCCTGAGTTCAATTCCCAGCAACCACATGGTGGCTCACAACCATCTGTAATGAGATCTGATGCCCTCTTCTGGTGTGTCTGAAGACAGTGTTCTCATATACATAAAATAAAATCTTTTAAAAAAAAGAAAAGACACTAAATTTAACCCTCTGAATTCTCTGTTATATAGGATTTAGTTATAAATAAATAAACTATTATTTAAAGTATAAATAAATGTATGCAAATTTACTTAGATCACCATATAACTAAGGCAGACATCCAGATCACTTTATAAAAAATATATAATGTAAGAATGTAAGGATTGTGTTGTACTTATATAATGAAATATTACTCAGCCATAAAAGGGGACCAATGCTAATACATAAAGTTAATGAATCTAAGAAATAAATTGAGCAAAAGTAAGTTTTTATACACAAGGACCTCTCATGTGATTTATTTTATTTATTTATTTATTTATTTATTTATTTATTTTTGGTGTTTTTCGAGACAGGGTTTCTCTGAGTAGCCCTGGCTGTCCTGGAACTCACTCTGTAGACCAGGCTGGCCTCGAACTCAGAAATCCAGCTGCCTCTGCCTCCCAAGTGCTGGGATTAAAGGCGTGCGCCACCACCGCCCGGCTATTTTTTTATTTTTTTTATTTTTTTATTTTTTTATTTTTTTGGTATTGTCGAGACAGGGTTTCTCTGTGTAGCCCTGGCTGTCCTGGAACTCACTCTGTAGACCAGGCTAGCCTCGAACTCAGAAATCTGCCTACCTCTGCCTCCCAAGTGGAGGACATCTCATGTGATTTTTTTTTTTTTACATAACTTTCTATAGTAGGAGAAGCTAGTTGTTAGTGAATAAAATCTGAATAGTGTTTTCCCTGAAGTGAGTAGGCAGCAGGCAAAAGTATGAGGGAGCCTGGGCTGGGAAATGACCGAAGAGGTTAAGGCACTGACTGTCCTTCAAGAGGACCTGGTTCCGTTCCCAGCACCCACAGAACAGCTCGAAACTGTTAACTCCAACCAACACCCTCTCCTAGCTTCTGTAGGTACCAAGCATACAGTGGTGGACATAAATGCATGTAGGCAAAATACCTATATACATAAAGTAGAAGTAGAAATTAAAGAAATATGAGGGGGTTTTGGGTTAAAGGATTTTTTAAAAAAATATTTTGATAGTGGTTTGGATTGCATGGGGGTATGACATTTAGGTAAGCTAAGAGAAGTGTAACCTAAAAATCTTACATTTGTAGGATCCTAAATGGTAAAGATTTGTCCATCTCAGTGTATGTAAATTTTACTTAAAATAGTAAGACCGTGTCGTTTCCAGTTAGCAAGCACATTAGCAGTTTTCCTGTCGATGTGATGAGTTACAGGAGTGAGCTGTGCCGAGTTCTCTGTGGTTAGAAACGTGTACACAATATGGCGGAAGCTGGTATACATGGATGGGTGTGTGCACAGATGAATGAAGGCAGATAAAGCAAATGTAGCAAAAATGTAACAGTTGCCTAGGGCAGGCTGGAGGATTTTAAACATTTTCTATGCATCCGTGTTTCCCCTACAAGCTTGTCTGGGTACCACATAGGTGTCTGGTGCTCCTGGAGCCTGAAGTTGGTGCCTGATTTTTTCGTTTTAAAGATTTGTTTTATTCATGTGAGTATAGTGTTGCTCTCTTCAGACACACCAGAAGAGGGTATCAGATCCCATTACAGATGGTTGTGAGACACCACGTGCTTGCTGGGAATTAAAACCCAGGTTCTCTGGAAGAGCAGTCAGTGTTCTTAAGCGCTGAGCCATTTCTCCAGCCCCACTGGAGGATAATCTATACTGTGCCTACTGAGAAGCCCATACCACCAATAGCATTAGACTTCTCCTCACTCACAGAAAAGAACTCCAAAGGCACAGGGATGGGGCAGTAGCTTCTGGAATTCCAGGTGCTGGCTGGACTCATCCTTATAGGAAGAGAGGAAGCTAAGCCTTGACTTTTGTCTTGAGGCTATGTGACTCCCTCAAGGCAGGTGAAGGCACTGTGGCACGGAGGCTGGGAGCGGGGAGGGCGATCCTTACTCTTGCGGGTCCCAAGATGAGGATTCTGGGGTTTGAACTTGCCTCTGCCTCGTTCCTGCTCCAGGCCTGCTTCCCTGCTGCTCTGATTTGGTTACCAGGAAGCTCACAGTCATATGTATCCAGGAGGAGGGAATCCAACGCCCTCTTCTAACCTCTGAGGGCATCAGGACACATGTATGTTCATATGTACTTGCAGGCAAAAGCACACATGTGATGTTCATATGTACTTGCAGGCAAAAGCACACATGTGATGTTCATATGTACATGCAGGCAAAAGACCTAAAAAAAACTTTGATAAAATAAAGTGCCTCGACCGGGTGGTGGTGGCGCACGCCTGTAATCCCAGCACTTGGGAGGCAGAGTCAGGTGGATTTCTGAGTTCGAGGCCAGCCTGGTCTACAGAGTGAGTTCCAGGACAGTCAGGGCTACACAGAGAACCCTGTCTTGAAACAACAACAACAACAACAACAACATCAACATCATCAACAACAACAACAACAAAAGACAAAAGTAAAGTGCCTCTAGATGTCACTGGCTTTTAAAACATAACTATGGAGCTGGAGTGATGACTCAGTGTATGTCTCAAGCATGTAAGTTCTTAAGCATGAGGGCTTCAGTTCAGATCCCCAGCACTGGCATAAAGAGCCGTCATGGCCAAGCATACACATGCAACTCCATGTTCTAAAGTCCCTCCGATGTCAGGGCCTCAGACAGGAGGGTCATTTGGGCTCGCTGGCCAGCAGCTGGGCTCAGGTTCCTCAGAGGCCATGTTTCAGAGGAATGTGGTAGAGGGTGACAAGCAGGTCAGCTGACTTCTCTCTGTGGCCTTGGCACATTCCACACACTCATACACACACAGACACTTACACACATACACACAGAATAAAATAATAAAGGAGATCCACTTAAGGCCTTGCTCAAAAAGGGGAAATACATAGTTTGTTTTCTTATAAAACTACTATTGTAAGGAAAGAAGTGGCTCTAGTGCCGTGTGTGTGTGTGTGTGTGTGTGTGTGTGTGTGCGCGTGCGCGCGCGCGCGCGCGTGTGCACACGAGCGCACCTGTCTCTGTGATGGGATGCACGGGGGAGGTCAGAAAATAACCCTTTCCAAGTTAGTTCTTCCATTGTAGAATCTGGGAATAAATAAAACTCAGGTCATCAGCTTCTGAGGCTAGTGATTTGACTCACTGAGCTAGCTATTTGCTGGCAAGGATTTATTTACTTATGTAGATATATATGTCTTTTTCTTTTCTTTGTTCCTTTGTTTCTTTTTTTTGGGGGGGGGAGACAGGGTTTCTCTGTGTAGCTTTGGCTGTCCTGTCCCTCTATCTGTAAGCCATGCTGGCAACTCTGTGGTCTCTCTTCGTCTGCCTCCAGAGTGCTGGGATTAAAGGTGTGTGCCACCACTCTGGTCCAGATTTGTGGTGAACAGAGGAAAAAGTTAGCACTAGGTGCAGCTGGTAGTGGAGGTGTACCTAAACACGACATGCCTTCAGGAATATGCCATTTTGGCTCATAGCAAATCACGTCCATTTAAGGGAAGAAAGAGATTGAAAATCAGTAGTGTAGTACAGACACAGCAAGTTTTCCTAGAGGTTACCTAAAGGAGAAAGTTAAATATTTTATCCTAAAGATCATGTTGTAAATAAAGTCAGCCCCTTGGTTAGGTTCTTAGACACTTAATGAATTAATTGGTGGTTATAAATTAATATGTTAAGTATTCTATCATATTTTTAATAGCTCAGAATTCAGAACTTCAAGGAAAGACAAATGAGATTGAGAAAACATTTCAGACTTCCCAAGAGAAGTGGAGAGAAGAATGCAGGAGATTTGAACATGATTTGGAGGAACGAGACAATATAATTCAAAACTGCAATCAAGAATACGAGCTACTCATGCAAGAAAAAAACAGGCTACAAAAAGCCCTACAGGTAAAATACTTAGTGAACGTTTCTTCATATAATATCCATGAGATGGATAGTGCATCAGACTACCCTTGGCCTTCCCCCCCCCCTCCCTTTGGAGGCATTTTTGCCTATCTGCTGTGTGGTGGTTCAGCAGTGCTCTTTATTTTGTGGAAAGCATTTGAGATCTCCAGTCTCCAGTAAGAGTCCTTACCTTGACTGGCTGAGGCTTTGGGCTTGATCCCCAGCACCACAAATAGATGGAAGAAAACCAACAAAAACCAAACAAACAAAAGGCAAAAAAACGATATCCAAAAAGAAAGCAACACTTACTCTGGATATACTGTGAAATTAAGACCCATATTCCTTTTGTTCTAGCAACATTAAAATGTGGAATTTAAAAAGTGTAGTTCTAGATTTTAGTTTGAATATGCAATAATACAGAAAATTATGTTTTATAATGATGAATTGTGAAATGAAAAACATTTAATTTTTACTCAGGCTATTGTGTTGTATATTTTCTCTTTCTCTCCCTTCCTTCCTTCCTTCCTTCCTTCCTTCCTTCCTTCCTTCCTTCCTTCTTTCCTTCATTTCTCTCTCTCTCTCTGTCTCTCTCCCTTTCTTTCTTCTTAAGATTTATTTATTTATTATGTGTTCCCCATTCTGCCCGCATGTATGCCTATAGGCCAGAAGAAGGCATCAGATCTCATTATAGATGGTTATGAGTCACCTTGTGGTTGTTGGGAATTGAATTCAGGACCCCTGGAAGAACAGCCAGTGCTCTTAACCTCTGAGCCATCTCTCCAGCCCCTATTTGGTTTTTTTGAACAGGGTTTCTCTGTGTAGCCCTGACAGTCCTGGAATTTCTCTGCAGACCAGACTGGCCTTGAACTCAGAGATCTGTCTGCTTCTGCCTTTTGAATGTGAGATTAAAGGTGTATGTCCCAGCTGCCCAGTTATAATAGTTTAATTTTTTAAAAGATCTATTTATTTATTTTATGTATATGAGTGTACATTGTAGCTGTACAGATGGTTGTGAGCCATCATGTGGTTGCTGGGAATTGAACTTAGGACCTCTGCTCGCTCTGGCCCTGCTTGCTCCCGCCCAAAGATTTATCTATTGTTAGATGTAAGTACACTGCAGCTGTCTTCAGACACATCAGAAGAGGGCATCAGATCTCATTACGGATGGTTGTGAGGTACCACGTGGTTGCTGGGAATTAAACTCAGGACCTTTGGAAGAGCATTCAGTGCTCTTAACTGCTGAGCCATCTCCCCAGCCCCTAGTTTAATTTTCTTAAAAAAGAAAAGAAAGCCAGGTGTGGTGGCGCATGCCTGTAATCCCAGCACTTGGGAGGCAGAGGCAGGCGGATTTCTGAGTTTGAGGCCAGCCTGGTCTACTACAGAGTGAGTTCCAGGACAGCCAGGACTACATAGAGAAACCCTGTCTCAAAAACAAAAACAAAAACAAAAACAAAACAAAACAAAACAAAAACAAAAACAAAAAACCCCCCAAAACCAAACCAACCAACCAAACAAAAAACCCCAAACAAACAATAAAAAAGAAAAGAAAAATGTAAAACTGTTCCATATTTACCTTAAGTATGTCTCATTTTTCTCCATTGCTGCACCCTTTCCTGGTGTAAGGGACTTGACCTGACTGGGGACGCAAGGGAATGAAGGAAGGACAGACGAAGGGACATGGGACGAGCCGGTGTTGGGTGTCCGGGCTCTCTGATGAAGAAGCTTCAGTGTCCGGAAGCTCATCCTGTTTCTTATTCCAGTTAAACAGGGGGCAGCTTGCTACATACAGTTAGACCAGGAGGCAGGGTTGTGCTGTACAGCTGCTGAACAAGGAGGCAGGGACGGTCTCCAGGGGAACAGTCTTCAGGTTGTAAGCATCTGGGGAGGAGGTCATCGTGGACGTTTTCTGCACACACTGTCAACGTTGGCACTCGGGCCCCAGGAAGGCTTTGCCGTTCTTCTGAGCCTCACCTGGGGAGGCTTGGCCACTCCCACAGGACTGAGGCATTGGTCCTGACATGGCTGTGCCCACGTCAGACAACATGTCCATTTGCTTTCCTTGCACCCTATACTGCATTGTCACTAAAATATGATTTTACCAAAACATTGAGTACATGTGAAAGTTTTGTCATAAACGTCCCCATGTCGATTTTCCCCCTGTCAATTATCCTGGCCCGTGTGTTGGTTACCCACGGTGCTCTGCCCTGGTGTTTGGATGGTGGATGCACAGGCATGTTAGTCTCTTAAGTCCTTGACACCAGGAAGAAAGAAGGGCGATGCTGGCGGCATTCCTTACATCAGTTAGCCCCCAATTCAGGTATGGAATCGTGATATGGTCTTGTCAACTACTTAGGGTGTCTCTGCTTTGAGGTCGGCTGTTGTCTTTGAGCGTCCCTGCACTGTGGTCCTCAGAGGGGTCTGCGTTGAACTGAGTCACTTTTTAGTCCTGGAGGTAGGGGAAGCCTCAGGCTCTGGAGGCTTTTTGCTACTGAGAGCTGTGAGGGTAATATCTGTAGACCAGATCCATGCGGTCAGACCCCGTTCCCTCACATGGACCCCCATGATAATGAAGACTTCACTTTAAACCTGTAGGCTATAGCCGGGCGTGGTGACGCACGCCTGTTATCCCAGCACTTGGGAGGCAGAGGCAGGCAGATTTCTGAGTTCGAGGCCAGCCTGGTCTACAGAGTGAGTTTCAGGACAACCAGGACTACACAGAGAAACCCTGTCTTGAAAAACAAAACAAACAAAAAACCCCCTGTAGGCTAGAAAACTGACCTGCAGGGAACCTGCACTAAGGTTTTGAACCTATATTAACTAGATCTTATACATTTGGTGTACTTAGGAAAATTAAAAGAAAAAGCCTTTGAAACTATTCTTTAACTGTAGAACTAAAATTTTGTTATAGTCTGAACTATATTTGTATATATATTTGTATTTTCAAAGTTTTAACATTTAGGAATTTTCTTATTCTGATTTATTGAACAATAGTCTTTCTTTTCTTTTCGAACTACCTTTTTTCTTGGCCAGGTTTGCATATACATTTTAGAGATAATACTGTTTACTCCCAGGTAAAGATGTCCATATTAACTGGAATTTATTTTTGTTTCTTTCATTTTGTCCCAACCTCTGATGTTAAATCACTCAGATTTATATTCTGACAATCAAAATAGTACTTTTATTAAGATTTTAAATGTGAATTATTAACTTTTTTGAGACAGAATTTCATGTGTTCTTGGCTGTCTTTGAACTCTCAAGTATAAACGAGGCTGACTATGAACTCCTGATTATTCTGCCTCCACCTCCCAAATCCCGAGGTTATGGTGTTACACTCAGCTGGGCATTGAGTCCAGGGCTTGAAGCATGCTAAGCAGCTACTAGTAACTGTATCCCCAGTCCCAAGGTTGTAACATAGAGAAAGAGTTCTTAACAGTCTTTTGGAAGGGAGAGCCCCTTTGTGCATTTAACGTAGGTTAAAAGATAAAAGGTAAGCTTTGTTGATGTGATAGTAAAGCAAGATTTTATTCACGTAAAGGAAGCATTGGAAAAGCATGAGCAAGAGAAGACTGAGATGGAGTCTCATGTCAGGGAGACGGCATTGGACGAATTTAGATTACAAGCAGAACAGTGGGAAGCAGAGCGAAGAGAGTTACAGCTTATAGTCCAGGTATTTAAAACGATTCCGTTTCTAAATGTGCTTCTTGATGCTTAGGACATTCAAACTTTGTTAGTAAGATAATCTACCAACTCACTCAGCGTGAAAAACAGCCCCACATCTTTGCTTTCTGGAAGGCCACTGTTTCACTGGCAATGACATGACAGTAGGGTAGCTGTTGTAAATAGATACACTTAATATTGCAGCTGGATGGCTTCACTGTATAGCGTATTTGATTTATAGATTTTTATGTATTTATTTTTGAGACAGGGTCTCATGTAGACCAGGCTGGACTCAAACGTGCTGCCTATCTGCTGCCTCTCCCTTTAGGGAGCTGAGATTACCGGCGTGAGCCAGCATGCTTACCCAGTGCATATGATTTTCATTAACGTTTACTGGGATACATTAATTATACATAATAACGGGTGTGTTGCTGTGGCATTTTTATCCGTGTTTACAGTGTTTCGATCATCCTCATGTCATAACCTTTTCTTCTTCCCGACATGGTCCTTCCACTTCAGAGCCCTCCGTGGGGTGACCTAGAGTATTTACTCACGGCTGCCCGCAGGAGCGTGGATGGGGGATTCCGTGGGGTGACCTAGAGTATTTACTCACGGCTGCCCGCAGGAGCGTGGATGGGGGATTCCGTGGGGTGACCTAGAGTATTTACTCGCGGCTGCCCGCAGGAGCGTGGATGGGGGATTCCGTGGGGTGACCTAGAGTATTTACTCACGGCTGCCCGCAGGAGCGTGGATGGGGGATTCCGTGGGGTGACCTAGAGTGTTTACTCACGGCTGCCCGCAGGAGCGTGGATGGGGGATTCCGTGGGGTGACCTAGAGTGTTTACTCACGGCTGCCCGCAGGAGCGTGGATGGGGGATGAGTGCAGGAGCTCAGGCAGCTCAGCAGTGGCCTTACCGCAGAGGAGGATGTCTCTTCTTCCCCTAGAAACATGAACTGCCCATAGATGCTTAGAGAAGGGCGGGGCCACATGAGGGCCTCCTCCTGGCGTCCATTAACTGCCTACAAGTCTGTCTGGGTGGCTGTGGCCTCTCCATGGCAGTGTGCTGACAGGTTGGATCTTGTATGAGCAGTGGAAGATGCTGAGAGCTGAGAATGTAAATAAGGCTGCGCTGCGGCCTGCCCGAGGACCGCTCCACAGCAGCCCCCATAATGCACCGGGCTTGCATCCTTTCCCTTTTCACGCCCACCGACCGTGGAGTGAGGGACACAGGTGTCCCACTTAGGGCTGAGCAGGACGGTCACGTGCTGTTGTTCTTTTGAAGAACCTATTTATTTATTCTGTGCATGCATACTTGCCTGCTTGTATTGTATGTGCACTGCGTGTGTGTCAGGTGACTGTGGAGGCCTGGTCTGGATCTGGTACTGGATTCCCTTGGCACTGACAGATGTAAGCCACTGTGTGATGCTAGGAACTGAACCTGGGTTCTCTGCAAGAGCAGCTGGGGCTCTTAATCTGGCCCATTTCTCTAGCTCCTACAGTTAGTTATTCTTTACACTTTGACTAGTTATCATAATCTATAGAAACTGTTAACTACTGCAAAAGGATGCTTTTCTGCCTAAAGCTGTTAGCAGCATTAATCTGTGGGCATAAACGTAAATATTTAGGGTTTTGTTTTGTTTTGTTTTGAGACCATGTCTTGCTTGCTATGTAACTCTGGCTATCCTGGAATTCCCTGTTTAGACCAGGCCTGCCTCTGCCTCCTCAGTGCTGGGATTAATGGTGTGTACTACTGCTACACTCAGCTGTACACATACATATTTAGAAGGTAACATTCTTTTTAATTATTAAAACTTCATTGTAGCCGGGCGGTGGTGGCGCACGCCTGTAATCCCAGCACTTGGGAAGCAGAGGCAGGCGGATTTCTGAGTTCGAGGCCAGCCTGGTCTACAGAGTGAGTTCCAGGACAGCCAGGACCACACAGAGAAACCCTGTCTCGAAAAACCAAAAAACAAAACAAAACAAAAAAAAAACCTTCATTGTAAATAACTTGCAAATACAAAAAAATCCCTCTTTGAGATTAGCCATACCCAAAGCTTATATACCTCAATGAACTTACATATAGTTAGAATAGCTATTCTTAAGTTGTGCTATTTCATAGTAGATTTTACATGTTCATTGTCAATTATGTTTTTATACACTTTTACACACATACGCACACAAAGAAACACAACACCTTGAAATATCTATGACAGAGTTCAACTAGAAAATAATCAGCTGTATAGCCTCTCGGGAGTTCAGGTGTCCTGTAAAGAGGGTGATGTGACAAGCACATCATGTGCGTTAGCCATTTAACAGCCGAATCTTCCACACTGGTGCCCGTGCCCTTCCTAGCACGGGTCTTTTAACAATTTTCAAATACCAGATGTGAATTCTTCCCTGTAGAACAGGCCTCAAATACAGTCAGAGGGTGGTTGGTAGTCCTCACCGAAGGTCATGTTGCTGTTGCACCATGGGCATATTTTGCCTGGCAACTTGGTTGTATAGTATGTAAGGTCCACATCTGAGTAAGACCACTGCTGATACTTCTCGCCCAGCGGTTTAAAGTGGTACCGTTTGGCACTATGTGCAGTGGCCAACAGGGAGGAAGCTTCTAGCTCAGCTTCAACCTGATTTCTCTCTAACCTGCAAAACAGGTGACTTTTTCAGCAATAGTTGTCTTCTTATGCTAGCTTAGGGTCTTTATTGCTGCAGTGAAATACCATGCCCACAAGGCAAGCTAGGGAGGAAAGGGTTTATTTGGCTTACTACTACATTAGTCCATCATTGAAGGAAACCAGGAAGGAACTCAAACAGGGCAGGAACCTGGAGGCAGGACCTGATGCAGAGGCCATGGAGGGTTGCGCCCTACTGGCTTGCTCTCAGAGGCTTGAGAGCCTGCTTTTTTATAGAACCCAGAACTACGAGCCCAGGGATGGCATTATAAGGAAGGCTGGGCCTTCCCTTATCAATCACTAGTTAAGAAAATGCCCGACAGGCTTGCGGGCTGCCCAGTCTTATGGAGGAATTTTCTCAATCCAGATTCTCTCCTCTCTGATAGCAATAGCTTGTGTCAAGGTGACAGAAAACTATCCAGCACACATGTAGTTATGGCGGGTAACCCAGTAGTGGCAACAGTAGAGCTAGTATTGTTTTGGGAACTTCAGAAACCTCCCTGACCAGCAGCTAGGCAGGTAGCCAACCCCTGATTCTACAGTTTTCATTAATAATGTTATAGCTTTTTAGGAATGATGCCTTCATTCAACATCCCTAAGACCCTAAGATAGCACAGTAAGACAACTATTGCTGAAATAGATAGAGAAATCAGGTTGAAGCTGAGCTAGAAGCTTCCTCCCTGTTGGCCACTGCAAATAGTGCCAAAAGGTACCACTTTAAACTAGCCATTTAAGGACTAGTTTGCAGTTAGTCTACACAGTAGCAGGTTCTTTTATACCTTTGCATACATGTTTAGGTTGGCTGGCCCTCCCCTCCCCCCTGTCCCGAAGCATTCCTTCCCACCCTCAGCCTTCCCTTCCCACTGTCATACCACAGTGTTCTGCAGCTCCCTCCCGCCTCCCTCTCATGGTTTTTTTCTTTCTTTCTTTTCTTTTTTTCTGGTTTCTGGGCCTCTATACACACTACATGTCTAAAAATCAGAAGCTGAGATCTGGATGTGAGAGGACATCATTGTTTGTCTCTCTAAGCACAGGTTACTGAATTAATATGGCATCCGTCCCATCCATTTTCCTACCGTTTTCTAATCTCACCGTTCTTAACTGCTGAGTAACATTTGGTGGTGTATATGTGCCACAGTCTTGCTATCTCATCGTCAGTCGGTGGTGTCTACTCTGTTCCATTTCCTTGCCGCTGTGAATAGAGTGGCGGTGGATATGGATGTGCAAGTACTGGGGCAGGAGATAGGCCCCTCGAGCACTCCCCCAGGAGTGCTATAGCTGAGAATATGGGAATTTAGTTTTAGTTTTCAGAGAAGCCTCCATAGTGAGTTCCATAGCGGCACCATACACTGCCACCATCGCTGTGAATACGGGTCTCCCTTCTCCACGGATTGAAGGCCATCTTTTGTCATCTGTCATCTCATGGTATCTTCAGAGCATTGTAAATTTGCATTTCCATGATTGCTAAGGCTGTTAATCATTTTACAAATATTATTTATGGGGCTGGAGAGATGGCTCAGTGGTTAAGAGCACTGTCTACTCTTCCAGAGGACCCAGGTTCAATTCCCAGCACCCACATGGTGGCTCGCAACCATCTCTAACTCCAGGGCATCTACTCTCCCCATGGCACCAGGCACGCATGCAGTGCGTAGACAAACACCCACATATATATTTAATAAAATAAATACTTCTTAAAAATCAGAAAACAAATATTGTCCATTTGTATTTCTTCTTTTGAGACTTCTGTTCAGTTCTCTAGCCCATTGTTTGGTGGGGTTGTGTTCTTTGTTGGCGTTGAGGCTTTTATTCTAATAGTATAGATGGTCAGTGTTTTCGCTCATTCTTCAGGTGACCTCTTCACACACCCAGCTGTTCCTTTGCTGTACAGATCTTGAGCTCTGTCTGTCAATGCTGTCTTTATTTCACTGGTGACTGGAGTCCTTTCAGAGAGTTCTCACATACCCATTTCCAGACTGTCTGCTCCTAGCACTTTCAGAGTTTCAGGTGTTAAGAAAGGTCTTTGAAGCCGTTAGAGTCGATTTTGTGCAGATGGAGAGATGAGGGTCTAGTTTTATTTTTCTGTGTGTAGATACCCAGTTTTCTTAGTAACTTTGTTAATGAAGAGACGGGGTCTTCTCCTGTGAATATTTGAAGCAACTTTGTCAAAATCAGGTGTCTGTGGCTGTGGAGATCTCCGTTCTGTCCTGGAGGCTGGCGCCTGTTTCGTGTTTTCCCATGCTACTTTTGTTACTATCACCCCATCACATAGCTTCAAGTTAATTCTGGCGATACTTCCAGCCTTACTTTTCACCCCTTACAATTGCTTTGGCTAATTAAGGTCTTTTGTATTTTCAAATCAATTGTAAAATCATTTTTTATATTTCTGTGATGAATGGTGTTGGGATTCTGATAGTGAGTTGAGTCCGTAGATTTTTTTTGGTAGTATTACAATATTTATTGTTTGAATATATGAAGACTGGAGGTATATCTGTTTTCTTGTATCTTTTTAAATTTCATATTTTATTTTATTTTTAAAAAGAATTTCAATTTTACTTACATGGGTGTTGTGCCTCCATGTAGGTCTGTGGGAGTGTGTCATATCCCCTGGAACTGGAGTTACAGACAGTTGTGAACTGCCATGTGGGTGCTGGGATTTGAATCTGGGCCCTTAGGAAGAGTAGTCAGTGCTTTTAACCCCTGAGCCACCTCTCTGGTCCTAAATTTCATATTTTTAAGTTTTCATTAGAGAAGTCTTTCACTTTCATTGGTAGGCTTATGTCTGTCCCCCCCATCTCTGTCTCCCCTCCCTTCCCCTCTTCCTTCCTTCCTTCCTTCCTTCCTTCCTTCCTTCCTTTCTTTCTTATTATCATTAATCTTTTCTTATAGCCCAGTTGTTATTCTCCCATCTTACCCTCCCACAGTTCCTCATGCTATCCCTCTCCTCCCTCCACCCCCCCAAGTCTCCAGGAGAATGTCACCACACCCCCACCCCTAACCAGGCTTCCCCATTCCCTGGGGCCTCAAGTCTCCCAAAGGTTAGGGTGCATCTTCTCTCACTGAGGCTAGACCAGGCAGTCCTCTGCTGCATGTCAGGGGCATCGGGACAGCTGGTGTATGCTGCATGGTTGGTGGCTCAGTGTCTAAGAGATCTCAGGGGTCCAGGTTAGTTGAGACTGCTGGTCTTCCTATGGGGTCGCCCTCCTCCTCCTCCTCCTCCTCCAACTCATGGTCACAGGATTTCCTAAACAGAACTCCAGTGGCTCAGGCTCTAAGATCAAGAATTGATAAATGGAACCTCATGAGACTGAAAAGCTTCTGTAAGGCAAAGGACATAGTCAATAGGACAAATTGGCAACCTACAGATTAGGAAAAAATCTTCACTAACTCCACATCTGATGGAGGGATAATATCCAAAATATATAAATAACACAAGAAGCTAACCTCCAAAAACCCAAACAACCCAATTTAAAAAATGGGGTATAGAATTAAACAGAATTTACTGCAAAGGAATCTTGAATGGCTGAGAATCACTTAAAGAAATGTTCAAGTCCTTAGTGATCAAATGACCCTGAGATTTTACCTTACACCAATCAGAATGGCTAAGATTAAAAAACTCAGGTGACACCACATTGCTGTTGAGAATTCAGAGAAAGAGGAACACTCCTCCAGTGCTGGTGGGATTGCAAACTGGTACAATCAACTCTGGAAATCAATCTGGAGGTTTCTAAAAAAATTGGAAATAGATCTACCTGAAGACCCAGCTATGCTATTCCTGGGCATATACCCAAAAGATGCCCCACCATGCCACAGGGGCACGTGTTCCACTGTGCTCATAGTGTACTTATCTGTGATAGCCAGAAGCTGGAAACAGCCCAGATGTCCCACGACAGAAGAATGGATGCAGAAAATGTGGTTCATTTACACAATGGAATACTACTCAGCTATTAAGAATGAAGAAATCCTGAGTTTTGCAGGCAAATGAATGGAACTAGAAAATATCCTGAGTGAGGTAACTCAGACCTAAATGGACATGCATGGTATGCACTCACTAATAAGTGCATATTAGCCACAAAAGCACAGAATACCCAGGATACAATCCACAGAACTCAAAAAGGTTACCAAGCCATAGGGCCCAAGTGAGGATGCTTCAATCCCACCAGGGAGGGAGAGGACTGAGTGGGCTTTTCTTGATATAGTATAATGTTAGCAAAAGGTTTGTCATAGATAGCCTTTATTATATTGAGATATATTCCTTTTATCTCCAGTTTCTTTAGATATTGTTAAACAAAATAAAAGTTAACATTAGTGTGTGTGTCTGTGTGTGTGTGTGTGTGTGTGTGTGTGTGTCACACACAACTTGTGTGAACCAAGCCTCTGTATTATACAGATTCTCAGATCACACTTGGATCGCTACACTTGGTGGCAAGTACTTGGGTGCTTTTATCAATTAGAGATGCTGTATTTTGTCAAGCACCATTTTGCTCCCATTAAGATGATCATGTGATTTCTGTCTTTGAGCCCATTTATGCGATATATTACATTCATTGATTTGTGTGTGGGTTTTTATGGAATATTATTCAGCTATTAGGAAAAATGAAATCTGGGCAATTGGAGCTTGAAACGGTCATCCTGAGTGAGGTAACCCAGATCCAGAAGACAAACTCCACATCTTCTTTCATATACTGGATGTGTATGTTTGGGCCGCTCTCCGGGAGGATCTGGGTTCAATTCCCAGCATCTATCTACATAGTGACTCACAACTGTCTGTAACTCCAATGAAATGAAATGCAGTGCTCTTTTCTGGCTTGTGAGGACGCTGAATACACATGGTGAACAGACAAAACACCTACATACATATACATAAAAAAAAATCTCCAAAAAATGTCTGGGAGATGAATGGAACAGAAGAGTTACATTAGAGCTAGGGAAGGGAGGGCAGGGTGAAGGAGTGAACGCAAGGTAGATAATTTCACTAGAGACCCTTCAAAAAGCTGTATGGAAACCCGCGGCTATAGAAGCCTCTAAAATATGTACGCACATATATGACAAATAAAAGTTGAGTTACAGTGTAACAGGGTGGTCCTGCTGGGCATCGCATGGTAACCGATAAGCCCAGAGCCAGAATGGTTACCTTTCTGGAGTTGTTGGCCGTTCATGTTCCCACAATCCCTTGGGCCCTCAAACACCACTGGCTGCTGCCATTGCTGCTGGCTACCCTTCGGGAGGCCCTGTTGCTGAAGATGTCGCATACCTGAGCCACGGACCATGGAGGAACCACGCTGCTGCTTACCCAGAGGCCTCACCCCCACGGACCATGGAGGGATCATGCTGCTGCTTACCCACAGGCCTCACCCCACCTCCCATAGTTCTGGAAGGGGCTGGAAGTGTTACCAGAGGAGGAAATGCCACCCAGCTGAGAACCCCATGAGGCACATTAGGAAACGGCCTGGTCTTGAACTTATGATCCTGTCTCCACCTCCTTTAGCGAGTTTTACCATCATGAACCTGGTTTACAGAGAGAGTTCCAGGACAGCCAGGACCCTGTTTCTAAAAACAAACAAAAATAGACAAACAGGCCTGGCAAGACATGAAGACATGCCTCTTGGTATAATAGTGGCTGCAAACGTCAGGAGAGTCCCCAGCAGCTCTTTGATTGGACTTAAGTCTCAGTACACAAGGTGAAGCCCATACCACGTCTCAAGAGAACCTGCCACTTTTATGCTGCTAAAATGACATGATATTAAACCGAGACCTAGTGACTTGTTGTACTCATAGATTAATACACCCATTAACCCTCATCATTGGAATGTCTATCTGTAATAGATACTGATTAGCACAGGGACCCACAGCTGAGGAAGGCGTAGAAAAAAGGACTTTGAGATGATCAGCCTTAAACAGTGTCTGGGTTGATGCTAGTTATGACACAGTGTAGCATTTATTTATTGATTGACAGATTTTAATCTCCCCCCTCCCCAGACTCCTTATGCCTCTGTAAGGTTGCATGTCTTGCTTTTTAAATTTATTTTCAGTTATGGGGGAGGCCGGATGTGGGATCCCCTGGAGCTGGAGTTACAGGTGGTTGTGAACCTCTTGATGTGGGAGCTGGGAATCGAACTTGAGTCCTCTGGAAGAGCAGGGCATGGTCTTCACTGTGGAGCCATGGCTCCAGCCCCTTCACTGTACAGGTTACACTACAGGAACAAACTGTTAGGTTTTTTTCTCATCCTGGTTCTTTGAGGAGACAATCTTATATCAGATTAGTGTTTTGGTAGCCAAACTGATGTTTTCTAAGCTAGAAAGAGCATATTTGCTTGATTCTTTTCTAAATATACTTCCACAAGTATAATTAAAATTCCTTAGGGCTGGAACTGTAGTTTGGGTTCTGAACCCAACTACAGAAATGTTGTTTACATGAGTACATATAAAGAATTATAGTTTTTGTGTGTGTTTGTAGAAGATGTGGAAAGAAAACAAGATTATTTTCTAACAGCACAATGTGATTTTTCTGTGATGTTAACTGTTCAAAAACAAGTGGCTTTAAAGATCATTTTCAGTTCAACACTGCCCTCTAGTGGACAGAAGAAAGAACTCCCTCAGTTTCTGCTGTGAATTTCATTTCACAGGTCAGCCTTACTTTTTCTATTCTAAGAACTGAGGCTGCTTTTTGTTTGGCTAGAAGATAAATTCTGTGACAAATTAAAGTTAAATATATTTTAGTGGTGGCAAATTAGTCTGTATCTTATAAGACATCCCATACTTAGATTATGTTAGTAGAGCCATATATACCTACAATAATAAAATACCTAAAATAAATAAAAAACTTTTTTTTTGGTTTTTTGGATTTGTTTTTTTTCGAGACAGGGTTTCTCTGTATAGCCCTGGCTGTCCTGGAACTCACTCTGTAGACCAGGCTGGCCTCGAACTCAGAAATCTGCCTGCCTCTGCCTCCCAGAGTGCTGCCACCACTGCCCGGCTATAAAATACAATTTTATAAATAAAAAAAAAATATAACATATCCCACACATTCTAGTACCTAAAATAATAAAATTTTATAAATAAAATAATAAAATAAAATACCTAAAATAATACCCAAAATAAAAAATTAATACCTAAGATGCTCAGCCAGTACCAGTGATGTAACTGGCAACCACCACGTGCTACATCTCAGTGCGTGGAATTCTCAATTTGGATTAAAAGCACAGTACATTTTATACTATTGGGGACCATTTTAAATCATTTCTCCAATTCATCACTGTCCTATCTTATAGCAGAGCCTCTGTTCTGAACCTGACATGGAATATTATCTATATGCTTTCATATAGTTTTACTCTAGTTTTTAAAACATTTTATGTTTTTTACATATATAAGGGGAATATCATACAATATATATGTATGTATATGTATATATTGTGTGTATGTCTCTGTGTGTATGTCACATATACACACACACACACACACACACACATATATATATATATATATATATATATATATATATATTTGTCCATCTTGGATTTTTGGTGTTTGCTTTTGAGATTTAGACAAGTTCATATAATAGCTTTGATTTTATCAGTTTGACTGTTGTACAATTTTATTCTGTGTATATACTATAATTAAGTTAATCTTTTTCACCTTACTGAGAATTAAGGTCTTTTTCCCCAAGTTTAAGTCATTATGGTGATTCCATGCATGAAACATTGTAGGCATGTGTTTAGGACATATGACATTATTGACATTTTTGTGTAGCTGTTTCCTCCGAATGAGGAAGGTGCGGGGCTCTCGGGGCTCTCAAGAGCCCTCCCACAGTCTTAGAGACAGTAGGCAGCTGCTGAGGAGGAGCAGCCGGCTTTGGAGGGCTGGGCTGCCTGAGGGTGAGCGGGGAGCCTCAGAGATGCTTTTGTGAGCTGTTACCAAGCTGCTGCCTGGAAGTCATCCGTGTTCCTGTATGTAGCCTGTATGTAGTTCTCAAGCTAGGCGTGTGTGGAATTGTTTCTTTGATCTGTTCAACGCCCTATTAGCATATCCACATTTCCCAGGAATAGTCACACAGCAGATGTGGGAAGTGATTACAGGCTCAGTGAAATACTTGCTAAAGTAGCAGTGATGGAGCCTGGTGTGGTGCCGCATGGCTATAATCCCAGCAGGGCCTCCTCACCATGGAAGGGTCAGGAGCCCAAGGCCCTGTCTCAAAAACCAGACCAGACGAAATAACGTTAATGACAATCTTCACACAGCAGCAGCAGCAACCACCACCACCACCACCATCACCACCACTACCTCCTAAAGTTTTGATGGGGTCAGTATAAAAACCCTTTATAGTTAAAGCAGTCTTAAGAATAAAAGCAAATCAAGAAGGAGCATTATGCTACTGACTTTCAAATATACTAATAAGTTGTACTGGTCATATAAGTATGGATTTGCATAAAAACAGAGAAACCAATGAAAGAGAGTCTAAGAGTAAACCCTGCAGCCACAGCCAGCTGATTTGGACAAAGGCGCTAAGAACATGTTTGGAAAAAGGACGGTCTTTTCAATAGATGGGCAGTCGGAGGAAGGAGGAATGAGACTAGACCATCAAAGTAACAGTTATGGCTCAAAGTGGAATGAAGACTTTTAGAGTCAGACCTAAAGTTAAGTCAGACCCTGAGTATCATGTTAACTATGTCCAGTTTATAAATTATTATTCCACTTGGTAAAAATGACCTCCAGAGGAAGTGTTGGTGAAGTTGACTTGAACCTCTTAGGGCGTAGACCCCGTGGAGATGATACTGTTGCAAAGTGAAGTGACTATTTTAGAGGAGAAGCTGAATTCTTACATGGCTGGTAGAAGCCAAGCACATATTTAAGGTAGACGAGCTCACCTAGGCTCACTGCACTGGTTCAGAGGGCAGGCAGTTTCTGACTGTAGTTCTCAGTACGTGTGCAGTGAGCTCGTAAGGTTTGGTAGACACAGAGTTCTTCTTGTCCCATTCTCCCGGGAATCTCTCCTATGTTGGATTCCTACTTAATTTTTTTCTGTGTCTTTTTTTCCCTTTTTCCCCCCTTTGGTGGAGTATGTCTTCTGGTTTCATAGTAAGTTGTAAAGTAAATTCTTTGTACCCATGAACAACTACTAAGCCTTTATAGGTCTCATGCCTACTTGAAGTTTTTGCTGCTTATCTTTTATGGTTTGAACACGGCGTGTCTCCCTTGTAAGTAAAGTTTCTATTGCTGTGATAAAACACTGTGACCAAGGCAGCTTATGGGTCTAGAAGGATACGAGTATATGGACCTCATGCCTCAGGAGAGTGCGGCAGGATGAGAGCTCACGTCTTTAACTACAACAGGAAACAGAGAACACATTGGCTACAGCACGTGGTGTGCTGTAATGGAGGAGAATGGCCCTCATAGCTTGTATGTTTGAATACTCAGACTCCAATTGGGACTGTTTGATTAGGAATTAAAAGTGTGACCTTGTGGGACACTGTGTGTCCCTGAGGATTTCAAAAGACCTGCACCATTCCCGGTGCCTTCTCTATCACCTACTTGATGATCTGGATGTGGCGCTCAGCTGTTCCTGCACCGTACCGTGCCTTTGCTTGGCCATCATGAACTGTAACCTCTGAGAATGTAAGCCCAAATCGATGCTTTTGTTTATAAGTTTTCCCAGTTGTAGTGTTTTGTCATGGCAAAAGGAGAGTAAGTAATAAACATAACTTTTGAAACCTCAAAGCCTACCCCGAGTACATACTTTCTCCATCAAGGTCACACCTCCTAAACCTACTCAAACAGTGTCATCAGCGGGGGAAGAAGTATTCGGATGCTTGAGAATGTGGGGAATATCTTATTCAAACCACCACATTCTGATCCCTGGCCTGCCTCACTGTGTCATGGCCATATCATAATGAAAAAGTATGTTTAGTTCAACCATGACAGTTCCCAGAGTCTTTTACAGTCTAAACAGTTCTAAAGTCCAAATTCCAGTCTCTTCTGAGACTCCAGACAATTTAAAAACTGTAATCCTCTGTAAAATAAAAGAGAAAGCTACATACTCCCAAGCTACAGTGGTACAGAATATAAGCGACTACTCCAAAAGGAAGGAAGGAAGGAGGACAAAAGAAAAGTGGAACCTAATTCCTGTAGGTCCGTGGAACAGGGTGTAGACGGCTCTGCCCTTCCACCTTTGCTGCCTGTGACCCAGGTTTTCCTCTTTGGCTGGTTCTCCTCTCTGTACACAGCTCTCCTTCAGCTAGCGTATGGTCTCGATCTCTGACATCTTGAGGTTTCCAGGATTCATGTTCACAGCTTCACACAGTGGCCTTTCAGGGTGTCCTGCCACACTGGGACCTTACCAGATCTCAGTGGCCTTCTGAAACTGGAGGAAGATTCTAGGATGCCCTAACTCCTATTCCTCAATGACTCCAAAGCCAGGGCCATGTGGATCCCACTGTCAGGATCAGCTGTTAGCTTGGGATTGAGTTGCCCCTCATCGAATCAGTTTTGTAGCAGCTTTTGTTGTTTGGTATCAGGAAACTTCTTTGCGTTTTTCTTTCACAGGTTGGAAACTTAGCTGGGTGGGATCTTCCCCATGGACATGCCTCTGTTCCTTCCAGTGTAGATTCTGTTCCTCACAACCCTGCAAGGGCACCAATCTGCTTAACAACTGGATTCTCTCTTTTAGACTTAGTCATTGCATTAAGCCTGCTAGTGTTCTTTTCCTTGCCAAACTACAGTTTGTTTTTCTTTCTGCCCATTTCACTGTAAATCTGCAAAGAGTGATTGCTCATAAGCACAGGACAGAGTCAGTATTAGGATGTCTTGAAATTTCCAGCAAAGATATCTGTCTAGTAAATTGAAAATGAAACAACAGGTGAATTCTTAGGACAAAGGCAGATTTTCCCCCAAAAAACAAAAACAAAAACAAAAACAAAAACAAAAACAAAAACAAAAATCCCCATAAGAATGACCTAGAGCGCAGTTGCTGGTATTGCTTGCCTTTGGACCCGTCTGAGCTCAGCCCCACAGTCTGCGTTGCTCTCAGCACTGTGTTTCAGGGCCCTACTAGGCATCCCTTTAAGCCGTTCTTACAGCACTTAACTCCTTTTTATTTCAAGTCCCAGAGTCTTCTACATTCTTCCCAAACCCCCACATGGTCAGGTTCTTTACAGCAGGACTGCACTCCTGGGACTATCTGCTGTCTTAATTTGGTTTCTATTGTTGTGACAAAACACCATGACCAAGGTAACTAACTTAGAGAAGGAAGAGTTTATTTTGAGCTATGGTTCCATCGAGATAAGAGTCTATCATCATGGCCGGGGAGTGTGGCAGCATGCAGGCAGGGTAGTAGGAACACCGGAGGGCTCATGTCTTGAACTGCAAGCAGGGAACAGAGAGAGCATACTGGAGACAGCGCAGGGCTGTTGAAGCCGCCATGACATACCTCCTCCAGTGAGGCCACGCGTCCTAACCACCCAAATAGCCCTACCGGCTGGAGAGCATAGTCAAGCGCCCGAGCCAATGAGAGACATTCTTATGAAAACTTCTGTTTAAATGGAACCCCAGGCATGCTCATGGCATAGCACGTGCAGACCAGATGATAATGTCCGGGCTCAGTTCTTTCCTTCCACCTTGACTAGGATCCCTCCTGTGCTGTGCTGTGTCCTCCAGGCTGGCTGGCTCACGAGCTGATGATTCTCCTCTTTCTGCCTCTCTTTCCGCCTTAGCAATGGGGATTACAGGTGTGTCACCACATCCTGCTTATTTTATTTTACATTTTAAAAAAAAAACCTGGGTCCTGGGAATGGCATCCAGGTCATCAAGTTTGCAACAGGTGTTAGGTGCTGAGCCGTCCCCCGGGCCCCGTGTAGCTTCCGGTGTCGTGTGTCCTATTGATAGCCCAACTCCTTTGCTTTCTGTCCTGATTGATGATGTAAGTCAAGTACCTAATTGATTTTTCCTCCATTTAATATCTGGCTTAAATCATTATTTCTGTCACTATCAGCAGGTCAGCTTTCTTTTCTCTAAATGGTAGTGAGGAGTTAATCGAGGAGTTAAAGAGAAGACCATGGGCACTAAAAAGAGACAGAGCAGAGCAAACAAAAATGGTGGGGGAAAATCGATTTCTAACACAGACACGGGCGCAGACATGCACACACACATACAAACATGAAGGCAGATACACACAGACACAGGCACACACACACACAGACACAGATGCACACACACACACACACACAGACACAGATGCACACACACACACATACACACACACACACCAAACAACTCCCCACCCCAGGTCATATGACCCCTCTAAAGCTCATAACTCCTCAATAACAGAAAAAACAAAAAACAAGCAAACAAACAAACAGAAAACCAACCCACATAACGAAATGTTGAGGTACTAAAGAAAGAATTAAAAATCCTGCTTGGAAAAACAGTCAGCTGTGGGTGGGTCATGGTAGCCGTGCCTTTAATCCCAGGCACCCTGGGGGATCTGGAGGCAAGAGGGCAGCAGGTGGATCTCTGGGCGCAAAGTAAGAGTGAATGCCAGGACTCCAAGAGCTACATAGGGAAACCCTGTCTTGAAAAACCACAAACAAAAATCCCCAAACAACAATAACAACAACGAACTTCAAAGAGAATTGAAGAAGCAGACGGGTGTGGTTAGGTAGGCTTGGGACCTTGGTTAGAAGGCCACATGGCTGAGAATGCCACTGGAGAAGACTTGAGCGAAGTAATGGAGATGACATTGTGGTAAACCCATCCATCATTTGGCACAGTAAATGTCTGCTAATGAAAAGTGACTTGGGTTAATATTCTCAGCGACTGCCTGAAGGAGTGAGGCTGACGATAATGGTGGGGACTTACACTTGTACAGTGCTCGTGTTTTAAAGCTTTTTACATGTGACGGCTACTTCTCAGACAGTTTTGATAGCAAATTATGAACTTGGATTATTGTGACTCTTTTTTGAGTGGCCAGGAATTCTTGGAAGTGTGTATGTATTTGTATGGAAAGTGGTGTTACAGGAGTAGCTTTGGAGGCTGTTGGGGATGGCTTTGTCCCATGTAGTTACCTCCCTTCTCCCTGGAAACCCTAGAAAAGGGACGCCCAGCTGTGCTTTCCCCAGGATCCAAAACCACACATGAGAAGGTGGAGAGAGGGTGTTGTCAGGGCCTGGTAAGGGAAAATGCTCTCTCCTGGTCAGAAGCACGGACTACCTGTTGGTCACCGGGCTGGGAGGCCAGCCCTCAGGACAGCTGATTCACTTGAAGGCAGGCTGGGGAGATGGGAAAAGTAATTTGAGTGCTAACTGAGAAAAGTGTAAGTTGTTCTGTTTCTTTAGGATAATGGACAAGGTGTACGTATGCGTGCCTCCTTCCCCGACCTCTGACATTTGTCATTGGGTCTGTGAAGTCCCTCTTTTCCCTTCCAGCATGCAGCTGCCCACAAGTCTACACTGCTGGACGTGCTGGGTCTCTTGGGACATAACTCAAAAGGAATGGCTTTTTTTCCTTCTTCTGAGTCTCTGTTTTCCCAGAGGCTGCTAAGACTTATAGCTTGCCTGCCATGTCGTTTCCTCAGACTCTAATAAAATAGCCTTCTGAGTTGGTTTTAAATGCTTTTATTAAGGAGAATTTAAAAAAATCCAAAAAGGAAACCTAGATTTGCCCAGTAACAAACGATCAAACAAACAAGTAAAACATTTTTTTTTTTTGTAGAAAATTGTGATTGAAATCTATATACCCAGGTTCTGTTTTAAGTGGCCAGAGACTCTTGGAAGCCCGTCCCTTCCCACCCTGTGATCTTTGTATGTGCCCATGTATGTCGGTGGGGGAGGATCTTTTAAAGGCTTGAGGTGAGAATGATGATCATAGATTATTTTAGATTAGGTATTGTGGAAAATACCTATAATCTATCTATCTATCTATCTATCTATCTATCTATCTATCTATCTACCTACCTACCTACCTAACTATCTATTTGTGAATTTTGTTTTACATTCCAATCCAGACATGGTTTTTAAGTTTAATTGGAAAAAGACATAAAGCTATTTAAATAGAGAAGCTTCAGCTGTTTGAAAACCTTTTGAAAACTGACGAGGAAATGAAACACAGCCATCTAGTGGTCCTGACGCTAAGAGCACGAGGCAGCAGTTAAGTTCTCTGTGCTCTCGTTAGTATCTCTCAAAGGTCTAGTAAGTGTTCAAGCTAATCAGCTCTTAGCACACAAAGGGGCATGTTCCTCCTAAATCCTCACCCATGTTAACGACAGGAGGAAGTGCATGTGGCAGTTGAACGACACCGTTGCACATACCCTCCGAGGTCATTCGAGCTGGTGCAATGTTCTCATGTCCCATACATAACATTAGTTACAGTGTGTATCCATCTCACTCACTAATGACAGGAGTCACATGTACATCCCGAGACACTGTGAAGGAGATGTACCTGTCTCCTACCTCTGCAGGACAACTCACGGTTATAACTGAGGCCCGGATTTTACTCAGCGCCTTCTGTACAGTAACGTGTCATCAATAGCTTACAGACTTCTGATTCAAAGTGAATTGTTTTCTAGGAGCAAGATAGTGCTGTGCAGAGTATGCAGAAGAAAGTGGAACAGTTAGAAGCAGAGCACACGGACTGCTCCAGCCTCCTCCGGCGACAGACGAGCGAGCTCGAGCTCAGCACTCAAAGGGAGGAGCGCCTGAGGAAGGAGTTCGAGGTATGGCTTCCGACCTATAGAAAGCTGTGTGCCAGTCATTCCCGCAGCGGCTAAAGGCCAGCGGGCACTGGAGGGCAGGACCGTGCCATTGCATATTTGCCGCCTTTGAAAAATTTTATATCCCAATAAAGCATTTTTCATTTCCCTCTAAAATGTTCATTAAATTTTACATTTATTTTATTTACTTATTTGGGGTGTGTGTGTGTGTGTGTGTGTGTGTGTGTGTGTGTGTGAATCAGAGGTCACCTTGGAGGGAGTTAGTTCTCTCTCTCCATCCATTGTGCTCTGGGGGTCAGGCTTGGCAGCCCGTGTGACCCGAGCTTACTCACTGTTGACAAGTGTCTCTCGTGGAGTATTTGGAGGGTTTGGAAGGGATCCTTTACATTTTGAGGCTCAGGAAGCAACACTGGAGAGAGTTTGGTATGTACAGGTCTGAAGTGATCAGCATGGCTTAGTGACCTATTCTTTTTTACAGTGTAGAGGATTATACACAGAGCCTTGTGCATGCTAGGCAAGTGCTTTGTAGTAAAGCTTTGTCCTCATTTCCAGTGTAGACTAAGGTAGTTGTAGATTTGGCTGTGGGTTAAGAGAGTCAGCAAGATTTGTCTACTTACTGGATTATGAGAGGAAAAAATGTCAAAGATTTTTCTTACTGTTTAACCACTAATAGTTATAATTGATAATGCTTGTATATGAGTATGTGTCTACACGTGTGCACATGATTTCCATGGCATGTGTGAGTGTTGGGCAAAGAACAACTTGCAAGAACTGTTTTATTCCACAGTAGGGTTCAAAATCAGATAATCAGACTTGGTAGCAAGCACCTTTACCTGATGAGCTGTCTCACATACCTGGTTTACTCCCATCTCTGTCAGTCAGTCAGTCTGTCAGTCTGTCTGTCTATTCTGTCTATCATCCATCCGTCCGTCCATCCATCCATCCATCCATCCATCCATCCATCTATCTATCTATCTATCTATCTATCGATACAGGATTTTATACTCTAAACCAGGCTGGCTTAGAACTTACCATGAAGCCCACTGGTCTTGAACTCATGACAATCCTCTTACTGCATTCTCCTGTGTTTCAAGGTCACAAGTATGTGCAACAGACCCTGCCATCAATGTTAAAGATTTTGACGTAAACAAATAGATGACTGGCACTTCCATTTACCGAATGGGAGAGGTTAAGTTTGACATGCCTGTTAAATATCTGGGTGGAAGGATCAGGCAGCCCCTTGGGTAGAAGTGCCTGGGCTTTTGGGAATTTTACTGTAAGGATACAGAGATGCAACACAAGTTTTATTTGGAGATTTTCAAATGCTGCAGTCCATAGGCCTTTGCATTTCTATAATTTCTTCCAAGAGCCATCTATTGATTTCTAGTATGGTTGTTATAAAATGCAAGAGGAATGCAGTGTGGTGTCCCACTCTGCATGCTCACCTCTGACTTAAGTCTGTGCAGTTCTTTCCTTTCCTGTGGAGTTCTTTGTCTCACCTCAGGGTTAGGTTTCTTCTCCAGAGGATGACTGTCGTGTGTGTGTGTGTGTGTGTGTGTGTGTGTGTGTGTGTGTGTGAGCGTGTGACAGGAAGGGGCAGCTGTTTGTGGTAGGGGTAGATGTAGAGCTCTGACTTTTTATATTGTTGATTAACAGCTTTGAGATTTAATTTGCATATGGTAAATGTACCCATTTGAAGAGTTACTGAGCAGTGTTCCCAACACTGTCCGATCGTCACAGTCAACTGTGCAGTGTTTTCACCACCCCAGGGAGAAACTGGATCCTCATTGGACATCACTGCTCTATTTCTCCATCCGTGGGGCATAAGCAACTACTAATCTTCCTCTCCTCGTACACTTACCTCCATGAGATAGTTCTTTGCATGTGCAGCTGCAATATTTGGTCTTGGTGATTAATGTTTTCACCTAGCATAATGTGTACAGTGTTTAGACATGTCATAGTTTATATCATTATTCTGTTTCTTCTTATGACTGAATGCTATTCTTCATACATAGCTTTGTTGTATATGTTAGTTGATGGATATTTGTGTTATTTTCACATTTTTTTCTAATAGTAACAATGTTGTAATAAACAGTCGTGTCTAAATTTTATGAGGCTATATTATCAGATATCTTGGGTGTTGTTTTAGTTTGCATTTTTATCGCTGTGAAGAGACACCATGACCACAGCTTGTATAAAGGAAAACATTTAATTGGGGCTGGCCAACAGTTTCAGAGGTTCAGTCTATTATCATCTGAGAGGAGCGTGGCAGCATGCAGGCAGACAGGGTGCTGGAGAAGGAGCTGAGAGTTCTGTCTTGATCTACAGACAGCAGAAGGAGACTGCCACACTAGGCCTAGCTTAAGCATATGAGTCCTTAGAGCTCACCTCCACAGTGACAAACTTCCTCCAACAAGGCCACACCTCCTATAACAAAGTCACATCTTCTAATAGTACCCCTTTCTATGGGTCAGGTATTCAAACACATAAGTCTATGGGGGCCATTCCCATTCAAACTACCACAGGTATGTATGTATGTATGTATGTATGTATGTATGTGTGTATGTATATATATATATATATATATATATATATATATGTGTGTGTGTGTGTGTGTGTGTGTGTGTGTGTGTACATACACCTAAGGATGGAGTTTCTGGGTATGTGATAGCTGTCCTTAGTTATTGACTTGACTGGGTTAAGGGGTACCTAGGACTGTGAATTGTAATTGTGTACTTGTGGGAACATTTCAAGAGAGGATTAGCACATGGGTAAAGACTGGGGGAAAAGAACCTGTCCTGAATGAACGACCTTAAAGTGGCCGGCAGATAGGGGAGGGACTTCCGAGAAAAACAGCGCCTGAAACTTCAAGCTCCTTCCTTTTCTGAGTGTCTGTGTCTGTCACTTCTGTGGTCCACTTACCTCACACCCCACTGGGTCGGGGGTGCTGTGGTTGCCGTTTCCTGCCTCCCCAGTGTGTAGATGGCCATTATTATCTAGTTTAAATCAGTCCAAAAGCCCTTATATGATTTACATGCATTCTTTTGGTTCTTTTCACCTAAAGAATTGTAGCTAAAAACACCAGATCATGTGCGTGGTGGTTTGAATGTGCTTGGTCCATGGGAGTGCACTATTAGGAGTAGATATAGCCTTGGAGGAAGGGTGTCACTGTGGGGGTGGGCTTTGAGATCTCAGTGCTCAAGCGACACCTAGTGGCTGCCTGCATATGGCTGTGGATCAAGACGTAGAACTCTCAGCTCCTTCTCCAGCACCGTGGCTGCCTGCTTGCTGCCACGCTCCTCTCCATGATGACGATGGACTGAACCTCTGAACCTCTAAGCCAGCCCCAACTAAATGTTTTACTTCATGAGAGTTGCCTGGGCCATGGTCTCTTCATAGCAATAAAACCCTAATTAAGACATCACGGTAACTTCCTGCTGTGTACTGTTTTATATTCCTAACAACAGTGCATTGGCTGTTGGGTTTCCCCACATTTCACCAGTCTTTAAAATGATAAACACCACAGTAAGTGTAAAATGCCATTTCATTTAGTGTGAGGTCAAATATCATACCATTTACTTATTGGTCATTTCTGTATCTCTTTTTGGATAAATATGTCTAGTCCAATTTTCCAGTTTCAGAGTGAGTTATTTGTACCATACTAATAAAAGATATGTACTATGGGGAAACTAGGTGTGGACTATCTAGGAATTCTCTGTGTAATGTGAAGCATGAACTTTGCAAAGATGTAGTTTCATGCTTACCAAAAGTGGAGTAATTTTTATATGGTTGAAGCAAGTGTTTAAAACAGTCGGTAGAGTGTGAGAGAAGACTCTCACTTTCAATACAAAAGAATCAGGTTCTATTCTAAGTAATACTTTAAAGTTATTGTTTTACTTGTGTTAAATATCTTTTCTGGCTAATAAAGGTTAGATAATGACATTTTTATAATTTTAAAACACTGTGTGATTTTATGTGACTTCTTGAAAAGGGTGGTAACACAGTTCCAGGATAGCCAAGGCTACATAGAGAAACCCTGTCTTGAAAAAAAAAAAAAGCAAACAAACAAACGAGCAAGCAGATACCCAGGTATAATAGTCAGTGCTTTGAATATTAGAATAAAAGCACTTAGATGCCACTTAGGAATCTATCAGACCCTGGGATCTCTTTAAAAATATTTTATTTACTTTACAGTTGTGAAGCAGCATTAGATAGCAGTGGGCTTCTTTTTGTTGTTCATTTGATCAATTAATTTTTTTTTTTTTTTTTCGAGACCGGGTTTCCCTGTATAGCCCTGGCTGTCCTGGAACTCACTCTGTAGACCAGGCTGGCCTCGAACTCAGAGATCCTCCTGCCTCTGCCTCCCAAGTGCTGGGATTAAAGGGGTGTGCCACCACCGCCCAGCTTAATCAATTAATTTAATACTTAATATCTATCTATCTATCTATCTATCTATCTCTCTATCTCTCTATCTATCCATCCATTCTTGAGACAGGGTTTCTCTGTATAGCCCTGGCTATCCTGGAACTCACTCTGTAGACCAGGCTGGACTTGAACTCAGAAATCCACCCGCCTCTGCCTCCCAAGTGCTGGGATATTATTTATTTTTATTTTATGTGTATGACCATGTACACCTATCTTTGTGCACCACATGCATGCCTGATACTCTTGGAGGTCAAAAGTGGGTCTCAGCTCCCCTGGAACTGGAGTTACTGATGTCTGTGAGCCCCACATGGATTCTGAGTCCTCTGCGAGAGCCACAGGTTTTAGCCGCCAGCCATCTCTCCAGACCTGCCTTTATTCGTGTTTGTACGGGAATGTGCATGCAGCATGAATACAGCTTGTAAGATTGTTCTCTCTCTCTGCCACGTGTGTCCTTGGGCTTAAACACGGGTCACTCACTATTCTCGGCGGCAAGGACTTTACCTACTAAGTTCTTACTAACCCTGTTGTTATTTATTTTTTTGTTTTGTTTTTGAGACAGGGTTTCTCTGTGTAGCCCGACTGTCCTGGAATTCACTATGTAGACCAGGCTGGCCTCGAACTTAAGACATTCACCTGCCTTTGGCTCCTTGCGTGCTGGGATTACAGGTGTGTGCTGCTGCCGCCGGCTCTGTTGCTAATGTTAAGTATGCCAATTTTGACTTATTGGAGAAAAAGTTTAATATCTCTAAACTTTAAGACGTGTCTATGGGTAGTTCTATATTGATTTCTTTCTTTGTAAAGTATCTAAGTGCTCTGGTATCTATTGACTTATGCCAAAAATCTAAAATTATTTCAGGTAATTTTTTAATTTATTAAAATGTAAATTTTATTTCATTTATGCATGCCTGGATGTTTTGCTCTCATGTATATTTATGTACCATACATGTGCCTGGTATCTGCAGAGGCCACAAGAGGGCCTCTGATTCCCAGGAACTGAAGTCACAGACTATTGTGAGCTTCCACAAAGATACTAGGAATTGAACCCAGGTCCTCTAGAAGAGCGGCCAGCTAATTTTGGACTGATATATGATTATTCTCCGGTTTTGTGGCATAGGTTTTTTCTATAAATTAAATACATAAATGAAGTCACTCTAGGGAGAGGCTCTTTATTTGGGGTTAGGGCTTGGGGTATAATTCACCAGGGCAGGGGGAGCAGTCAGGAAGCAGAGGGAGGGGCTGTGCTATACTGCATAGAACTTCCCCAGAAACCTACTTCAAGAGAAGCTTTTCCTGAAGTCCCTCCAGCCTCACAGGGCAGTGTGGCCATCTGGGAACACCTTGTTTCTCTTTTACACTTACTCATTCCTGTGGTGTGTGTATGTGTGCACCTGAACCTGCACAGCATGCATAGGAGGGTCAGAGAGCACCTGCGGGAGGCAGTTCTTCCCTTCCACCATGAGGGGGCCTGGGGGCCTGGTGGCCTGGTGGCCTGCATCTTTACCTGTGAGCCCATCTCACTTGCCCCAGTTTATATTTTATTCTATTTATAAAAAGTGGATCAGGTGTCATCTGCTTATTTGTTACTTTTTGTATGTAGATACCTGTAAGTTTTGTTAAATTTTGAAATGAACATATTTAGCTGTCTAACTCGATGGTGACATAATGATCAAGAAATTAAATTTCTACAGAACATGATTGGCTACTTTTATGTTCAATTTTGTAGATCATTTACAAGAATTCTAGTTTCTTAGATAATTATAAGTGGTATTTTAATAGAATTATAGCAAAAAATCTAATGATGAAGTTTAATTTAACAAAAAATTTTTAATTTCAACAATATCCAGTTGATATATCCATCTAATATATCCATCTAATATAATGGATACTTAGCTTAGTAAAAGGTTTAAGTTTTGGTGAATCTTTTAAGTTAAATTAATTATTTTCCTGTGACTATTTTCTAATAGTTATGTTGTATGAAGGTGATTTCTTATGTGCCTGGGCAAAAAAGTATTTGTGTACGCATTTATATATGTAACATAATATGTTTATAAAGTATTATACCATTGCATGGCTTTGTCATTGTAGTACAGATCAATCAATGGTTTCTTAGATTAAAAAAATAAACTCCCTGTTCAATTTTACAAATGTGGTGCTAGATACTGTTGAACCAAGGGAAAAATGAACTGGAAAAAGGAATATCTGTGGCTTTTGCAAACCTTGTTGTAATAAGGAGAGTTTATTATCATGGGAAATAAATCTTAACTCAATAAAAAAGAGACAGGAGAAGACGCAAACCCAATTCTGAGAGAAGGGAAGGGACTCTTGAAGATCGCAGAGGAGGGAGGTGCCTGCAGGTTAACACTGTATGCTTCTGTCAGTCTGTCCTGTAGGAGCGCAGTGCAGGGGACAAACGCCTGCCCCTCTGGAGGGGAAAGGGAAGGGAAAGGGAAGGGGAAAGGGAAGGGGGAGGGAAGGGGAAAGGGAAGGGGAAAGGGAAGGGGAAAGGGAAGGGGAAAGGGAAGGGGGGGAAGGGGCAAGGGAAGGGGAAAGAGAAGGGGAAGGAAAGGGGAGGAGGAGAGGGAAAGGGAAGGAAAGGGGGAGGGGAAGGGGGAGAGAAGGGGAAAGGGAAGGGGAAAGGGAAGGGGGAGGGGAAGGAAAGGGGGAGGGGAAGGAAAGGGAAAGGGAAGAGGGAAGGGAGGGAAAGGGAAGGGGAAAGGGAAGGGGAAGGGAAGGAGGGAAGGGAAGGAGAGGGAAAGGGAAGGAAAGAGGGAGGGGAGGGAGAGGGAAGGGGGAGGGAAGGGGAGTGTCCTTCACTTGCCCTCGTGCCCATGATGAGGCCAGCCTTGTAAGTCCACCTTGCTAAGCCTTCCTGCGTCTGTCTTTAGTGCTCACATGTTGATTGCCAAGTGTAAGAGGCAAATGGCAAAGGACTTGACGTATGGCCGTAGTTGTAAGTATACATCTAAACACACTCCGTTATGTTCCTGAAGGACTTTGAAGTTAGAAATGCATTAACAATTTGTAAAACACCGCATCTACTGAGGAAAAGGTAAAGGCAGCTAGAGTCCAGTGACGCTTATCTGTTCATTATTTATTTATTTCTCTGTGTGTGTCCTCAGGGGTGTGTGTGTGTGTGTGTGTGTGTGTGTGTGCGCGCGTGCGCGCGTGCGTGTGTGTGTGTGTGTGTGTGTGTGTGTGTGTACTGTAGAGCAGAGGACGTGACAGTAGTTTATTCTCTCCCTCTCCCTAGGGTCCTGGGGTCACACAGTCCCTTAGGCTTGGCACCAGGTGTAAAGGCCGTTTAGAAGGAAGTGAAATGAGTAGTGACACACTAAGCAGAAGCTGTGATCCACACATTTTATCCATAATATTCCCGTTTTTCTTCTCTGATTTCTTGTTACTAATGCCTAAATGCAGTGGGTCTTTTGCCCACTGAACTGTTTTATAAGGTGAGTAAATCTGCTTTGTTATTCAGTCCTTGCTGAGTAAGAAAATTGGTGTCTTCTAAGTGTTTTAGGGAGTTACATTTATGTTGGTCTGTGTGTATGCTTATATGTGTGTATGTGCATACATGCATGTGTGTGTGCGCACCTCTGTATGTTCCTGTGTGTGTGTGTGTGTGTGTGTGTGTGTGTGAGACATGTGGAGATCAGAGGACTTTTTTTTTTTTCAAGACAGGGTTTCTCTGTGTAGCCCTGGCTGTCCTGGAACTCACTCTGTAGACCAGGCTGGCCTTAAACTCAGAAATCCGCCTGCCTCTGCCTCCCAAGTGCTGGGATTACAGGAGTGCGCCACCACTGCCCAGCCAGAGGACTTTTTTTTTTTTTTTTTTGTTTTTCGAGACAGGGTTTCTCTGTGTAGCCCTGACTGTCCTGGAACTCACTCTGTAGACCAGGCTGGCCTCAAACTCAGAAATCCACCTGCCTCTGCCTCCCAAGTGCTGGGATTACAGGCATGCGCCATTCTCTCCTATCATGTGGGTTTAAATTCAGGTGGTCCGGCTTGGAGGCAAGCACCTTCCCCTGCTGAACCATCTTACCTGGGAGATACAGCAGTGTAAGTGCTTGCAGCCAGTATTGGCTGGGGCCATAGAGGACCTGAGCTTGATCCCCTGGACCCATGGGACAAGCTGGGCTTGGAGGCATGCACTTTAACCTTAGCACGAGGAGGCACAGGCTCCCTCTTGGCTCACTGTCTGAGGGGTCTCTGCAAACACCAGGGCCAGCAAATTAACGATCTGCACAAGGAAAAGCAAATCCTATCCAGCAAGACTTGGCTGGTGCTGGTTCAGACTTCTGGAGTCTGACACAGGATAGCTTATTTTATGCATATTTAAGTTCAGTACAACTCTGGATAAAAGTTTCCAGGTGATGATCTCACAATAAGGCTTAAGGCATGACTATGGAAATTCTTTTGCAAACTGCACATGATCTCGTCCATAAGAATGGGCTCTGGAGCTTCCGAGCCTAGGGAGGGGCTGGTGTGGTGTGGTCTTTGTAGAAATCATCAGGCTAGAGAATAATGTGACTTCTCCCCTAAGGATGGGCTCTAGGGACTGAAAAGCAACGCTTAAGATAGAGATCTAGTCAGGAAGAGTGTGGAAGATAAACACAATGGTCTGGGGAATCAGGTATGGCCTGGACCTACAGATAGGACAGGTCTCCAGGATATCAACTCTACCGGCTCCCAGCTTTTCCAGTAGAAAACAGGTATACACCCCAGGGTCAGGGTGATCACAGGAGCCCCGTGCCTTCCACAGCTGTGTAGTCAACCTAGCTTAACTGTTGGGTGCCAGGCCAATAGGAGACCCTGTCTTAAAAGAGAGGCACAGAAACTAGGCAGTGCTGCTGCATACCTTTAATTCCAGCACTTGGGAGGCAGAGGCAGGAGGATCTCGGTGAGCTTGAGACCAGCCTGGTCTACAGAGTGAGTTCCAGGACAGCCAGTGCTATACAGAGAAACAATACCTTGAAAAAACCAAGGAGAGAGAGAGAGAGCAGGAGAAGGAGAAGGAGAGGGAGAGGGAGAGGGAGAGGGAGAGGGAGAGGGAGAGGGAGAGGGAGAGGGAGAGCAGGAGAAGGAGAAGGAGAGGGAGAGGGAGAGGGAGAGGGAGAGGGAGAGGGAGAGGGAGAGGGAGAGGGAAGGACAGAGAGACAGAGACACAGAGAGAGAGAGAGAGAGAGAGAGAGAGAGAGAGAGAGAGAGAGAGGAGAGAGAGAGAGAGAGAGACAGACCTGAGGAACAATGGTCAGAGTTGACTTCTGGCCTCCACATGCGTACCCATATGCATACATGTGTATCTTTGCGCGTGCACGTGCGCACACGCACACACATACACACACACATATATATCTCCCATGAAAACACACACACACACACACACACACACACACACACCTTGAAGTGCTGCTAGAGAGATAGTAAATGAAATACTTGTACAAACATGAGGAAATGAGTTTCAGCCCAGAACCATAAAAAGCCAGCTGTGACTGTGGTCCACACACACTTGTTTTCAACCACAGACAGACACAGGTGGGTCCCTGGGACTTAGTGGCCCAGCAGCCTAACAGAATCGGCAAGCTGTGCCCCATGTGTCCCAGTGGGAGATTCTGTTTCAGCAAACAAGGTGGATGGCTCCCAGGAAATGGCACCAAGGATTATCTTCTGGCTTCTATATACATACATGTTCACATGTGTACTTGTATGTGCATGCATGTATGCCTCCACATACACACCCTCACACATAAATATGCGTGTACATGTACATATATTTATGTACATGTGTACAAAAGAGTCCACAGTAATGGTCAGACTAGTAATACTGTCTAAGATAATTGATTTGAACAAAGATAATAAAGAACTTGTAGATTTTTGTAGTCATGACCCCTCAGTTTATGACTCTGGTTAAATGGTATGATGTTATGGTGCTTCTATCTTTAATACACCTGGATATGTTGACTCTTGGGAGCTAATTTTTTTTTTTTTTTTTTTTTTTGGTTTTTCAAGACAGGGTTTCTCTATATAGCCCTGGCTGTCCTGGAACTCACTCTGTAGACTAGGCTGGCCTCGAACTCAGAAATCTGCCTGTCTCTGCCTCCCAAGTGCTGGGATTACAGGCGTGTGCCACCACCGCCCGGCTGGGAGCTACGTTTTTTAATAGTAAAAATAACTGTGAGGTCTTCTCCCTCTTTTTTCATTTATAAGTAATTAACCTCTGTGCATACATGTGTGTGTGCACTGTAGCACACGTATGGAGGGCCGAGGACAACTTCTTGGCATAAGTTCTCTCCTTCCAAAGTGACCCCCAGGGGTCTCTCTCACTCAGGGGCCAGCACCATTACCCCCTGAGCCCTCTCACTAGCCTGAGAACTTCAGTTTACTGGCCCAAAGTGTAGCTGGCTGTGGTGTTGCATGCTTTTGATAGCAACCCTCAGGAGGTAGAGGCTAGTGGATCTTTGTTAGGGTAGGGGTAGCCTGGTCTACATAGTGAGTTCAAGGGCAGTCAGGGCTATACAGTGAAACTTTACCTCAAAAACAAAACAAAAAACCAAAACGGCTTAAAGTGTAGTGACTGTTTTTCCTCCTCCAGGTGAGGGAACAGTATTGTGGTTAAATGTTAATAAATGTATAATAAATTAGCCTTTAAAATATAACCAAATAAAGTGGACTATTGAACAGTCATTATAGAATTAATCGGTTTGTGATGATTAATCATAAGCTCAGAATCAGCTTTACCAGATGGATCATCACCTTATTGGTTACATATAAAATTGTTCAATAATAGGAATTACCAGATGATGAAATCTGGAAAAATCATCACCACTTTCCACTTACACAGTTTGTTGACATTTTGCCGCAGACTGCCAATGTCTAGGACACGGTCCTATGCGGGCCACCAGGGGGCAGTGGCTAAGTGATAGGTATTCGGGCAAGAGTTCCGCCCCGGTCTTCTTGCTGTTCATTTGGTAATATTTATATTATTTAGCGTACAGAAAGTTTTCCTCGACTTACTCCTTTTAGTTCACCTACAGCCTCCTAAGCTAAGTGTATTGTATGTGAGGAGAAGAGTTTAGTAGTCTCAGCTGTCTTGTTCAGACTTCGGGCACCCACTGACATACTTTTATAACTAGGATGGAACTTTTGGACTAAGCCCATTCAAGCTGTAGGGACAGATGCAGTGTGAGAGAAGGTCTGGGCGGCTTTGATTAGTTCTGCTGCTGAGTTGGACTGGCAGCTTAGGCCCAGATTGTGATAAGTAATACACCCCAAGGCTGCTGGAGTCAGCCCTCTTGACACTGTTGTATTTGAAGATTGGAGACTCATTTTTTTAAGGGCGAAAGATTATCTGATTGTGCTTGATATGATTTAGTGATATGCAAATAGGATAAAAAGAGTTATATTAGCCCATAGTATTTACTGAAAGTCTCTCAGCTAGTATACTGTGGTAAAGGACCTGTCTCTCATCAAATAAAGAGCAAGGTGTGCATTACATAAGGAGGTTCCCAGCCCCCACGTGGTGGGAGGAGAGAGCCGGCTCCTGACCTCATGTACATACCGCCCAATAACAAAGAGCCGTGTTTGGTTTTATGTGATTATAGAAGCCCGCTGTTTTAAACAGTGTTAGTAAACAGGTATGTTATAATAATTTATTACTGGCAAAGCTATATATAGATAACTAACTTATATGTAGTTGAACTTAAGACTTTGGATTAAATTTGAACTTTAATCAGAATTGTTATACTTGGTGCCACTAATGTGAGTATGTTAGAATTAAATATCAGTGACATAGTTTATGACCTGTATTAGCATTCTTTTGTATTATATGATATATGTGTGTGTGTGTGTGTGTGTGTGTGTGTGTGAGAGAGAGAGAGGGGGGGGGAGAGGGAGAGGGAGAGATGGGGGAGGGAGAGAGAGATGGGGGAGGGGAAGAGAGAGGGGGAGAGAGAGAGGGGAGAGAGAGAGAGAGAGAGAGAGAGAGAGAGAGAGAGAGAGAGAGCGCATGAGGAAGGGAGGGAGGGAGGGAGGAGAGGAGAGAATTGCAGGTTGGTGTTACTATAGCACCCTCTGCTGGACATAAGAGTTATTTCACCAGACTGGAAGATTTAAAAAAATGCATTTATTTAATTATGCCTATCAACAAATCCCACTCTTGGGAGGTGTTTGTTTAAAGACTTGGTTATTTTTATTGCCTTTCTGATTTATTGATAGCTATAGTCATAATAATCAGCACGAGAATTTGTTTTCTTTAGCACATTTCATTCAAAATGGTGAGGTGTGGAAAAAATTGTGCTCTCCAGTTTATTATTTCAGCCTATTTCATTGTTTTCTGTCCTAGAAAACTAGAACTTTATCTTTTTTTTTGGTTTTTTAGAGACAGATTTTCTCTGTGTAGTCCTGGCTGTCCTGGAACTCACTCTGTAGACCAGGCTGGCCTCGAACTCAGAAATCCACCTGCCTCTGCCTCCCAAGTGCTGGGATTACAGGCGTGTGCCACCACCGCCCGGCTAGAACTTTATCTTGACGTTTTTGAGTGGGAGCCAGATTATTAATTAGTTACTGAATTATATGTATAGGAAATAAAAATAGTTCATTCTTTTATTATATAATTATGGAATATTCTGTATTTTAATAAAATATGAGACCAAGAGAGAGCTCAGCTGGTTAAAGTGCTTCCCTTGCACTTGATCCCAGCCCTGGGGATGTGGATCCCTCGGGTCCCCGGGGCTCCCTGGCTCCCTGGGTTAACCTGCTTGCTGAGTTCCAGGAGGCCCTCTCTCAACCTCCCCCTAAAAACGTAAAACACAAACCAAACCAAAATGGTTCTTGAAACTCAGGATGGTGCTTGAGAGGTGACACCCAAGGCTGCCCTCTGGCCTCTGCACACATGTGCACACATGTGTATACATGTATTTGGGTATGCACCCCCTAATATAGGAGCCATTATTTTGATTAAAAAATATACTTTTTGGTACCTGAGAAAAATACTTAGATATTGTTAGACTAATTTCATTTCTTTGTCCTTTATTTTAAGAATCTTATTCTCAATGCAAATGTACTTTTTTTCTAGCCTCCTGATCCACAGAATCTAAAATGAATATATTGCATATTGACAAAGTCAACTATGTCCTGTAGGGTTTACATAATTTTAAAAGAATATTTATGTATGTATGTATGTATGTATGTATGTATTTATGTATATGGGTGTTTTGTCTGCATGTACATTTGCATATCAGAAGAAGGCATCAGATTCCATGAGACTTCAGATGTAGACGGTTATGAGCCACCCCATTGGTGCTAGAAATTAATCTCAGGACCTCTGGAAAAGCAGCCAGTGCTGTTAACTGCTGAGCCCCTATACATTTTTTTATTAGTATAGGTCTTCCCAGGTTGTTGTTCATTGTAGTCTGTTCTATGAATAAGAATTTCTTTTCATTTATTTATTTATTCGATATATTCTTTACTTACATTTCAAATGATTTCCCCTTTCCTGGATCCCCATCCCCCAAAGCCCCATAAGCCCTCTCCCCTCCCCCTGTTCCCCAATAACCCCCTTGCTGCTTCCCTGTCCTGGTATTCTCCTACACTGCTGCACTGAGCCTTTCCAGGACCAGGGGCCTCTCCTTCCTTCTTCTTGGGCATCATTTGATATGTGAATTGTTTCTTGGGTATTCTGAGCTTCTGGGCTAATATCTGCTTATCAGTGAGTTCATACCATGTGTGTTCTTTTGTGAATGAGTTACCTCACTTAGAATGATATTTTCCAGTTCCACCCACTTGCCTAAGAATTTCATGAATTCATTGTTTTTAACAGCTGTGTAGTATTCCATAGTGTAAATATACCACATTTTCTGTATCCATTCCTCTTTTGAGGGATATCTGGCTTCTCTGTTATACTATGCACCATGGTTTATATCCACAGCTTATGGAGTCCTTTGTTATCAGAATATAAAGCCAAATATGAAAGGAACTGTTTTTCAACAACGGGGAACAGGATTTAGGTCATTGATACATTGTTTTGGTTCTAGTTATGTTTGTATGTGGAAGTTTGATTGAAATGGGTCCATTAAGGGTATAAATTTGAATGTTTGGTTCCCAGTTTAGACTGTTAGGAAAGATTAGGAGGTGAGAGCTTCTTGGATAAGGTGTGTTACTTGGGGGTTGGCTTTCAGGCTTCAAAAGCTCTTGCTTGCCAGGCCCAGTTTCTTTCTGTCTTCATCCTGTGGGTCAGATGTAAGCTCTTAGAAGTTCTTAGCTACTGTGGAAGCACCACGCCCGCCTGCCTGCTGGTTCCCTGCCACGATGATCTTGAACCCTCTGAATCTGTAAGCAAGACCCCCAGTTAAATGCTTCTAGAGTACCTGGGTTCAACTCCCAGCACCCACGTTGTGGTTCACAACTGTCCATAACTCCAGGCCCAGGGATCTGATACCCTCTCTTGACCTTCTCAGGTACTAGGCACATAAATGCTGTACATAATTTACAAGCAGACAAAGCATACATAAAAAAAAAAATACAGCCAGGCATGGTGGCAAATGCCTTTAATCCTAGTACTCCAGAGGCAGAGGCAGGTGGATCTCTCTGAGTTCGAGGCTGGCTGGGTCTATATAGGGAGTTCTAGGATAGCCAGGGGTGCACACGGAGGCCCCGTGTCAAAACGAAACAAAACAAAACAAAACAAAACAAAACAAAACAACATAACAATAACAAAACCCAAAACAACACAAAAAACCTAAAATAAAAAATCGACTGTTATCTTGGGCTGGAGTGAGCTCAGCATTAAGAGCACTTGATCTTGCTGAGAACTGACCATCTGTAACTCCATTTCCCAGGGATCCAAAGCCCTCTTCTGACCTCCACGGGCACCAGGCACGTGCACGCTTGCAGACCACTCAGACACATTAAGTAAATCTAAGATATGTTTAAATGTGCTCCATGGAAATGTCAAGCGTTCGGTGTGAAAGCATACTGTAATGACATCCCCGTGTGCCTGCGTCTTCAGTAGTTTTCCGCAATGGTCAACATTCATGCCAGTTTGAATATATTTAAAGCCAATCCAAATATAATTTCATTCATGGGTGCTCTGGTTTACATCTCAAAGAGATAGAAAATATACACATAATTTAAAGTAATAAAAATAAATCTTAAATAAATATTGAAAGGTCTCGGCATGGTAGACGTGCACGCCTAGTGGATTAAAGTCCCAGCACTCGGGAGGCTGGGGCAGGCACATACCTGAGTTCCAGTCCTGCTAGGGCTACACTGGGAGACCATCTCAAGGGGAGAACAGGACTGACATGGCTGTAAAATCTAAATAAAGCAAGTCACACGGTGTATGGAAGTGCCTGGTATGCTGTGTGCCTTGAAACACAGAACAATGCAGAGTGACTCCTCGGGGTGCAGGCTGGAGTGTGTGTCTAGAGAGGACCGAAGGGAGCGTGTCAGCCTGTGTTCTGTACGACAGCAGCCGCCATGAAGTGTGCGCCCGGAAGGAGAGTGTCCTCCCAATTAATTACATAGAGACTGCACCTCAATAAGATAAAAAAAGAAAAAGAAACAAGGCTTTGGAGCATTCTTCTTGGGCATTGTTTGTACACTTCCTTCTTGCAAAGTAGAGATGTGGGGCTAGATACACCTGTAATACTAGGACTTGGGATGCTGAGGCAGGAGCATCATGAGTTCTCGGTTGGCTACACAGCTCAAAGCATCTAAAGTGTTAGTTGTGATTCTGTGATTGGCGTTCTCTATGTGCTTTTCACGCTGATGTTAATGAGTTTGAACTTGCTTTTAGGCAACCACTCTGAGGGTGAGGAAGTTAGAAGAGAACATTGAAGCAGAAAGAGCGGCACATTTGGAATCAAAATTTAATTCTGAAATTATTCAGGTGAGATGCAGTCGTGTCTTTGGCATACATTTTCTCTGGCTGCAGCAGCTAGGGACCTGAGGTATGTGCTGGGAATGGTAGCATACTGCTGGGACCCTCACTGTGTTCAGGGTACGGGTACTATTTTGGATCTCTGTTAGTGGCGATGTTGGCACACTGCAGCCTCAGGCCAGGGGGTCACCACCGCCTGCTCTTAAGTCTTGTCTCGTGTGTGGCTGTGTTTGTACTGTGATGGAAGAACACAGTGTTCAGGCAGCCCCGATGGCTTGTGTTGGGATCAGTTGACTTTCTGTGACTACAGAAGAAGACAGGAGACCACCCTACCTAAGAACCTCACCTCTCAAGAGATCACATCTGTCTGGCTCATGCCCCACTTGTGTGGTTTCCTGGTGGGCACCACACCATGGAGGGAGTGCACTCACCTCTCACCCGGTGGGCAAACCGGGAAGCAAGGCAAGAAAGGGCAAAGCGGGGTCCCATGGTCCATTGTTGCTGGTGCCAGGGCCTCCTCCATGACCCACCTCCTGAGGGTCTGTAGGACCACCCGGTAGTGCCGTTCTGGGCACGAGGCTTTTGATACTTGGATTCAACATCCAAATGGCAGCATCTGGAAAAACATGAACTGTTACCGGTTGGCACTTTACAGGGTAATTAGTTCTCTCCTTGTCTGCTTATGCTTGTTCTTTTCACCGTTTGTCTGGGTTTAGCGTTCTATGTGCACTGGCCTGGATTCACTTTCTTCAGGATGTACGAGTAGTACATTGTTCTTAAAGTGGCATACAGCTATATATATATATATATATATATATATATATATATATATATATACATATACACACACACACACACACACATACACACATATCTCCTTGTTTTGAGCAAATGCACTTTGTGTATTTGTTCTGCTGTTGGTAGACTCAGGCATCTAATTTTAAGATGTCATATTCTGCAAAAATTTTGAATACATGCAGACGTTGGCAGATTATTAAAATCAACTCCCAGTGCACCCATCGCCTAGCTTTTTAACTGGCCTCGGGCCAGTCGTGACTTGTAGTTATCCCCTGAACTGTCCTGATCCAGATTGTATTACGTGAAATCCATGTTATCATGTCATGTCATTATGAATGTTTCCATCAGACAGGGTTGTTTGCCTGCACAGGCTCCTCTTCTATAGTAAAAACATCTCCAGGGGGAAGGGCTCTGTCTAAGGGTTTTTTTTTTTTTTAATTTGAAGTTGCATTTATTTGTGTGTGTGTGTGTGTGTGTGTGTGTGTGTGTGTGTGTGCATGCGTGTGTTCATGTGTGTGTGTGCACGCCACAATGCACATGTGAAGGTCAGAGAGGACAGCCTGTGGGAGCTGATTCTATCCTCTGTCGTGTAGGTGGTCCTGGTGACTGAACTCGGGTGATTACGCTGGGTGGCAAGTGCCTTCACCGTCCCAGCCCCAAGTTTAAGCTTATAATGACGTTCATGTCATCATGTTCCTTCTAGTTCTCAAAACCACTTAAGATATTTTATGAAAGAAACGTGACTGCGTTTCCCCCAACAACAAGAGCATGGGCTTACCCTTACGCCTGTCTGTGGATCCCGCTCCCCTAACTGGCCTGTTTGGTTTCCGTGGGGGAGGACGGACCTAGTCCTAGTCCTGCACTGACTTGAGGTGCCAGGGTGGGTTGGTTCCCCAGGAGGGACCTCCTCCTTCTCAGAGGTGAAGGGGAGGGGGGCTCTGACCAGGATGTAAAGTGAATAAATAAATAAATTAATTAATTAATGAAAAAAATTACTTCTCTGTCATGTGGTAGTTACGGATTCGGGACCTTGAAGGAGCTTTACAAGTAGAAAAAGCCAGCCAGGCGGAGGCCGTGGCTGACCTGGAAATGATCAAGAACGAATTCAAGGAGGTTGAGAGTGCATATGAGCGGGAGAAGCATAATGTCCAGGAGAGCTGTGCGAAGCTGAGCCTGTGAGTATCGGACGGGAAGCGTCTGTCTGCGTGGCTGCGGAGTGTGAGTTGTGGTCCTCTATGTACGAATATTAAGCTGCTGTTAATATCCGTGGCAGACCGAGGAGCAAAGGTCTTCATAAGACATATGCAGATGCCCTTGAGGGTAAATATGGAGACGCTCTCTTGCTCTGAAGAAGTCCCAGAAATGCATTTACACACTGAAAGTAAATATACTAATGCACATGCATTTTTTCTCTACAGCTAAGTAACATTCCATTCTACAGATGTATCACCTTTTCACTATTCATTATCAGTGGATGGTCATTTACGCTGAGTCTTTCCTAGCTGTGGTGACTAGAATAGTAATGAGCATGGATACTTAAGTACATTTGAAGTAAGATACTTATGCGTATGCCCAGGAGTGGTGTAGATGGATTGTGTGGGAGATATAGGATAGGGATTCGTGAAAATGTCTAGATGAGAAGCTAGAAGGAAAAACCAATAAAATTCTGATTACTGGAACAAACAGACAAACAACAACAAAACTACTAAAAATAAAAACAACCCCCAATTTGGATTTCTGTATGGAGCTACCTGCTAATCCGTAAGCCGTGGGCTGACTCTGGTGCTTCTGCTCATCCAGGCAGACAACCTGCCCCTCAACCGGGAAAGCAGGGAGTGGAGAGCACACAGCAGCACTGAAGGGAAGCCAGGGCGAAGCTGCCTTTTGGAGAGAGGCGTCATTAAAACCCAGAGCCGAGCATGGGTCCACAAGGCTCTGAAAGCCAAGAGCCTCCTGGTGGGAAGATTTTAGTCCAGTTTAGACCAGTTGTAGCAGTGGATGTAAAGAAATTGCCCCCCATCTCCCATGCCCCATCCCCTAAAAATGAAGCTTGGACCCATAACAGTCTGAGAGCCTTTCTTTCCGAAATCTCTGAGCTGCGATATCAGAGAGTAGCAGGAAGCTCTACCCTGTGCCCATAGTCACATAGTATGATGTGTTTGCAGAAGCTCACTGACCTGATTGCGGTGCCTCATTCCTGGAACAGACAGACTGTCTGACAGATGCCATGTATTGAAAAGAAGACATGAGATGAGAGCCCACTGTTTACCCCCTTCCTTTTCTACCACGGTCCAGACATAGCTATGGCAGTGTGATAGACAGGAGCTTATGTAATGCATTTTTAGCCATCCAGAGATGCAAGTATCCATTCAGAGATACTGTTCCCAAGTCCTGGTTCTTCCTGTTGAAGACCAGAGCCAGAGTTTGTAGCTGTTAAGGTTTGTGCTCTCCTTGGGAATGCCTTTTAGTCCTTGGGAACAATACAGGCATATGAAGGAGGAACCTGGAAACGGAGCATCTGTCACTTTTGGTCTGCATACCATCTTTGACTCTCCAGAGTCCTGCAGACTTATCCCATGACCCAGACATTGCCACAGTATCATTGATTCTTGGAATAGGAAAGATCTGGTCTTGTGTCCATTATTAACCACACCCCAGGATTAGACATAGAAAGACTTTTCGGGTTATCTTCTTCAGTACTCGAGAGGAACTGAGCTCTGTTGTATGGATACCCCAGTTTCTCTGGGTCATATTTTTGGTGTTTGAGAGTATTGATCTTGGTGACCACCATCTTATTGGACATGGCCTACAAAAAGCATTCTGCATATTGTGCTGTGTGTCACTTGCTACAATGTAGCCACTGAGGAACCACACCCTAATAAGTGTCTCTAGGTAAAATTACCTCCGTAAGGAAATGGGAAAGGCATGTTGAGTAGCCACTCTACAGCCCAATGTTCTGTCTCTTTAGGCAGAACACTAGGAATCTCTTCCCAAGGGGCGGGAGCGAAGGAGGTCCTTCCTTTTGGGAACTAAATGATCCGGGCAAACTACAAGCCTGGATTCTTACCCAGCTCCAGACAAGGCAGGCGCTTTCTGGGCCACAATAGGCTGTGCAGAGAGGGTCTTACAGCCACATGAGGCAGGGAAATGGAGCGCAGCAGGCCACCTAGTCATTTGCTGGGCCTTGGGATAGCATGCTTTAGTATGATCGTCCTAGAAATTGGCCTGGACCCTGGTTTGCAGTAGGAAGTTGCTACCAGTGTTGTTAGGTTCAGGGCCAGACCCTGGCAGCCCTAACAAGCTAGGACTGGTCACTCACCTACAGAGGCCACTTAAACAGACAAGTAATTCTAGAGAAAGGATATATTCTCTATGGCCTCATTGGGCAGAAAGAAAAAGGGTCTAGTTACTCCCCAGCCCATTTCAGGGCCCTGACGTGAGGGTTAGGCTTAAATAGAGGGCAAGCAGTATTCATAACTAAGTAGTCCTTCTCAGGGATGGCCTGCCTATCACCATCGTCTAGACCCCAGTCTTCCTGTCAGGTAGTCTGACAGGTTGTCAAAACTATGTGAAATCGCTTTCTGAGAGACTTATTTCCTTGTTGGCTGGCACTGGGCTTCAGCCTTTTCCTTCTAGGGTGAAATTCTTGGAGAAATTCTGATTCCTTGTGGAATTCCTTGTCTCCATTGTCTTGTAGTTGAAGGAAGGGTCACAAGTGAACTGTTTCTTGAAACACATATTTTTTTAGATTTATTTTTTCTATTTTATGTAGTATGAGTATTTTATAAACATGCATACTGGCTGGTTTTGTGTGTCAACCTGACACAGGCTGGAGTTATCACAGAGAAAGGAGCTTCAGTTGGGGAAGTGCCTCTATGAGATCCAGCTGTGGGGCATTTTCTCAGTTAGTGATCAGGGAAGGAGGGCCCCTCGTGGGTGGTACCATTATCACTGGGCTGGTGGTCCGGGGTTCTATAACAAAGCAAGCTGAGCAAGCCAGGGGAAGCAAGCCAGTAAGAAACATCCCTACATGGCCTCTGCATCAGCTCCTGCTTCCTGACCTGCTTGAGTTCCAGTTCTGACTCCCTTTGGTGATGAACAGCAACGTGGAAGTGTAAGCTGAATAAACTCTTTCTTCCCCAACTTGTTTCTTGGTGATGATGTTTGTGCAGGAATAGAAACCCTGACTAAGACAGCACGTATGTGCAACCCACGCGTACCTCTATCCACAGAGGTCAGAGGAAGCCACTCGATTCCCAGGAACTGGAGTTCCAAGTGGTTGTGAGCTCCCATGTGGGTACTGGGGACAGAACCTAGTCCTGTGCAATAGCAATGAGCGAGCTCAAACGCCCAGCCATCTTCCTAGCCTTGGAACTGTGTCTTTAGAATGTCTCCATTTCCACGGGGATGCTATATGAGGGAGGAGTAGGGTATGGTTTGATAAAGGAAATGGGAAAGCGATGGGGGGTGTGTGCAGGGACAAGCAGTTCTGAGGAGCCCAGGTAGTGTTCTGGGTTTCCATACACGAGTCCATCATGCTTCCTTCATTTCTTCCCTTCTGTAACCCTCCCTTGTCTTCTTTCATGATGGCCCCTCCCTCCACGAAATAGTCTGTTTTCATGTTGCATGTGTGTGTGTGTGTGTGTGTGTGTGTGTGTGTGTGTAAGCACTATACATGAGTATTTATGCATTTAATACACGTGCAACATAGATGAATATTAATGTGGCATTTATCTTTTTTGTTGCTACTATTCTTTCTTATGAATGATACTTTAAAAAATATTTTATGCCGGGCGGTGGTGGCGCACGCCTTTAATCCTAGCACTTGGGAGGCAGAGGCAGGAGGATTTCTGAGTTCGAGGCCAGCCTGGTCTACAGAGTGAGTTCCAGGACAGCCAGGGCTACACAGAGAAACCCTGTCTCGAAAAACCAAAAAAAAAAATATTTTATTATATGGGATTTTTGCCCGTGTGTATGTATATACATGTATCCATATGGTGTTCTCAGAGGCTGGAAGAGGGCTTTGGGGGCTGGAGTTGTGGACAGTGGCGAGCTGCCATGAGGGTGCTGGGAGTTGAATCTGGATCTTCTAGAAGAGCAGCAAGCCATCTCTCCAGCCCCTGAACTACATTTATAGTTTATAGCCCTGAGAGTAAGGAATTTTAGGGTATATGTGAAGCACTGATATAGCTATAACCACTAACAAACGTATAGAGTAAGCAGGACCAGAGAGATGTCAGTGGTTAAGTCTTTTGTCTTTATTTAGGAAATAAGCTTGCACTGTCATGAGTAAGGGGAAGGAGGACTGTCCAGGTTGGGATGGAGGAAGCCAAACCCATGTTGGCTACGGTGGCCTGGTCATCTGGATGTGGTAGTGAGCTCCAGGGTAGTGTTCTCACAGTTGTGAGAAGTGGTTGTGTGATAGATCACAGTGACCAGGGCCTAGTGACCAACACATCAGTAAGGGGATCTTATGGTGGCTGGATGGACTCCTGGCAGGGTGAGATCAGCTGTAGGCACAGAGATCCCATGGTTACAGCTGCCCGGATGGAGCCCAGTGTGCCAGTGCATATTGTCACTGGCCTGGATAAGGCTGTTAAAGTTGTTTCTTGATGGGATTTTATTGTGTGTCAGGAAAAGATATCCACAGAGATATCATAACAACCTGTGACTGTTCATGGCTACACTGATTCACATCCGCCGCCATCTTCTTTCTCTCTCTCCAGAGACACTCCCAGTCTCTCTCTCTCTTAGTTCCGCCTCCCTGTTCAATAACAGGCCTCTTGCTGCCCTAATGTGATTGGACAGGGAAAATCCTGCAACACATAAAAGTGAATATATCTGTATGAAATCGATTTAGGTGGAGTATGTACTCCACATCTCTATTACTACATTTTTCTTAGTTATAAAGGATTCTTTAAATCTAGAACTTGGCTGGGCGGTTGTAGTGCACGCCTTTAATCCCAGCACTTGGGAGGCAGAGGCAGGAGGATTTCTGTGTTCAAGGCCAGTCTGGTCTACTGAGTGAGTTCCAGGACAGCCAGTGCTAAACAGAGAAACCCTGTCTCGAAAAAACCAAATATATATATATATATATATCTTGTAGGAGAAGCTTTTCGGTGATTTTGGATTATAGAGTTTTCATCAGTTATGGTAACAGACTACTGGGTAGTAGTAGGGAAAAGGTTGTGGTAAGCCTCAAATGCAGTCTTCAGTTAAATGTCATTTAAGGTGGCTTTAAAGGATAGGCTACTGTATGGACTGCAGATAAATTTTATTTCCTTGTGTTCCTCAAGATTCAGGAGCTTCTTTATTTTTCTAAACATATTTCTGAAGAAAACAAACTATCATGATTTAGTGGCACTGTTATTAACATCCTTGCTAAAATACAGCCTGAAGAGATGGCTGTTTGTTTTTAAAAAAGTAAACTCTTAGCTGAACTTAAAACATTGGTAAAGCATGGTAGCTCTAGGCCTCCTTGTCTTCTCCCTTTCCCCGCCTTCTGGGTGTGAGCCCCGCATCCTCAGAGGATCCGGACTCAGGAGCCCCCTCGCTCGCCCAGACCATCTCTCTCTTACATTTCCCTCTCGGCTGTGCTACCGGACCTGTCAGACGCAGCGTGTCCATGTCGGATTGCCAACAGAAGGCATCACTCCTCACTTCAGTCATCTGAGGGCTTTAGTTTTTAAAAAGGATTTACTGATTTTTAGTTTATGTGTATGGGTGTTCTTGCCTGTGTGTCTATGAGTCTATGTGCACATAGTGCCTATAGAGGCAGAAGAGGTGTCAGGTCTTCTGGAACTAGACTTACAGGTGGTTGACAACTGTTGTGTGCATACTGGGAACTGGACCCAGTCCTCCGCAGGAACAACAAGTGCTCTTTCTTTTCCTTCCGTAAATTTATTTATCCACTTTACATCCTGATCACAGCACCCCATCCCTTCCACACCTTCATTCTGAGAAGGGTGAGGTTCCCCCTGGGTATCAACCCACCCTGACACCTCAAGTTCCTGCAGGACTAGGTACATCCTCTCCCTCCAAGGCCAGCCAGGACAGCCCAGTTAGACAGGATCACAGGCAGGCAACAGAGTCGGGGTACGCCCCGCTGCAGTGTGACAGTGCTCTACCGCTGAGCCATTTCTCCAACACCAGTCCTGGTACCGGGTTTCAAAAAATGGCACAAATGATGCATGCATTAAATTTTGTATTGGTTAAATAATAGTTGATTTTAATTAAAATATTGATTTTTTAAAAATCAACTTAACACTTGTACATAGTTTAAAGAGTAAAACAGTATTGCAAGATGGTGAGAACGGCGGCTCGATGCCTTTGTCCTGGGCTCCTGCTTCCGTGCACCGATGGCCGTTACTGCTGTTTGCTCTGACGTTAACTTTGTTTTATTTTTAAAAAGATTGTAATTTATGGTAAAAAGCTTTTATTTTTAAGTGTGTGTGTGTGTGTGTGTGTGAATGTGTGTGGGGGGGATGAGGGAAGGAGGAAGTGTGCGTGAGGGTGGAGGCCAGAAGATGGTGCTGGACCCCGGGAGCTGCAGTTTAGGCAGTTAGGAGACACCAGGGTGGGTGCTGGGAATGAAACTCATTTTCTTGCAAGTACTGTTAACCGCTGCACCCGCTCTCCAGCCCCCAACGCTAGATTTGAAGTCGCATGCGCATTCTGCCATGACTTTGTTTCTTTGGCATTTTGCAGTGGCTCCCACTGATAGGCCTCTCCTGTCTGCCTCTCTCTCTCCTCCTCCAGTGGGTCTCTGCACTTCAGCTTCCTTTACTTCCTACACCAGTTTTTGGTAACTTGTCTGTCTGTCTTTATAGCAATCTTATCATCTGTTTTGTTTTGTATTGTTGCCACATGCTTTGCTCATGTACTCGGTTCAGAGAGAGAGGAAGGGAGGAGGAGAGGGAGAGGGAGAGAGAGACAGGGGGAGGGAGGGGGAGACAGGGGGAGAGAAGAGAAGAGAAGGCTGTCTAGTGAACAAGTTAAAGCCACTCACTGTTAGTTAGGAATGGGATTGCTTGTGACTAAACAACCCAGCACACAGTGACCAGCCATTGAAGTATTGGCCATTTTAGTGCTATGTTAGTTTATAATTTGAGACAAGGTCTCTTCTACATAGCTTTGGCTAGTCTGGAACCTTGAACTATGTAGATCAGTCTGGTCTTGAACTAACATGAGATCCACCTGCCTCTGCCTTCTAAGTGCTGGGAACAAAAAGGCAGGCACCATCTTGCCTGGCTATCTTTAATTTAACTTATTTTTTGTTGTTTCTATTTGCATTTGTCTTTGTGTGTTTGCCATGTGAATATGTGTTGTTTTTTATTGGATATTTGCTTTATTTACATTTCAAATGTTATCCCCTTTCCTCGTTACCCCTCAGAAACCCCCATCCCATCCCCCCTCCCCCTGCCTACCAACCCCCCACCCCCCACTTTCCTGAGTGTGTTCTTTTTAAAACAAATTTCAAAATGTTCGATTTACCAAATGAAAACTCAGGAGCCAGCTGCTGTGGTGAAGCCCGCTAGCCAGGGAGGCAGAGAGAGGAGCCAGCTGGCCTTCCGCTCCACCGACGGCCCTGAAGACAAAGCGCCGTCTCTTCTTAAATACACTTCAACTCAAAGACCCTTCTTCTTCTTCTTTTTTTTTTAAATTGGATATTTTCTTTATTTACATTTCAAATGTTATCCCCCCCAGCCCCCCCTTCCGGATGCATTCACTCCCTGTCGGCTGGTTGCTTGTTCTGCCCCATTTTTTTATTTAAGATGTATTTATCGTTATATGTAAGTACACTGGTACACTGTAGCTGCCTTCAGACACTCCAGAAGAGGGCATCAGATATCGTTACATATGGTTGTGAGCCTCCATGTGGTTGCTGGGATTTGAACTCAGGACCTTTGGAAGAGCAGTCAGTGTTCTTAACCACTGAGCCATCTCTCCAGCTCCTGTCCTGCCCCTTGACTTATTTTAGCTCTTGTTTACAGAAACATCTTGGGTTAAAGGTGTGTGCTAGGGCTGAACCACACCACAACAAGAAACAGGTTTTTCCAGTTCACAGTCTCAGGGTTCACAATGTGACCACATATCCTCTAACAAGTGTGGATGCTGGTGGGGACTAGAAGAGGGCGTCTAGAGTTACAGATGGTTATGAGTTAGTGGATGTCAGGCCTTCTGGGAGGGCAGCAAGCACCTCACATGGAGCCATTTCTCCAGCCTCTAAGTATTCCTAACACTCAACAGACCTGCAGTTCTGCTGTATTGTGCTTTTCCCTAAGGTGTCCATCCCTCCCGGCCTTTCAGTCTCCTCCATCTGGCTTTTCAGAGTTCCTGCATGTACTCACCTTAGCCCTGTCTTTAACACCCTCCTCGGCCTTCCTGAGCCTCTCCTCCATTGTGAGCCCTTTCATTTCCAACCTCTTGCCCCTCAGCATTCCACCGGCTGCATCGTGAAGCAGCTTCTCGGAGGACTTGCACGTCAGGGGCAGTTTGCAGGTACACTCTGAACATGGCTTTTCATCTTTACCTCCTTTTCATAGTCAGCTGGCTAGTCAGTCAGTTCAGGTGCTGGGCACTGTGTCATTGAGTCTTGATCTTTTGTTCCTGCTCTGTGGTCTCCTCTGGAAACTCATCAGCATCTGAAATCAGAGGCAATTGGCCTTTTACTTTATAATATGTGTTTCTGGAGACTTACTCTGTACTGTATGATGAAATGATAGCACGTATGACTCTGTACTCTGGATCCAGTATTCGGCAATCTCCAGATGCTAGGCCTACTGTGGGTTGTTTTAGTTTGGAACTTTGACCTTTTACATGTTGGGACTCTTCAATTAACTTTCTGATTTATGTATCTTTTCTTTTTTTGATTAATTTTAAAATCCCTATTATTTATTATTTTACTTTTATTTGCTTTACTCCACAGCTTCCCCTTCCTGCTCTCCTCTCAGTCCCTTTCCCCTCCACCATCCTTCCATCCAGCCCTCCATTTCTTTTCAGAAAAGGGCTGGCCTCGATGGGTGTCAGCCAGTCATGGCAGCATCACGCTGCAGTTATGACTAGTGCCTCCTCTTCTAGTAAGGCTAGACAAGGCAACCCAGTAGGGGAAAGGTCCCAAGGGCAGGAGCAGAGCCAGACAGCTCCTGCTCTACTCTTAGGAGTCCCCCATGCAGATCAAGCTCTACAGTGGTAACGCATGGGAGGAGGGCTCGGGCCAGCCCCATACAGGCTCCCTGGTTGGTGGTTCAGTCTCTGTGAGCCCCTGTGGTCCTAGGTTAGTTAGTTGACTCTGTAGATTTTCTCTGGGTGTCATTAACCCCTCTGGTTCCTACAATCCTTCCTCTTTCTCTTCTGCAGGATTCCCCCAGCAGTGTGTAATGTTTGGCTGTATCTGGGTCTCTGTATCTGTTTCCACCAGTGTCTGGGTGGAGCCTCTCTGATGACAGTTGGGCTAAGTACCAATCTATGAGCTTACCAGGATTTCACTAGGAATCAGTTCATTGACTTTTTGTTTTGCCAGTTGTCTTAGTCGGGGTTTCTATTCCTGCACAAACATCATGACCAAGAAGCAAGTTGGGGAGGAAAGGGTTTATTGAGCTTACACTTCCACACAGCTGTTCATTACCAAAGGAAGTCAGGACTGGAACTCAGGCAGGTCAGAAGCAGGAGCTGATGCAGAGGCCATGGAGGGATGTTCCTTACTGGCTTGCTTCCCCTGGCTTGCTCAGCCTGCTCTCTTATAGAACCCAAGAATACCAGCCCAGAGATGGCACCACCCACAAGGGGCCCTCCTTCACTTGATCACTAATTGAGAAAATGCCCCAAAGCTGGATCTCGTAGAGGCACTTCCCCAAGTGAAGCTCCTTTTCCTATGATAACTCCAGCCTGTGTCAAGTTGACACACCAAACTAGCCAGTACAATTGATCCCTTGTCAACTTGACACACCAACATATCACTATTAAGCCTCAACCCTTACTTTCTTATTCATCCCCAAAATCTCAATAATGTAAAAAGTCCCACAGTCTTTACATATTAAAAGTTCAATCCCTTTAAAATGTCCAATATCTTCTAAAAATTCAAGTCTCTGAACTGTGGGCTCCACTAAAATACCTTCTTTCAAGAGGGAAAAATATCAGGGCACAGTCACAATCAAAGGCAAAACTCAAACTCCAAAGTCTGGGATCCAACTCACGATCTTCTGGGCTCCTCCAAGGGCTTGGGTCACTTCTCCAGCTCTTCCCGTTGTAGCACACACCTTGTCTTCTAGGCTCAAGCTGCTTGTACTCCACTGCTGCTGCTGTCCTTGGTGGTCATCACATAGTACTGGCATCTCCAAGCCTCAACTCTTTTGCGTGACCCCTTCAGTCCTGGGCCATCAATTACAACTGAGGGTACACTTTCACCAATGGCCTTCCATGGTCTCTCACTGTACCAAGCCTCAGCTGTTCTTCATGATGCCTTCATGCCTTCAAAAGCAGTACCACCTGGGTGACTCTTACACAGTACCAAGTCCTGCTACAGCATGAGGCACAACCTTGGCTATCTGGAACACATCCTCTGTGCTCTCAGAAAACACTTCCCAGAAGATTTCACCTCAGTGACGCTGGTTTCTTCTTAATCACCGCTAATTTCTTAGCTCCAGCTAACCAGCATCAATAGTCCCAGTAACACAAAGGTTGACTTTAATGGTTTTGGTATCTTGTTACTCACAGCTGATTCTTCAGCCCCAGCTAACCAAAACCACAGAATCTTCACGGCCCTGATAAGAGTCTAATTTTCCCTCTGAAACTTCACAAGCCAGGCCTCCATCTTCTCCACTGTTCTCAACATAATCTTTCAAGCTCCTACATATCTCACAGAGGTCTCAACACTGAATGGACCATATAATCCAAAGTTCCAAAGTCCTTCCACAGTCCTCCCCAAAACATGGTCAGGTTGTCACAGGAATACCCCACTCCTGGTACCAATTTGTCTTAGTCGGGGTTTCTATTCCTGCACAAACATCATGACCAAGAAGCAAGTTGGGGAGGAAAGGGTTTATTGAGCTTACACTTCCACACAGCTGTTCATTACCAAAGGAAGTCAGGACTGGAACTCAGGCAGGTCAGAGGCAGGAGCTGATGCAGAGGCCATGGAGGGATGTTCCTTACTGGCTTGCTTCCCCTGGCTTGCTCAGCCTGCTCTCTTATAGAACCCAAGAATACCAGCCCAGAGATGGCACCACCCACAAGGGGCCCTCCTTCACTTGATCACTAATTGAGAAAATGCCCCAAAGCTGGATCTCGTAGAGGCACTTCCCCAAGTGAAGCTCCTTTTCCTATGATAACTCCAGCCTGTGTCAAGTTGACACACCAAACTAGCCAGTACACCAGTTATGTTTGCTTCTCTCCTATATCCAGTCTCTGGTTCCTGGACACCCAGGCAGTGTCAGGGGTGGGCTCCCACTCATGACATCGATTTCAAGCTGGACAGGTTATTAGTTGGCCATTACCACAACTTCTGTGCCGCCTTTATCCCCTAAAAATCTTGTAGGCAGGACAAATTATAGGTCAGAAGTTTTGTGGCTGGGCTGGTGTCCCAGTCCTTCCACTGAAAGTCCTGCCTGGTTACAGCAGATGGCCCGTTCAGGCTCTGTACCCCTCCATCACTTGGAGTCTTAGTAAGGTCACCCTCATCGACTCCTGGGAGTTTCCATTGCCATAGGTTTCTAACTTGTCTCAGCTATGCCTCCTCCCCGCCCCCCAGTTCCAGTTGTCTTTCCCAGTCCTCTCTCCTGTCCTTCCCACATCTGACCCCCCCCCCATTCTTGCCCGCCCTCCACCCCAGGCCAGGCCCCTCCCTCAGCCACCTGTGATGTCTAGTCTGCTTCCTCCTCTCAGGGAGACGCATGCACCCCTGTCTTCACTTTGATCTGTTTTCATTGTTTTGTTTACTTTCCAAGATGTTGTAAGTGTAGCAGATAAGCGTTCTAGACACACTTATTAGATTTAGCTAATTTACCGTGTAATATCTCTGGCTCAAAAGGCAAGATGCAACACTTGTTTGCATTGCACCCCGAGGGCGAAAATAGTCTATTTGGAGTATGGGCAAGTGTCATAAAAAATTCACTTCTTATTTTCCTTTAGCCGCAGTGCAGTGCTGATTTTTTCATAGAGTCATCCTAGTCATCGCCCAGGTTACAGCGTAAAATGGAAGAGGTGGCTCTACTGGAGTTACGAGGACGCTCTCAGGCTAAAAACAGTGACAGTAATGGAATCGGTGTGGCTCATATGCATGTGAACTTTGAAAGTGCAGCACTTATGAGCCGCCTTCCATGATATGTGCACATGAGCATATACACAGCTGAGTGGACTAGTTCTTCCCCATAGCTCGGAACTTGGGAGCCTAAAGAGACTTGTAAAGAGAGCTTAAAGAGTTAAGCCAGCCGGGAAGATTACAAAACGAGTTCCAGGCCAATGTAAGCCACATGCCGAGACTCTTTCTAAAAAACAAAACAAACAAAACCAATGTAAACACAGGTTGATACCAGTCTGAATATTTTAATAGTAAACTGGTTTTCTTTTGATTTTTTGTAAAGTCATTTATGTGTCCTTGTTTTAGCACAGTTCAAGAATGGAGTCATGTGACACTTCTGAGTGCTTGTGAGAAAACTCTAATGAGGCTCGTGATCTCAGTGTCTTCAAAACTGAAGTGTTCTTCAGTTGTGTTTTCATGCTCCTCCCAGGTGCAGCAGATAGGAGTGAGTTTTCTTCAGTTGCTGATAGTTATATGCCTCCATGGAAACAAGTTTTGCCACCTGTGGCTTGTTCTTGTGATTGAACACCTTATTTAGGTGACTCTTTGTTTGTTTGTTTGTTTGTTTGTTTGTTTTGTTTTGGTTTTTCGAGACAGGGTTTCTCTGTGTAGCTCTGGCTGTCCTGGAACTCACTTTGTAGACCAGGCTGGCCTCGAACTCAGATATCCACCTGCCTCTACCTCCCAAGTGCTGGGATTAAAGGCGTGCGCCACCACCGCCCTATTTAGGTGACTCTTAACTCCCAGAATACAGATTGTCTGATGCTCTGAGGAAAGTTGCTATTGCATGGGACTTTTGTCCGACACCTTTCTAGACCCCGCTCTCCCAGGCTCACTCCCGCTGCCAACTAGAGCAGTAAACATGCCCTCAAAGTAAGCGAAGTACATTTTGATTTTTTTTCCTTTTTAAATTTTCTGTATACCAGATACGTTCTATCTGGAGGAATAAAAACATTTGCTTCATTTCTGTTGTAAATAATCTTATCACTAATTTTAAGATAATTTTCTTGGGGGTTCAGAAGATGACTTAGTGACTCAGTCAATAAGAGCACTTACTTCTCAGTAAGTATGAGAAGCTGAGTTTATATCCCCATCACCCATGTAGGAGGTCAGGGACGGCCAGCCAGCCAAAAACCATGAGCTTCTGCGTCAGTGACTGACTGTCTGTAGGAGGACATGGTGTCCCTCTTGCCTCTGTGAGCTCACAGGTGTGCGCACTTGCATCTTCATTAGTTTGCTACACATGTGCTCCAGTGCTCACGAGCACACGTGCGCACACACACACACACACACACACACGCACGCACGCACGCACGCACACGCACACACGTTATCACTTTTGAGGCAGTTTCGAGCTGACTGAACTGAGATGGGTGGATTTTGTTCATTGAGAATAATATTGAGACCCCGTCAATCCTATCCCAGTCTCTCTGCTTACTACTTTGGACACAGTACAGACACCTACTGCCAAAGGGGAAGTGCCAATCCCTTAAAGTCTTTCATTCAAGAGTGCATACATCTTTTAATTTGAAAAAAGGAAAAGTGGGTATTAAGAAGTCTTTTGGCATGTAAACATGATACACAGAACATCGCTGACTTGTGTGAAAGAGAAGTACATTTGGAAAACCTGCTCTGACATTTTTAACTTTTCAGATTAGAAAGAGAATATTTCTCCCAAAACAAGAAACTAAATGAAGAGATCGAAGAACAGAAGAAAGTAATTATAGATCTTTCAAAGAGACTCCAATATAATGAAAAAAGTTGCGGTGAGCTACAGGAGGAACTTGTAATGGTAAGGATAAAGATAAAACCCCTATGGCATTGGCTTTATTGGGCCATATTTGATGTGGAGCAAGCTTATCCCCTCCCCCCACCATGTATCATGAGATGATAGTATGAAAGTAATTTCAGTGACATTGTTAAAAATTTCAAACTGGAAGTACTGATTTCATCAAATATAACATAATAAAAAACTCACTAACTTGAAACAGTTGGGAGAAGCTAACTGAATTAATAACAATTCTGAATTATAGAATATTTTATAATATATTTAAGAGTTATTATTTTTTCTTTCTTATTGAAATGCATAGAACAATATTATCTAAGTGGGGGATAATCAGGACTTATAATCAATAGGTGTGATAATTGTAGTGACTTCATTTTCTAATCATTTTGTACATTTACATTACATCACATAAACATCTAATCAGATCGATTAGTGTGAGCATGCTAGCTATCATACAACTTTTTTATTCTACAATACTGATTTGTTCTTGTGAACTACCCTTTGTTTGAAAAGTGCCAGTGTCTCCCTGTTGCATTAGAATACGTCCAGCTTCTTGTATAATCCAGGACTCTTCATTTTGGGTTTCATATTAACCTCTGTAGCTGCCTGTCCTTTCGTTTGTCAGAATTCTGCTGGCTCTTTAACACGTTTTTCATAATTTTTACATTTCCGATGATGTTTTTGTCCTCATGTTGACTAACATGCTCTTTGTTGTCCATTAACAAGTGCCCGTGTGTCCTGTAGGGCTCGCTGGGAAGCATGGCGGGAGAGAAGGCGGAGCTGGTAGCAGCCCTGTGCGTCCTCAAGCCCTGTCTCAGCATGCACTCTTCCTCAGAGGCCTGGCTTCCTCTCAGGCCTGTCCCGAAGCGGTTAGAGATTTCATACTGTGGAGAATGGATATTATATTTCCTTTCAAAAAGATAAAGAAAACGTTTATTAAGAATTAGTGGCCAAATCAATTACCCAAGAAGGGTAATTATGAGATTGAATTAAAACTCTTCAGTATTTAAAACATATTTTTAAGATTTAAAAGAAATCGTGTGTGTATGAGTTTTGGCCTGAATGTATCCTTATGCACTACATCCATGTGACGTTTTAGGAGGACTGAAAAGGGTGTTGGAACTGGAACTAGAGACAGTTGGGAGCCATCATGTAGGGCTGGGCGTCCCACCGGGGCTCACGGAGGGCAGCAGTGCTCTTAACTCTGGGCTGCCTCTCCCGTATTCAAATGTTCCGACAGTGTACAGACTCCCTCCTTCATCATGAGAAGGGCGGTACGCTGAGACAGGGGGATAGCTTTGCTTGCCTTGAGAATCATTTGTCATCTGAATGTGGGATTTGGAGAGTTAAGACATTCAGTGATACAGGAAACACAGATACCACGGACTGTTCTATTCCCGCCCCCCCCCATTTGTATTTAAACTCTTGCATTCTAGGCAAGCACTTGGCCGCTGAGCTGTGGTTTTTGTGTGTGCCCTGGTTCTTAACTCTTAGTTCAAAAGGATGGATAGGTGGCGAGGAACATCCTGGGGCGGCTGAGCGGTTGCTGAGTTCGGTCTGCTTGCTGCTTACTAAACATTGTTCTCCGTCATTTGGAAAGTGGGTCAGAAGGTAGGAGTGCAGAGCTCAGAGTTCAGATTTATCTCTGATCTAAGTTGCACAGTTTCTCCTCATTCTAGTCTGGAGCTCTAATAAGTAGATTTCAAAAACAAGATTTAACTTAATTCACTACAGAGTTGATAGGTGTTTTGTGATCAGAAAATTGGTTGCGATAGATTTCTTATTTTAATTTGACTTTTACGTGTTGAGGGATAGTCAAGGGGAAGTTGCGGCTCATTAGACACCTTTGTTTGCTTGGCGGCCTTCCTATTAAACACTATTGTTTTGGTAAGAGTGCTGAAAATTGTAGACCAGTTGTTTCTTTAAAGCTTGATAGGTCACTATCAAACAGTTGCAGAACTAATGGGATGTTAAAAGAATTACTGGGTTGCCACCTAAGCGATGTACTGTTTCAGGTTATGTGGTTCAAATTAATAATGTTTTCTCTTATTCCCTCTCTCAAATCCTTTGTATCTTATTTTTATTGTTATTTTAAAGTTAACACACAGTGACGAGTTTCTCTCTGTGTTATTCTTTTCTTCTTCTCTTCTCTTCTCTTCTCTTCTCTTCTCTTCTCTTCTCTTCTCTTCTCTTCTTTTCTTTTCTTTTCTTTTTTGAGACAGGGTTTCTCTGTATAGCCCTGGCTGTCCTGGAACTCACTCTGTAGACCAGGCTGGTCTAGAACTCAGAAATCCGCCTGCCTCTGGCTCCCAAGTGCTGGGATTACAGGCGTGCGCCACCGCCGCCCGGCTTGTGTTATTCTTTTCTGTTGCTGTAATGAAATGCCCTAACGAATGTGATGAGGGAGTCCTGGCAGCAGGACTTGAGGGAGTTGGTCCTATTTCATCTGCAGTCAGGAAGCAGAGCCAGGGAGTAGCACACCGCAGTGGGCGGGCCTTCCCAGGCCAGCTCAGCTGACACACCGCAGTGGGCGGGCCTTCCCAGCGCAGCCGAACCTTATCCCTCACAATCATGCTTTATCAACTGACAATTGAGATTATCCATTGCAATTTCATTTTGGCATTTTCATGCACATATTATTTTGTCTTTTTCTTACGTCTTACTCTTCTCTTTGCTCGTTTTTTTCCTTCCCTGTTAACCATTCTTTTTCAACTTTAATTTTTTGTTGTTTATTTCTGCATCCTGAGGCCTGAACCCTTGAACCCTTCAGTATTAGGTAAGTGGTGTACCACTGAATTTATATCACCAGCCCTGAAGCTTTTTGTGTTTTCTGCTTCTTTTAAACTTTCCTTTTATTTATTAATGTCGTGTGTGTGTGTGTGTGTGTGTGTGTGTGTGTGTGTGTGTATGATGTATGTTTATGTGAAGGACAGAGGACAGCTTTTGCATGTTGGCTGTTTCCATCCATTGTGGGTTCTGAGGAGTCAAACTCCTGAGAGTCAGGCTGGGGCAGCTGAGCCAGTGTGCTGACCCTGGTTAAAATTACTGTTCTGTGTTTCCTTACCTACCTGTATTAGAAAACTTAAATAGTATTTACTGACAAATTAACTGAATGAAAATTCTATTGCTAATAAGTTTATTTTTATCTCAAGTTATTAATTTATTGCATTTCCTAAATTTTATTGCTATATTCTTTTAATTTTCTTATTCATCTGTCATTGCTGTCAGTAAGTCTTGATACTCTGATAATAAAGAAAAGACAGGAAGCTGAGAACTAGTGGAGTTTTGGATTATTTGCTTTTGTTAGTACAGTTCGTTCTCACAGTTGCGCACCCACACATGGATGTATGCGACGACGCATTCTCACTTCCGCCCTTGCCTGTTTCCCCACCCGTCGCCGCCGGCAACCTCTCTCTCCCTATCAGGGCCTGCCTTGTCTTTTGTTTAGTCTTGTGACTCAGTTTAACCAGGCCTGTCCATATGAGCGTGAGTGTGGAGCTATTCTTTGGAACACTGGGCTCAGCAGTAGCTACACAATTGAAAGACAGTTGTTCTCTCTCTTCCAGCATTCCTAAGTAGCCAGTCCATCCCCATGGAGGAGTAAGTCTCCAGGAGCCCCTCCTCCACCTGACTGACTGTTGACAGGCCTAGTCAAAATTCATCAGTCTAGGCGCGCGCAAGTGCACTTCCTGTGAGTTCATGGTTGCAGTGGCCATGCCGTGCCTCTAGGATAGCATTTTAGAGCTCACCTGTCTATCATCCAACTCTTTCTTTCTGCCTCCAAGTCTACAGGGTACTCCCAGACATAGAATTGGTGAGGTCAGTGTCCTAGGGTTGGACATCCAACAGTCACTTATTCTTAGCATTTTGACCAGACTCTGTTTATAGCCATCCACTGCCAAAACAAGCTCCATGGCCGAAGACAGCACACAATGTTTAAAATATTTATTAAACATTAATTTAATAAAGCGAGAATAGTAAGTTTTCCTCAGTACCTATGACCTTCCCCGATATGAATTTTTGACCAGGTTTATGGAATCAGACCTGAATTCTCTCCTCTGGTTGGACCTCAAATCCAGTCAGAAAATAGTTTGTTACCTCTTTTCCAGCTTAGCTTTAACTACTAACTTGATACAACTTAGCTACACCTGAGAAGGGAGTGTGTCAGGAGAGGGAATGCCTAGCTTGGACTGGCCTGTGGGCCTCTCTGGGGATTGTCTTGATTAATTGATGTAAGGAGACCTAGTCCACCGCGAGCGACTCTGTTCTCTGGGAAGGGTTCCAGGGCTGCAAGAAAGCCCCCTCGGGATGAGCAGGCCGGACAGCAAGCAGCATCCCCATGGCTTCTGCCTAAGTCCCTGCCCCAGCTTCCCTCAGAGATGTACAGCAACCTGAAATCCGGAACAAGCCCTTTCCGCTTCCATATTGCTTTTGTCAGAGTGCTTTATCACAGCCACAGAGATGAAAGTGGAATACTCCGTAAGTCAGGCCACTGTTGTAGCAGCGGGCAGGTCTTGCCTGGCAGGCTGGTTCTGTGGCACTCAAGATCTACGCTGGGCGAAACTGTGGGTGAGTGTTCTGCCCCAACAGTATGGGCTGCACCTTCAGGTACTGTACAGTAGACAGCAGGACGGAGCTTCCAGCTGGGTTCCATATTGATTTTTCTATGTCCTGCAGTCAGTGTGCATGGTGTCTTCAACATCAGGGTATTCCCTCCTAATTCTGTGGGCAACCAAGAGCAATTGTAATGGCCTGTTCAGCTTGGGGGCTTCCGAGACCTTCCTGACCAACAGCTAACAGGGAGGCATCCCACTTGCTGCTGGGGGCTTCATGTCCTCACTAGTGGCTTCTGGGACTGGAATTACCCACCCATGTAGCTGGTCTTTTGCTACGTTGTGTGCTCTTTTTTTCCCTACCGGTTTGCACTCCCTCTTCTTCCATTCTTCGAACCCCCCAACATTATATAGGAGAGACAAAGGGGGGAGGGGGGCGATGTTACCTTCAACTGCCTCCTGCTGATTAGGGACATCAAGTTCTTTGGGGGCAAGTTTGATCTTCCCTGTCAGGTTATCTAATTTCTTTTTCTTGTTGTTTCTTCATTGTGCACGACTAATTAACAGTAACCAATAACATCCATCCACCAACCAGGCACCAGTAACCTGTCAACTCTCAGCAACCTAGAATTTATATAACCTCAAAAGAGTCTCCAGAATCTCAAACGTCACACACTGGCAAACACTGCAGCTGGCAAAACCATGCCCCCGCTCGAGCACGAGGCAAATCACAGTGGGCTGCTGTGGTCAGTCTGCCGCAGCCCCATAGCCCAGACCCGGGATTAAAATGAAAACACAGTCCTATAACATTTCTGTGCTTTTAAAAGAAAACAAAATTGTCACTACCAAGTGTTCTTGTTTTCTCTGTTTCTTATTATGGTAAAATATGAGTATAAACTTTATATTATTAGCCTTTTGTAGTGCAAAGCTATCTACATATTTTTTACATATTCCTTTATTGATTTTGTTCTCAAAAGACTAAGGCCAGGTGCTAGGCCTGGTTGGATTGACGCTGTCTTCAGTAAGGTGGAAGAGCAGGCATGTGTACACACACACACACACACACACACACACACACACGACACCCCCCAAAATAAGAAAAAGAAAAAACATGAAAATATCAAATTAAAATTTTAAAGCCACAAAAATAGGAATTTTGTGTTGTTACATCTTAAAACCCTGGCTGATACTTTGAATTAATACTTTTTTCTTATGAAGAGAATTTGACTCATGAAGAAGCTTTTACCTCTTGCTTTTTTGGCTTATTCATTTTGGGAACAAAGTTGTTTCCATGGTCCTCTGTAATCTTTCTGAAATGTATTTTAATTGTAGGCATTTTGATTTTATAGGATATAAATGTGCAATGTGAGCCTCTCGTGGCTAGTTCATTCTTTATACCAACAGTACGTTTCTAGTTTAGGTCCTGTTCAGGACTATTATTCATGTCTTGGTCTTAATTTTCTCTGCTGCATTGAAAGAGAAAAATTAAATCCATTTATTTTATTTAATTAACCAATTTCCTCATTAGTTTCAGTGAAGTCATGGTGCTAGTCATAAGATATAAGGGTTTCAGGAAGTCTTGAAGCAAAACATAATACTATGTAACCCAGCCCAACATAGATTTAAGATTTAGAACTGAAAGATATTTTAGAGATAACCTAGCCCAGCATACACCAAGTATTAGTAAACCACCCACAAAGAATTTGCTTCTCTGTTTCAAGACATATAACATAAATATAGAACATATTTTTGGAAAACACAAACTGGGTAATGCCAACTTTTTTTTTTTTTTTTTTTTTTTGGTCAGGGCCTCACTATGTAGTTCTGGCTGGCCTGGAGTCACTGTGTAGACCAGGCTGGCTTCAAATGCACAGTGATCTGCCTGCCTCTCAAGTTCTGGGATCAAAGGTGTGTATCCCACTCCCAGCCCCGCCCCTTTTTTTGAATTTTAAAAGCTTTACTTAACAGTTTAAAACCTAGGTGAATTTAATTACACTGGAATTCTTATTCATTGTCTGGTTAGTAAATTATTGGCTTATGGCGACTCTTAATGTCACAGAATTGAGTTTCAACATAATACTTAAAGGGTGCAGAAAATCAGTTTCATATTCCCTTGAACATGGGACCTGAATCTTGAATTTGCGTTGAGCAGGGGATGCAGCCAGCCACTAAGAGTGTCTGCTGCTCTCAGAGGTGAGGAGGTTAGCTCTCGGGAACCCCTCTGAGCAGCTCACAGCCTCCTGCCGCTCTGGCTCCTGTGGTCCCTACGCCCTCTCCTGGAAGACACGTGCACCACGCCTGTTCCTTCATATGCTAAAAAAGGGGAAAAATTACATTTTTACATTAAAAAATGTACCCTTTAATTTCAAAATCCGTGAATTGAACAATCAGCTAACCGTATTTCTGTCTTAAGCTGCTTAGCAATTTTGCTTATCAAAACCAGTCCAAAGCTCAGTGACTGTAGCCACTGACAGAGGAAGCTGCATGTTGATACCTCTTCTTTTGAAACGGGGGAGCTTTCGTTTTCAATTTGCCATTATTATGACTTGCCTGGTGCTTTCTTCAATGAAATTTCCCTAAGTCTATCATTTCTTGAGATTTGTTTTTCTGCTACTCAGTAATATTTAGTTAGAGCTCTAGGAGAGAGCATATATTGAAAAGGGAATTCTAGTTCTCCTGAGATTTTGCTGAAAAGAATGTTGTATTCTCTGAAGAACTTATGATTGAAAAGTCACGTGAACATCAGCTCTATGCTTTGGGGACTTAACTTACTGCATAACAACAGAGATTGTTCTCATTAGAGAGAATTTTGGAAGTGCTTTTTGTTTGTTACACTTTGTAGCAAAGTTAATGCTCTTTGATGATATTTTTTTGCTTCAAATGCTCTATTGGATTTTGTCTAAAGCATTTTTCAAAATTTTTTGGTCATGTTCAAAACTAAGGGATTAGTGAATATTTTATTGTAAAAATGTGATAAAAATTATTGGTTGCTATTGTTCACAGAGAAATAGTAATAATATCATAAGCACTGTTTTACCTCATGTAAATATCACCATCTCTCTGATTGACACTGTTAAGTAGAGTCAGAGAAAAAGAGAGAGAAAGAGAGAAAGAGAGAGAGATTTTGATTTATATGAAGGTCCTGTAATGACTTGTATATGAAGTAACTCTTGAAAGACTTGAAATATTAAATTATTGGTCCCTAGGCAGTAGATCCAATCATTGAAAAGTAATAGAGTCATGAAAGCTCTAATTTAATTAGCAGAGCAATCTGTTGATGGACTCATAATTTGATGACATTATTGGGAAGTGGTAGAAACTTTTACAGTGAGGTTCTGTTAGAGAAAGGAGGTCACTAGGGATTAACCTTTGGGGGACAAGATTATGTCTTGTTCCAGATTCCTCTCTCTCTCTATTCTGTGCTTGCCTATGGCTACAAGGTGAATATCCTCTTTTAACATATGCTGGAGATAAAGTATTCAAATATATGAGCCTTATCTGGGGGCTGTTCTCATTCCAACCAGTATACCACATGAGAGAACATGTAGTATATTTATTTCTGAGGCTCTGTCACCTTGCTGAATAGAACAGTTTCCAGATCCATCTATTTCCTGCAAAGTTCATAACTTTTCTACATTTAGTTTTACTATTTGCGCGCGCGCGCGCATGGCCAGTGTTCATAGAGTCCAGAGGCAACAGGTTCCTGTGTGTGACTGAAAGTACAGGCAGTTGTGAGCTTAGGGTGCCCAGAGCCTGAAGCTAGGTCCTCTAGAAGAATATTTTGTGCTCTTAACTACTGAGTCATCTCTCCAGCCTCATTTTTCTCTACAGTTGAGCGAAATCCTGTTGTTTGTGTATACCTTGCTTTCAGTAACCACTCACCTGATGATGGACATCCAGGATGCTCCTGTTTCTTTGCTGTTGTGGATAGCGCAGCACTAAATATGGATGTGCAAATCTCTCTGTGGTAGGTTGTAGTCCTTTAGGTGTATACATAGGAGGGATATGGTGGAGTCATTTGATAGTTTTAGCTTTGGTTTTTCAAGAAACTGCCATGATTACATTCATAATGGCTATGCCAACTTACACACCTGCCAGCAGTAGATAAGGTTTGCTTTTGAGTTAATATATTTTAGCCTTTGTTATCTGTTTCCTTGATAATAGCTATTCTGACAGAGTGAGATGAAATCTCAGTGGTTTTTTTTTTATATTTGTTTACCTATGTTTATAAGTATTTTGCATACACGTGTTTCTGTGTCCCGCTTACTTGTGTGTCTGGTGTCCATGGATGCCAGAAGAGGAGAGCTGATCTCCTGGAAGTACAGCGAGTCACAGATGGTTGTACGCTGCCATTTCGGTGCTTAACTCTAACATGGTCCTCTGGAGAGCAGTCAGTGCTCTTAACTGCTGAGCCATCGCTCCAGCCCTTTAAAGTAGTTTTTTAAAAAAGAATTTTATGAAGATTTCTTAGATTCAAGGTTCCTAAGCTTAGGAGAACCCCCCAGACTGTTGAAGATAGCCAGCTGAAGCCCCTTACCAGCGTTCCTGAGGATTTGCGGTGAGATCCATCTTCAAGCCTTGCTGGTAAAGGAACGGTACGAGGTCATATTAACTGAGGCAGCCCAGACCCAGAAAACCAGCATCTCCTATTATCTCTCATCCGAGCTTCCTAGCTCCAAATCGTCAGATCTAAGAGTAATCCTCAGCTCATCAAGGAAACTTCTCTCTGTAACCGATGGAGGCTGTTACAGAAAACACAACCAGCCCAGTCCCCACTGACGCATCCACAGCCCACTCCTGCAACTAAGCCTCGGGGATCACGTCAGAAGAGGGGTGGAAAGATTGTCAGAGCCATAGGCGCACGGAGTTTGCTGCTAGGTTGTGTCTCTGAAGGATGGCAGAAGCTACACTTATGACGTCTATTAACATGGCTGCCTAAACAGGAGCTGATCAAAGCTGATGTCAGAACATGCTGATGTGGGGTAAAGCTCAGGAGGCCTCAGCCCGACGTGAAGAACCGCAGGCAGCTAAGGACTGCTGAGAGTGGGAGAGAGAGGCTTCTCCAGGGAAGAGCACGCGGATTCGTTATGCGGTACCAAAAGCTCAGTACTGCAATCACACACACACACTCTTATATTTATATATAACAGTATACAGACTGAGTAGATGTATTTATCTATTTAGGAACACATGCATATTATGTAACAACAGGTAACGGAAAAGAAGGCTGTGACTTTCAAAGAGCATTGAGAGGCACATGGGAAGGTCTAAAAAGAAGAAAGGAAAGGAGACAATGATGTAATCTCAAAAACAAAAGCAACAGTTAAAAATGATTTTTTAAAAATATTTTGGCAGAGATCATTACAGAAAACCAATCAAAATGCAGAGTTGTGAAACCGAATGCCAACAGATACATCTATAGCGTACAGCTCCTGTACCTTGAAGTACTTTCAGTATGCCTTTCCCTGAAGGCTCAGGGGGATAAACACTTTAAAAATGTATTGGAGAAGGTACCATGCAGTGCTGAGAAAAAGGTATATTCTTTTGCTTTAGGGTGAAATGTTCTATATATATCTGTTAAATCCAATTGGTCCAAAGTTTCAATTAGTTTCACTGTGTCCCTGTTTAGTTTCTGTTTTCCTGATCGGTCCATTGAGGAGAGTGGAGTGTTGAAGTCACCCACAATTATTGTGTTAGGTGCAATGTGTGCTTTAAGCTTTAGTAAAGTTTCTTTTACGAATGAGGGTGCCCTTGCATTTGGAGCATAGATGTTCAGTATTGAGAGTTCTTCCTGGTGGATTTTCCCTTTGACCAGCAAGAAGTGACCTTCTGTGTCTCTTGATGACTTGAGGTTGAAAGTCAGTTTTATCTGATATTAGAATGGCTACTCCGGCTTGTTTCCTGAGACCATTTGCTTGTAAAATTGTCTTCCAGCCTTGATCTTTGATAAAGGAGCTACAACCATCCAGTGGAAAAAACATAGCCTCTTCAACAAATGGTGCTGGTTCAACTGGAGGTCAACATGCAGAAGAATGTGAATTGACCCACTCTTATCTCCTTGTACTAAGATCAACTCCAAGTGGATCAAAGGCCTCCACATAAAACCAGACACACTGAAACTAATAGAAATGAAACTGGGGAAGACCCTGGAGGACATGGGCACAGGGGGAAAGTTTCTGAACAGAACACGAATAGCTTATGCTCTAAGATCAAGAATTGACAAATGGGACCTCATAAAATTATAAAGTTTCTGTAAGACAAAGGACACTGTCAGAAGGACAAAACGGCAACCAACAAATTGGGAAAAGATCTTCACCAACCCCATATCTGACAGAGGGCTAATATCCAATATATACAAAGAACTCAAGAAGTTAGACCCCAAAGAACCAAATAACCCTAATAAAAATGGGGTACAGAGCTAAACAAAGAATTTTCACCAGAAGAAATTCAGATGGCTGAGAAGCACCTTAAGAGATATTCAACATCATTAGTTATCAGGGAAATGCAAATCAAAACAACCCTGAGATTCTACCTCACACCAGTCAGAATGGCTAAGATTAAAAACTCAAGAGACAACAGGTGCTGGCGAGGATGTGGAGAAAGAGGAACACTCCTCCACTGTTGGTGGGATTGCAAGATGGTACAACTGCTCTGGAAATCAGTATGGTGGTTCCTCAGAAAATTGGGCATGCCACTTCCAGAGGACCCTGTCATACCACTCCTGGGCATATACCCAGAGGATTCCCCTGCATACAATAAAGACACATGCTCCACTATGTTCATAGCAGCCTTATTTATAATAGCCAGAAGCTGGAAGGAGCCCAGATGTCCCTCAAAGGAGGAATGGATACAGAAAATGTGGTATATTTATACAATGGAATACTACTCAGCAATTAAAAATAATGAATTCATGAAATTTGTAGGCAAATGGTTGGATCTGGAAAATATCATCCTAAGTGAGTTAACCCAATCACAAAAGAATACACATGAAATGCAATCACTGATAAGTGGATATTAATGAGCCCAGAAGCTTTGAATACTCAAGGCACAATTAGCAAGTGAAAAGATTCCCAAGAAGGAAGGAAGGAGAGGACCCTGGTCCTGAAAAGACTGGATTCAGTTTTGTAGGAGAGTACCAGAACAGAGAAATGGTGTGGGTGGTGATTGGGGAATAGGCAGGGTGGGGGTAGGTGGGTGAGAAAAGGACTTATGGGACATATGGTGGGGGGGAACTGGGAAAGGGGGAAGCCTTTGGAATGTAAACAAGGAATATAGAAAAAAAAAGAAAAAATGTTTATTGGCCATTTGTGTTTCTTCTTTCGAGAACTGTCTGTTCATGACCCCATTTAATTTTGAAATCACGTAGATCCACCTGCCACTACCTCCAGAGTCCTGGGATTAAAGGCTTGCTCCACTTTGCACAGTCTTGATATTTAATTTTTGCAGGAAAGAACACATTTTGGAGACAGATTTGGAGAACTGAGTTTTAGTGCCATTCCCACATGATAGCAGCTGTGTGACCTCTAGTGATTATTCCTGTGGTCTGTTTGCTCATTCATAAAGTAGCACTAACAATTTTTATCATGTAGAGGTTTTGATGAATATTAAGTATAATATATGTATCATTATAATTGAGAATAAAATATTGTGCACACAACAATCACTTGGAGCTAGAGTGATATCAATCAAAATAGACTTTGGAATAAAAATGTTGCAGTAGGTACATAGACATATCTCACAATGACAGGGTAGGGTCAGTGTATCATGAAAAGTTAATACACACACACACACACACACACACACACACACGGGTGGGGGAGAGGAGAGGAGAGAAGAGAGGAGAAGAGAGAGAACGAGCAATATAGCTTCAAAATAAGTGAGGCAGACTGACCTGATTGAATGTGAAAATAGCATCTTGCTTGCAGATCCCGGCACACTACTTTCAATAGTGAGTAGCCCAATGAGTCCAAGTAGGAATAATAATAATACCAACAAATACAAGACCCAACAAAACTATAAACAAACTTGACCTTACAGATATTTGTGGAACCATATCCATCAATACTACAGCACACTCTTTTCAAGTATAAACACAACTTTTGTGCATAGCCTGTCATTGTCTAGGCTATGTAAAAAGTCAGTAAGTTTGGAAGAATTAGAGTTACATGGAGTGGCCAGAGGTTCTAGCTTAGTAACTGAGTGCTAACCTAGCATGCGCTAACCTAGCATGCGCTAACCTAGCATGCGCTAACCTAGCATGCGCTAACCTAGCATGCGCTAACCTAGCATGCGCTAACCTAGCATGCGCTAACCTAGCATGTACAAGTGCTCAGTTCGAGCTCTAGGCTCAGTCCCTAGGACTGCCAAAAGAAGAAAAAAAAAAAAAAAAGGAAAAATCATACAATGCCTCTGAATAGGATAGAATTCAATGAGAACTTAATTATAGAAGACAGTCTGGGGAAATTAGCAAATATGAAATATTAGTGAACACACTCCAAGTAGCTAGTGGGTTTAAAAGAAATCACACATGAATTAAAAAATTCTTTGAACACACAGCAAACTTTATAGGGTGGAAGTGTCGTGCTTAGGAAGGATGTTGAAGAAGAAACATTCTCACACCAGGGACCGAGCATCCTCCTCCAGGGGCCTGAACCTAACTGAGACAAGCGGAGAAAGTAACAAAGAGGAAGAAGGAGAGAAAGAGATTACAAGTAGAGGAACTCAACCGAAAGAAAGCTGCTTATGTGAAGACATAGCTAACCTGACAGTACGTGGACAGAGTCATCAAGGAAAAGAAGCGGATCCAAATTATTGAACCACAGAGAAAATATACAAAAAATAATTATAAGATAATACCCCGAAGACCTGTTTGCTAACAAGCTGGATAATTTAGTTAAAACAGGCAATTTTCTGGGAAGATTGAAACTACCAAAATAATTTAAAAAGAGATAGAAAACCAAGTAAGATATTTAAATTTTTAATTAGGAAAAAAAAATCCTAAAATGAAAAAGCACAAACTATATTGCTTCATTGGTAAATTCTAACCATTTATGAAGATTTAATACAGATTCTCTTAAAATCAGAGAGAAAAGAAAACACCTTGTATTTCATTCTGTGGTTAGTGATACCACACTGGTAACCAACCCAGGCACAGACCAAGAAAGCCACACACAGTAGTAGCCCTTTGAATACAGCTGGTAAAATTCTCAGCATGAGACCAGCACATACAAGTTTTAGCAGGAGAAAAAAAAAAAAAAGGAATTTATATTACAGCCCAGTAGATTTTATCCTTGAAATAGAAGTCCAACAGACCACTATGTCTTAGGGTTCTTTCCATACCATACAAAAGAGGCCAGTTGATAACATCATTTATTTACCTAGCTATCATTTAGATACTAGGTGCTGGCCCGGGGCTAAGTCTATATTGGTGAGGCCTCTTCATACGCTTCTGTGAGCCACACACACTGAAAACAGAGCACTGCCATGATGGGTGCTGTGAAGACTGTGGTGAAGGAAGTCTGCATGGCCAGCGTCTGAACCTGATAACTTTTCTGGAGTGGTAATTGAGCTAAGACCTGACTATGGAATCCTGATGTTACACACAATAGCCCGTGACCCAGGTTTTGTGGTGCTGTGGATTGAACCCAGGACCTTGAGCACACTAGGCAAGCACTATACATCTCAACCATTAGGAGCCGACTATTAGCTGTAGTTAATGGTTTCAGTTATCTGAGACTGACTATAGTCTGAGAATATTAAATGAGAGATTCTAGAGATGGAGAATCCCTACGTTTGAGTAAAGGCATCTGAATGGGCCGACGGTTTCTGCATCCTGCTGCCCAGGACACACGAGGCACTCGAGCTCTATACACTAGTTACCTGTTAATCATTAGCATCCCCAGGGACCAGGTGGGGTCATCCTAATGTCACAGACGTTTGTGTTCAGGTCACCCTTACTTCATTTAATAATTTCCCAAGATCAAGAGCAGTGGTACTGACAATTCAGACAGCTCCCCATCCAAACTACAATCCTTTAAGTTAAAAATGAAGGCAGAATAAGATATTTTGATAGAAAAATGGCCATATTGATATTTTTAGAATAGTACCTACGATTATAATTGTTGTATCTTAGGCTATTACTATTAACCTCTGGCTGTGCCTAATTTATAAATAATCCATACCATAGTTACATATGTACAGAAAAATATAGTGTGCACTTGTTCGGTGCTGTCTGTGCTTTCTGGAATCCTCTGGAACCTTGGAGCAGTTCACCGTGGACAAGAGGGGTTCTGTGTTCTAAGGATGTGCTTTTGTCCTACCATATTTATCCTGTTTTGTATTTGTAAGGATTCTTTCACTGCTAGTGAGAGATCTCATCAGCCTTTAAATAAGTGTGTGTTTTCTCACATTAAAATACAACTCTCCTTTGACCTCTTCTCCATTTCAACCCTTTTTGTTTTTTCCTCCTTCCCTTCTCACCATGGAAGGGTTTTCTGAAGTCTCTGTTTCCATTTCTTCATTTTTATACTTAATTAGGAAAAAACAAAGCAAAACAAAAAGCCAGGCTTATCTCTTGTGTGCCCAGTTCAGTCTGGGTCACAGCTACACTGGAGCCGAAGACGGCTCTTCAAAGTCAGTGATGGCGCCAGCCACCTTAGTCCTTCTGCGTGGCCTTTCTGTGGCACTGAGCACAGTTGAAACTCTCCTTGGAACATTCTTTCCATGATGCTATGCTGTCCAGTTCCCCCGTTCATCTTTTGAGTTGGCTAGAGATGCCAGAGGTGCCGAAGCCTGTTTGGGCGCTCTCCCCTCCCCATCCAACACACTGAAGGTGCGTGGTGGACAGTGCCCGGAGATGACTCTCGACGCTCCCCTGGCTCTGCAGTAGTGCCTGTCAGACAGGTAGCTAGCTGCCTGTCACAACACTGCTCATCTTCACATGTTCACTTAAGACCAGTTACCAGGCGCCGAGCTGGGGCCAGGGACAACTTCTGTCTCTTTCATGGAATTTGAGCAGACAGTGAGTTCTTTACCGTCCCTGCCAACTGTGAGCAGATACACAAACAAACAGGCAAGCCAGAGAACACCACCAGCCTCAACGGCCTCTGATATTCCCCTCCAGCGCAGAGATCCACCCAGTTCCTTAAGTTTGAATCCTTAGGCTTAATCTTGATCCCTCCTTTTACTGGGGGAGTCCAGCCAGTGCCGTGTGACCCACGGTGGCGTGGCTGCTTGCCCTGCCTACTGTGGATCTTACTACGTTGTATCTGGGACTCCCCCTTCACTGCTAATCCCATCGCTTAACTTTCCTGCTACATTTATTGGTTCTGACTGCGTTCACTCTTGTCATCTGACAGCTCGCCGTGTGACCGCCAGCAGGGCTTTAGAAAATGTATTGTGGAGTTATTCCGTCTCAGTTTAAAAACAGTATTTATTCATTTTTCTGTATGTGGTGTATGCGTATGTGCACATGCATATACGTATGCATAGTCACTCAAGCCAAAGGCCGCCATTGTGTGATAGCCTTCGCTACTCTCCAGCATATCTTTTGAGGCAGGGTCCTTATCCAACCTGAAGCTTGGCGGATTTGATCTTGAGTTCCTGGGATCTTCCTATCTCTTCTTCCCCAGTGGTGAGGTCATGGGTGTATGCCGTCATATGTGGGCTCCACATGGGTTCTGGGGATCTATACCCAGGCCACCATGTGTGTGAGCGAGCGAGCGGCCATCCTTTCAGTCTCCTGTTTCAGTTTTATTGTCATCAAATGATTATCTTTTGTCACAGCATTGTTTTGAGGATAGAAAGGTTTGTATGTACACAGTACTTAGGAAGTGTGAGACACTTAAGTCCTTAGTGTACAAAGTCTGAGACTTTGTATAGTTGCACATTTGACCAAGTAAACTGTATAAGACAGAGTTTATTAGTAATGGGTTTGAATTGGGCAATTAATAGCTTGTTGAGACTTAATTATGCTGTATAAATTCACAGTAAAATCTTCAGCTACTACAGTATGTAACCTTATTATGTATGCTTTTTTTCTCCTTAATTAAAAGGCTAAGAAGCACCAGGCCTTCCTAGTGGAGACATGCGAGAATAACGTGAAAGAACTGGAATCCATCTTGGGCAGCTTTAGCGTGTCAGCGCAGTGGACATCAGGTTAGTGGAAGGTATAAAGTGACAGATGCATCTGTCAGTGCTCCGAAGTCACTCCAGTCTGGGAATTCTGCAGATGCCTCTGACAGTCCCTCATCTCTACAGGCTTTGATTTGATGACATGATGAGAGCGGTTCTCACAGCAGTCAGCTGGCCCGGCAGCCTGGGAAAGGGTGACGGAGTGCGGGCCTGCTGCTGTCCTCTCAGACTTGATTTACAAGTGTTGAAGTCTGTGTGGTTGGACAGACAAGGGCTTTCTTGCTGTGTTCTGAATCCAACCGAGAGAAGAGTCCGTACAGTATACCTGCGAGGGGAGCAGATGTTTCCATCAGACGGAGCCAAGTTCTGAGACAACCTTCAGCAACTTAAAGGTCATGCATTCCAAAGGTTATGCAGGACACAGGCTGCAGGAGTGCCTGCTCTACACCGTTGCTTCCCGAGCCTGTTTCCATGTATGCGCTCAGGAGATAATAGTGCTCAGCTAAATTATTTTTGATTTAATATTAACCCACTTTAACATACTGACTTACAATACTGGGTAGAAATGCTTTGGGAACTAGCTAATAAACCATGTTTACCAAATCTACTTTCTTAATTTGTTTTTGTGGTTTTGCATCATATATGCTTACAGTGGCTTTAAGTTGAAACTTTTATTTTTCTGTTTTCTTTTGCCACAATTTTTAGTTGTTCTTATGATGTGATTATGTTTTTGAGGACATAAAATTAATCCCCTTATACATATATTTGAAGGTAATTGCAAGTGGTTTGGCAAGGGATTTTGTTGTTGTTGTTGTTGGAAGGGCAGGTTTTAAGATAGGGTTCTTTGTGTAGCCCAGACTGTTATAGAACTTTCTCTGCAGACCAGGCTGGCTCTAAACTCAGAGATCCACTAGTCCCTGCTGCCTGATTGAAGGCATGGGACACCCCGACCTGGAAAGAAGGAAGTGCTTTAGGAAATGGAATTTTCGGGAAGTTTGTTGCCCTGGAGCCAGTGGAAGGATCTGACCGGAGCCCGCGCCCGCGCTCTGGCTCAGGGCCTGCGGGCCTGCAGCCGCTGACACGCGGTGTGCACTGGTGTGTCTGTAGTCTGTATAGTTCATGCTTTTTAGCTGTGATTTTATTAAGTCTACATATAACTTTCATTCTTACTTTTAATAATGATTTAAAATAAAAATTATGGGGTTTGGAGAGATGGCTTAGAGACTAAGAGCCTTGTCTGCTCTTCCAGAAGACTTAGGTTCAGTTCCCTGCAATCACATGGTGACCAGCAACTATCCTTGACTCCAGTTCTACTTATATACACACAGGAAAAGATACAGATATAATAGATAAATCTTAAAAGATACACACGCATGCACGCACCACGCCCCGCAGCATGTCAGTGGAAGTCAGAGGACAGCTTGTGTAATTTGAGTTCTTTCTACCATGTGGGTCCCGGGGATAGAACTCAGGTGGTGCTTTTCCTTCAAGCCATCTTGCTGGCGCCAGTATCTCTGTATTTTTAAACCTTAGCTTCTACACATGTGTACTCATGTTATGGGGATACGTTGCCAGGAGAGGATCGTGTCCTCCGCTAATGGTTCTTAGGTTGGTCTAGAGGCATTGCTGTTTCAGTATTTGGTGACAACCATTTGCCCTTGGTCGTGGTGGGCCCATTCTCCTCTGGTGAATGTTTTGCCTTGTGCTTTGTAAAGCTGACCTCCACCATTTGGGCTCCTTTGCCTTCGGCTTCTCATTAAGTGTGGACAGTGGGTTCCAATAGGAGATTTAAGAGGGTGGGAGGAGAAAGTCAGGACATGCTCAGTTTGGGTCCATCCGTAAAGTAGCTTCTCCTTCACTACCTGGTAGATCCTGTTTCATAGGTGACTCTTGACAGACTGAGGTGACAGTGTACCGTCCTCTTGACCCTTTAGGCTTGGGTGTAGAGCTCGTTTTGCATTGTCATGATGTGTTTATTGTTGACTCTGTGTTTGCCTGCCTTCCTGTCAATCGTCCCTTTAATAGATTCTCCTCTGATGAGCTGTTGTGAGGGAACCACTTCCCACAGACTCACATTCCTACTTAGGACCCGTCTCATCCTTGTGTTGTTACTACAGTAGATTCTGTTTCAACTTATCCTACTTCAGGTTGGATCGCTGTTGCTTATTTTCTTCAATCTGCTTTTATCCTTTATATATTTTTAGCTGCAAGTTTATCAAATCATTACATAGCCTTTGTTTTTTATTTAAATATTCAACATTAAAACGAAGTAGTTGCTTATTAGATATTGAGCTGTTCTCAGTAATTGATGTCAAATACTAGGCAATTCTGTTGTTTAATTAAAGTGAAATGATTGAAGATAATCATTATGAGTTACTCATAGTCCAGCTCTGACAGTAGTTGCTCAGCGTTTGGGTTTTGTGGTTGCGTGTATTCGGAAGCTTTCTAAAGTGAGTGTAACCCATGAGTCTGTCTTCAGACAGCAGACGGTCGGTGTTTGAGTCCGTCTAGGAGACCGTAGGACTTTATGTACACAGAGCATTACCTTTATTTTCTCACCAGCGTGGCACTTGCACCTCATTTCCTGAGGTCTCCGGCACCGCTCTGCCTGAGCACTGCTCTCCGTGCTCCCATCCGTGCACTCTTTCAGTCCTCTTTCTTGACTGTCAGGATGATGAGTGAACACGGAAGCTCTAAACTTTCAATTAGAAGACGAGTCGGTCTCGGGGCTCCCAACCTGTAGCACCCTAACTCTGGTTAATAATAGTCCACTGTATATTATATTACAAAGTCGTGAGGAGACTAGATGCTAATGTGTCCTCACTGCCTTCCCCTGCCCTCAAAGTAGTCATTGTATGTAATGATGGATGTGTTAATTAACTCGATTGTGAGACTCACTTCACAGTGTGAATATACAACAAAACATTCATTGCCTGAACTCATAGTCAACTGTTCTTCAATAAGGCTGGACGAGAACAGCAGGAAAACTCGCGAGAGCATGGGTTTCCTTTGCTCCAAACTGCCCAGGCTCTGCATATCGTGTAGAAGCCGAGTCCTAGCAGTGATGAGTGTCTGTCTCTCTCATCTGCTGACCTCACTCTGTTAATCCCCCTGCCTGGGTTCTGGTCCTCTGTCTTCCTATTTGCTCTTGAACACACCGAGCATTCTCTTGTCTTAGGTCTTTACGATGGACATTCTTTCTAGATGGAGGACTGCTGCTGCTGCTGCTGCTGCTGCTGCTGCTGCTGTTGCTGCTGCTGCTGCTGCTGCTTCCGTGGTGTATACCTTGTAGCCCCTCCTCCTGTCCTCGAGCCTGTCTTCAAGTGTCCCGGAAACTTACCCACTGCGTATTCTCGTGTGTTCTGCTTCACCTCCATTCTCCTTCCCCTGATGGAGATTTCTTTGTGTGTGCCAGAGCACTTACTATTGTCACACACTTGTGACACACTCTTTAGTGCATTTCTTACCACGTCTAAGTCGTCTAGATTCACTAATGTATAGGGTAGAATGTGGTATAAAGTAGTCACTTGGAAGCTAATGACTATGACTAAAAACATGCATGAAATACAACAATGCTGAAGTCTGTTTAAATCTTTTTTTTTTTTTTTTTTGAGACAGGGTTTCCCTGTATAGCCCTGGCTGTCCTGGCACTCACTCTGTAGACCAGGCTGGCCTCGAACTCAGAAATCCGCTTGCCTCTGCCTCCCAAGTGCTAGGATTACAGGCGTGCGCCACCACCGCCCGGCTGTCTGTTTAAATCTTTTAATTTTTGTTTTGTTTTAGTCAGGGTCTTCCTACATAGCCCTGGATGGCCTCGAACTTGCTATGCAGACCAGGTGGGCTTCGAACTCACAGAGGTCTGCCTGCCTCTGCTTCCTGAGTGCTGGGTTTACAGGTGAACATCAGCATGGCTGGCTTTGTTTACATCTTAATTTCTGTAGTTATCAGTGTAGTCATGAAGTATGCTAAATTATGGTGGTCTCTGGGAGCTTGTGGTGGTCACCAGAAAGACTGACTTTGGGTGGGGCAGATGTGCAGTTCTTTATGTAGTGTAGAAATTTCTCAGTGATTGCTTACTTTGTCAGACAAGACAACCGCTTTGTGCGCAGGCAGGCGTAGGCAGGGCCATGTATCTCCTGTGTTTTCTACCTGCTGTGTATACTGAAGCTGCACTGCTTAAATCCCCTTGCTGGGGGCTTGGGGGGGGGTGTCAGTTTCTGCTTTGAGCCCATGTCGTCTTCTGCCTCTAATATAATATTTCTTCTAACACATGTTCACTGTACTCTAAAGCTGGCAGACATCAGACTGTGAATGTTGATGAAATTTTCCTTGTGGTTCAGTCTTGAATCTTTACTTATAGTGGACTTTCCTTTAGCTTTTCTGTCCTTGAATTTGTAATACTGTAGAAATACTGTTTTTTTTTTCTTCTACTTGAATAGACTAAAGAACCCATGGAAATAATAGCCACAGGGGAATGGAGCCGTGGTTCAGCAGTTCAGAGCTCTGGCTGCTCTTCTACAGAACAAGGGTTTGATTCCTAATACCCATGTGGCAGTGTATAGCTGTCTGGAGCTGCAGGTCCAGTGGATCTGATGCCCTCTTGTGGCTTCCATTGGCACTACATTCATGAGACATGCATTCATTTATTCACAGACAGACAGACAGACAGACACACACACACATACACGCGCGCACAGAGTTGGATGGTTTTAGGTATGTAAATGTTGTTTAATAATAAATTGGGCAGTCTCTAGGAGTCCTTTTAGGAAAGTCAGGAAAACAACCTGGACTTTTCTTTTCTCTTCCTTGATTTCTTTCAAACAGAGGTATTTCCCAGGCCTAATGTGACTTTGGAATTTTGATTATTCTTGTGAACATTGTTGGAGGTGCTGCAGCTGGAGATTCTTGGGTTGCAGAGGCTGAGGGCGGCTGTGGGAGCAGCATTCCGTGTTCCAGCTGTGCTGTTCCAGCCGATGTTTCCTTTCCTTCAGTCTCCTGGTTCATTGAGGATACTAACAGAATTCTCAATTAATAATTCTCATAGATTTAGTTCATGAAATCCTATGGAGTGATTTTGCTAAGAGTAATATCCCTGTAATATTCCACATCTGTGTAAATACATGAAACATACTATAGAAGTATATGGTTACATATATTATTGACTTTTCCTAATACAAAGAATGTCCACAGATGTCAGAATACTTTGTTTCAGATGTGTACCTTGTTTAAAGGCCAAAGATAGAAGCCATTTTTCTTACTTCATCTCTTCACAGTGTGTTAGAGTTAGCGAGTGGTTGTAATAATTATGGGGTACTCAACGCTACGATAATCGTAGGGTACTCAACTCTATAATAATTGCTCTTCGCTCCAGCAGCCTCCTGTGCGCTTGTCTTCCTGTGGTCAGATTGCCCTGCCTTCTCTCCTGTTCACAGCGCTCACCAGTTTTCACTTGGCAGCTGTAGGGATTTCACTGAGAAATGCCTCCCTGTGGTCTGTGTGTTTGCAAACTTGGGGAGCTGTTTGGAGAGGCCATGTGACCTGGAGGGGGTGAGTGTAGCTGGAGGAAGTACACCTCCGGGGTGGGCTTTGAGCTTTAGTGTTGAGCCCCACTTCCTGTTCCGGGTGGGCTTTGAGCTTTAGTGTCTAGCCCCACTTCCTGTTCTGGGTGGGCTTTGAGCTTTAGTGTCTCTAGCCCCACTTCCTGTTCCGGGTGGGCTTTGAGCTTTAGTGTCTCTAGCCCCACTTCCTGTTCAGGGTGGGCTTTGAGCTTTAGTGTCTCTAGCCCCACTTCCTGTTATCTTTGATCCCTGGTGCAGATGAAGATGTGACCAGCCGGCTTCCTGCTTACACGGCCATACTGTCACGCTGCCATGCTTTTCCTGACTGTTGCCCTTTCTTCCCAGTTGTGATGGTCTCCATCTTAAGCCAGAGCAATCCCCTTCTTCCTTGCTCTGGTTTTATGACGACAGAAGAGTACCTAGTCCAGCGGTTGTACCATGCTTCATAGGCTCTCAGAAATGACTCTTGGTTCTTGTTCACTGTAATGTTCTAAATACACTTTGCTCTCTCTGTTTTCTTGTTCCTTTTCCATAGATGTAAATTATATTCAATCAAAGTAAATGACTTTTTTGCTTCATTCTATTTTTGTTAAGTTGGTTTTGTTTAACTTTTAAATTACAGAGCTTATAGTACTTCAGAAAGAAAATATTTACACAGTTAAAAAATTCTAAATATTAAGCATGACTCAGTACTTATTTATGTTTTATAAAGCAAGCATATGGCTATTTATGATTTTTTTTTTTTGAGATAGGGTTTCTCTGGGTAACCCTGGCTGTCCTGGAACCATCTTCAACTATCTTGGTAAACCATGCTGGCCTCAAACTCACAGTGATCCACTCACTTCTGCCTCCCAAGTGTTGGAGTTAAAGGTGTGCACCACCACTACCTGGCTGGTTATTTATGTTTTTGTTTTTGTTTTTTTTTTTTTGATTTTTTGAGACAGGGTTTCTCTGTGTGGCTCCGGCGGCTGTTCTGGAAGTCACTCTGTAGACCAGGCTGGCCTCAAACTCAGAAATCCGCCTGCCTCTGCCTCCCAAGTGCTGGGATTAAAGGCGTGCACCACCACTGCCCAGCTGTTTATTTTTATTTTTATTTTTTTTAAAGAATTGTATTTTAAGTAATACTTGCTGATAAAATGGCCCTAGTTTTATGCATATGAATGTATAAAAAAGTTGAAGACATTCAGTAGTACTGGAAACCAGAGAAATATTTAGCCTACATTTTATATGTGTATTAATAAATGTATCAGAGCGCTCTCATTCCCTCTCTCTCTCTCTCTCTCTCTCTCTCTTTCTCTCTCTCTCTCTCTCTCTCTCTCTCTCACACACACACACACACACACACACACACACACAGAGTCATACACACATGCTCAAAGTTCAGTCATCTTCCCTGTGTGTTATCTCCTTGACGGTACACCTATCCTGCTCACCATTGCACTGCCCAGCTCATGAGCTGGAGGATCTGATTAAAGGTCCAGGGAGGAAGGTCACTGTCTCCTGACTGGATGCTTCTGCTACTGAGTTATATAAGATGGGAAGCCGAGCAGGCCCTGGGGAGCGAGCCAATAGGCAGAGTTCCTCCCTACCCTTCGTCTGCTGCGGTTCTGCCTCCAGGCTCTCAGGTTGAGTTCCTTTTCTGACCGCCTCCCCCCCACCCTCCCCAGTGCTGGAGCGTGACCCGGAAGCTGGGAGCTGAAACAATGTGTTCCTCCTCAGGTTGCTTTTGGCTGTAGTGTTTACACAGCCACAGAGGAACAAACGAGGGCAGCGCTGCTTTCGGACTCGTTGGAATCATTGGAATCTTTTCTCCATCTTTCTTACTCTGTTCCCATCTATAGTATATTACAGTTTCCTTCCGCCTTCCATTACATCTTTATTTGCATTTTGAGCCTTAGTCACTCTGTGCGGTGCTGGCTGGCCTGGCACTCTATGTAGACCAAATTAGACTTCCACTCACAGAGGTCGGCTTGCCTTTCCCAAATGATGGCATTATAGGCATGCGCTACCAAGCCTGGCGTCATTAACATTCTTAATGCCCGGATGTAGGATTAGGCTTTCTGTGGTGTTTTCTGTATATTAGATATGCTCCTTCTTACTGCTGTTTCCCCCTTGATAGTAAACACCAGCTTCCCTGGTCCAGAAAGAACTCTCTTTGTTCCCGTGTCCCTGCCGTGTGTTCCTGCAGGGAGACTAGGTAGCAGTCAGATCAGCAGTGTGAATGGAACTGTTGCTGTAGTTTGATCTTGTGGCTGTTCTTCCTTGAGAATTAAGAATTAAAGCAGCCAAGCCTGTGGTCTGGGAAGGGAAGCAGACCCTTCCCTCTTGCATCATGAAGAGCAGGAGTGAGGTGACCAGTGTTGTTTCTAGTGTTTGATGCCAGGACCCCGCATCCTGACCGTGAGAGAAGCAACCCCATGGCCAGATTGCTGGTTCAGAGTATATTGCTTCCTGGAGGGTCTTAGCCTCATACAGAAAATGCTGCCATCCGTCTGACTCCGTGAGTTTTCAGATTGCCACTTGACTAATTTTTTGTGTGTTTGCCAGATACTCCAGAGTGATGGCAACAGTAAGAACAGCAACTTCTATGAAAACTAACCATTTTTCCCATTTATTACATTTTAAAACGAGTTCTCTGTTTTGAAGTAATGATGCTCGGATGTAAATTTTCAAAAAGTGATCTCATCGGAAATATTATGGTCAGGGAAGGAAAAATTATTCACATATATCTTGGTAAGAGCAAAACACTGTCCATTTCATGGTGGAGATGACTCAACATCATTTTGTTACTACTTGGTAGTGGGCTGATGCACAATATGTTTACACTGGTATCATTCAGCTTGTGTTTGTTGATTCACTTGATAAATATTTGCCAAAAAATTTTGGTGTACTCAATGCATGATGTCCTGGGACAGACCCTCTGTTTGTCTTTGCTGTTGATAACTTGGTACTTAGTAGGGGTTGTAATCCAGTGAGCCTAGGTGAGTCAAATACACATTGTTGAGGTAGAGGATTACCTCCTTTTTTGTCGCCATGACTATTTTGTTCAGTTGAGCACGGACACAGGTATCAGGGGAAAGAAGCTGTTTTATATCCCTAGAATGCTTCCGTTTGTCTTTGTGATTGTTAAGGTCGTTCGCTAGTAAGCTGCGCTGGTTCGTGGCCTGTTGGAGAAGGCTGTCCACATACTCTTCCTTTGCAACTTGGTTACCATTTTTTAACCTTTGATTTTTTTCAGGTCTGACTGTTCAGCCAAGTACTTAGATACTGCTCATCAAATTGGCATATATTTATGTCTGTGCCCCTCTAGCTGCAAGGATGACAGTATTTACTAGATGTTCTGCCCAGACTTTTCTTGATTGTCTTTCAGAGTCATTCTCAAGTGGAGATACAGCCCTCGTAGCTGTCTACTTTTGAGTGGTGTCAGTGTAACATCAAAAACACTTTGAGGTTAATTTCCCCTCATTAGTCATCTGGTTAAGGAGAACTTTTCAAGCATCCAAAGTATGGTTTAGGAGAGTATAAATAATAATAATAATAATAATAATAATAATAATATCTATAGGGTTTGTATTACTTGCCCATGCAACTAACTTGTGTTTTCAGGATGAGGCCAAGACTGATCTTGTGTATACTACTTTACTTGATGACAGAGAAATTTATAGGTTGGTGAATCAGTCACCAACTGTTTTGCGATGGTCCATACTAGGTCACATGGCACATTGGTGGCCATGCCTTTTTTATCTGATGACCAGTAGCAAGTGCAAAGTTACCTCTTCAGGGGAGAATCGCTATCTTAGAGTATGAACTACTTTCCTCCAAGATCCTACAAGTTTCGTCTCTGCTTAACCATACTAATCAGAACTACTGATTTAGAAAAAACCTAATAGAACACCACATATAAGGTGCCTTCATGAGTGGAAAGTTGGTGAGTATTTTTATAGACTAGGTTATGGTGCAGAGCTAGCAATGATGTATTTCTAAAGCAGAGAAATGAAGATTTATCATTGTCCTGCCAGCTGAAAAAAATTGTTTTGGTTGCCCATAGTAGAGAGACAGAATGAGTTATTTCCAGCCACTGGAAATGCTGGCTCTAACACCAACAACAGAACCATGCCTCACTGCAGCTGCAGAAGTCGGTCTCCTTGTGGTTGCACGCACTCAGTACTGTGCTGTGTCCTCAGATCTGCCCCTATGCCTCACTGCTTCACACGGGCCAGTGGTGGTGATGTGGTAGGAACCACTACCCGCTTTCCAGGTTTTCTGATTGTGTGGTTTTAATTGCACATCAAGTCTCTGTCCGTTCGTGGCGCAGGGATTATTGGTGAGAGCAGCTTCCCTTTGCCTCCTTCCCTTCCCGACCCTCCCTCCCCTCGTCCACCTTCCCTTGCTGTCTCCCTCCTTTCTTATAAGGTTGTGTCATATTAAGGATAGTCATTCACTTTATAATGGGTAGTGGTAGAACAATAAAGCATAATTTATACTTGAAGGAAACCTTATTGTGTCAATCTTTTCTAGGCATATTTAATTTATGTAATATGTAAATGTGTGCATGGGTCAGTAAAGAGAGAGCATATTGACCCATAAATGTTCATATTTTGATGATTTTATTCCTGTGAATTCCTGAGAGTAAGTTTTGTCCCTAAAATATAGCAGATTTTCAGTATGTTTTTGAATGATTTATTTACAGCCAATTTTGTGCAGTGGCAAAATTATGCCTATTTTAATTTTGTGTAAGCGATCAGTTTATAAACATATTCAGTATGACTGTCAATCAGGGCCGCCACAGGAGACATCCGTGTTTGGTCCATGCTGCTGCTGGAGGTTGATGACCAGGGTCAGTGCTGCCGCTGGAGGCTGTGTTGATGTTCATGGTCCTTACTACCGCCGGAGGCTGTGCTGGGCCTGTGGGCCATGCTGCCTGCCCCTGGCTGCTGTTGGCAGGGTGGCATCTTTTGCAGTGGCATCAATGACTCATAACTGAGGAGAGACACTGAAGGCTGCTGTGCCAACCCTCCTTCCAATAAACAGTCCAGACATGAAGCTGTTGAAGAGAGGCCTTTAAAATTGTGATAAGGATACTGAAATGTAGCTGGTGGCTTCTGGGAGGGGCTGGGGAAGGACTCAGTTTTCTGTGTGGGACTGGGAGTCTGATATGCTTCAGTGAGTGTGTGGGAAACACAAATTGGACTTGATATACTTTTCTTCTTCTTGGCGGGGAGGGCCCGCGAGTGGGAGGGTGGCCCTGGGGGGGGTGGGAATCAAGCGTGGTCAGGGTACATGGTGAGAGATTCCACTAATAATTGAGAAAATGCTGTGCTGGAGAAAACGTGCAATGAATCATCTTCCCATCTCAGAGCGAGTCCTAGCCGAGCCTTCTGTCTGCTCTTGAGGCTCAGCCTGTCCGTTTTTTCTGTTTAGAGTAAGTGTTGCTTCACATTACTTTTTAAGTTGAATATTTTGGCTTTACTTAAGAAAATATAACTTGTCTTTATAATGAAGATAGCATCTATGCATACTTTGCTAAGTGTCTTAACTTTATTAATATTTTCTCTAAATTAAAGCCATAAATATCAGCAGTATTCCGAGATGAATAAAGTAGATTTATCTCTGACTGAGAACTCTCTTGCCATCTTCTCTTTACTCTTGCCTTCTTTCCTGTCCCCTGTGAGGTCCTGTTCTTCTTTCTGCACAGCTGTGTGTGAGAACAGTTTAGTTTTCTTCTGTGGGGATGGGGGGATGTGGGTGCTTCATCTGGAGAAGCCAGGGGACCTAGGCCTTCCTCAGCCACCTTCTCCTTCCTTCCTGCCCTGGGGCCTCTGACAAATGGCCACTACCTGCCCTTAGTCTGCCCTTCAGCCCTTCAGTCAAGTGTCTCTGCACTTGACTACTTGAGAAATGGATGGATGATGTCAATCAGTGTATAGCCCCTCCCCCTCTGACTGCACTGTGCACATCATATCACACTACCCTGACCTTTCTCACTTCCGAATGTCTAGTGCCCGAAGTTAATACTCAGTGGGGATTCGGTTATGTGAATGAGCAAACCACAAAACATGTATTTCAAATTCTTCTTTTATTTATTTTTATTTTTAAAGACAAAGCCTCACTATTTAGTCCTGGCTAGCCTTAAACTCACTTTGTAGACTAGGCTGGCCTTCAACTCACAGAAATCTGTCTGCCTGCCTCCTCAGTGCTGGGATTAAAGGCATGTGCTACTATGCCTACCTCACAAATGCTTCTTTAACAGTTTTCCTTTAATGAAAATGTTTATCATATAGTGAAATAGTTGGATTATAAAGTATGGAGAGAAAAATACATTTTGCCTAAATATTTTCAGACTAAATTTGATACTTTTTTAAAAATATTAAAGAATGGTAAATAAAAATCAGCTTAATGTGGTATTACTTTTTATTCTTTTGACATAGTATTTGGAATTATACTTGACCATGTAACCTTGATTGGCCTCATTGATTTGACTTATGTTCCAACTATAGTAAAGTGGTTTGAGGATATAATATGGAAAGATTAATATTTTTATAATAAATATAAGCTATGAGGATTTTCTTCAAAACATGGTATGAGCTATGTGTTTAGTAGCATTTTTATTGTTTATTTAAAATTACAATTTGAAAATTTTAGTTATTAAAGATTATTTCTAAGCGTAGTAGGAAATGGTATATTCCTGATTGAGAAATTAGTGTTTAAGCAAAATAGTTTATTGTAAAATGCCTAACTGATCATAAACAGAGACAGTAAATATATGTAATTCCTCTAAACAATGCTCGTAGAGATGATTGAATTGTTAGATTATAGCTGTACACATCCCTGCTGTTGCTTAGGTGATATGGGGGAAGAGCAGTGTCTTGAACTTACTATATTATGAGTTTTAGTTTGGTCATTTATTTAGAGACAGTATCGGGACTTGGCTGGGCAGCCATGTGCCTAGAGAATAAATTTCTGTTCAATGTTTCACGTCTTTTTGGCTCTCTTACTAATTGTAACGTCTCTGTTACTGTTTGCTTAGCTTTTGCGCCTATGTGACTTTAAGGGTGTGTTTTCATCCCATACTTTTCTCCAGGCATCCACAAGGACAAAGATAAGCCTCCCAGCTTCTCTGTCGTCCTTGAGACTTTGAGGCGGACCTTGACAGATTACCAGAACAAGCTGGAAGATGCGTCTAATGAGGTAACACTGGGCTGTTTGGCTCCACACACGGCCTTCAGGCTGTACCAGTATGCAGCCCTTGCTTGTTACAAAGGTCAAAAAGATTGGGGATGTTGAATTGACAGCTTCACAGATACAGAAATAATAAACCCTTGTCACCGTTCTTTCTTCAAGTGTGGCCTAAAGTAGTGTCTCACTCCCATTTTTAATTCTGCAGACACACAATGAAAGGATCCTGTCACTTGGCCTGAGTAACTTATCTGTGCAGAGAATTTACGTGAAACGCTCTTCATTTAAATGTCAGCACGTTTACGATCTGTGGGTAGCTTGGAGAATTTAGGTTTCATTAAGAGTTTAACGGTTTCTAAACCACAGAAATCTTAATAAAAAACAGAAATTAATTTTTGTGCTCTAAAGGGAATTAAGTGTTGTTAGAAGTTTTTAAAAACAAATATCTGTTTGATGTAGACTGAAAGCTGTTAATTTGCAGATTAAAAAGGCTCATGCTTCTGTTTGTCATCTCATTTGTATTGTTTAATATGTGAACTAATAATTTTCTTGGGTATTAAACTATTTTATGAATGCATGCTTTAAAAATTGAAGAGTTTGTCTAGATATTTCTTGTCAAATTAGCATATGTAGTAACTACATCAGTTAGGAAACAACAGATCTTTGTATAGCCATAGCTATGCAAGTCACATAGCTTAGAGTTAATCTCTTTGTTTTATGTAACTCAAAACCTGGAGATTCACTTTGTATACTATATTGGTAGAAGCTGATTTTATTTTAGGTGTGCAGGGTGGACAAAGAAGACTGTTTTTAAAACACCTTCTATAATTGTTCACAAGAAAAAAGTGACCATTAAATTAATTAAATTCTTTGAAGCCCAAACATTTCTAAGTCTTTCCTAGAGAGACAAGACAACCTGGATTGTTAGTAGTTTTGAAGTTCTTCTGAGGCCTAGGCCTGGAAGCTGCGGGGTAACTAGGAACATTACCCACAGCGAATTGTTATTTGGGAGGATGAATGTCACATGATCCTCAGCACAGTTGAAAAGTCGACTCAGCAGGCTTTGGCTTAGCAATGTGCTTTGTTGTGAACCAGTGCCAGAGACAGCAGTGGGGAGACCAAGGGGGTGGCCGCAAAGAAAGCAAAAGGAGCAGCCTGACAGAAAGAAGAATGAACTGTCAAAGAAAATAAATCACAGGCGGAGCAGGACCAACTGATGACCTGCCACAGCCTTCCCAGTAGGACTGCCAGCGACTGACCCCGAAGCTGTCATGCGGAGTGAGGGACCAGCGAACACCCTCCTGATGTAAAACAGCAGTCTCCTGACTGTTCTCTCTTCTTCCCTCAGAGCTGCCACTGCTCCTGGCACGCAGTCCAGTAGGATTTTAAGACTAAAGCTATGTTTACAGTAAGAATGAAATTCTTTTATCTAGATGCAGGCCCAATAAGGACATCCCTGGCGTTTTAAGGCCGAATGCTCTTTGCAGCCAGGTGGGCCTGTGGCAGCAACTGCCTAGCCTGTAGCGGAAGAAGGGTTGCGCCCACTACTCAATCACGGCTGGAACAGTTATGCCTAAGCAATCGCACAGCAAGCGTTTGAATGTTAGCTTTTGGGCCACTCCTTGCAGAAATGTCAAAAAACTATTTTTCTTTCATCAGCTAAACAACATAAATGATGCCAAGGAAAAGACATCCAACGAACTCGATTCTACCAAACAAAAGATTGAGTCTCACATTAAAAATATAAAGGTATTGCAATTCAAGATAACTTTTTCTTTTGTTAAGAGACGATTATAAAGGGATTATTTTAGAGATACCTGAAAATAAAGCTTCCATTTTCAAAGTATTTTTGAATGCACATTTATATTTACAAAACATCATACTGTTTTAGTTAAAGGAAAACTTTATTTCCCTGATGTGATTATAATGTTACAGACTAAAGTGCTTTGAGATTGAAGAATGCCCTGCTTGATAAGTACTGAACACACACTGTGCCTGCATCAGAGTGTCAGTTTCTGTCCCTTCTGGGTAGAGCCATTGTTTGTAGTACATCCTGCCTGGTTAATGGGCTGAGACCACAGGTGGCTACGGCTCAGGAAAATAGTTGATTTTATTTTCTGTGTTAGTTTTGGCTAGAGTTGCAAAATTTGAGTTTCCCAGTATTCATTGAGCCTGAGTTTCTAATGGACTGTTTGATAGCATAGTTTAGTAGAAATTTAGGTCTCACTGTTCAGATTTTTTTTTTTATCAGTATTAGTATTGGAATGTCATATGGAGAGTATATATGTCCTTATATTAAATAAAGGTAAAGAGATTTGTGGTTTTCCGTGTTACTTAAGTATTATTAAAGTTTTAATTCTTTTTAATTTTAAAGTATCCTTTTAAAATAATAAATTGAAAGGAAAACTTATTTTAAGTAACTTTTAGGAATAAGCAGTTTTAGTAAAATGTAAATATGCGTTTAGACATTACAATTTTCTAATTTTGAATGAAAACGTTCCACTTGGAAGATAGGTTCTGTAACTACCCTAAACGTTTAGCAAATGGTGGTTATTTCACACTAGTGTCTTGAAGGTTCTCACCATGCGTTAGTTACTCGTGTGCCTCTCGCATTCTGCCATCCCTACGGTCTCTACTCGGTGTCTCTGCAGGAGCTGCAGGATAAGCTGGCCGAGACCCATAAGGAGCTGAGCCACCTGCGGGCCAAGTGCGCAGACCGGGAGGCGCTCATAGCCTCGCTGAAGGTGGAGCTGCAGAACGTGCTGCACTGCTGGGAGAAGGAGAAGGCCTGTGCCGCGCAGTGCGAGGGCGAGCTGCAGAAGCTGTCGCAGGCCTTCCAGAAGGACGCCGAGGTATCGCCCAGTCAGAGGGGAGCTTGGACGGCCGTGCCCGGGCCTCAGCCGTGTGCACTGCCCGCCCCAGTGATCAGTGTTACCCGTACTGGATTTCATTTAAAAAAAAATGCTCCGAGTGTCACATTTTGAAATGTCCCTCGCAGCTGCAGAATCACTTCCTGCTCTGTGAGAAACGACAGCGGCCTAGTTCAGCCCTCATGTCTACTTTCTTCCCTGCTCGATCTGTCGTTTCTCACGATGCCATGTTCCTTACTGGCCGTCAAGGGTGGCCTGCTTGCCAGTAACAACATCGCTTTTTGATTAGAGTCATCCCACAGCTTGGCTTGATGGGAAGAACTTTTGTGTAACCAAGTAGATTTGGACTTGGGTCCTGGGTTTTGTGTTTACACCAAGCATGGCGGTGGTCAAGCCCTGTAGGTTTGTTGCCCCATGCCTCAGTTTCCATAATTGTAAAACAAGACTAACATCTCCAGACAGCCTCCTTTTCCTTTATAATTATGAGATACTAAGGAAAATTGGGAAAACTCAGTTACCTATCTATCCATCTTTATTTATTAGTAACCTATTAAAATTATGTTGAGATTTATTTATTTTTATTTTTATGCCTATGGGCATTTTGCCTGCATGTGTGCCATTCACCATGTGGATGTCTGATGCCCACAGAGGCCAGAAGAGGGTATGAGAACCTTATACCCTATCTCGCTATAGACTTTTGCAAGCCAACATGCTGGTGCTGGGATTTGAACCCGTGTCCTGTGCAAGAGCAGTAAGTGTGCGTAAGTGCTCAGTTGTCTCCTCAGTCCTATCAGTGACTTCTTAAAATATGACAAAAATTTCATATTCTGTATGAGCCTGTTCTGAATATAGTTTTCTTTTACTTCTGAGATAGTTGGTGGCTTTGTTTATCTAAATTCCTGCATTTGAATTCATTGCTTCAGCTAGTACAAGGCAGTGCCAAGAGAGTAAAAAGGAAACATTATTTCCAGTCTTCAAGTCTGGGATTTCAGTTGTGTCCACATGAAGGGGTTGGAGTTGTTGTGTATATCAGACAGTGATCAAAATAAGGGAAACTAGAGGCCTGACTGTGCTGTGACGTCAGTGTCCAGAGCGCTGTGGCTGGCTTCAGCAAGTGTGGAGTGACTGTCACTGTTATGATCTTCTCATGCCAAATGGATGACGACCGTGGCTGGGTTAACACAGCCCGAGTGGAAAACACTTCATGTGCCACAGCGGGCTGCTTTGAGTAGAGCTGTGGCCATTAGTAAAAGTGTGGAGGAGGACTTTAGTGCCCTAGAGTTAGACTGTGTCATTGTACTTGACCCGTTCTTTATACATTCCAACCCACTGAAAAGCGTAGACCGCATCTCTAACTCCTTAGGAAGGAACAATACCTAGTATATTTGTAGTAGCAGTTTTTCCTTTCCACCTCTTCCTCCTCCTCCTCCTCCTCCTCCTCCTCCTCCTCCTCCTCCTCCTCCTCCTCCTCCTCCTCTTCCTGACAGGGTCTCTACAGAGCTCAGGCTATCCTGGAACTCATTCTGTAGACCAGGTTGGCTCCAAAGTCAACAGAGATCTTCCTATCTCTGCCTCCTAAGTATTGGGACTAAAGGCATGTGCCACTCTGCACATCAATTTTTATTTCTTGGACCAGTGGGTGTTTTTTTGTATTTATTTGCTTAATTTTAATTTTAATTTTATTTTTAAATTACTATATCTGAAAAAATGAGATAGTATATAGGTGAATAAATGTTCTTTATTTTGAAATGTTTAGGAAAATGGTTGCTACAATTTCCAATAACAAAGCAAAACTTTTAATATACTTAGGGTTTTACTGCTGTGAACAGACACCATGACCAAGGCAACTCTCATAAAGTCCAACATTTAGTTGGGGCTGACTTACAGGTTCAGAGGTTCAGTCCATTATCATCAAGGCGTGAACATGGCAGCATCCAGGCAGGCACGGTGCAGGAGGAGCTGAGAGTTCTACATCTTCATCTGCAGGCTGCTAGCAGAATACTAGCTTCCAGGCAGCTAGGATGAGGGTCTTAAAGCCCATACCCACAGTCACACACCCACTCCAACAAGACCACACCTCCTAATAGTGCCACTCCCTGGGCTAAGCATATACAAACCATCACATATACTTACTATATTCAGTTTTTTAAAAATATACACTTTAATTTTCATTTTCTCCTAGTTTTTCTTCTTTCAAGATTTTTTTCCCTCTTGCTGATATATAGAGACGTTTAGAGGGAACTGATTTTATCTGCATAAGATGTTCATTTTACAGCATCACAGTTACTTCATCTTCTGAATTTCATATTTTGAGTTGAAATGTCTATAAAGATGTCATCTTAGTAACTAAATCCTCTAAGTGTGTTCAAGATAAGTCAGGGTCGTACTGGGTTCCAGAACAGAGTAAATATCCTAAGGCTGCTTCTGGTTTGGCAATGGATAGTTAATGATCATAATGACAATATGCTTTTAAGGGGCTTCCAGACAGGTTTCTAATTGGACAGTTTTGAAAATGTGTCCACTTTAAATTGCTCTGTTACTTTGTAATACTGAAACACCCATAGATGCCTAGTGTGCAATGTAAACCTCTAAGTGGGGGAAACAAATGGACCCTTCTTCTGTAGTTTTCATATCTCTGTGTGCTTCGCCTACGGGGGTTGGGATAGATTTTCTATATGTGATAAGCAGAGCCAAGTCTGTGGGGAGGAAGAAAGCTGTGTGATTGCAGACATGTAAGAACCTTGCCTTTCCCTAGAGAGGAAGAACTCTCTTATCTCCACGCCCTCTCATGACCTAACACCTGTTTCTAAGAATATAGGAAAATATAAAATTACTATATTGACTCCAAATGAAAGGTTCTTTTAATATAATTAACCCAGATACCATGTGTTACAGATAATAAGACTTAGACGTAAGCAGGTGCTCACCTCACCAGCAGGAGTAAGCTAGATCACAGGTCTGGTGTTCTGGCATTTAATTACACTTGTGTTTTGAATTCCAGTCTAAGAAGTGCCCAGTATATTATTTAATGCTTGTTTCTGAATGTGAGGAAAAAGGACTTCTAACTTTTGAGTATTTTCATTCTAGATTTTAAAATATAAATTCTTTACTATTTGTATTTGTACTATTTGTATTTGAAGTATTTTACTTCCTATGGTGTTTGTATTCAGGAGTTAACGAGTCCTCTTTTTTTTTTTTCCTTGCAGGAGAAGCTAACCTTCCTCCACACCTTGTACCAGCACTTGGTAGCAGGCTGTGTGCTCATAAAACAACCAGAAGGCATGCTGGATAAATTCTCTTGGCCTGAGCTTTGTGCAGTCTTGCAGGAGAATGTTGATGCCCTCATTGCGGACCTTAACAGGGCTAATGAGAAGGTAGCTGTCCTCAGGCACCAGGCACCTCCATTAAATCCAGTGACATTTGTCCACATCACAGTATCATTAAGAGAGGCTGACATTCATCTTATTTCAAAAAGAATTTGGATGTTAATAATTCAGTACCATTAATTATGGCTTGTCTACAGCTCGGTTTGATACCATTGCTGTGGGCATGTAAATGTGACTGAAGTCTGTATGAAGTCTCCAAGCTCCACTTTCTGTGCAGGACATGCTAATACTACTAGCCAGTATTAGCCACAGGGACCTAATTAAGAGAAAATAAATTAATCTTACTGATGAAGCAATTCAAAGAACTTAGTCATTTACATTAATAAACCAACTCTTTATGTTAGCATAAAATAGAAACAGGATGTAGTTATTCAAAAACATCATCTTAAAAGTCTTTGCTTAGGAAATATGAAGTGTTGTTTTAAAAGTACTTAGAACATTTTAAATTACATTTTGACTTGTTTCTTCAAATGCCGCAAACTATGTGAGAAAATGGCAACCAATGCTTGAGAAGGGGAAATGTATATGTTATCTCTGAAAACAGGAAACTTCACGGTTACTTTACCATTCTATAAGCCCAGGAATTCAGTCTTTCCGAAACAGGAAAAAAAAAAAATAAAGCCAGGCTCTTGCTGTAGAAAGTTAAGAGGTGTATCAGGTCATAGATGTTGCCATCTAAGATACTGTTTCTCCCCCCCCCCCCGGGGGGGGCTGTTGAACTGAACAGTACTGTATTTGTAACAAATACATTGTATTGTAATATCTGGATCTCAGTCACAGTAATGGTTGCTGTTAAGAGTTAAAAAAATATTTGTTGTATTAACAAAATGGTCCGACTTCAAGGTACATTCATATTATTGAGAATTCTATCTTTAGCATATTGAGAGTATAGCCCATGGCCTTGGGAGGTAGGTCTGAGAAGTGGGAGAATAAACTGTGAGGAACAGAGGGGCTGCTGGGACTGTGAGTCTGTGCGCAGTGGGTTAACACAAGCTGATAACTAAATTCAGTAAATTAAATAAATGCTTTGTGTCTCGGCAATGCTGTTTTTAGTCGTTGCTCATAGCTTCAGAACCTTGATTGGCATGCGTGTTAGAAGAGAAGGGTTTTCTTTTTAGTGTTTGTTAGTATGAAAACTGGGGTGATATTCTGCATTATTACATATAAAATGTATGTGCATTTATAAGTCTCATTTAAATAAGTATTTCTTTCTCACTGAGGGACACCTGAAATAGCCTGAGCTTTGGTTCTAGAAATAATAATGACTTTTTAAATTGTCTCTGTAAAATTGATAACAGTAAAAGCTACCTTATTAGAAGGAGGGAAAAATAAAATTCATTGTTTAGGTATAAAAATGATACCATTTTTTGCTAAACTGTCTAATTTACCCTCATAAGTTCTGGTTCTTACTTTATTTACACTTCAACTTAATATATTTATGTAATCTTAGGGGTGAAATATAGTGGAGATTGTAGGTCTGTTCTTGAGTCTGTCATCCACAGACGTGAAGCCGTGTCACAGTCTATACCTCATTTCCACTGATAGATAAATCACTTGGAGTATATCTGTAAAAACAAGTCCGATACAATGCGAGAGCTTCAGCAGACCCAGGAAGACACTTTCAACAAGGTGGCGGAACAGATCAAGGCCCAGGAGAGCTGCTGGCAGAAGCAAAAGAAGGAGCTGGAGTTGCAGTACTCAGAGCTCCTGCTGGAGGTGCAGAGACGGGCACAGGTAGGCTGCGCCGAGGGGCGCGGGGCCCACAGGGTGGGGGGGGGCCCACAGGGTCGGGGGGCATCCACCCGGGAGCAGCCGAGGAGCTCATTGAAACACTGGGAAATTCACAGAGATTAACAAAAGTAGTTTTTAAAAGGGCTGCTTTGTTTAACCATTCCCATTTTCTTCTCTCTTTGGACAAGGTTCCCTGTGTATCCCTGGCTGACTTGAGCCTCACAGAGAGCCTCTTTCCTCTGCCGGTGCTGGGATTAAAGGTGTGCACCAGCACACTTAAGATGATTTCCTTCAGCAGGGCGGTGGTGGCACATGCCTGTAATCCCCGCACTCTGGGAAGCAGAGGCAGGTGGATTTCTGAGATTGAGGCCAGCCTGGTCTACAGAGTGAGTTCCAGGACAGCCAGGGCTACACAGAGAAACCCTGTCTCAAAAAAAAATTTTTCCTTCAACTCTAAGCCAGTTTAAATGTTTCTGAAGACCTCATAGAACTTGCTTGAGTTATGATCATGCAAATACACATTATTCATTGTGCTACTTCTTATAGGTAGGGATGATAGCTAGCAATGGATAGATGGCAATAGTTTGCCCGGAGAAGATACACTTAACTACCTAAAACGTCTGCTCCCAATCAGATCCACATAGAAGACAAAATACACCTCATAGCTATTTTTCAGTAGGGCCTCAAATTGTAATTCTTGTTCTCATATAATGTTAGGAGGCACATTACCTGTTTCACTGCTGTGACATAGTACCTGAGCCCTTTTCTCTGTGTGTGTCTTTTTTAAGGATTTTCTGTTACTTGAGTTTGGAGACAGTTTTTTTTTTTTTTTTAACCATAACATGTTTGGTTAAATGAAGAAATTATAGATCTTTTATTTACTTTTAAAATAAAGCATTAGGAGGGCTGGTAAAATATCTGCATAAGTAAGTATCCTTATGTGCAGCTTATTCTATTTTGGGTGCTTCAGTTGAGGTATTACATAAGCTCATTTGGGGTTAAATGTGCTATGCTGACTTCCGGGTCGAGTGTGAAGTCCTGGGAGCTCATGAGCTGGGGGTTTACTTCCTTTTGATGGGCTTTGGGGAAGTGGTAGAGTCCTGTATGTTGCCACCTAGCAGATTAACTCTCTGCTGTCTGTGATGGCCTTATTGGGAGGTGGTGAAAAGCAGGAGGCGGAGCTGGTTGGAGGAAGTAGGTTACTGGGATATCCTGGAAGGAGTGTCTTGGCTCCCGCCCTTCTCTCTTTCTGTTTCCTGTACACCGTGAGGTGAACTGCCAAGTTTTCCTATCCTTGCCACACGTCATTGTGTTGTTTAGTAGTGACAGTCAAAAGTTCATGGGCTAGAGTAAATCCTTCCTGCCTTGTCCTTCCTCAGAGATCTTGTGGTAATGGTGAAAATCTCATATATCTCCTAATGTGAGAGGTGGAATTATAGTTGTAAAATAATTCTTAGGTGTTAGTTAGCTCTGCTTGCGAATAGAAAGCATAGGCCCTAAGTGAACTTAAGCATTTCTATGCAGATTTGAATTAGTCAACAAACTTATTTTCTGAAAGCAGCCATTTTTGTTTATTATATGCAGGTAGTATGATGTGCTTTCCATATTCAATCTGAAGGAAAAGCTCAGTGGAGGGAGCTCACAAGGGTACAATTTGATCCCCACAAGCCCCTGAGGCCTTCATAGTGCTGGCATTGTAAGTGTGGGCCTCCAAGCATGGCCGGTTTGGATTTTGGTTAATATAAGGACTCATGTAGTATTACTCGACCAAGACTTCAGACATTTCCATTATAGTAGAATGTTCTGTGCTCTCTGCCAGTCAGGTTTTAAAAATTATTTTATTTATTTATATTCTAGCTGTTGCCCCCTGGTCCCCCTCCCACAGTTTCTTATCCCATTCCTCCTCTTCCTTGCCTCTGAGAGGGTGTTCCCCGCCCCTGCCCCCCCCCCCCAGCCCCAGGAAACCTCAAGTCTCCTTGACTAGGCACATCTTCTCCTGCTGAGGCCAGCCCAGGCCGTCCTCTGCTGGGTATGTGCTGGGGGCCTTGGACCAGCCCGTGTATGCTGGTGTGTTAACGGCTCAGTCCCTGGGAGCTCCCTGGGTCTGGGTTAGTTGAGACTGCTGGTTTCCTACGGGGTTGCTCTCCACTTCAACCTCTTCAGTCCTGCCCCTAATTCAACCATAGGGGTGTCTGACTTCAGTTCAATGGTTGGGTGTAAGTATCTGTATCAGTTAGCTGCTGGTAGGGCCTCTTAGAGGGCAGCCATGCCAGGCTCCCATCTGTAAGGACATCATGGCATCAGTAATAGTGTCAGGCCTTGGTGCCCCCTTCTTCCATGAGATGGATCACAAGCTAGGCTGGTCATTGGACCTCTTTTCCTTAGTCTCTTCTCCATTTTGGTCCCTGCAGTTGTTTTAGATAGGAACAGTTAGTTCTGGGCCAGAGTTTTTGACTGTGGGTTGGTAACCCAGGTTTGAGGCCTTGTCTATCCACTGGAAGTGGACTTTGAATTCCCTCTCCCCAGTGTTATCTGCTGGTCATTTTTCACTGCATGGTAGCTATCATTCTACTCATCATTACTGATTGATTGCATAAGATTTTGAATATTGTACAAATGGGATAATTGAGTATTTATTCAGTGGAAGTTGGCTTATTTCACTTGATGTTGATGTTGAACATAATATTCCTTATATTGTTATGTATCCATAGTTTATTATTCTTTATGGTTTAATAGTATTCCATTCAGAGACACATCAAATTTGACTGAAAGTAGGTAGATGGATACTTGTTTTATTTTCAGTTTGGACCTATTATAAATGAACTTTATGCAAAAACTATTGTACAAGTGCTTTGTTAACATAAGGTTTCATTTTTCTTGGCTACCTACAAAGTCTGCAGTTGTCAGGTTGTTCATAGTTGTATGTTAGTAAGAAACTGTATGAAATATTTTTCTGAAATGGAAATAGCATTTTATGTTCTCACAGGTTGAGTTTCCCTTTTTCTTTTTAAGTTTTAGGTACTGAAGTTTACAGATGGTATTTGACTTTTGTCTTAGCTTACTTCCTCCTGGTGATTAATGGTGGTTGAGCATCTTTCAAATGTACATTTTAAAAATATCTTTTTGTCTACTTAAAAATGAACTATCCATTATTTTAGTATTGATTTTTAGAAGTGCTTTATATGTCTATATAACTATCCATTATCACATACAGATGTCTATTACCAGTGATGGTTTAACTTCTGGTTATTTGATTTCATATGTTGTAAAAATGGTATACTTAGTAGAAACTGTATCTTAAATAAAAACTTTAAATTTGCAATTAAAAAATTACAATATAATTATATAATTTCCCTTCTCCTCCTCCTCCAGGCTCCCTCCCATTTATTCTCCTCATAGTCTTTGCCTCTTTTTCTTTAATTATTATTGTTATATGTACATGCATGTGCGCGCACACACACTCACACACACACACACACAGCTTGCTAAGTTGTTGGCTATATGTGTATGTTTTCAGGGAGGACTCTTTGGTCTTTGGTACTGGATAATCAATTATGTGTTCATTCCTGGGGAAGACTAATTTTCCCCGCTCCGAGCAGTGCTTCTTCACCCAGGAGACTTCATAAAGTTTTTCCCATTCACACTGGCATACCAACTGACTGTATCATCATTCAAGCCATACTGTTAAGTGTAAAAGTAATTTTTATTTACCTGATGTAATTGTCATCTTGGAGGCTTACTGTTGAATAAGCTCACTCTTTTTAGCCTTTTTGAACTCTGCTGGCTGGCTCAATTAGCTGTCCTGGCTCAAACTCCTCTCCAAGATGACTGACCCAATCTGGCTTTGTTGCAATCTTCTGACTCCTTATTCTCTGATTCTCTGGCTCATTCTGCGTTCACCTATGTTTCTGTGAAATTGTCCTGGTAAAACTGCCCCTGCTCTCCATTGCACTACTGCACCACACTGACTCAGCCCAACTCATCTCCACTGCACTGCCTGAACTCAGCTGAACTGCCCTCCATTGAACTGAACTCACTCTGAGCTGCCCTGAAGTAGCCTCTCCTTCCTGTCTGTTCTCATGAGAGAGGCCTATCTCTGACTCTTTCTGCCAGATCTTTCTCTAATTCGTCACTTTGTCTCCCACTCACTCTCAACTCCGTCTACTTCCTTCTACAAACTAACTTGACCTTCATTGTTTGGGATTGAAGGTGTATCTAAAGGCATGTCTGTATTCCAGCCAGAGGGGTTCCAGGTGAGCCGCTCTAGCCAGATGACACACATCTGTAAGGTCTCTGGATGTGAGCCCTTGCCAGAGCAGCCACACTGCTGGATTGAAATTCCTGTACTATTAAAGTTTCTTGGGTATGTGTAAAAGGCACAGTCTTGCAGCAGACATCCTGGTCCTCTGGTTCTTAATGACCTTTTCATCCCCTCCTTTTCAGTGTTCCCTGAACCTTTAAGGGCAGTGTTGCATCATATACGTATCAGTCGGGGCTGGAATCTTGTAATCCCCTGTTCTTTGCATTTGGACTATGGTGTCTTTCTTTAAGGTTCTCCATCTGTTGGAGAGAGAAGCTCCTGTGCTGTTGATGGGAGCTGCATTTATCTCTGCATAAGCATTGAGACTGCAGGTGGGAGTTTTACTGGCTCAGGAAAGAGAAGGACAGTGAGACACAGCGTCATATTTATTGTTTTGTATGTCTGGGCAGTGGCCATATAGTGTAGCTTCCAACCAGCCACATATTCACATAACCATGGGGATTAAAAACTCCATGTGCTGTGCTGCTTGGCCATGATGCTTAATAGGTTCAGGTTGAGTTTTAAGCTTACATTTTCAGTCTACCCAGGTTTCTTGGCATGTAACAACATGGTACATGTGCAGCATCTGTATTTACATCACATTTTATTATAATAATCTTTTGTTACCCTAAGGCAGTGAAGATAATGAACCCTTATTATTTTTTCTAAAAGTTTCATAGTTTTAGTTTTTATATCTATATGATCAGTCATAATTAAAACCTGGTAGAGGCTCAGGTTAATTTTCCTTCCTACATCTGTTATTCCCATGCAGTTTGCTTCACTATATGGCCTTAGGAGTTGGTCAGACTTGGTGGCCCTTTGTTCAGGCATGCCCTTGCCAGGACGCCATGCACTGCAGCAGCCAAGCACACAGTCCTCCAGGTTCATGCGCAGCAGCTGTCACTGGCTTTCATCCTGGGGGACAGGGCTAGCTGGCCACTGAGCGGTTGTTTTCTCATCTCTACACACTTGCTAATGGGCCTTTGGGTTCCTTAGTTTTTTGGCAGTTGGGGTTAAATATTCATTGAAATGTTTTTGTGTGATCATAAGGTTTCATTTCTCTTGTATAAATACTTAGGAGTCTGATGTCTGGGTTATATGCTAAGTGTATATTTAGGAAAACATTAAATTGTTTTCCAAAGGGGCTGTGTCATCTTTCTAAAATGCAATTTAATAGAGTTGTATTTGATCTGCATCTGTACATGTAATTTCATTCTTTTTCCTTTCAAACTTTAGTCATACTGTAGGTGTGTAGTTATATGACATTTATTTCTAAATTAAAATTAAATCAAGTTTAGTGTTCCCCAGGGAGTAATAAAGTTGAGTACTTATTTAAATAGTTCATATTTTTTGCTATGTTTTGTTTGGTCTTGCAGTGTATGTGTGACTGGCTTTGAACTCATGGCAATTTTTAAACTTTAGGATTACAGGCATATGATACCACACCAGGCTAGTAGATTAGTGAAATTGTTGAGTAGTGACAAACAATTCCACCAGGTTTCCCCTCTTTCTTTCTGTTCTTTGTTTGTTTATAGTTTCATTCTGGAGTCCTAGCTGGCCTGGAATTCCCTATGAAGACCAAGCTGGCTTAAACTCACTGAGATCCTTTCGCTCCACAAGTTCAGCAATTAATATCGTGCCACCACACATTGCCAATAAAGACAACACTTTCTATATTAAATTATGTACCTTTGTAAGGTCTTCGATTACTATATGTCTTAGGGTTTCTATTCCTGCACGAGCATCATGACCAAGAAGCAAGTTGGGGAGGAAAGGGTTTATTCAGCTTACACTTCTACACTGTTGTTCATCACCAAAGCAAGTCAGGACAGGAACTCAAGCAGGTCAGTAAGCAGGAGCTGATGCAGAGGCCATGGAGGGATGTTTCTTATTGGCTTGCTTCCCCTGGCTTGCTCAGCTCTCTCTCTCTCTCTCTCTCTCTCTCTCTCTCTCTCTCTCTCTCTCTCTCTTTGGTTTTTTTTTTGTTTTTGTTTTTGTTTTTGTTTTTCGAGACAGGGTTTCTCTATGTAGCCCTTGCTACATAGAGAACTCACTCGTAGACCAGGCTGGCCTCGAACTCAGAAATCCGCCTGCCTCTGCCTCCCAAGTGCTGGGATTACAGGTGTGCGCCATCACCGCCCGGCTCAGCTTGCTCTCTTATAGAACCCAAGAATACCAGCCAAGAGATGGCACCACCCACGAGGGGCCCTCCCACCTTGATCACTAATTGAGAAAATTCCCCACAGCTGGATCTCATAGGGGGCATTTCCCCAATTGAAACTCCCTTTTCTGTGATGATTCCAGCCTGTGTCAAGTTGACACACAAAACCAGCCATACACTATATTTACATATTTATACTTCACTCACTTCCTGTTTTCAGTGCTACATTAATTTAATTTTGATTGCTAGCAGTGTCTTAAATTCACCTATTTTATTCTACATATGTAGGATGGCACAGCAAATCACTTAATATTTTTTGATGACATGTTTATTTATTTGGTGCACGTATGTGGTGGTTTGAATATACTTGGCCCAGGGAGTGGCACTATTAGGAGGTGTGACCCTGTTGGAGGAGGTGTGTCTCTTTGGGGGTGGGCTTTGAGACCCTCCTCCTGTCTGCTGGAAGGCAGTCTTCTCCTGTGCTCCTGGATGCTGCCATGCTTCCTTCCATGATGATAATGGACTGAGCCTTGAACCTGTAAGCCAGCCCTAATTAAACGTCTTTAAAAAGAGTTGTTATGACACATGCACACCCCACCTCCACCAAAACACACAAAATAAATAAAATGTCAAAAAAGTATTATGGAGTAAACAATGAAAGAAATTGGGGTCTGTGGTACTTCATTGCATTTTCCCTCTCTTGCTATTAAGTTTATTTGAAAAACTTAGTCATAAAAAGGTCTGTAAAATAATGAAACATTTTTCTATATAATTCTAAAAAGTACTCAGAAGTGAGGTGGAACTTGCTGTTGATGATGGAGGTCATGTTCCTGAAGGTGTTTGTGATGGTGTGATGTACTGTGTTCATACTCGTGCAGGAGCAGTTATGAGCGTGTACCTCTACTGGGTGTTTGAAAGTCTCTTGGACATGATGATTTTCATTAATGATAATGCTATCAGTTGAATCTACATAATATCTGCTAGGCTTGTTCTCAGCGTGTTTGCATGCCTTTGTGAGCATCCTCCCCCTGAGGACCCAGTCTTCTGAGACAGGTGGGTCCTTTAAACATCGTTTCTGTCCCACAAATGAGGACACTTTGGTTTGGACAGCTGTTGGAAGGAAGTTCTGGGAACAGGATTAAAGTGGAGGTTCTAGTGTAAGCTGTTAAAGACATTGGCATTTAGAAATAAAGTATAAGGGGAAATGTATGGACTATTGAAATGCGTTATTGTCCTCCTTAGCGTCAGTCCTTTTTACAGTATTCTGCAGCACTGTTTTAGAGGATCGTAGGATTATTAAATTTAAAAGTGTCTGAAAAATATGTCTAATGTAAGACCAGTTCTTTATTCTCTGATTTACATTTCTATGTAATTTATTGTGTCTAATAATTAAGTATGATAATATATGAAGAAGCTAAAATAATCTACATTGTTACCACCAACACAAATGGTAGTTCTTCTAATTCGTATTTTAGTTATTTTTTTCTGAAAAATAGAAGTGTTACTATAATACTCTTTTTTAAAGTTACTGTTATAGGTAAAAAATCAACATAATTTTATATAATTTAGTTAAAATTAATCAAATACACTGCACTGTATGATGATTGGACACAGTTGTGGAAGTACTAACAAAAGGTGTAATACCTTTTTGAAAACTAAAAACAAGTAAAAATTTAGTTGGAGAGGCATAAACAGTTAAATAGTGTAAGGTTTGTTGCAAGGTAATATATTTATATGTGTGTGTGTGTATAAAACTAAAGGAAAATATATATTAATTACCCAAGGAATGTTGTAAATTTGTCAGAGGAGGCTGGAAGGGGGGAGGGAAGGAGGGAGGGAGGAAGACAGAGATAGAGAGATAGAGAGATAGAGAGAGATAGATAGAGAGAGAGAGAGATTTTTTCCCAGTCAGAAAGAGGAGGAATGTGCAGGTACGAGTAGAAGGGGATTCTGATAACTTTTAGAAAAGTTATCTTTTAACAGTCAACAGACCAAATATCTTTTTTTTTTTTTTGGTATCATTATATTTTACTCTGTCTAATGATAAGGAGAATATCTGTTACTCCTCTTTGCCCCAGGAGAATCTGGTTGAGCTAAAGGGAATTTTATAATTTGTATTGCATTAGAAATAAACTTGGGCATATTTCATTTGTGACGTGTTTGGCATGCTAATTTATATATAATGATAGTATTTTGATTAAATTATCGTTATGGAATTTGAGGGTTCATGTATGTGTATGCACACATATAGTTTATATGTGATTCAGTAACGTAACCACTAGGTCATATGGAGATTCCATTTAGCTTGTTGAGGAACTGTTAAATTGCCATTGAAAGCGGCTGTACCATTTCACCCCCATGATCCCTGTATGAGAGATCCAGTCTCCACAAAACACTCTTTGTTTTAAAAGACATGTATTTACATCTCATATTTGTGTTTGTCATTGTTTCAAATTGTCTTGTGTAAAAGGCAAGGTAAGTGACTTACACAAGACATTCCGACTGAAGTCCTTGGTGTCTGAAACCAGTTTGCAGTTTGCACTGTCGTAGTGATCAGCATAATGTGATTAAAAACAACCACTTTCCTGAGTTTCTGACCCAACATTTCAAAGATTGCAGGGTTTCACAAGCTAAGCAGTCATCCCTGCAAGCCTGTGTTTCCTCAAGGAAGAAGGTGTCCTTTCTCTAGATTTTGGATGGCCTTTTGAATTTTTCAGTGAGAAAAAGAAAAGTAGTCAAATTACACAATGATTTTTGTCATGCTAAAGAAATTTGGGTAAAAGATATACATCAGATATTTTGAGTTGTTAAAAGTTCAAGACAAGAATGGTGTTCCGGAAGAATTTGAGAAGGTTATTATTATTTTCAAATTAAACAGCCTAAGGTAGGGAAGGTTATTTCAGTATGGGGAATGCTTTTGCCCCATATGAAATTGATGTGCGTTATGTTTGTTTTTAGAATATTGGCCTTTAATATCCTTGGGTGGAGAAAACTTTTTTTTTTTTTGGTAGAGCAGATTTGCTCTACAGCTGATTCTAGCCTGACCATCAAACAGGCTTTGTTCTTGAAGAGAACTTCACAGTAAATAATGTATATCTCGAGAGTTCCCCTGGACAGTCAGATCGATTTTAAACAGAACTTTGGCTTGTAAGTTCTAAAATATATGTGGAAATTAACTTGTCTTTATTAGATTTTCTTCCCTGTTCTTTACATTGTAAAGCATTTCTCATCAATTAGGTTTTTACTCCGTTGCTGTTCTGGACAAAACACTGTGTAAGCCCAGGGATGCTTTTTATAGTTTCTTAATTCCCTCAGTATTTGTAGATGCCTCCAGGGTTCAGAGCCCTGTGACAGACTGCACAGTCAGTAGTTTGTGTCCTCTGGGGACAAGCAGCCCAAAGCATGGAGGATAGAGAAACACACACACACACACACACACACACACACACACACACACACACGGAATCAGTGAGCAGCAACATGGCAGCGAAGTGCCTAAGCGGTGGTGACGGCAGACAGTGACTAGATCATTGAGAACGGGAAGGCTGGGAAAGCACGCGGCCGTCAGGCTAATGTGGAAGAGACCCAGCCCAGCTCCATCAGCTGCCCCTGGGAAGGCCTGTTGGGACTTGAGGGCAAAGAGGGAAAGTCGAATTCTTCAGATGGGAAGGCTGCGTAATAAGAGCTGAGCCCAGCCTAAGGACTGGGATTAGTTTTATTATTTATAAAACGGACCTGTCTCAGCTGTGCAGTTGTGTGCTGTGCAGGAGCTGAAGGTTTGCCATGTGCTAATGTGGACTGAGGTGGTTTTTGTTGTTTCGGTTATCACTTTTTAGCTATTTTGTTAGCATACAAAGTTTCATAATGGCTCTCTGTAATCATGCTGGCTTCGTACTTGGAGATCCGCCTGCCTCTGCTTCCTGAGTTCTGGGATTAAAGGTGTGTGTTTCCACATGGGCGGTGTTTTCATGAACACATGTATGAAATTATATATTGTTCTTGTTCACTTCACTCCCTGAATCTTTTCTGTAATGAATCTGCCTCACTTTAGACTATCCAACAGTCTAGTTGGTTTATGCCAGTGGCAATTAATATCATTTTATATATTTGAAATATATAATAAAATTGGCAAATAATATATTTTCATAGATTTTTTTTTTGGAAACGCATTAAAAGCCTGAGATACATGGCTCACTTTGTTTCTGCTTGTGAGGCTGTCACTGGTCAGCCTCGTGTGTGCTCACACCTGTCACTGGTGTGCCTTGTGTGCTCACACCTGTCCCTGGTCAGCCTCGTGTGTGCTCACACTTGTCGTTGGTCAGTCTTGTGTGTCCTCACACCTGTCCCTGGTCAGCCTGGTGTGTGCTCACACCTGTCACTGGTGTGCCTTGTGTGTTCACACCTGTCCCTGGTCAGCCTCGTGTGTGCTCACACCTGTCACTGGTGTGCCTTGTGTGTTCACACCTGTCCCTGGTCAGCCTCGTGTGTGCTCACACCTGTCCCTGGTCAGTCTTGTGTGTCCTCACACCTGTCCCTGGTCAGCCTGGTGTGTGCTCACACCTGTCACTGGTGTGCCTTGTGTGTTCACACCTGTCCCTGGTCAGCCTCGTGTGTGCTCACACCTGTCACTGGTGTGCCTTGTGTGTTCACACCTGTCCCTGGTCAGCCTCGTGTGTGCTCACACCTGTCCCTGGTCAGCCTGGTGTGTGATCACACCTGTCACTGGTGTGCCTTGTGTGTTCACACCTGTCCCTGGTCAGCCTCATGTGTGCTCACACCTGTCCCTGGTCAGCCTGGTGTGTGCTCACACCTGTCACTGGTGTGCCTTGTGTGTTCACACCTGTCCCTGGTCAGCCTCGTGTGTGCTCACACCTGTCCCTGGTCAGCCTGGTGTGTGCTCACACCTGTCACTGGTGTGCCTTGTGTGTTCACACCTGTCCCTGGTCAGCCTCGTGTGTGCTCACACACTTTCTACAGTCTCTGCCCCACTTTGCTTTTCCATGAGTCGGTCTGCCTGACTTTTGGTAAGAGTCTAGAATTAACCTTCAGGACTTGCTTTTCTTTCTGACCACATTCTGTGTGACTGTTGTTACTTAGCAGTTTTTATTACTGTTCCTGATTCTTATGTCCACTTACTAAGTGTCTGTGTTCTGGGATTTCATGTCTTCTTACAACCTTCCTGATGGAGTTAAGTTCCTTAACTTTGCACACGGTCTCTCAACATGTTGTGTAACGGCTCGGCCTTCCACCGCTGCCCTCTCTCTGGATGTTTAGGGTTATTCGTACTTCCACAGAGCGCTGTGGCTCGCCTTCTGGCCCTTGTTTTCCCAAATGCTCACGTTTCCGATTCCTCTACTATACCAGAGCGACACTCTTTCTCTTCTTAGGGATTGCTTAATGACTGCGTGTACAGGGAAGGAGTCCCGGTCGGCACCGCGCTCAGTTGTGCGTGTGTGTTTACACAGCCTTTCCTCCCCGGGGTCCCGTTTGCTTTGCTAATGCTATTTGTGTGGGGCCATGGGACATGGTTCAGTTCCACTGTGGCTAATGCGGCCACAGATTGGCCCTCAGTGGAGATGTCGGTGCAGGTAAGACATGAGACTTCTGTTTCTTCATTCCTCCCATAGATGTGACTAGACCCGGTCTTAGAAAAGGACAATTTGGAATAAATAAAAAACAATTAAAGAACTATTTCTCCCCTCCCTTCTGATATTGGTATACATACGTCTAATGTGTCTTTATTTTGCTCTAACAATTCCATACATGTTAATTACATTTTTCTCTCCCTGGTGCCCTATTTCATTTCCCTCCTGTACTTGATGAACTGCCTCACCCCCCTCCTTCCCTCTCTCCTCCCCTCCCTCCTTCTGTCCCTTCCATCTTTCCTTCTTATGAATGCATAAGTTTAAATTGATGTCGCTTGTATAGCATGGGTAGGGAGGTTATTTGCCGGAGGGTCTTACCAGTAACTCTAATACTAAAGACAATGTTTCCTTTTCCCCAGCAACCATTAACCCCAGCGGCCTCTCTGGGGAGGTGGGGCCTCCTGAGCCACTCCCCTGTTGAAATATTGACCTTGTGCAGTTCCTGTGCTGGCAATCACAGCTACTGTGAGTGAGAGTGCAGCGGCCGAGCCGTGGGGGGCAGCCGGTCTTCACGGCGTCCTTCCACATCTCTGACTCCCTCATTTTTTCTACCCTCTCCTCAGTAACGTTCCTTGAGCTTTGGAGGGGGGTGATATAAATGTCTTGTTTGGGGATGAACAACCCAACAGTCATGTTTTCGCAACAGTTTCCATCAGTTATGAATAGTCCTTAACTAAGATGGGGAGAAGCACTGTGGGTAGAAACATAAACGTTTGACACTGTGTCTATTTAGCAAAACAACACTAGTAGCTGTGACCGCCCCTCCCTCCATCTCCCCAGATTCGGCATCCCCCTGCCTGGGCCTGTGACCTCCCAGCTACGGTGACTAGGTTTGCAGTACTGGGCATGGATTCCCGTCAGTGGACTCGGCCTCAGATCTGAGCAGAGAGTGGTTGGTCACCGCACAACAGTCATGCATCGATCGCACCTGTAGCTGTGTCTTGCTCACGCAGTTTGGCGTCACAGCCTGCAGGGTTCACAGCGGAGTGAGGCTCGTGCTGATTTTTCTCTCCCAGCAGCCTGCGTAGCACCTTCTGGCTCTCGGAAAGCTGTCCAGCAGGGGTGGGGGTGGGGGAACCGTCATTTCAGTTACAGCATGATTTTTTGACCTCCTGCAACCAAAGAGTGCACTGCCTTCAGTAATAGGGTCACTAGCTGTGGTAGGCAGTGAAGGACACAGGTAACAGCTTGTGTTCTTTCCAAGTCCTTTGCGGTCCCCCTCACTAAAAGCTCAGGGTGGGCCCTTATCGGGTACCATGGCTTCTTGAAGCAGCATTGCCCACCTATGCAGGGTACTTTCTTTTAAACTTTTATTTATTTATTTATTTAATTTATATTTTAAAAACTTTTTTTATTAGATATTTTCTTTATTTACACTTCAAATGTTATTCCCTTTCTTGGTTTCCCCTCTTTTAAACTTTTAAAAAATGAGATGGTAAGACAGTGGGCTTCCGTGCCTTTTCACGCAGGCAGGCACGGTTTTGCCAAGCGGCCCTCTATCCCCGCCGGCCGCTCTGGGCCCCTTATCGCCCATCCCTGCTCAAACCGTCCCGCCTCCAGCGTTGCCTCCTCAGGACCGCAGCACATGCCTTCTGCCTTCTCCTCCCCGTTTGCCAGCCCTGCTCCTCGCCTCCTGGCCTCTTCAGTCACCAGCAACTGAGACACTCAAATCTAAAAGTCCTAAATTAGGGTCTGCCCGTGGGAAAGGTTAGTGCTGAATTGGTCTTTTTGGGCTTGGGTCACCTCTCCTGATAGTCCCGTTCTGTGAGCTACCTCACATTTCCATCCCATTCACTAGAAAACGAATTTCTAAAATTCAGTTTTACTGAAAGGAGGGCATGCGATAAATTAAATCCTTCAAGCAGTGACTTTGCCTTACGCCTCACTTTTTCCTTCCTCTGCTTCGCCGTGCCTCTGAGTGTCTCCGTCTGCCCTTTGTCTGCGAGACTGTCTCCTAGGATTTCTTTTCCTCAGTTGTCGTGTCTGCTAGCTTGAAGTTATTTCGCCGTTGCCCGCCAGCACTACCCACGGCAGCCTTTGCACACGGCACCTTGCACTGTGGCCGAGTGCTTGCGTGACTTGCCTTATATCTTTTGCTCATATCTTTTGAGGTGCTCCTGCCAACGTGAATTTTACAAGTGTCTTTTGTTCTTCTGGGTGTTCACTGGGCAACTCTTGAATAAGACATCATATACCTCTCCCAAAGATCCACTTTAAATTTTTCACATAGTACAGTTTAAACCAGCAGTACAAAGAGAAATAGTTCCTTTAATGTCCCCGAAGGATTCTCGTTATGAAGACAGAACTTGACTTTGCCACGCTGATACGGAGAATAACATGTCTCTGTTTCTAAATGACTATCACGCTAGAATCGAACTCCTTTAGTCTGCTCAGAGACAAAGAGGTCCATGGCTATGTCATGGTGGTTCACTTTGAAAATAAAAATGTGACCCTGGCTGTTAAATCACAGTCGGTTGAAAGGTTAGATTAAATTATTAAAAGGTCGCTCTTGTGTGGCCTCCTTGTTAATGGTGTAGGTTTAAATTTTTCCCTCTGTCTGTCTCGCTCCCCCTTCTCCTTTAACTATCCTGTTTCTCCAAAAGCGTGTCAGCATCGTTTTGTCACGTGCCCTTTGGAGCTCAGACAACTTGGCATGTATCTGCTGTAGCATTGGACCATAATAATGATGGGCATCTGTTTGCATAGCATATTAAACTCAGGGAGTGACCTATAGTATTTATTGAATGATAAATGAATAGTGAGGTGGAACCCGTTAGCTTAAAGCTCTTTCTCTTTTACCTCCCAAACCAGAATGACTGCTCAGGGGAGCTCAGCGGTAGCCCATTTAGTTCTAGTTATGGGAGTGTGGGTCTTCCAGTTAATGTTTATTTTTGGTTTCAAGTTAAAATTTGAATTCTAAAAATGTTCATTATGGAAACAGGGTCAGAGAGCTGCAAAGGCCCGGCTCTCCGTTGCCCCTCTCTGGAGCCGCTGTGCGCTGCTCTGCCTGGGAAGTTCGGAGCGGGAACAAAGGTTCTGCGCTGCTCCAGTTTCTCCACATCATAGAGGGCCGACGGCTCAGGACTGCTGTTTCTTGCATCACTAATTTTACTCAGTTTATTTTGGCAATGATACTATCTTTTACTATAAAAGGCCCCGGTTTTTAGTGTAGTTTCTGTTGAAGGGGAAATAATAATTACTGAGGAGTGGAAAGGAGGAATTAGGCCCAGAAAGCTTATTTCTCTCTTAAAAAAAACGTATTGAATTTTATTTTATGGGCCTTGGTGTTTTGCCTGCTGTAAGCCTCTGTGAGGGTGTTGGACCCGGCAGTACAGACAGTTGTGAGCTGCCATATGGTTGCTAGGAATTGATCCCGGGACCCCTGGAAGAGCAGCCATCGCTCCAGCCCCCAGTTTGCCTACATACGTGTATTCATGTGCCAGTACACAGGAAATTGATGAAAGGCTCTCAAATTGACATGTTACAGTTTATGTAAAGCTTCCAGGTAAGAGATTTTCAAGGTCAACATGCACATTCAAACCCTCCAGGCCCTGTTGTGCACGTATTTCATAACAGATCTTTTGAAGGGGACTTGTAGTTTCTTCAAAAGTGTATTTCTTTCTGTTTCATGATTATGTATATTATTTGATTTCTTTTGTAGAAATTTCAAGAAATTGCAGAAAAAAACACGGAAAAATTGAACCGTATTGAGACCTCCCACGAACAGCTGGTTCTTGAGAATTCACATTTCAAAACCACCTTGTCCAGGACTCACAGGGAACAGACGTGCTTGCTGGCGGCATGCGCGCTGATGGCCGGGGCGCTGTGTCCCCTCTACAGCAGGTCATGTGCCTTATCCACACAGAGGGACTTTCTCCAGGAGCAAGTCAACAGCTTGGAACTGTTCAAACTGGAGATCAGAACCCTGGCCCAGGCGCTGTCGGCGGCAGACGAGAAGAAGCAAGAAGAAGCCAAAACGAAGAAGAAGACATTTAAAGGATTGATCCGAGTGTTCCGGAAAGGCGTGATTGCGATCTTGGCTGCAAACAGACTCAAGCTTCTGGGCCGGTCCTGCGCCTTTCTCTTCACCTGGATGGAAAGCTGTAGAGAAGGCATAGGCATGCTGGTGTGCTCCGGGGAGCTCAAAGACAAGCGCAAGATTCCCAGTAAGGCTTTGCGCTTTATAAAACCTAAGTCATGTGCAATGATGCAGTGCGTGTGTGGTTGGCTATTACAGAAAGCCTTCAAAGAATTATGTAATACGTCAAATCATGAGACACAGTCCAGTATATGTTCAGATGTATATATATATATGTAAATGTTTATTTTTATACAAATTAGCCTTGGTTGCTTTGTTGTAAATGATATTAAGAAGCAAATATGTATAATTTTAATATTGTCTAGTTTTATTGCATTTGATTTTTTTTAACAGTAGAATGGAGAGTTTATACACTAGTTTTTCAATTGCAACCATCCAAAACAGATACTTAAAAATTCTCAGAGACAGTTATCCATGTTTTCCATGTCAGATAAGAGTAAAATGATGAGAGTTAAAAATATCTTAAAGAGTTGTTTAAAAATGGTGCAAATATGAATTTTTGGCTGACTTTTTTTTGGGAATGTGTTACTATTTTTGAGGAAACAGTAGATTTAGTTGTTAACTTTTAACAATTCATGCCTAGGGATCAACACTAAAGCCAGCCCCGCCCCTCCACCAAGTAAGCATTCTGCCGCTCAGACAGTGTGACTGCTAGGAATCAGGCTACTGCAGCGCGTAGCTGCATTTCCAAAGGAAATGTCTGTCTTCTTTAGATGCTTGGTATTTAATGTTAGGTCGATCAGATATAACTCGATTTTCTGTAGCAGAAACCACTAGTTATACAAAGTCTGATTTACTGAGCTACTATGCAATTTAAATGTGGATTTTTAATAACTTGTAGCATTTCATAATGGGCACTTGTGTCTCTGCAGAGCATCAAAGGGAGCAGTCACGGTGTTTACAGGCGCTCACGTGGCTCACCAGCGCTGACCTCCTGGGCGCGATCATCAGTTCTATGACTGAGCTTCAAGATGTCATTAGTAAAACAGGTATGGCCATCTAGTATGCCTCAGCAATGCAGACGTAAGCACAGTAGTTCCTTATGCTACAAATTCTGAAAATCTTGGAAGAAAGTATATATGTTTTTTTACTTAGCCACTGAGAGATTGTTAAACATATATTTAATGATGTAAACATGTAAATGAATTTAAATTATGATGAGCAACTTTGTATTTATTTATAAAGGAAATTACATATCTATTCCATTCTTCCCCTTTGTGATTTGTTTTTCCTATGAAAAGTGCACCATTACTGTTCTCGTTCTCTCTCTCTCTCTCTCTCTCTCTCTCTCTCTCTCTCTCTCCTCCCCCTCTCAAGCTTAACTTTTTAAATGTGTGTGGATGTATCTATGCATCTTGTGCGTTCCTGGCACAGCAGGGGCCAGAACAGGGTGTGGCATCCTCTGGAACTGGAGTTACAGACTGTTGTGGCTCACCTTGTGAGTGCTGGGAATCGATCCAGGGTCCTCAGAAAGAGCAGCCAGTGCTCTTAACTCCAGAGCCATCTCGCCAGCCCAAAGTTTCTCTTTTTAAAGCAATGGAGACACAGTTTCTTTGTTTTGTTTTCTGGCCATGAGTTTCAGAAGCTTGAGCAATAATGGCTGAGCCAGTGGAAAATGCCATGTCTCATTTGGTGAAATATGCATTTTTAAAATCTGTGTTGGATAGAGTTAATCTGAATAGTTTGTTCTTTTCTACTGTGTATAAAATTTACTATAAGCAGTGATCTCCTGAGGTCTAAAGTTGGCTTGTTTCCTGTGACTAAGGTTGTGTGTATCTGTGTGCATGTGTGTGTTAGAAATGTGTAATGATAAATATACCACATTTTCTGTATCCATTCCTCCTTTGAGGGACATCTGGGTTGCTTCCAACTTCTGGCTATTATAAATAAGGCTGCTATGAACATAGTGGAGCATGTGTCTTTACTGTATGCAGGGGAATCCTCTGGATATATGCCCAGGAGTGGTATGACAGGGTCCTCTGGAAGTATCATGCCCAATTTTCTGAGGAACTGCCATACTGATTTCCAGAGTAGTTGTACCATCTTGCAATCCCACCAACAGTGGAGGAGTGTTCCTCTTTCTCCACATCCTCTCCAGCACCTGTTGTCTCCTGAGTTTTTAATTCTAGCCATTCTGACTGGTGTGAGGTGGAATCTCAGGGTTGTTTTGATTTGCATTTCCCTGATGACTAATGATGTTGAACATCTCTTAAGGTGCTTCTCAGCCATCCAAATTTCTTCTGGTATATTTATACAATGGAATACTACTCAGCAATTAAAAATAATGAATCCATGCAATTTGTAGGCAAATGGTTGGATCTGGAAAATATCATCCTAAGTGAGTTAATCCAATCACAAAAGAATACACATGAAATGTAATCAATGATAAGTGGATATTAATGAGCCCAGAAGCTCTGAATACACAAGACACAATTAACAAGTGAAAAGATTCCCAAGAAGAAGGAAGGAGAGGACCCTGGTCCCGAAAAGACTGGATCCAGTTTTGTAGGAGAGTATCAGAACAGAGAAATGGTGTGTGTGTGGGTGATTGGGGAATGGGGGGCGCGGGGAAGAGGACTTATGGGACGTATGGTGAGGGGGAAAGTGGGAAAGGGGAAAGCCTTTGGAATGTAAACAAAGAATATAGAAAAGAAAAAAAAAAGAAAAAAAAAGAACTGTGTAATGATAACTGGTTTTCCTAAGCTGGGATAAATGTTCACATGCTCTGGGTGAGCTACGTGGTAGACTGGAAGTAGCCATTATGTATTATCAGTAAAGTTAATGTAACCCTGCTAAGACTGTCCTGTCAGAGGAAAAGACAATGTGAGATATCATTTAAAATTTAAAGACAGGTCAATATAAATGAGAAGCATTTCATTAAAATTTCAGGTATCTAAACCCAGGCTCTAGGAAGCTTATGATTCTCAGATTATTTTCAGGTGTGGCTGTGGCTGTTGGTAAGCCGTGAGCATACTTAATGCATTAGCAGAACATTAGCATGCTGGGATTAAAAATAGAAACAAAATTAAAATTTTAATATCAAATCTCTCTCACATATATATATTATTTTTTTGATTTTGGGTACATATATAGTAATATGATTTCTTCAGGCTGTATCAAACAAAATTAAGAATTTTGGTTTTATAGGTTCAAAGCAAAAATATAGGCTTTTGAAAGAATATAATGGTAGGGTTTGGATTTAGTATAATAAATAGGTGTGCTAGCTAGCCATATTATTTTGAAATTAATTTTTAAAAGTTAGTCAGTGGGTTTTATTTTGGCAATTTCACGCGTGTTTGTAACGGTGTTCTGCTGTCATTCCTCTCTGTCAGTCTTTCCCAGTCCTTCCCACGCCCTTTCTTGCTGGTCCCCTCCTCCTCTCAGACCTGTATATGAGAGAAAAAACTTTATATTGGCCCATTTCCTGTAAATATCACGATTTCCCTTTTCTTTGCAGTTGAACTAATGTCTCCCGTTTTCTTTTTGTTTTCCTCTGCTGACGGATGTCTAAGCTTTCTCTATCGTGAACAGTGCAGCAATCGTGGGTGCATCAGTGTCTCTGTGGGGCAGCTGGACACTCGGTAGTCCTGTTTTTAGCTCTCTGAGGACATCCACACTGAATTCCATAGTGACCGACTCAGCGTATATTCCCAGAAGTACATAAGGGCTCCTCTTTCCCCACATCTTCTCCAGGGCTTATTGCCATCTGCTTTCTAGTATTTCCTGACCATTTATTTGTATTTCTGCTTCTGAGAATTTGTCTGTTCAGATCATCAATGTATTTGTTAGCTATATATTTTGGTGTTTAATTTTGTAGTTCTTTTTACATTCTAGATGGTAGCTCACTGTTCAGTCTTTCCCCCAACTCTTATATAGGGGTACCCAACCTCAGGCTGATGGTTGGATGTAACTGTCTCAGTCCGCTGGTGGAAAGAGCCTCTCAGAGGACGGCCATGCTAGTCTGCAAGCACAATGTGGCATCAGTAGGAGTGTCAGGGTTTGCTGCCTACACTGGGACGGATCTGATGGGCGGGTCACTGGACCACGTCTCCTTCAGTCCTTGCTCCATTTTTGCCCCTGTATTTCCCTTAGACAGGAACAGTTCTGTGAGGAGAGTTTTGGAGATAGGTGGGTAGCCCCATGCCTGTCCACTGGAGGTGGTCTCTTTAGGGTCCATCTTCCCACTGCTGGGCATGTGGACTAAAGTCATCCCCACTGGGTCCTGGGAGCCTCTTGCATCCCTGGCATCTGGGACTTTCTAGAAGAGCATAGTTCCTTCCTGCCGCCCGCCCCATCCCACACTGCTACATATTTCTCTTCATTCCCCTGGCCCTCTGGGCTTCTCTTCTGTCTCCCCCATATCTGATCCTGCTCCCTTTCCCTCTCCCTCCCCTCCCACCCAGGTTCCTCCTTCCCTCTGCCTCTCATGATTGCTTTGCTCCTCCTTCCGAGTGGGACTGAAGTGTCCACACTTGGGCCTTCCTTTTGTTAAGCTTCATATGGTCTGTGAGTTGTATCATAGGTATTCTGAACTTTATGACTAATTAGCCATGCTTATAATGGAATGCATATATTTGTTTAAAATTTTGCATTTTAAAATTTATTTGAAGTGTATAGGTGTTTTGCCTATGTGTGTATCTGCGCATGACGAGTGTGCAGAGCCTGTGGAGGCCGTGAGAGGGCATCAGATCCCCTGGATCTGGAGTTATTGGCAGTTGTGATCCCCAGATGGGCTGTGGAATCACACCCGGGGCCTCGGGATGAGCAGTCATGGTTAGTTCTCAGCATCCATGGCGGGCAGCTCACCAATCAAGTTCTAGGGGATCCAACGCCCTTTCTCCTCTCTGCAGGCAGCTACACCCACGTGCTCAGACTCACGTGCAGAAACCCCCGCACACAGAGTTAAAAAGAAAAGAAAGAAATCTTAAAAAAGAATTTGCTGAAGTAATACATGTGTCTTAGTTAGGGTTTTACTGCTGTGAACAGACACCATGACCAATGCAAGTTTTACAAAAGACAACATTTAATTGGGGCTGGCTTAACAGGCTCAGAGGTTCAGTCCATTGTCATCAAGGCAGAAACATGGCAGCATCCAGGCAGGTATGGTGCCGGAGGAGCTGAGAGTTCTACATCTTCATCTGAAGGCTGCTAGTGGAAGACTGACTTCCGGGCAGCCAGGGGGAGGGTCTTAAGCCCACACCCACAGCGACACACCTACTCCAACAAGGCCACACCTCCTAATAGGTTCACTTCCTGGGCCAATCATATACAAACCATCACAACATGGAACATCTTATATAATTTTTTTCTAATAGTGGGATTAAATTGTAGTTTTCCCTTCCTACCAGCTTCACCTTGAAAATAGTGCAAACCTTAATGGAAATACACTTATGTGTCTTAGTACCTTTAATTTTATACTCTAAGATTGGTGGAGTCTACCATAAGGGAGGCGGCATTTTAGATATAAGAATTCTGATACCAGCTATATGGTGCTGGATAAATTATAAAATTTATGTGGTCTGTGTTTGGTGCTCCAGGCCTGTAAACTCAGCTATGGGGAGGTTAATGCAGGATGATCACAAATTCAAGGCTAGCCTTGACTACAGAGTGAATTTGGGCCAACCTGGTCCACTTAGTGTGGGCAGGATCAGATATGGGGGGAGACACTTGAAAATAAAAATGTGAGAACATGCTGGATTTAAACTGAGCAGTTCCTAACATACAGGGGCCTTGGGTTCAATCTCCAATACAACCAAAGGCACAGCCAGAAAAGAAAAAGAAATCGCAACAGTGTCTTTGTAAAATAAAGATGGTTTAGATTCCCAATGCTCCCGTAAATGCTGAGTGGGTATAACAGACTGCCTGGGATGCCAGTGTTCATAGGCAGAGGCAGGGCACCCCTGGGGCAGAGGCAGGGGACCCCTGGGGCAGAGGCAGGGCACCCCTGGGGCAGAGGCAGGGCACCCCTGGAGCAGAGGCAGGGCACCCCTGGAGCAGAGGCAGGGCATCCCTGGGGCAGAGGCAGGGCACCCCTGAAGCAGAGGCAGCGCACCCCTGGGGCAGAGGCAGGGCACCCCTCGGGCAGAGGCAGGGCACCTCTGGGGCAGAGGCAGGGCACCCCTGAAGCAGAGGCAGGGCACCCCTGGGGCAGCGGCAGAGCACCCCGGAGCAGAGGCAGGGCACCCCTGGGGCAAAGGCAGGGCACCCCAGAGCAAGCTTGTTAGCTAGATTAGCCAAGTTGGACATCAACCTCTGAGCTCTACACACGTACACACGCATGCACACATATAAACATGCAGGCATGCACACATGCCATGCATGTGCACACACATACATGGAAAGCAGAGCTGGGTTTGCTTTAATTACTGTGTAAAGTTCAAGAGGAAATTTCTTTAATAAAATCACATTGTATATTGGGGGGGGGCTGCCAGAGTTCTGCTTCCTTTGTACTTTGCGGAAGACCCCACTTAAAGTACTGTAATAAAATTGGTTATTTTCTCTCTTCTAAGCAATAGAGCACCTAGAATCTATAAAAATCCAGAGTACATTTCTACTCTGCTGTCCTTATTATCTTCATATTGGTGCTTGTCCACTCTACAGGATTGTGTTTGCCCAGGAAGGGAAAGAAGTGAGTAAAATATGAAAGTATTCATGGACTGTTGGAAAGAATAATCAAGATGAGTTTCTTTGGAACAGTTTTGTGGTTTCTTAAAATGTTAGCATTGAGCTATAATATACACTAGTGATTCCAGTACTATTTTTTAATAGAAGTGATGACATGTATCTATATAAAAATGTGAGCATAAATGCGCATAGCACCAATAATAGTTAAAAAAAAAGATGAAAACTAACTGAACTGTTCCTCAGCCTCTGAGTTGATGCCCACACGTGAACTCATTAGGCCACAAGGACTGACGCACAAGGACGAACCCTGACATCACAGGCAAAGCGCCACTCCTGTCAGTCACACGCCATGCTCTCTGTTCATGTGGCGTGTGAAGAGCGGGGACATCGGAGGACAGAGAGGAGGTTACTAAAACCTCTCAAGGATATTTACTGCTCATGAGTCGCTTGTGAGCCTTTTGGGACTCTGCCTACCCCCTTTCTCCTTTGCCCCTAGAGCTGGGATCAAACCCAGAGCCTCGTGCATGTGAGGCTAGCACTCCACCACCGAGTGACATCCCCAGCTGCTCCCCTTTCTGAGAACTTAAACTACTTTAAATATCAGGACTGTATATTGATAACATCACTGTGACTTCTTTCTGTCCAGCCTCAGGACATCTGTGGTCATGTATGCCAACATCAAGAAGTGCCTAGTAGCGTAAAGGTATTGCCTGCTGTATTTATTCTTGGGTTAAAGAATTTCAAATTCAATAAGTGATTATTTTTAAAAGTTAGGCAATTAGAATAAATTCTGAATTATACACAAGCTGTCTTCTAGGAGAGATAGAGCGCTCTTGATCCTGTTAGAACAATGACTAAGAATTTGACATTTGAAGGTGAGCTATTGTACACTATATGTGTGACTGTCCCTTTTCAGCCTTAACATTCTCAAGTGTAAACTCTGGCTGCTCTGGATAGTTTTATGTTAACTCCACACAAGTTAAAGTCATGTAAGAGGAGGGAGCCTCAATTAAGGAAATGCCTCCGTAAGATCAGGCTGCACGCAGGCCTGTCGAGCATTTTCTTAGAGATTACTATGTGAGGGCCCAGCAGACTGTGGATGGCGCCATGCCTGGGATGGTGGTCCCGAGCTCTATAAGACAGCGAGTGGGGCTTAGCAAGCCATGGGGAGCAAGCCAGTAAGCATCACCCCTCCTTAGCCTCCACCTCCGTTCCTGCCTCTAGGTTCCTGCCCTGTGTGAGCTTCTGCCCTCACTGCTTTTGATGATGAACTGTTACATGGAACTGTGAGCGAAGTAATTCTTGCTTTCCTGAGTTGCTTTTGGTCATGGTGTTTCATTACAGCAGTAGTAACGCTAACTAAGACATTGGCTAACAGGAGTTCCTAGCTAGTATGTTTGTTACACAAAAAAGTAACTTGCTTTTGAATATGTAATGTCCAGTGAAGGTCCATTGTTTTATCTCTGTCTTGAATACTGATGATGCTTTAACGGAACTAACACTACTTTTCACCTTTTCATGAAACTGAGAGTTTCATGGTGAGGACTTGAAGCCACTTTTTAGGAAGTACTTACAGAGTTTGACCACTGCTTTCATAAACTTTGATGATGTATTCATAGCAGTGGGCAGAGACCACAGTTTTCATGTTGCCTCGATAAATACTGGACAGGTGGCAACCGTTTGCTTTTGCAGTAGTGTTTGCCCACCTGAGATAAATTACCTCTTCTAGATATCCAAATGGTGTGCCTGCAAGAGATCATTTACCTCAAACAGGGGAGGATGCTACGCTCACCGAAGGGCTGGAGCATCAATCATTGCAAGAGTAGATTACAGGTGGCTGAACTTTTTGGTACAACTGGTCTAAGATAAAAATGTAACAGTAGAAACAACTGTACTTGATTTGGTTTCCGAATCCGTCTCTGAATTCATCCAAGGGCAGGTGGGCACAAGCAGAGTGTACACTTTATTGCACATCTTTTCTGTAATTAAAGGAAGACATCTTGATTGTCTTGAAGATAGATGACTCAGACACACCCTTGCTAGTAAGTTGCTACCAGTTTACTTCTTATTGCATAGTTTAGTCAACTTTGTAGAAGTCACAGCTCAAAAGGACCAAACTCAGAAGCCCGATTGTGTTCGAGTCAAGACTGAAGTTTCATATTTAGGAAGGTTAAAACAATAGGAATTTGCATTTTTGTTAATAAGAAGTTATTGCTGTATTTTAAAAATCAAAGACTTTATCTAGCCAAGCCAGCTTTTATATGCCTATGGGACCAGCGGCTTTGAGGCAAAAGCAGGAAGATTCCAAGGCAAGCCTAGGCTACACAGGGAGTTCTAGGCCAGCCTGGGCTACGTTGTGAGAACTCATTTAAAAGAAAATGTTGAATTAGTAATGTTTCTGACATTATTACATTAGTCATCATTGATGCCTTTATATACTTTTTTGTTAATCCACTATTACACTTTGCTTAAAGGGGGTTTCTGACTCTGTTTGAGTGGAAAAGTTTCATTTTAATTAGAAAACACACTGTAGACATTTAGTTTTCCTATGCAGTGATTGTATTTTCAGTAGTAACAGATTTCTGTAATATCTTCTAAGGACTTCTACTTTTATTAATACAACGTCATGGATATGCTATCTATGCCTGAATTTTATTATGACAAAGCAAGGTCAGGCTGGAGACTCCTGAAGCATCTCCCTGTCCCCTCCGGAGCCCTGTCACCTTCGGCCAGTCAGCAGCTTAGGAATTTGTTAGAAGATTTTAACTGTAGATGTCTAAGTGTGTCTGTTCTATTAGAGAAAGTAATTGCGTAACCTATGATCTGCTTCTTTATACCAGTCACATTATTTAAGTTGGGAAAGTGACTAGCAAATGATTTAGCATAAAGAAAAAATTGCTTTTAACCAGGCGTAAACTTTAAAATGGTTGAGACAAGTAAGCAGGAGGACTTTAGTGACTTTTGTTCTCTGTCAAGTAAATAAATATGTAATCCTGGCACTACAGTGTGTTTCCTTCTGTATTATAGAGCTGTATTTCCTATGATAAAATGTCAGCTGTATTGTAAAAATGCTTCTTAAAACATAAATTATTTAGTGCTCCGACTATAATTTATGATGTTCAGCACACACACATAGGATGTATCTTCCTAACTCCTTAACAATTCAGAAGCATGCCTCATGGGACTGTACTGTCATTTAGTTTTCTCCTTCATTAAAGGCCAGAGTCTACCAAGCACATCGGTGACTTAGTAAAGAGAAAATAGTGTATCTTAAAATTCAATTGTCGTTGAAAATTTAAATCTCTTTTTATTGAAAATGTCATTACCTTTATATTACTTAAAAGTTTAGAAACAGATTTTATATTTGCTTAAGATGTAATTTTTGATATAACATGAAAATTAATATTACTTTCTCTTGGTATTTTTGAATGTATTGTTGAGTTCAGTATTGTTGCAGTTGCTATGAAAGTAAATGGGGTGTGCTTAATCCAACAAATACATACAAATATCCATATATGCTAGCCTGGCATAGTGAAGACACAGCAACTGGAAATGAAAAAGAGAAATATAAATATACAGTGCTGAAGACACAGGGAATATGTATATTTGATATTAAATGATATATTATATTGAATATTAAGAGAAAAATTGTAGTGTTCTTTCACTGAACAATGAATTATTTAATATATATAGTGAGTTATTTACTTACCTGGTCTACATTATGTGTTGAATGCCATCCTATTGTGCTAGTAAATTTTTTGTCATTAATGACTTTTTAAATCACTTATTATTAACAAAAGAATTGTGTATTTTAATTAAACGCTGCATGACTTTGTCCATGACACTCTTGGAGAATATGTTTATAATGAGTGTCATGTAGCATGAAAAGACATTACCCTTCAAAGCACACATTGCACCCCATACAATAATAGTTGCAGACTTCAATACCCCACTCTCATCAATGGACAGATCATGGAAACAGAAACTAACCAAAGTGAAACTAATGGAAGTTATGAACCAAGTGGATTTAACAGATATCTATAGAACATTTTATCCTAAAACAAAAGAATATGCCTTCTTCTCAGCACCTCACGGTACCTTCTCCAAAACTGACCATATACTCAGTCACATAATCCCATGCATCCTATCAGATCACCACAGACAAAGGCTGATCTTCAATAACAACAAAAACAACAGAAAGTCCACTTACACATGGAAACTGAACAACATTCTACTCAAGGATAACTTGGTCAAGGAAAAAATAAAGAAAGAAATGAAAGACTTTTTAGAATTTAGTAAAAATGAGGGCACAACATACCCAGACTTATCGGACACAATGAAAGTAGTGCTAAGAGGAAAACTCATAGCTCTGAGTGCCTCCAAAAAGAAACTGGAAAGAGGATATACACTCACAGCTTGACAGCACATCTGAAGGCTCTAGATCAAAAAGAAGCAAATACACCCAAGAGGAGTAGATGGCAGGAAATAATCAAACTTAGAGCTGAAATCAGCCAAGTAAAAATGAAAAGAACTGTAAAGAATCAACCAAACCAGGAGCTGGTTCTTTGAACAAACCAACAAGATAGGTAAACCCTTAGCCAGACTAACCAGAGGGCACAGAGACACTATCCAAATCAACAAAATCAGAAATGAAAAGGGAGACATAACAACAGATACTGAGGAAATCCAAAAATCATCAGATCCTACTACAAAAGCCTATACTCAACAAAACAGGAAAATCTAGATGAAATGGACAATTTTCTAGACAGATACAGGTACCAAAGTTAAATCAGGATCAGGTAAATGACCTAAACAATCCCATAACATCTAACAAAATAGAAGCAGTCATTAATAGTCTCCCAACCAAAAACAGCCCAGGTTTAATGCAGAGTTCTGTCAGACCTTCAAAGAAAACCTAATACCAATATTCTTCAAACTATTCCCCAAAATAGAAACAGAAGGAACACTACCCAGTTCATTCTTTGAAGCCACAATGATCCTGATACCTAAACCATACGAAGACCCAACAAAGAAACAGAACTTTAGACCAATTTCCCTTATGAATCGATGGAAAAATACTCAATAAAATTCTTGTCAGCCGAATCCAAGGACACATCAAAACAATCATCCACCATGATTAAGTAGGCTTCATCCCAGGGATGCAGGGATGGTTCAATACACGGAAATCTATCAATGTAATTCACTATATAAACAAACTCAGAAAAAAACCACATGATCATTTCATTAAATGCTGAGAAAGCATTTGACAAAATCCAACACCCCTTCATGATGAAACTATTGGAAAGATCAGGAATTCAAGGCTCATACCTAAACATAGTAAAAGCAATATGCAGCAAACCAGTAGCCAACATCAAACTAAATGGAGAGAAACTTGAAGCAATCCCACTAAAATCAGGGACTACACAAGGTTGTCCACTCTCTTCCTACCTGTTCAATATAGTGCTTGAAGTCCTAGCTAGAGCAATTAGGCAACAAAAGGAGGGCAAAGGTATACAAATTGTAAAGGAAGGAGTCAAAGTATCACTATTTGCAGATAATATGATAGTATACTTAAATGACCTCAAAAATTCCACCAGAGAGCTCCTAAACCTGATAAACAACTTCTCCAAAGTGGCTGGATATAAAATTAACTCAAACAAATCAGTAGCCCTCCTATACTCAAAGGATAAAGAGGCTGAGAAAGGAATTAGGGAAACAGCACTCTTCACAATAGTCACAAATAATATAAAATACCTTGGTGTGACTCTAACCAAGCAAGTGAAAGATCTGTATGACAAGAACTTCAAGTCTCTGAAGAAAGAAATTGAAGATCTCAGAAGATGGAAAGATCTCCCATGCTCATGCATTGGCAGGGTTAATATAGTAAAAATGGCCATCTTGCCTAAAGTAATCTACAGATTCAATGCAATCCCCATCAAAATTCCAATTCAATTCTTTATAGAGTTAGAGCAGTTTCCAAATTTATCTGGAATAACAAAAAACCCAGGAAAGTGAAAACTATTCTCAACAATGAGAGAACTTCTGGCAGAATCACCACCCCTGACATCAAGCTGTACTACAGAGCAATAGTGATAAATACTGCATATTATTGGTACAGTGACAGGCAGGTAGATCAGTGGAATAGAATTGAAAACTCAGAAGTGAACCCCCATACCTATGGTCACTTGATCTTTGACAAAGGAACTAAAACCATCCAGTGCAAAAAGGACAGCATTTTCAACAAATGGTGCTTTTTCAACTGGCAGTCAACATGTAGAAGGATGCAAATTAATCCATTCTTATCTCTCTATACAAAGCTCAAGTCCAAGTGGATCAAAGACCTCCACATAAAGCCAGATACACTGAATCTAAAAGAAGAGAAAGTAGGGAAGAAACTGGAGCACATGGGCACAGGGGAAAATTTCCTGAACAGAACACCAGTAGCTTATGCTCTAAGATTAACAAATGAGATCTCATAAAACTGCAAAACTTCTGTAAGGACACTTGTCAATAGGACAAAATGGCAACCACCAGATTGGGTCTTTATCAATCCTACATCTGATAGATGGCTAATATCCAATATATACAAAGAACTCAAGAAGTTAGACTACAGAGAACAAAATATAACCCTATTAAAAAATGGGGGTACAGAGCTAAACAAAGAATTCTCAACTGAGGAATACCGAATGGCTTAGAAACACCTAAAGAAATGTTCAACATCCTTAATCATAGGGAAATGTAAATCAAAACAACCCTGAGGTTCTACCTCACACCAGTCAGAATGGCCAAGATGTAAAACTCAGGGGATGGCAGATCCTGGAGAGGATGTGGAGAAAGGAGAACACTCCTCCATTGCTGGTGGGATTGCAAGCTCTGGAAATCAGTTTGCTGGTTCCTCAGAAAATTGTACATAATACTACCTGGGGACACAGCTATACCACTCCTGAGCATATACCCAGAAGATGCTCCAACATGTAATAAGGACACATGCTCCTCTATATTCATAGCAGCCTTATTTATAATAGCCAGAAGCTGGAAAGAACCCAGATGTCCCTCAACAGAGGAATAGATACAGAAAATGTGGTACATTTACACAATGGAATACTATTAAAAAACAATGAATTCATGAAATTCTTAGGCAAATGGATGGAACTAGAAAATATCATCCTGAGTGAGGTAACCCAATCACAAAAGAACACATATGGTATATACTCACTGATAAGTGGATATTAGTCCAAAAGCTTGGAATACCCAAGATACAACCCACAGACCACGTGAAGCTCAAGAAGAAGGAAGACCAAAGTGAGGATACTTTGATCCTTCTTAGAAGGTGGATCAAAATACCCATGGCTCACAGCCAACCAATAGAGTGAGTACAGGGTCCCCAATGGAGGACCTAGAGAAAGGACCCAAGGAGCTGAAGAGGTTTGCAGCCCCATAGGAGGAACAATAATAGGTACCAACCAGTACCTCCAGAATTCCCAGGGATTAAACCATCAACCAGAGAGTACACATTGAGGGACCCATGGCTCCAACTTCATATGTAGCAGAGGATGGCCTTTTCAGACATTAATGAGAGGAGAGGCCATTGGTCCTGTGAAGGCTGGATGCCCCAGTGTAGGGAAATGCCAGGTCCAGAAAGGCAGGGGGAGGGTTGGCTAGCAGGAGGATGGGGATGGGATAGGGGGTTTTGGAGGGGTAACAAGGAAAGGAAAGGTGATGCCATTTGAAATGTAAATAAAGCAAATATTTAATAAAATAAAAAAATAAAAAATTCATTACCTTATATTCTCTGAAGTCAATGTACTGGAAACTATGAATAAAATTCATATGTTCATATTTTGAATAAATATAAGAACTTTCTTTAGAGATTATATAATTTTTAACATTAATGTCATGTGCTATATAGAATTAAACTTTTAATTAAAAAATTATTTTCCTTTTTTTTTTTTTTGAGACAGGGTTTCTCTGTATAGCCCTGGCTGTCATGGAACTCACTCTGTAGTTCAGGCTGGCCTCAAATTCAGAAATCCACCTGCCTCTGCTTCCCAAATGCTGGGATTAAAGGCATACGCCACCACTGCCAGGCCTAATTAAAAAAAAATTATATTTACAATATTATACTTTTATCAAATTGGCAATTTTTTTTTATGTCTCACTCTGAAGCAATGTGGTTTTCAAGTTTTGACTGCTACATGGCACTGACAATTTGTCCTTCTGTTTATACATCGAAGAGGAGAATAAATAGAACACACTTCAAATTGTAGAATAGAGCGTCTATGAGAAGAGTGCAGAGTATTGCTAAGTCAGCTCTGAGGGCCCTAGGAAACCATTGATTTTCCCTTAGTCATGGCTGCCCTTTCACGCTGAGCTGTATGCAGTGCAACAATTAATACAATGCATCTTTATTTGGTAACACTGCTTAGATTTCATGGTGCTTTTGATAGGAAGAAGATTTAAATGAACTCCAGTAGTGCAGACTTTTGAAATGTAGAACTTACAGGCTGGATTTGAATCTCTCAGAATAACCCTTCCGTATGGATGGCATCATAAGCTAAACAAGGACAGACTAAGAACTGCTTAGAGTAGGGGCATGAAGCCACATCACGTTCACGAAGGCATAAATACACCTGTCATCTGAAATAGCAGGAGGAAGAGTGGTGACATTCTAGTTATCAACATTAAGTATAATTGTTAATCACAGACCTAACGGTCTGGTAGTAATCAGCTCGCGTTGCATATACAGGGACCCGCAAGCCCCTTAGTTGCAGGGTGATTACTAGAATCCCACAAGGAAATAGGTAATTGTAGTTGTAGAATTTTAACTGTCCTGGAATAAGGCCAATTGTGTTTTCTTGTCTGAGAGTCTAAGTATCATGGCACTGTAAGACCCGAAAGAAAAACGGGGGCACCCCAGCACCCCACACCTCGGAAACTGTCACCCCAATCACTCACGAGAAACAGTCTTGATGCAAATAGCAAGAGGGATTTTAATTCCAGAGCTCTGGGGGTCACAGTCTTACCATGCAGGGTAAAAGAGTGTGAGGCAGGCGGGCAGAATCAGAGTGGCTTTTATAGGCTTAACAGAACCCGCCTACCACAAGCCACTCCATAGCTTCCAAGCCAATCAGTTCAAACCATCCGAGCCCACGCTTTCTGAGAACCAGTCAGTTTCCTATAGAAGCCGGATGGGACCTGGTTAAGTCATTTCTGCCTACGTGGCTGCCACACACAGGGTCGTGCCAGGGTTACGCACAGCGTCACAGGCATATTCCGCAGGCGCACAGCATCACATACGTACGTATGTACATACATACGTAGTACGGGGCCGGCACAGCGGTGTCCGCCCTTGCCTCAGCCTCTCCGCAGGAGGGGAGGCAGGAAAGGCTGCTAGGGACCTTTCCAGCCTGCAGCCTTTATCCTTTCAGCGCCAAGGCCAGGAACAGTCATAAGTATGAATAGAAGCCCAAATCCCATTGAAAGAAAGGGAAGGCGACTTGCTCGCACGGCAGGGTTCCAGGCAGGGTTCCAGGCGAAGGTCAGACTGCAAGTCCATGAGGGCTTCTCACACGGGCGGCGGGTCATCTGTGCTCAGCTTGTCATCTGAAGCTTGTTGGGGAAGGGACTTTTCAGACGGGTTGTTACAAATGAATGAGAACTCTATAACTGGAAATCATTCTATTGAGATCAGTAACATTGTGACGTTAACACGAGGCAACTCATATTTCATGCTTTTCTTTCTTTGAAGATCCAAATTCCAGAATTTGTGGACATTTACTCATAGGTGCAGCCAAGAATTCTTTTGCAAAACTAATGGATAAGATTAGTTTGGCAATGGACAGCGTACCTCTGCGGAACAGCCGGAGCATAACATACGTGGAAAAGGATTCCCTGGTTCAGAGGCTGGCCCGAGGACTTCACAAAGTGAACACGCTGGCCCTGAAATATGGTTTGTGCAGCCATGTGCCCATTATGGTATGTGCTGTTTCATTTTGTAGTGACTTTAGGATTCGTGAGTTAGAGTGTGTTTCAAACTCATAGTTCAAATAAATTCTTTGTGGATAATTTAGCTTCATGCAAACTTTTAATAAAACAAAGCCCTTCGAAGATGTTTACTCACTTGGTTTAGAAATAGCTAGCATTGTTTGTATAATGTTTGAGTTACATTTAATTTATGCTCATTGCTGTTGACTTATTAATAAATCAATAACTGATGTTTCTAAATGTATTCTTATTTAACAACAGAAAAGCACTGCGTCATTACAAAAGCAAATATTTGGGTTCACGCAAAGGCTGCACGCAGCTGAGGTCGAGCGCCGCTCCCTGCGCCTCGAGGTGACGGAATACAAGCGGACCGTGCATGAGATGAAGAAGGAGCTGGACAAGTCACAGGGCCTGCAGACGCAGTTAAATGAGTTCAAGCACTCTGTAAGCAAACGGCTGTGACGCCTGTCTCTCCATCTCTCCCGTAACAATGACTGACTATTAGAAATAATTCAAAGTCTCTTCAACAGGATTGGTTTGCTTTCTTTTTTTTCTGTTTTTTTTCGATTTTATTTCTTATTGAAAATAGATTTTTTCAGACAGTATATTTTGATTAGTTCCCCCCTCCCCCATCTCTTTCCAGATCTCTATTTCCTCTCCTACCCAAATCCTTACCATTCTTCTTTTCATTAGAAAACAGGCCATCTAAAAATAATAAAAACAGAGTAGAACAAAGCAAACAAACATACAGAAAAAAAACAAGCCAAAGAAAAAGTACAAGAGAGACATATAGAAAGAGAGATACATATGTTCACATGTACAGGAATCCTATAGAACACAACATTGGGAACTATAATATATGTGCAAAGGACCTGGAAGGTTAAAGACAAAAACCTCCAAAAATGCCAGTGTGTGTGTGTGTGTGTGTGTGTGTGTGTGTGTGTGTGTTCCATCCTCTGCTGAGCACAGAGCCTGCCCTTAAGCCTGGGATTGTATAGCCAGCATCTTATTAGTTAATCAGTTATCGGTGTGTGTGTATATGGGTATTAAGTAAAAACCTAAGGTTTTTTTATTTTATTCTTTTGAAAGGTAGTTGGATGGTGTTTTTCTTGGGCAAACATGTGAAGGCGTGTTTTCCTGAAGTTGACACAGCAGAAAGACTAAGGCAGACTCCTGAAGGAACATTTAACTGAAACAGACACAAGAAAAAAGATGGTCTAAAACAAACATGTGAAAGGACACATGATTTGCTAACAGCACACGTGTTGTTGGCCTTCTGTTGTGTAGTTGCATTTGTCAGGGTTCCACAGAGAGAGACTTCACTGAGAGGCATAACTGAGAACTTGTGGCAGTTCTCCAGGTCCCTGTGAGCAGAAGCTGAGGCCCGGCTGTCTCTGCTAGGTAGTGCCACCCCTGCTGATTCATGTTTGCTATCCCAACTCTACCAAACTAGACTACTGGTATATCCATAAAGTGTTTATGAGTGGATCGAGCTGCCACTGCTGACCTGTGAACTAAACTGCCAATTTCCAGACAACACAGATGGGTGTTGCTCCAAAGAACCTTTCTGAACAGGTCCACTTCCCCCGTATCCTTTCTTTCCCACTACCTCTGGTAGTGGTGGGCTAATAAAGAGTATACAACATTTTAAAACCATTATTAAATAGGTTTAAAAAAATTAAAGTTGCATGGGTGTGCCTATATTGTGCATGGGTGTGCCTGTACTGTGTAAGTGCACACATACACACATGCACTTGTGGTAACAGTGTGAGTGTGAGAGTTAGAGACGACTCTTAGGAGTGGGTTCTCTTCACAGTGGGTTCCGGGGCTCAATCTCAGGGGGTCAGGCTTGTGCAGCAACAAGCACCTTTACCTACCACCCCGTCTCATTTTTCCAAGATTTCCATTGTAAAGCATGCATTTTTATTTTAATTAAACTTCTCTTTTTCCAACTGCTACAGGCATGTGTTTTTTAAAAAAAATCTAGATTTGGAAGAATGAAAATCATACTTCACTGTATCTTTTTTTTTTTTTTTTTGGTTTTTCGAGACAGGGTTTCTCTGTGTAGCCCTGGCTGTCCTGGAACTCACTCTGTAGAACAGGCTGGCCTTGAACTCAGAAATCCGCCTGCCTCTGCCTCCCAAGTGCTGGGATTAAACAGCCCTAAAAAGTGTGTGTTGGAATGGAGCAGTTAAGTAGGATTGCTTTCACCTCAGGAAACTTGCCTTTTAAAACGCCTTCTGTTGAGGAGCCTGCTTTTTGTGGAGGAGAAAAAACTCTCCTCTCTTAGATTTTGAGTAATTCTATTCTTATACTTTATACTCTCTTATAATTTGAATATTTTGAATACGTTATTTAGTCTCATATATGTGCTCATGGTATAAGTTTATCCTTAAATTTAATTCAAGCAACACTTTCTCTTGCTATTAGTTGCATAATTTATGAGCCCCAAAGAAACATTTTTTTGTCGTATTTGTGACAAGACTGAGAGATAAAGAGTTTCATTAAGATGGTAGTGTAAGACCCGAAAGAAAAACGGGGGTACCCCAGCACCCCACGCCTCGGAAGCCAGAACCCCAATCACTCACGAGAAACAGTCTTGATGCAAGTACAAGAGGTTTTACTTTCAGAGCCCTGGGGCCACAGCCCTCTCCCACACAGGGCAGAGAACAGTGAACCCTGGGGGCAGATACACCACTGCTTTTATAGATTTTCAGCAAAACCCGCCTATACAAGCCACTCCATAGCTTCTAAGCCAATCAGTTCAAACCATCCGAGCCTGTGCTCTCTGAGAACCTATCAGCCTCCCACAGAGGCCGGAAGAACTAGTTAAGTCATTTCAGCTTACGTGGCCGCCACACACAGGGTCGCGCCCACCCTCCCCCACTGGCAGTTGGTGTTGGGGACCTAAGTGCACCCAGGCAGGAGCTCCGCAGCCCCCGCGGTGATTCTGCCAGCCCCCAGCCGCGCTTGTCCTTGCCATAGCTGCTCTGCTGAGGCAAGACGGGAAAAGGCGCCAGGAACACTCCCAGAGGTTCGTGGCCGGACCCTGGAGGCAGGTGTGATATGTGCACACTTCCAGGCCAACAAAGAGTGGACTGAACCTCTGCTCCTGTAGGGTCATCCAAGACTCAGGCACAGGGGATTTTTAGCCTGCGACCTTACCCTTTCATTAGTAATATATATTTTCTAGATAAGACACAGTGAAGTATGATTTTCATTCTTCCAAATCCAGATTTTTTTTAAAAGAATTCAAATCAGGTGGCATTATGTCTGTGATAAATGATAGAATATACCTTAAATCCCGTTTCGCAACGGGAAAGCTCTGACTCTTAACCGTGCAGGTGGTATGATGAAGATATTGTGTTTCCCTACTTCCGCACGTGCAGGCGGTATGATAAAGATATTGTGCTTCCCTACTTCCGCATGTGCAGGCGGTATGATGAAGATATTGTGTTTCCCTACTTCCGCATGTACTTTGTAGCCGGCCCTGGGGCCACAGAGAACTGGGCACACCTGGACAGAGAGCTAGGGACGAAAGAGAAAGAAGGAGCCAAGGTGAAGCTCTTTCTGATCAAGGCTCAATGTTTAATGTTTAACTCTGAATATATATAGGAAAGCCCATCCCCTGTTTCACCTGTATCTTGTCGCAAAACAAGCTTGCAGCATCTGAGGTAGCCAGATGCTTCTGCAGGAAACTGTGGATGTGGTAAAACAATAGACTTCCACCCAGGTGGCAGAAAACCAACTGTGGCAAACAATTAAGGTCTGGCTAGCCAGCTCGAGGCTGGGGGAAGGGCACATGTACCTTTTGTGAGACATTTTTCTCTTTTCACTCCAAGATCACAGTGGCAGCTTTCTTGTTTTACTAACGCAAACACTTGGAAGGAGGGATATTGGAGTCTGTCTGGCCGAGATCCCACGTGCCTTTGAGGAATGGTGGCCCGTGAGAGCTGCTGTTCACTCTCACAGAGAGTAGGCACCTTATTGCAGGTCATCCTTATGTTACAGCATAAGGAGTATTCTTTCTTCATTCTCCGTGTTGGGTGAGAAAGCTAAGTGAGTTCTCAGTGCAGTGCAGCTACCGCCATGCAGGATGGGTCTGGGCGGGGAAACAAGAAAGGCGCAGTTTGATAATGACTGGGGGAAAAGGAACCGAGGTAGCATGGCAGTGAGAGCATGGGGGACTGCCAGATCTCAGAGGGCCCGGCCCAAGGGAGAGCCATCGAGAGTGGCCCACTGAACACAGACATGGGGGTCTCTGAGTACTCACGGTCATTTGAGTATCCTTCTTAAAGGCTTTCAGTCTTTTAATCATCATCGTTACACAAAGTTTGGAATTTTAAGTGTTAAGATTTTGACTAAAAAGATAACATTAAAAGTATTATTATACTTTAAAAACTAAAGCGATAGTTTACCTTACTTTTTATTTTGAGGAAAACAAATTTTATGTTTTGTTTTATAATACATTCTTAGAAATGTTTGTTATATTATTTTGCAAATTTCTATTTATGTATATATGTATTCATGTACACTGTGTAAGTGTATGTGTCCAGGTGCCCATGGAGGCCAGAAGAGGACATCAGGTCTCCTGCAGCTGGAGTCCTAGGTGGTTGTGAGCCCCTGGCCCCACCTGGTGGGTGCTGGGAACTGAACTCCGATCTTCTAGAAGAGCAGTAAGTGCTCTTAAGCATGGAGCCATCTCTCCAGCCCCACATTGCACTCATTATGTTGGTAAATGCAGCTCTGAAAGAACAAATAGTACAGCGATACAATTGGCTTGCAACTGGTTCTTAGCGATACAATTGGCTTGCAACTGGCTCTTTTCTCTTCTTTTTAAAGAAATTGATCACCCACGAGAAGTTTGAAAGTGCATGTGAAGAACTGAATAATGCATTACTCCGGGAACAGCAGGCACAAATGCTGCTGAATGAACAGGCCCAGCAACTGCAGGAGTTGAATTATAGACTTGAACTGCACTCCAGCGAGGAGGCCGACAAAAACCAGACTCTCGGAGAAGCTGTTAAGGTAGAGCATCTCTCAGATCATGAGTTATTTGCTCCTTGTGTGGATCCTGGTGTGTGTGTGTGGGGGGCATAGCTCCTGGATAGGGGACAAATCCGTAGGTGTGACATCTTCCTCTGTAAATGGCTTGTAAGGATGGTGGGAAGTCTCATTCCATGGCACTTAAAGGCGGAATGGACATGTGTGGACACTGTAAAGGCGGGCTTTAATGACTGGTTGAAGACAAAGGAAGTGCTTTTCCAGTAATAGTTTATTTTTAATGAATTTTTTTACTGGAAACAACTTTATATAATATATTCTGACCATGGTTCACCTCCCCAGTTTCCTCTCATCTCTACTCCATCTGCCTAACTGCCGACTCCACAGCCTTTATTTCTCTTTCTTTAGAAAACATAGGCAAGCAGAAAGACCAAACCATAATAATAAAAAAGGAAAAAAAACACAAGAAACACATGTACACATGCACACACACACACAGAGTATAAAAACATAAATTCAGAAACTGTAACATACAAGCCAAATATCAGTGAGACAAAAATGCCCAGACAAAGCCATATGAGTGAAAACAACTACAGAAATACTATTGAGTTCATTTATGTTGACTGTCTACTACTACCCTTAGGTGTGGTTAATACCAAGTGAGATTCCGTTGGAAAAAAAGTTCCTTTGCAAGTGATCTCAGTTGGAGAATGCTTCTTGTAAGGGGCAGGAGTCTATGTCTGCCTCTCCCTCTCAGCCTTGGGATCCTGTTGGATGTGAACTGTGCTCTCCCTGAGCATGCTGCCCCAGTCTCTGTGAGTTCATGTTTGCTTCTGTCCTGTTGTGTCTGAGGAGCCACTATTACCTTGGTATCATCTTTTCCCACTGGCTTTTACAGCCTTTCTGTGTCCTGAGTCCTCAGGGGAGGGCTTTGATGAAGACAATCTCATGTAGGACTGGATTTTCTGAAGTCTCCGTATTAGTTCCTATCTACTGTGAGAGGAAGCGTCTCTGCTGATGGCGCAGAGAGGCCCTGATCTATGGGGATAGCAGAATAGCATTATGAGTTAGCTTTTTGTTATGTTTATTTGGTTTCTCCCTGGGCCCATGGCCACCTAGGTAGTGACAGGATGGGTCCCATCTTGTAGAATAGACCTTCACTCTACCAGAGAGGCTGGTCCCTCCCACAGCATACAGGCCACTATTGCAGCAGCATGTCGTGAAGGCAGGCCACTCTACTAGATCTCAGGGTTGGTAGCTGGATTGGTACTTTCCCCCTCTGGTAGTATTCAGAGTACCATCTAGTACCGTGAATCCTAGTCAGTAGGGGTGGAGCCTCTAGTTGGGCACCAGCTCAGCTTCTCTGTTTAATGAGATATGTGAATGTTGTCTTCAGCAATAGGGCTTTACCATCAGTTTGTAATACATAATTTAGCCATATCCTATTCTGTCAAATTTTCTCTAATTTGTCAGTTTTTTTTCTGTCCCTCAATTAGATGTCACTTTCAAACATGGCTGTTTCCTCTTACAGACTAATCTTACCTTCGTTGTTAGGGATTAAAGGTGTGTACTAAAGGGCATGTCTGTATCCAGCCAGATCATACTGTAATCCAGAGTGTATCTGTAATCCGGCCAAAGACATAGAAGGTCTTTGGATGCGATCCCTTGCCAGAGAAGCCCATGTTGCTGGGTTAAAATTCCTCTACACTCATCTTTTTCTCCCTCTCCCCATTTAATCCTCCTGTTCATGTCTCCCCTGTCTTTCCATAACTACACATTCTCTTTCTCCTTTCTCGGGATCCCCCTAGCTCTTTACTGTACACCTAACCTCAGTGCTCATATGGATTGTTGCATGCCTATCAGAAGCTTGAGAGCCAGCCCTCACACATAGGAGAAAGCATAACTACTTGCATCTGGGGGTCTGGATTACCTCCCTCAGGATGAATTTTCCTATGCTTTGTGATTTTTCTCCTTCCTCTATTCCTGTCTTCTTAGACTTTGTTTTTTTTCATAGTGTTCTGGATTTCCTGGATATTTTGGACTGGATGTTTTTAGATTTAACATTTTTTTTTTGACTGAGGTATCCGTTTCTTCTGCCTGTCTTCAGTGCCTGAGATTCTCTCTTCCCTGCTTTGTAGTTTTTTTTTTTTGAATTTTCTATATTCTTTGTTTACATTCCAAAGACTTTCCCCTTTCCCAGTTCCCCCCTCACCATATGTCCCATAAGTCCTCTTCCCCCCACCCCCCTGCCCATTCCCCAATCACCCCCCCCCACACACACCGTTTCTCTATTCCGGTACTCTCCTACAAAACTGGATCCAGTCTTTTCGGGACCAGTGTCCTCTCCTTCCTTCTTCTTGGGAATCTTTTGATTTGCTAATTGTGCCTTGAGTAGTCAAAGCTTCTGGGCTTATTAATATCCACTTATCAGTGATTGCATTTCATGTGTATTCTTTTGTGATTGGGTTAACTCACTTAGGATGGTATTTTCCAGATCCAACCATTTGCCTACAAATTGCATGAATTCATTAGTTTTAATTGCTGAGTAATATTCCATTGTATAAATATACCACATTTTCTGTATCCATTCCTCCATTGTGGGACATCTGGGCTCCTTCCAGCTTCTGGCTATTATAAATAAGGCTGCTGTGAACATAGTGGAGCATGAGCTTGCCTCTGAGGTTCTTGTTTGACTTCTTCAAATTTTCACTTCGAGATTTATTTTTGTTTGGGTTTCTTTAATGATTCTATTTCTTTGCATTCCCCTTTCACACCGAGAGTTGTTTTCATTATTTTATTCCACTGTTTGTGTTTTAGGACTTCTTTCATATCTTTTCATTCACATCTTCCCCAAGGTCCTTGAGCATATTCAAAGTTGTTTTGAAGTACTTGTCTTGTGCTTCAGCCATAATCCATACACTCAGGGCCCACTGTAGCAGGGTTACTGGTTCTAGTGGAGGCATATTGCTTTGCCTGTGAAATTGGGTATATTTTGTGCTCGTGTCTAGTCTTTTGGAGTAAGGACAATTGAGATGATTCTAGGTGCTCATGTCTGGTCTAGTCTTTGTCGGGAGGGAACTCTGTTGATTAGTTCCTATTGCCCATTCTGGATCTTAGGAAAGTGTGGCAGCTGTGGGTTGACTAGTAGAGAATGCTTTTTCAGCTTGTTGGGTGGCAGAGGGCTAGAGATGGGATGGAAGAAAGGCTGAGAGCGGCTTCAGGAAAGATCTTTGTGGATCCTGTCCACACCATCAGGCAGGCCCAGGCCCCCCAGGGAGTTGGAGGTATGGTCGGAGGAGAGCCTCCTACAAACACATTGCAGTGAGACCAAGGAGGACCTGGAGAAACAGGAATGAAAGGGCGAAGGGGACTCTGGGTCTGCACCAAGTATCCAGTGAATGGTGGTGAGGTGGGAGGAGGGCCACCTGCAAGCGGGCTGTTACAGGGATGAGGGTGAGAAGGGGCTGCTGTGATGCTAGACAGGAAGGAGAGTGTGACTCACCTTACCCGAGTCCTAGCCATTTGGCTACTATGGACCCAGGTAGATGTTTTTAGGCATCAGGGGATGACATGAAGGAATGGGGACAGAACAGAAGGGGGCCTGAGAGCGCCCACAGGAAGGAGCAAACCAAGGTCTGGAAGAGTCCCCAATAATGGGTTTTGGAATTGAATTCTTTAATATATGTAACATTTTACCCTTTTCCTTTTTAGTTGATAACATTTATATATTTGTGGTTGGAAAGATTGTGTTGTGTACAGAATTTTTCCTGGGGAGATGTAACACACATGTCTACTCATCCTGGATAGGGAACCCATGATTGATCAAAGTATGGATACTACCAGAGTCCAGCTTGGTGAACCAATGAGCTTTAGTGGGGTTAGTTGCAGGAGTATGGGAGAGGGGTTACTAAAAGAACAGAAATGACTCAAAGACAGCAGCATCACCAAGGTCCCCCCCAGCATGGGTGACAGTTCATAAAGCTGGGAACCTGGAGCATACTGCACACCCTATAGGCACATCAACAGTCTAAGTGGCTCTGGTCTAAACGTCTTCTAGGCAGCTGGTCTGGATTCAGTATCTTTGCAGCTTTGCTCCTCTGAGGGTCTTGGCAGTTTGGTTTGGCTAAGAGTCTTTTCTTTCAGCTTGGCTTATCTGAGAGTGACTGTCATCAACTTTATTGCTTACTCTGGGAGGGAGGGGCCTGATAAGTCTGATCAGGTTCAAGGACTTCCTTAAGGTAACTTGACTTGTTTATCTCTATGCTTAGAGAGCTTCCTGAAGGAATTTTTTCAATTTGGAAGAAACTGTTAGACAGAAGATAGCTCAGTGGTAAACTGCTTGCCAAGGGAGAAGCTGAGCTTGATCCTCAGCACCCAAGTGGAAACGTCAAGTGTGGTGGCATGCCTGTAATGCCGTGCTGCCGAGGCAGACAGAGTTGGACTCCTGGAACTTGCTGGCCAGCCAGAATTGCTTAATCAGTGAACTCAGGCTAATGAGCAATGATATGTCCAAAATCAAAGTGACAGGCCTGAGAAATGACACCAGTGCTCTGAATTCATATATGTATATATCCATGCATGTATATATATATATATATATATATATATATATATATATATATATATACATATATGGATATAGTTGCATACTCTTATGGGGTACAGGGTAATATTTAAAAAGCAAATGCATACTTGTAGAAGGATCATTTCAGCATAATTAACGTATTTATTATTCACATATTTCTTTGTAGTCACATCATTTAACATCCACTCTTATAGTAATTTTGAAGCAATATTATTAACTATAGTCACTGAAGAATAGAGCACCAGGATTTATTCTTCATGCCTGGCCATAACCATTTAACCAGCACTCTGCCCTTCCTAGACTCTGTTTAAGACAGGATGTATCTGTACTTTATTAAGTTATTGTTAATAAATTCAGATTTATCCCATATTCTCCCTCATCTTCATTCATTTTCCCCCTCAGAGAAGTATAAGATATCTATATCTAAATCTTTATATACACATCTGTGACTTCTTAATCACAATTAGCTCTTAGATGAGGAATTTCTTGGTCAAAAGCCACAAACTGTTTAATTTTGAGATAAGAGTCTTGTCACAAAAGTCCAGACAGACCTTGAAGTCATGATCCCCACGTGTTAGCCTCCAAGCACTGAGGTACAGGCATATGCCGCCACACCTGGTCTCCCGCGGGCATTTCTGAAGTGCATGTGTTATCAGTTGGCTGACAGCAAGGTTTTAATGAATGACATTAGTTCTTAGATGTTTGAGGACTGTGCAGTTGCCCAGCCTGGCAATTACTATTTCTACAATTTTTGTCAACTTAATACATATGTTTGTTATTTTGATTTATATTTCTTTGATTATTAATCAAGTTCAGCATTTTTACAAGTATACTTGTCATTAAATACGTTTGTGCTTTCTATCCTATAAATAGGTAATATAGTTGCCGGAGTCATAGGGGAGTCTCTCTGTAAGTGTTGGCACTTATGTTTATGGATCATATCTTCCAGCTGAGAGTTGCTTAGATTAGTTTCCTTAAAATATGAGTCGCTTAAATATTGTTGTCAGAAGTGGAAAATTGTTTAATTACTATCTCTTAATTAGAACTAGCAGGTGGTAATGTAAAAATGTTCTCTTGTGGGAGGTAGCATGGTTCAGTGGAAAAAACCAACTGGCCTTGGAACAGGATCCTCTAATTCAAATCCCTGTTCTGTCACTTGAGCAATCTACTTAACCTTTCTCAGCCTCACTTTGTCCTGCAGAGATGGAGATAATGATACCCAAGTTACGGGATTTTCCCGAGACTAAATTAAGATACTATTTGAAAGCAATTATATACTTGACAAATACTCTTCTGTGGTTTTCATAAGACTTTAAAACAGTAAGATTCGTATCTTTGTATTTATGATATAAAACACACAAATGAATAGAAGATACAGACAATACAGATGAATAAAAAAGTTACCTATGAGCCGGGCATGGTGGCACGCGCTTGTAATCCAAGCACTTGGGAGGCAGAGGCAGGCATATTTCTGAGTTTGAGGCCAGACTGGTCTACAGAGTGAGTTCCAGTCCAGCCAGGATTATACAGAGAAACCCTGTCTCGAAAAACAAAACAAAACAAAACAACAAAACAAAACAAAACAAAACAAAAGTTACCTATGGTATATTATCTGAAAATAGCTACATTTTTAAAGGATTTTAGTTTTAGTAGTTTCTTTACATTTACTTATTGATTAATTTAGTGTTCGTGGATGTCTCAGGTGGTGGAAGGGAAGAACAACCCCCATAGAAGTTGTCCTCTGACCTGAACATTCAAGCAGTGGTATGTGTGTACCCACATACATACATGATATACACACACAATAAATAAATGTCAGAAAAGAAGGACATTTGCTTTTGGTTTTTAGTTGGATTTTGGAGAGTGTCAAGAGGATTTTATTCTTAGATTATGCATGTTTAAAAATCACAAATTGATGTTGGATGATGAAAAATTTATTCCGTGAACCCATTGAGATAAATTATATATATATTTTTTCTTTCTTACTATGTTGTTATGTTAAATCATATCAGGCTATGGCCTGTGAGCTGAAGATTTTTGCATATTTGAAAAATTGCAAATGAATAAACATAAAACAAAAGAGTAAGTAATAAAGACTGTTCATGGCTCAGCCCTGCATGGAGTGCTGTCCTTGTCCTTCCTTTGGGCTGCACCAGATCACCACAGGCTTGGCCATTCACATGGGCAGATTCATTTCTCCTGGTTCCGGAGGGTGTAAGTCTACCACGAAGGTGAGGCGTGTAGTGAGGGCCTTTCTGCATCATCCTGTGGCAGCGCGCAGAGTGCCAGACAGCACGGCTGCGGGAGAAAGGAAAGGGGGGCCAAACTTCCTTTTTAAGGAGTTCACTTCCATGACAACTAATCTAGTCCCTTAATAATGACATTAATCCTTTCACAAGGATAGAGGCTCCATGATCCAATACCTTTAAAGAGTTTCAGTTTTCAATGTAAGCATGTTGAAAATTAATTTTCTAACATATTTAAATGATGGTGAGTGGAAACTCTACAGATAGTATAACAGACAGTATAGACAGTGGAGTGTGTGGTAAACAATCAGGATTAAAGTATTTCGGTACTAGAAATAAGGAGGCAGGAACGGAAGTCCAAATAGCTCCTTGGAGCTCGCAGACGGGCTGGAAGCTAGAGTTGATAATCAAACAGGAAAATTTGGGCCTTAGAACTCATGGCTTAGAGAACATCTATTTTCATGGAGCTAGAAGCCAACGAAGGGCTGCTGTGAAAGCAGCTTAGAGAGCATGTCTGCTGGACACACGGGAACTTGGCAGCTGCTCTGGGACTGGATAAGCACAGACACCACAGTCTCTCCACACACAAGTATAGAATCTTAGTGTATACGTCCATTGTGATTCAAGGGTGAGTTAGCCGAGAAGTTATCTTGACAGTGGTCTAGCTTTTATAGAACCAATGTGCCTATAGAAAGAACTTGGAAATCATTAAGCAAGAATGCTACTGTAGGGTTAGAGAACACAGAATTTAGCATTACAATTCACATGATTGGACATCAAATAAGAAAATTTGTGTTGCTACTATGTTTCCAACCCAGTTCCGGTGAAAGAAAGCTCAACTCAACAAGCTACAAGCCTAGACTGGGCAGGCCTCCCACTCCACTACTCTGTTTCAATCTATATTAATCCCATACAACTCCAGGCCCTGAGTTTCTCTCCCTGCCGCCTCTCCGTCTCTCGGTTTCTTCTCCATTTCTTCTCCTCCCATTGCTCCTCCTCCTCCTGTTTTATACCCCGTAGCTCCTCCCCTAGACTCTCTGCTCCTCCCACTTTCCTCCTGCCCAATCATTGGCTCAAGCCTTTATTTGAAAAATTAAGGTGGGGAGACGGTTCACAAGGCAACTCCTCATCTGCAGCCCCTCTGAGGAGTGGAATTAACATCAAAGTACGAGCCCAGGGCTATCCACAACAAATTTGAACCTCAAGTGGTATGAATATAAAATGTGCTGGTCAAGTCTTTAAATATTATAAAATATAATACTAATCTTCTTATGCTAATTGTCAGGTACTGAAAAACATAGGAAAAGAAAGATCATTGACGTCCATAGATACTTGTTTATTTTGTTATTTTACGTGTTTATATATTTTATTCTCAATAAATTTCTTGCAAATTGAATCTAAGAACATATCAAATGATTATGCACTAAGATCTAGTAGACTTCATCATAGGTACATAGGGATGGTTCAATACATGTAAAGTGATAAATGTATTACACTATATAAACAAACTGGAAGAAGAGAAAAACACACCATCATCTCAAAAGATTCAGAAAAAGTCTGACAAAATACAAACTCCCTCCATGATAAATGTCCTGGAGAGACTAGGGCTATAAGGAGCACACCTCAATACAACACAGCGATTTTCAGCAAGCCCACAGCCAATAGTAACCTAAACGGCAGTAAACCCAAAGCATTTCTACTAAGATCAGGACCAAGACAAGGCTGTTCACTCTCTCCATCGCTATTCAGTATAGTACTTGAAGTCTTAGAGCAGTGAGACAACCGAGAGACAATAAGGGAACACAAATAGGAAAGGAAGAAGTCAAAAGTATCTTTACTTGTAGATGATATGATTGCATATATAAATGACCCTAAATGCTTTACCAGGAAACTCTTAAAGCTGATAAACACTTTTGGCAAAGTAGCAGGATCCAGAATTAACCCCCAGATCTTTAAGTAGCCTTCCCATATAAAAATGACAAATGAAAAAAGAAATCAGAGAAATGGTACCTTAAATAATATCTTAGAATGACCCTACCCAATCAAGTGAAAGACTAAACAGATGACATATGGGCAATAGTAACTGGACTCAGTATGTGTTACACACTTGCACACGCAGTTGCACACTTGTACATGTGTTTGCACGCACACACACACAGCAACTATAAAAGAGGAGTGGACTCTGTGTTACACACACATGCACACACACACACACACCAACTATACAAGAGGAGGTTGTAAATTTCAGAGTGGGTGGTGGGTGCTATATGGGAGGGGTTGGAGAAGGGAGAGAGAAAGGTAGAAATGATGTTAATATAGTGTGTTCTTATATGAAATTGTCAAACAAGAACACATGGTATATATCTACAGTGAAGTTGGTTTCAGCTATAAAGAACAAAGTCATGTTTTCAGGACAACAGATACAACTGAAGATAATCATTCAGTGAATCAAGTCAGTCTCACAAAGACAAATCTATACCTTCTCTCATTTGTGGGTCCTAGATTTCATACATGTACACACACATATACATACATATATATAATGCATGTGTACCCACATATATGTATATAACATGATTAAACTGCATATGGAGACAGGAGAAATAGTAGGGAGGAGAAAAAAGAGGGTAAAACAGTGTGCACCCAAAAGAAATTCATATACCTTCGTGAAAATATCTTTAGGTAACCCGGTTCTGTGAATATATGTTAGTGAAAGAAAAATATATGAAGCAATTTAAGCATCTTTTAATGGACATATGTGGAGTATAATAATAATTAATGCCTATCATATAATTTATTTTCACAGAGCAGGATTAATAACATCATTACTTAATTTAAAATCTTATCCTTTTTTTACTTTAATCCCATATGTTTTTATCTTCCTAACGGGTTACACTATTGAGACCTACAGGGTAGTCAGTTATATTTGAAGGTCAAGGAAGAAGGGTTAAAAAAGCAACAGTGTTCATATCTCTTTATAAATAATAGCTTAGCAGAAAATTCAATTTAGAAGCTAAAGATTCATAAAATGACATTCCAGTTTTTGTTAGTCTGAACATCAGAAAAACACATACTAATATATAATACCCATCTTCTTAGCTTAAGCTTAGGATATATGTTGTTTTCAAAGTGCATAGTTTCATAGGTAACTAAATATTCTTTTCATACTTAAATTTGTTCTCACTCAGTTGTTGTTTGAAGTTAAAACTATCACTTCTTAATTGAGTACTTTGATTAGATTACATTTTAAACACTATTTGAAGTATTTTATGTTATATAATTCAACTTTGCATAATTATTTTACAGGCATTTTAACTTGTTTTTTGTAACCAAGCATGCTTATTATAAAATTAATAAACAAAATTGTTTATGTAAATCATTTTTTATTTGTATTTACCCACTATTGAAAATTCCAAAATCATCTATAGAGATGCTATTATTTTGTGTTCAGTTTTTTAGATATCGGAGGTGTTGTTTTCATTAGCATGTCAAAGCCTCATTCTGGCACACATTAGAATATAGAGTGGAGGTAGGAATAAACAGAAACAAAGAAATGAGGCGGTTATAGTAGACTCCTGACTGAATGTGATGGCGCCACAGCAGGGCGCAGGAGTCAGGGTACAGAGGCTCTGCTTTGATTTGGAAGGTTGATGTGAGGGAGATGAGTTAGGGACCATCCTTTAGTAGCCGGGTCATGGGTTTATGGGTTTGCCATTTGGGAACAGTTATTGGGATTACTTAAAACCTAGGTTTTATATAACTAAATAAAAATATTAAAAATACTTCGAAGCATGTTTATGAAATATTTTGTCTCATGAATATGCTACAGTATGTTTAATTGTTTTCCTGTTGGTGAATAGTCAGGTTGTAGCATTTTTAACTATTATACTATTATAACTTCAGAGTATACTTTCTGATTACACAACACCAAATGGTCAGCTCTAAAAAGAGACATACCGACATACATACAGGAAACAGGAAACAGATGGAACAGGTTGTATGCATGCATTTAGTTCTCTCCCTCTTTCCCTCTCTCCCTCCCCAACTGTGTGTGTGTGTGTGTGTGTGTGTGTGTGTGTGTGTGTCTGTCTGTCTGTCTGTCTGTCTGTGTCTCTGTCTCTGTGTATAGAAGAAGCCATGAATTTGAAAGAAAATAAGAAGGTCTATGGAAGGGTTTGGAGAGAAGGAAAGGGAAGGGGAAAAATGATGTAATTATAATGTCAAAAACCATGAAAGTAAAAAAAAAAAAAACAAAACAAAAAAACCAAACCCCAAACCATTCTGATGCAGTTAATTCGGTGCTCAGGACTTTAATCCCAGCACTTGGGGGCAGAGACAGGCATCTCTCTTTGACTTCTAGTCTAGTCTGCTCTAATGTTTCAAGCAAACACTTCAGATGAATAACAAGTTGATTATATACTCAGAAAACAGCTCTCAGGCAGGAGAATTAATAGGTCAAAGATACTGGCATTTTTTTCCTTTAAATCATTGGATAGGGGTTTTATTTTAGGTCCCATATTTTTTTTTCTTCACATGTGTAAAAGCAGCCCTCTAATTCCATACTTATTAGCATTTGGTATTAATATTACAATACTGGAAGCAGCACAGCAAAATCAAGATCTTCTAACAGACCAGAAAGGCATGTTGTCTCATTTTGCATTAAGCTGTAAAAAGGAGCAGTGTGTTTCCCCCCACAGATGGCCTTTTTCATCTATGTTTATGTAGTTAGTTTGTTGCATTAGAAAAGAGAACCCATGCCATTGACATGATACAAAGGCTTTGCATTATACAAAGGCTCTGGCAGTTACAACATGCTCAGAAGAGTATTGTAACTTCCTAAGCAAAACAAAAATAATTTCAAAGAACTGGATGCTCTTCTGCTGAAGTTGCCTTCTGAGGCGTAGCAGTTAAAGCACTTGGGCTTTGTTGTTGGCAAACTCGATTATCTTTTCCCTCTTCATACTTTTAAGAAGTTTTTATGCTGAAAAATTATAACGCTGATTTGCTATTCCTGGAGATCTTCATATTTCACATTTCAAAAGAAAAAATAGTTAACACATATTTGAAGAGAAACTAGATAAGCATAGCACATTTTGCATATTAGAGGAGGATCCGCCTGCTAGAATAAGGAGAATTCTTGTGGTGTGTCACTTCTCAGAGCTTGCTCACGTACGGAAATCTTACCTGCAGTGAGCGTGCCTTCCCAGATCCTGCCTCCTAATGAACTGATGTATTACCCAGCATGCTCAGGGGTACCGAGCCTCCCAGGCATGGTATAATTAACCAGCTTGAACAGCGCACAAGTGGTTTCTGAGCTTTATCAGAAATTGTACGACTCACAATCAAAAGTAGCACTTTTCAATGATAAAAGAAACATGAGAGACTGACCCCCTTACTCTTTTTCTCCTGTTGGGTTGTGGTCTCCAGCCTCATGTGTGCCGGACAGGTGCTGCACTTCTGAGGAATACAGCCAGCTGAACAAACTGGCTTTTTATTTTTTATTTTTATTTATTTATTTATTTATTTATTTATTTATTTTTGAGATAGGGTTTCTCTGTGTAGCCCTGGCTGCCCTGGAACTCACTCTGTAGACCAGGCTGGCCTCGAACTCAGAAATCCGCCTGCCTCTGCCTCCCAAGTGCTGGGATTACAGGTGTGCGCCACCACTGCCCGGCTAAAACTGGCATTTTAGTTTTTAAATCATATTCACTACACACACACACACACACACACACACACACTCTACAATGCATACATACAGGTGTGCGTAGATATGCTATACAAGTTTACATTTTATAATATATGTTCTTATACTTTATATATCATGTTATGTAGAGTGCAATTATATATTGTAGTTGTATAGACTCTTAAATTAGTAGATTTGTATAATTTGTAAATATGTATGTGTGTCTTAGTGTTTCTATTGCTGCGGCAAAGCACCATGACCAAAAAGCAAGTTTGGGAGGAACGTTTATTTGGTTTATACTCTCAGACCATAGTCCATCACTGGAGGAAGTCAGGGAAAGAACTCAAGCAGGAGCTGAGAAAGCCACAGAGGGGTGCTGCTTACTGGCTTACTTCCCATGGCTTGCTCAGCCCCACTGTCTTATAGAACCCAGGGGCACCGGCCTGTGAGTGGCGCCACCTATAATGGGCTCTGCCTTCCCCTAGTGCCCACTAATTGAGAAAATACCTTAGAGCTGGATCTCATGGAGTCTTTTTCTCAACTGAAGCTACTTCCTTTCTGATGACTCTAAATTGTGTTAAGTTGACACACAAAACCAGCCAGTACAATGTGTGTGCAAATATTTGTCATTAGAAACATATACTGTGACCTATTTAAAGCATTGTCTTTGTTCTATATACTTTTTGATATGTATCATTGCTTTGCCTGTATGTATGCATGTACACCACATATGCACTTGGTGCCAGTGGAGGCCAGAAGAGGGCATCGATACCCCTAGAACTGGAGTTACAGATGCTCCTGAGCCACAGAGTCGATTCTGGGAACTGAACCCAGGTCTGCTGCAAGAGCACAATGTGCTCTTAACCCTAACCCGCCTCTCCAGTGAGCATGCCCAGTTTTCTGTCTGTCACTTCAACAGCTACTGTCGTGCTACCCCAGTGCTGGCAGGCACCCTCGTTCACGTGGTCTCGTCTGGATCTTTAGAGCCTGTCTTAGCTATTGTCAATATTACAGAATTTTTATTTTTTCTCCTGTAATTTAGATAAACTTTTTAATATACAAAAAGCAAATCTTGTGCAGGAAAACAGGTTCATTTCTTCAAGAAGTTTCTTAAAAAATCCCTTTGATAATGTGTATGTGTGGCTTGGTACTCTTCATGAGTCATTTACTATTTTCTGTATTATGTGGATCTTAGTACCCTGATTAGGATTATTATTTCTACAGTCTTTCTGCTCCCCTCTTCCATGATGATCTTGAGACTTCTGTGAGTGAGTTCTGTCGCAGATGTATCTGTTGATGCTGATCTCCACATAACCCACTGATCTACGCATTATGACCTGTTGTGGTTTTTCTGTGATAGTTTCTATTTGCTGTAAAGAGGTACAGCACTTCCTGAGGAATGAGAACCACATTTACACATGTGTGTAAGGGTCAGTTTTAGAATGCAGCTAGGAATTTTGCTGGTTTAGTAAAATGATGGTATTGATTTCTCTTCTAAGATCTGTGACCTCGCTTACCCTGGGTAGTTGGCTAGGTTTCTAGTACATGATTTACCTCCTATTGAGTGTGTCTTCAGTACAGTTAATTGCTGGGGGTCACGAAGATATGAGTACCACTACTGCACCTCAACTCCAAGTGGATCAAGGACCTCCACATAAAGCCAGACACACTGAAACTAATAGAAAAGAAACTGGGGAAGACCCTGGAGGACATGGGCACAGGAGCAAAGTTCCTGAACAGAACATCAATAGCTTATGTTCTACGATCAAGAATTGACAAATGGGACCTCATAAAATTACAAAGTTTCTGTAAGGCAAAGGACACTGTTAGAAGGACAAAATGGCAACCAACAAATTGGGAAAAGATCTTCACCAACCCCACATCCGACAGAGGGCTAATATCCAATATATACAAAGAACTCAAGAAGTTAGACCCCAAAGAACCAAATAACCCTATTAAAAAATGGGGTACAGAGCTAAACAAAGAATTTTCACCTGAAGAAATTCGGATGGCTGAGAAGCACCTTAAGAGATGTACAACATCATTAGTCATCAGGGAAATGCAAATCAAAACAACCTTGAGATTCCACCTCATACCAGTCAGAATGGCTAAGATTAAAAACTCAAGAGACAACAGGTGCTGGCGAGGATGTGGAGAAAGAGGAACACTCCTCCACTGTTGGTGGGATTGCAAGATGGTACAACCGCTCTGGAAATCAGTCTGGCGGTTCCTCAGAAAATTGGGCATGACACTTCCAGAGGACCCTGTCATACCACTCCTGGGCATATACCCAGAGGATTCCCCTGCATGCAATAAGGACACATGCTCCACTATGTTCATAGCAGCCTTATTTATAATAGCCAGAAGCTGGAAAGAACCCAGATGTCCCTCAACGGAGGAATGGATACAGAAAATGTGGTATATTTATACAATGGAATACTACTCAGCAATTAAAACGAATGAATTCATGCAATTTGCAGGCAAATGGTTGGATCTGAAAAATATCATCCTAAGTGAGTTAACCCAATCACAAAAGAATACACATGAATTACAATCACTGATAAGTGGATATTAATGAGCTCAGAAGCTCTGAATACTCAAGGCACAATTAGCTAAGCAAAAGATTCCCAAGAAAAAGGAAGGAGAGGACCCTGGTCTGGAAAAGACTAAATCCAGTTTTGTAGGAGTGTACCAGAACAGAGAAATGGTGGGGAGGGGAGTGATTGGGAAGTGGGCTGGGGGAAGAGGACTTATGGGACATATGGTGAGGGGGCGAACTGGGAAAGGGGAAAGTCTTTGGAATGTAAACAAAGAATATAAAAAATAAAAAAATGTTTAATAAAAAAAAAAGAAACTGGGGAAGACCCTTGAGGACATCAGCACAGGGGTAGCTTATGCTCTAAGATCAAGAATTGACAAATGGGAACTCAAAAAATTACAAAAGTTTCTGTAAGGCAAAGCACAGCTAATCCTTGGCTCTGGTGGGGAGCATTTCAGTCCAGGTGGCATAACTTGATTGAAAACATACATGTACACACGTACATGTATTATGTATGATTTTATGAACTAATAAAATAGCATGATCCCTTGGGGCTTTATCAAATTCCCTTGCTATTGTTGGTCTTTCCCTGCTCATTTTCTTCTATACTGTCCTCCCTCTCCATCTCAGATTGGAGTCCCCTTCTGTTTTTTCCCATTTACCCCCTTTGAACCGCTGGACTCTGCTATTCCTCTCTTCAGTGTCCCTGTGGGCACTCTTTACTTGCCTGTGGTTTTTACAGCACCAGAGAGGTTTGAAGGAGGAGACATGGGCATGGGAGGGACGAAGGGAGGGCAGGGAGCGGGAAATGATGTCATGATATTTTAACTAAGCTTTTAATAAACAAGAAAGGTTCCTTCTAATGTGCTTTTCCTCTGATGCTATTTCTTGGCGTGGTCAAATCATTGCCAAGACCCCAGCGTGGCCCAGAGAACTGTTCAGACAGCGTTGTCATGTATGTGGCTCTGACACCCCACGCTGGCTGGCAGTTAAATATTTCCTTTTTTCCTCTATACTCAGACTTTAATGATGGTGATCTGTTTGTTATTCTTAGAAAAGTAATATTAATTAAATATATTTGATTTTTTTCTTTGTTCTACTTAACTCTTTCAAAATTAACCTTCTGTTATGAAAACAGAAAAATAATTAAATTGAATGTTTCCTTCCCCTTCTCTGACTGGATCTCAGAGAATACTTTTCCAGTTCATGCTATTAGACATACAGTCTCTAATGTGTCTAAAGCCTTTTCCCTTAAACATACCAATTATTAATTAAAAGTATAGACATGGGGGCTGGAGATATGGCTCAGTGGTTAAGAGCACTGACTGTTCTTCTGAAGGTCCTGAGTTCAAATCCCAGCAACTACATGGTGGCTCACAACCATCCATAAAAGAGATCTGATGCCCTCACTTAGATATAATAATAAATAAATCTTAAAAAAAAGTATAGACATGGATTAAAGAGATCTGGCAGAAGGTTGATCCTACCTTGAATTCAGAGAGTATTTCTTTAAAGATGTAAAGGCAAGGTGACTGTCATCCCTATGGGTTCTCAGAAAGACCTTGAATCTTGTCAGTGATGTAGCCACTGTAAGTAGGGCCTTATGTTCTCTGTAATCCTCAGAAATGCCTTACATATAATACATATAAATTATGAATAGCATCATGGTGTTAGGATGAAATGTTCCCTAACGGCACATATGTTTGAGTACTTGGCCTTCTGTGGCCTTTGTGTGTCTTTATGCTTGCATACTCTGCTCTTTTGTTTAAGATTTGTAAAATTTTGTTTCTCTTTAGAATTTCTATCGACATGTTTCATATCTTTTAATCTATTGTTCTTTTCTATAACAACTTTAAAAAAATAATTTGTTTCTTCTTAAGTCATAGTCTGCTACTGTATTTATGGTGTTTCAAATAGGTATGCCCCCGTAGACTCATGTGTTTGAATGCTTGGCCTATAGGAGTGGCCTTTTTAGGAGATGTGTAGTTATTGGAGTGGGTGTGGCCTTGCTGGAGGAAGTGTGTCACTCTGGAGGTAGGTTTTGAGATCTTATATACGCCCTAGCCAAGCTTAGTGGGACAGTCTCCTGCTGCCTGCAGATGAAGATGTAGAACTCTCTGTCTCCAGCACAGTGCCATTCCGCATGCAGCTGTGCCTCCTGGTATGAGGATAATGGACTGAATCTCTGAATCTGTAAACCCACCCCAATTAAATGTTGTCTTTTTAAAAGTTGCCATGGTCATGGTGTCTGTTCACATCAATAAAATCCTAAGTAAGACAGTGTTTAACAAACAATAAACTAATACTTATATTCCCTTCAGTTTATTGAATATTCTTCCTTTTGAATAATTTATATCTATGTTATCTTTCCCATTTTTTCTTTTGATCTTTCTTTTCATGTTGGATAGTATGAAAGATTGTATTAAAAAAAAACCCAACCACAAAAATATTTGTGGTCCCACAAGAGCATCTCGAATCTTGTATCTTCCTTTATGACACAGATCTGTTTCCCTGTGTTTGAATTCCTGTGAATTTTAATTAAATAACACATCATGGCTTTTGAGAATTTATCTTACACAGCTTGATTTATAGTCTCACTATCTGACTTTCTTCTTTTTCATTGCTCTCTTTCTCTTCTCTTGTCTTTCTCTTCTTTGTTGAAACATAGCTATCATTCTCCGAGAATGCTTGAGTCATACAGTAAACTATGAATACGTGTGTTCAGCTAATGGTCTAGCTAAGGTCTGATGCAACAAACTACTAACAATAGCCAGCTATGTGAATCAACCTTGAGATGATTGTGCCCTGGCCTTCAGCCACACTGTGCCGGCCATGGCGATGAGTATAGCAGTCTCTGTGTGCTGTGTTCTGTGTTCTGATGAGTAGGGAATGCACATGACTCTAAGAAGCAGTAGTTTGACATCGGTACATTTTGGAGTAATTTGTTATGTAGTCCTAGTAACTGGAACAAAGGCTTTCATCAAATTTATTGGAAGACTTGCTTGGACATTCACACTTAAGAATGAAGGAAAAGGAGAGCTAATTAGGGGTCCTTTGTATGTAGGCAAGTTTTGGTGACTGATGGGTTTGTTTTAGAGTGAATGGTCTGTGAATTTGCTTATCAGTGGCTGATGACTCTAAAGAGTGTGTAAATTTCCTTCTTGGCAGCGGCATTCAGAGCTACTTGCTTATTTAGCCCTTGGAGAACTCTTCCAACTTCTTTCCAGTTTTGGTTTGTTTTGTGGAGTAAAGCCACCATCCCTGTACAAGTTTGTGTGCTTGCGGTGGGTTCGCTACGATGGGGGGGGGAATAGAAAATAGGTGGTCCGTCATTCTGAGTATAGTCTTTCTCTTCATTTTTGTTTCTTATACCTTCATTTACTCCTGTCTTACATTTCTAAATATCAAGTTTTCTCTTTCTGCATAATCTTCAACAAATACTGCAGCTGAAGACAATTTCCCTGCTTCTGACTTAGAGCTTGCTACAAAGATGAACTGGATTCTTCCTGAGTTAGTTTATGAACTACAAATGCTTGTTTATTTAATTGTGTGTGTGTGTGTGTGTGTGTGTGTGTGTGTGTGTACATGCATGTGTATGTACGCGATGGTGTGCATGCCCATTGAGGGACAGAAGAAGGTATCGGATCTGTGTGAATGATTATGATTTGAACTTCATCTTATTTTGAGATGGTCATAAATTTGATGAGAGATGTAGTTAGTTGGTGGTTGTAGTAAAGTGTGAAGCACATCTTGAGGGCGTGAAAGAAAGATTAGACACATTTGGGAGGCCCAAAAATAAAGAGGAAGGGAGGAAAACAGGACTGAGACAAATCTTCCAAATGTTAAGAATTCATGAGAATGCTTTAGCAATGTCTTATAACCAGAGATCCTAGACAGTGGTTTTGAATTTATTGGAAAGCTCTTAAAATGTTTCTGTTTATTATATGGTCTTATTTTATATGTAGAAACTCTAGAAGATTAGTTCTCAAAAGAAAGACTTTAAAAACATAGCAGTTCCTGAATTTGGAGAAGCAAATATTTGCATATGTAAATGGAATACAGAAGAGAGGGCCATAGAAGAGGAGAGAGCAATAGAAGCCCAAATATTATCTGAAAAAAAAATCTATAGATTGCTGGTGGTTAAATTTTAAAACAAAATTTTCTGTATGATGTTTTTCTTTTTCTAAAATTACAGAGCAGGAAAGGAATTAGCATTTAAAAAATTTTTTTTGGCTACACAGGTTTATGAATCCTTAGTTTACAGGTGAATTTCCTTCACTTGATTGGCATCCAGAAGAAACCGACACCTGTGTCCTGTCATTTAGAGCAACAGCTCTGCAGGGAAAATTACAAGATTACAGATCAGATTTCGTGTGACAAACAATGGGACGCATTTTCGTTGACCAAGTGCCTGCTTTCTGATGGATACCTCAAATATATTATTGTTTACATACATGAGCACATTGTAGTCACATGAACAGATTATACAGGCAAGAAAATTTTCTTTATAGATTTGGAAGTCAAGGGAGACATGGTTGTTAGTGTTTGACCAAGTTCTCTCTGCTAGTTGTCATTAGAATAGGGACATGTATTTAGATGTGTGTGCCCTAAGATACCTACTCGGTTTATTACATTCCATGTGTGGGTGAAGAGGAAAAGTAGTAGATACACCCCCTTTTTTTCCCTTTGAGAAATTAGCCAGAGAAGGATTCATGATCACCTGACGGAATGCTGTGGTCAGCTACAGTCTGAGGAAATTAAGAGCAGTCACCTGTGCCTAAAGTGAACGTACATCCTGAAGTGCGCTAAAATGGTAAGAGAGACAAGAGGAAAGCTTTGAAGATTTGGGCTCACATAAATAAGGGATATGAAAGTTACTCTTGGGACACCAAAGACACAATTCACATACCAAATGATATCCGACAAGAAGGAAGGAGTGGACCCTGGTGCTGGAAAGGATGAAAGCATCAGTGTAGGGGAATACCAGAACAGGGAAGTGGGAAGGGGTGGATGGGGGGACAGGGGGAGGGAAAAGGGCATGTGGGACCTTTGGGGGATGGGGAACCAGAAAAAGGGAAATGAAATGTAAATATAGAATATATCCAATAAAAAATAAAAGAACAATGAATATTAAAAAAAAGAAAAAAAAAAGAAAAAAAAAAGAAAGTTACTTCCTCTATTAAGGTCTAAAATGGTGAAGTATAAGGTGTTACAGGTCTGTCTACAACATGTTTTCTCTGAAGAGAATTCATTTCAAAAAAGAGACTCATGTGATATGTCCTAAAATAGGAAGTCTGGGCCATGCTGATAGCAAATGTAAAACAAAAACAAAAACAAAAACAAAAACAAAAACAAAAAGCCAAACAAACAAACAAAAAAAACCCCCAAACAGCAGCCCCCCGAATGAGCGAGACTGAAGCAGTCTGGGAGAGCATTCAGGGCCTCACTTGCAGTCCACACCCTTGGCTGAGGGCTGGAACCCTATACACTTACTGCAGTTTGCAACAGTGCTTCTCATGCAGTGGCCGGGCTCGGTGGGGCAGCTTCCCTGGACGGCGGTTGGACAGTTTTTGCACGGCATAAGTTCCCGAGCGTCAGTAGAGGATCTAGTTTAAGATAATGTTCTTATAAGAAAGCAGCTTTGTTGTTCTAAGGGGCAACACATGAAAGTCTAGCTTACCTGCTGAGAGTTACTTTAGTCTTCAACACCCCAGACATGCCGTAGCCAGCAAAAGGTTCACTAAGTCTCAACAATATCATAAGTCATGTTATTTTAGTGAGAAAGCAAGCAGGGTATTTATTTTCTGAGTTCTATGTTACTATTTGCTGCTTATTAAAAGGAAAGCACACTAAGTAGAGATTTTGTTCAAACAACCAACCACTCCCCCTTGCCCCCCATCCCCCAGCTCTCTAGACAGGCCAGTGGGTTCTGGTGGTTGTAAAGACCTCAGTGAAGGAGAGTTCAGGTGCCAGGAGTTAGGCTTTCTCGTCCACGCTGTTCTCTGTCTCTCAGGCACAGTGTACCTGGCCTTCACCACAACTGCAGCTTTTTCTTTGAAGTTTGCATTCTGTGCTCATCACTAGTGATTAACACATGAAGCCTTGGCTTCGCGGGTGGCGTGCCGGGCAAGGGCAAGCCTGTTGCCACTGAGCGTGTTCACAGTGTAAACTCCATTTCAGAATCGTACGGAATCTTGAGTACTTAGAACTAAAGAAAGAGAAAGTCTGTTAACATTTAGGATTCATTATATTGAGTTCTTTTTAATTGTTTCACAATTTTGCTGTTTTTAACCTCTGATTTATGCCATATCTTGATATTTTAAATTTAAAATAATTTAAAATATATACTATGTATAGCAACACAGTTTACATATTAAAGGATACTGTAAGAGAATGATTTAGTATAATTTTAAACAGATGGAAAATGGGGAAATGTATTAATTTTTTAAATCACAAAATTATTTGGCAAGCATTTTTAATGACATTGAAGGCTGAGTGTAAACAAACTGAAAGATCCTGAAGAAGGAGTGTGCCCCTCCAGGAAAGCTGCAGGCGCTGAGAATTAGAAGATATTTGGTGTTTGTCTTAATCTTTTATTTCTATTAACTTACAAAACCTGTAACTGAAGGCTTAGTGGTATTATTTCTACATTGTAATTATACTAATAAACATCTTTGGCCATGACCTTGAAATCTATAGTGCAGAAGAAAAGATTTATTGACTTATGCTTTGGAAGAAAAGTGAGATTTTAATATAAATAGTTGCAGGTTTCACACACACACCTGCATACAGTGTATGCTGGTTAGGTTTGAGCCTTGTCTTCTAATTTTCTCTCAGAAATAGAAAAGGTTCTTAGAAAATCCTGATTCTGAGAGATCTCTGTTATATTGTTGAGTCAACTACAGAGATTATCTTGAAATGTCCAAAAATAATCAATAGGCATACAAGACCGCCTTTAAAACAGTTTGAGGTCATGTCTTCCTGGCAGTCTGAATATCGGTGTATAGAACTTCTCTGGCTGGCCTGCTCTACTGGCATGCTAGTTTTAGAATTAAAGTCCTGTCCAGTTAGAGGGAGGGTATTAGGGTATTTGGACTTTGATTTCTTTTTCTGTCCCCTGCCTGGGCCTCTCCTGTTTACCCTGCTTTCTGTAAAGAAGTTCCACCTTGAGAATGTTCCTTAGGGTACCCCTGATCGGCTTCTCCTGGGATCTAGAAGGATTCTCATTTTTTAAACTTTTGATTGTGGTAGAACTATTCTGTTTTCTGAGAAACCACTGAATTGATTTCCAAAGTGGTTGTACAAGTTTACACCCCCACCAGCAATGGAGGAGTGTTGCCTTGCTCCATATCCTTGCCAGCATCTCTATCATGTGAGCTTTTTGTGTTAACCATTCTGACTGGTGTAAGATGGAATCTCAGGGTTGTTTTGATTTGCATTTCCCTGATGACAAGGACTTTAAATATTTCTTCAAATGCTTCTCAGTCATTCACGATTCCTCTGTTGAGAACTCTCTGTTCAGCTCTGTGTCCCATTTTTACATTGGGTTATGTGGCTGTTGGTGTGTAACTTCTTGAGTTCTTTATTAGCCCTCTGGCAGATGTAAGGTTGGTGAAGATCTTTTCCCAATCTGTAAGTTGTGTTTTGTCTTATTGACAGTGTCCTTTGCTTTACAGAAGTTTTGCAGTTTCATGAGGTCCTGTTTATCAATTGTTGATCTTAGAGCCTGAGCCATTGGTGTTCTGTTCAGGAAGTTGTTTCCTGTACCAATGCGTATTCAAGGGTATTTTCCACTTTCTCTTCTATGAGATTTAGTGTATCCTGTTTTATGCTGAGGTCCTTGATTCACTTCCATTTGAGTTTTGTGCAGGATGATAAATATGGATCTATTTTCATTCTTCTACATGTAGACATCCAGTTTGCCCAACGCCATTTATTTAAGATTTTTTCCATTGTATGGTTTGTCTTCTTTTTTAAATTTTTATTTATTTATTTATTTATTTATTTATTTATTTATTTTCTATATTCTTTGTTTACATTCCAAAGGCCTTCCCCTTTCCCAGTTCCCCCCTCACCATGTGTCCCATAAGTCTTCTTCCCCCTTCCCCCCTTCCCCCATTCCCCAAATCGTTTGGCTTCTTTGTCACAAAGATCAGTTGTCCATAGGTGTGTGGGTTTATTTCTGGGCCTTTTTTTTTTTTTAAATTCCATTGATCAACATGTTTGTTTCTGTACCAATACCATACAGTTTTTTTTAAAATATCACTATTGCTCTGTTGTACAGCTTGAGGACATAACAAGCCACCCGGGTCTGTGTTGGGCTTCTCTGTGATTTTGCCTCTTTCTCTGTTCCTTTCCTCAGTTTGACTGACTTAGCTGTAGCTGGCGCTTGACCTCTGAGTGCCAGCCAATTTTGAATGAAGTTACATTTTTATGGGAATTATACAATTCTGTCTGAACACCAGAGTTTTCAAGTTTCTGCAAATGATATTAATATATCTTATTGCCACATCTACAAGATTGAATTTGATGTTTATTTTCTTTAAAGAATTTTCTGTGATTGATTGGATTAATTTGCTAAAATAGTTTATGTATTATGAATATGTAATCTTAGTAGCTCCTATCATCTCTCATTTGCTCAGTAGTTTGTTTTATTTTCAATCATAGTGGAGGCTGTTTTAGAAACTTTGAGGTCAAGGCTTCAGAGACCATGTAAATTCTGTTAGCATCTGTTCTTAACATTACATACAAATAGCTAAGATATGTTTTATAAGATTTAACTATCTAAGTAATTTTCAGGTAATAACGCATTTCATCTTCAAAATAATCTTGGGACAAATAGTATCATCTATAGTTTAGGATGAAAAAACAAGAAACAGACTGTGTAACTTACCTCAGGCTATAGAGTGAGGAGCTAAACACAGAGATGTTTATTGAGGAAGATAATATTTTTCTTTGTCATAGATTATTTTTTGAATGAATTAAAATGGACTCAAATTATATGGTTTAATTTAAATAGTCTAGCATTGATTATGAAGATACTTTCATATCTTAACATTTTATTATTTTATTTGTGTAGGTGTTTTATCTGCGTGCACATAGGTATATGCTACATGTGTACCTGGTACCCACAGAAGCCAGAAGAGGGTGCTGGAGCCTTGAGACTGCTCCAGCCACCAAGTGTGTGCTTGTCTCAAACCTGGGTCCTCTGCAGAAGTCACGCTCTTAGTCACTCAGCAATCTTTTATCCTTATCTTAGTGCTTCGATGGGCCCAATTTTAATTTAAAAACCAATGTATTTTAAGTTAATGGGTCAGAAAAAAATGCAGTCACTATCTGAATATAACTGCCCTAGTTCTCATTAATATAGGACTCATCAGTTTTTGTTTTATCTACTTATTTATTTAGTTTTGATGAAGTCTTCCTCTGAAGACCAGGCTGGCCTAGAACTTACTCTGTAGCCAGTGCTGGCCTTGATTTGAGGGGACCCTTCTGTCTCAGCCTCCAGAGTACTAGAGTTTTCACCCCACCCAGCTTCACTGGTTCTTTTGTCTCAGGAATACTTCATTTAATTATGGTCCATTATTGTGACTTTAGAAAATTGCATTTTTAATGGAATGGGTGTGGATTTAAGCACTCAGACTCTGGTAATTATCCAATTATATGTTCATAATTCTAACATAATTAAATGACAATGTTTAATTCATCTTAGAGGTAATTTTACCCCTATGTGAACTCCATATTCTAAATAATTATACTTCTCTGTTTCTAGGAAAAACTTAATTAACTCTTAAGTTTTATTTGGAAGTTTTGGCACATTGCAGTGTGGTCTCACTCCTTGAGGAGCTGCTGATTAATCTTTGCAAACTGATATTGCAGCATTTTAAACACTAAGTAGTTATACAGTAAATTTGACTCTTCAATGCTTTGATCTTTCAACACTGTAAGAAATAATTTGTTTATTTCCAGAAATACCATGAAAATATAGGGAATATTCCAAAAATATATTTAGAAGTATATAACAGGGAATATGAAAAAAGTAATGTAATTGTTTGCTAAACTACTGTGAGGTTGAAGACTCTAGAAGGAGTTTTCATTAGTATTGTCATGACATCCTACATAGGAATGTAAAGTTTTGTGGTAAAAATTGAGCTTGGCAATGTGTATAATGTACTTTCTGTTACATAAAGTTTACACATAGTATTTTGAAAATACTAGAAAAAAAGAAGTGCTTCTATGATTTTGGTATATGCAGCTTGTTTTAAATATATGCATTTAATGTATGTACATGTAATGTGTATATCAAAAGTGTTTATAATATAGTTTGCTTTATACTCATGCTATAATTTTAAGAAGGCAAAGAAAAGGAAGAATTTTCTCTATATATCTTCTATTTATATCTTTATGGATAAACAATTACTTTAAAATATCATTGCATTATTAATTATTAATATAAATTAGGGATTTGGAAAATATGCTTTGATCTTTCAACACTGTAAGAAATTATTATTTGTTTTTTCCAGAAATACCATGAAAATTTTTGTGAATTACAGCTGGGCAGATAAATTTATTTTGGCTAGTAGTGTGCATAGTCAACATTTGTGTATGAAATAGCAGTAGGATCATATATATGTCTTTATACCACTTTATCTCAAGTGACTTTCTACAATTTTTAGTATTTAATTAAAAATTAATTATCTTCTTGATGATTCATTATTAAATCAGCCTAGATTATTCTAAATAATCTAGAATTTTTAGAGGCACATAAGCTTCAGAGTAAATTACCAAATGTGGAAATACGTCAGGACACCCCGCATTATGTAGCCATTACAAACCACTCTGCAATTTCGGAGGCCTTGTTATGACAAATATCCCACTGCACATCTCATTCCAGCTGTGATGTGCACTCCGCAGGCTGACAGGGCATTCTTGATCTGGGGCACAGCTGGTTTTGTAGCAGAGGGTCTTGTGTTGTCACATTGCTGTTTTGTGTCTTCCTGGGGTCAACTTTCACCTCTACCTACATTTCAACGAAGAAAGCAAGCAGTACACACACGTCTGATTTCAAGAGGATAGGCAGTGTATACACAGGCTTTCTGTCCAGACAGGGCTCCCCAGCTTATGTTGGCAAGGCTTGAGATCAGTAGGACCAAAGGATATATGGAAGGGAGAGAATAATCTGACTAATAACACAACGTATTGAAATAATCTTTTTCTTCCTTCTAATGCATACAGATTGAATACATTTTCCCATTGGCCATACTGATTGAATTTAACCAAACTTTTACTTTGATCAAAGTTTTAATATCTGGGTTTTCTTCTTTACTTTTCAGTATATGGTTGAAAACAGTTATCTTAGGAATCCATATGTCTAGTGAAAATTTCTCTTTCTCAAAAGCCTTCCTTAGTATCAAAAATTATTCAACACTGTGTTATTTATAAGCAAGTTTGAGAGTAGATGTGCTTAGGGCTAGACACATTTCACTTGGCATTTTCTGGGTTCCAGAAGCCATGTTGCTGACATTTCAAGGAACCACCGCTAGATGGTGACCTCTTTCATTTTGAATGCTAGAATTGTGTTTTACTTCAGGTGAATGGGTTGATAATGGAGAAATGGGAAACGTGAAACATGCTGATTTTATTGTGAGATGTTTATGAATCAAATGGTGCTGCTTACTGAGTACATAAATACACATGCACACAAACACACAAATATAACCTGAAGCAATCTGTGTATTCTGTTATATTACTACAGTGCTTCCCTAGAATAAATGAAACACACACACACACACACACACACCCCTGCATGCATGCAGACACACATGCACATAAGCCCCTATACATGTACACATGCACATAATGCATACATATATGCAGGCACATATGCATGTACACACTCACATGCATTCATATGCACATGCACAAATGTGCACACACTTGTACATTCTTGAACAAACAAACACACACACACATACACACACACACACTTCATTTTTCAAATACTACTCTCTGAACAAGTGCAAGTGTTTACTGAGCACTGGTTCTACAGATATTGCAACCAGGCTTAGACCCATCTCTACCACATCGTATTCTTGGAGTGTTGTGTGAATTTTCACACTATTGTTGGAAGTAGGATTATTTTAGGTGTGGGCCTCCACTCTACTTCCTTTACCCCTCCCCTACCCTCCCTCTTTCCTGTTGGCGCTGGGGATTAAACTTAGGGTCTAATACATGCCCAGCATGCACTGCACCCTGGTTATACCTCCAGCTCCCTTTCTATAATTAGTGTGAATATTGAGGGAAAGTGAAATTACACATTTCACTCAGGACTGTTAAAACAACTTTAATGATTTCTTTTTCGCACACTAGGAAATAGTATAGACCTGTCTAGGTGTTTCCTCTCAGAAAACAGTCCCCAAGTTAAATTGTTTGCCTACGTTTTTGGTTTCTGAAGTAACATATTTCTTTCATTGTATATTTCTGCTTTCACTCAAGCCTTAAAGCCTTCATATAATTTAAATAATTTGCAGGATTTCATATAATTATTAGAAACAAAATATATAGCATGTATGCTGTATTTGTGGAAAGTTAATATTAAGTGTAGTCTATCTGCATAATAAAAAGGTGAAATTTGATGACATTTAGCTTATTAAGGAATATTGTTTACTTCAAAATATGTATTTTATATATGTATTTAGTATATCTGTGAATATTTTTCCGTCAAAGGAGAAAACATATTAAATGTTGCTTAGAGTTTTTGCAAACAGTGAGATGATTTGCTGTGGTTGATCTAGCCTGATTTCTGGTGTTTATTGTAATTTGGCAGTTACAGTTTGCACGTGTGATCCCAAGACAGCATGGGGAAATCTGCTTTACAGCCTGGAACCCTTCCGCCAGCTTCCCATGCCTCCTGTGACAACAGTTGGCACATGTGGGCGTTGAACAGAATCTTACCCAAAGCTCACAGAAAATGTTAAAATAAATCTGGCTGAAAGGACAGGGGTTGGGTGCCTACGAATTCAGCATCCTCTACCTGCTCTGCCCCCAGCGATCTCAGTGCAGCCCCACGGAGTGTGCTGTGGTGTACAAGTCATGTGCCAGGGAAAGGTCTGACCACGTGTGACCCTTGACCTTTTCACCCGTCCTCCTGGCACTCTCAGCAGTTCCTGATTCCCTGTTGGTTTCTCTTCACATTCCTTCCATCTCCCCATTTTCTCTTCTTTATCTATGTCGGGGCAAGGATAATACAATTCTGTTCTTATATATTAATGAATAAATTTTGTTACAAATCTCTTTATTTTTCCTATTACTGTAATCTTGCAATGTGGCGTAAGTGGTCTGAAGGTGATAATCTGAATTAATTTAGGCAGAGTGTCTTTAAATAGTAGCTAAGATTTCCTTAGCAGGGGGAGAAGCTACAGGCACTAAGTGAGTTATGCAACTCGATGTATTGATTTATTGTTTCTACTACCGGACCTGGTTTCCCTTTTGTTGAGTTGGTCCAATAGAGAGATGTTGGTTACCACCAAGGTATGCATGCCTCTACTTCATTCTTAGGGTTACTTCCCATTTGGGGTTCCCTCAGAGCTGGGTAGGGCACCTGGTTGCTTCTCTCCTTTGGAAGCTTCCACAGTGCCTTCTGGTACAATGAAAGCGAGTCCTTGGGCAATAGATGTTCAGGTCAGTCCCAGCTTGGGATCCTCTGTGCCATGTGTTTGAAGTGCATGATGCATTCGGTAATAGAGACTTCCCTTCCACCTCTGGAGGGTGGGGTGGGCAGCGCAACCGCAATACCCTATAATGTTTTGTGAGTCTCTTGGACAGGAAGTTTGCTGTAAGGTTATATCTCCTAGGAAGGAAGAAGCGACACTAACAGAGTTTCACTGTCACATCTATGTAAACTTGAACTTAATAAGGATAACATCAATAAACATGCTGCTGTATTTGGGGTAGGCTCATAAGACTTCAAACTTACATGAAGAACTACAGGCAACTAAAGAATCCTGAGAAAAGGAGAAATAGTCTTCTCCAGGGACAAGCACACCAACTGATTATCCAATACCAAACTGTAAACGCTGAAAACAAAATCCAAGTAACCCAATATAGGCTGAGCAGTTTGTATTTATCTTTTTTATTTTCTATATTCTTTGTTTACATTCCAAATGCTTTCCCCTTTCCTGGTTTCCTCCTCCCCATAAATCCCATAAACCCTCTTCCCTCCGCCAGTTCCCCACTTAGCCCCCTCCCGCTCCTCTGTCCTGGCAATCCCCTACAATGCTGCATCAAGCCTTTCCAGGACCTGAGCCCTCTCCAATGATTTGATATGTGGGTTGTGTTTTGGGTATTCTGCGCTTCTGTGCTAATATCCACATATCAGTGACTGCATTCCATGTGTGTTCTTTTGTGAATGAGTTACCTCACTTAGTATAATATTGTCCAGTTCCAACCATTTGCCTAGGAATTTCATGAATTCATGGTTTTTAATTGCTGAGTAGTACTCCACTGTGTAAATATACCACATTTTCTGTATCTGTTCCCCCATTGAAGGACATCTGGGTTCTTCCAGCTTCTGGCTATTATAAATAAGTGGAGCATGTGTCCTTTTTGCATGCCGGGGAAGCCTCTGGGTATATGCCCAGGAGAGGTATAGCAGGGTCCTCCAGAAGTGTCATGCCCAGTTTTCTGAGGAACCACCAGACTGATTTCCAGAGTGGTTGTACCATCTTGCAATCCCACTAGCAGTGGAGGAGCGTTCCTCTTTCTCCACATCCTCGCCAACACCTGCTGTCTCCTGAGTTTTTAATCTTAGCCATTCTGACAGGTATGAGGTGAAATCTCAGGGTTGTTTTGATTTGCATTTCCCTAATGACTAATGATGTTGAACATTTCTTAAGGTGCTTCTCAGCCATTCGAAGTTCTTCAGGGGAAAATTCTTTGTTTAGCTCTGTACCCCATTTTTAAAATAGGGTTATTTGGTTCTCTGGGGTCTAACTTCTTGAGTTCTTTGTATATATTGGGTATTAGCCCTCTGTAGGGCTAACAACTAATTTTCCCAATTTGTTGGTTGCAGTTTTGTCCTTTTGATAGTGTCCTTTTCCCTACAGAAACTTTGTAATTTTATGAGGTCCCATTTGTCAGTTCTTGATCTTAGAGCATAAGCTATTGGTGTTCTGTTCAGGAACTTTTCCCCTGTGCCCATGTCCTCAGTTTCTTTTCTATTAGTTTCAGTGTGTCTGGTTTTATGTGGAGGTTCATGAACTTAGTACAAGGAAATAAGAATGGAAGGATTTGCATTCTTCTACATGCTGACCTCCAGTTGAACAAGCACCATCTGTTGAAAAGGTTATCTTTTATCCACTGGATGGCTTTTAGCTCATTTGTCGAAGATCAAGTGACCATAGGTGTAAGGGTTTATTTCTGAGTTTTCAGTTCTATTCCATTGATCTACCTGCCTGTCACTGTACCAATACCAATAAGTTTTTAACTCTATTGCTCTGTAGTACTTCTTGAGGTCCAGGATACTGATTCCCCCAGAAATCCTTTTACTGTTGAGAATAGTTTTAGCTATCCTGGGTTTTTGTTATTCCAGATGAATTTGAGAATTGCTCTTTCTAACTCTATAAAGAACTGAGTTGGGATTTTGATGGTGGATTGCATATTGCTTTTAGCAAGATGGCCATTTTTACTATATTAATCCTGCCAATCCACAAGCATGGAAGATTTTTCCATTTTCTGAGTTCTTCAATTTACTTCTTCAGAGACCTGAAGTTCTTATCATATAGATCTTTCACTTGTTTGGTTAGAGCCACACCAAGATTCTTTATATTATTTGTGGCTATTGTGAAAGGTGTCATTTCTCTAATTACTTTCTCAGCCTGCTTATCCTTTGAGTATAGGAAGGCTACTGATTTGCTTGAGTTAATTTTATAACTAGCCACTTTGCTGAAGTTGTTTATCAGCTGTAGGAGTTTTCTGGTGGAGTTTTTTTGGTCCCTTAAGTATACTATCTTATCATCTGCAAATAGTGATAGTTTGACTTCTTCCTTTCCAATTTGTATCCCTTTGACCTCTTTATGTTGTCTAATTGCTCTAGCTAGAACTTCAAGTACTATATTGAAAAGATATGGAGAGGGCAGTCTTGTCTAGTCCCTGATTTTAGTTTGATTGCTTCAAGTTTCTCTCTGTTTAGTTTGATGTTGGCTACCGACTTGCTGTATATTGCTTTTACTATGTTTAGATATGGGCCTTGAATTCCTGTTCTTTCCAAGACTTTTAGCATGAAAGGATGCTGAATTTTGTTAAAAGCTTTTTCAGCATCTAATGAAATGACCATGTGGTTTTTTTCTTTGAGTTTGTTTATGTAGTGGACTGCATTGATGGATTTCCGCATATTGAACCATCCCTGCATTCCTGGGATGAAGCCTACTTGATCATGGTGAATGATCATTTTGATGTGTTCTTGGATTTGGTTGGCAAGAATTTTATTTAGTATTTTTGCAAGATATTCATTAGGGAAATTGGTCTGAAGTTCTCTTTTTTTGTTGGATCTTTGTGTGGTTTTGGTATCAGCATAATTGTGGCTTCATAGAATGAGTTGGGTAGTATTCCTTCTGTTACTATTTTGTGGAATAGTTTCAAGAGTATTGGTATTAGGTCTTCTTTGAAGGTCTTATAGAATTCTGCACTAAAACCATCTAATCCCATGATTTTTTGGATGGAAGACTTTCTATGACCCATTTTATTTGTTTAGGGGTTATGGGACTGTTTAGATGATCTGTTTGATTCTGATTTAATTTTGGTATTTGGTATCTGTCTAGGAAGTTGTCCATTTCCTCCAGATTCTCCAGTTGTGTTGAGTGTAGGTTTTTGTAGTAGGATCTGATGATTTTTTTGAATTTCCTCAGTTTCTATTGTTATATCTCCCTTTTCATTTCTAATTTTGTTAATTTGGATACTGTCTCTGTGCCCTCTTATTAGTCTGGCTAAGGGTTTATCTATCTTGTTGATTTTCTACCAGCTCCTGGTTTTGTTGATTCTTTGTAGGTTTCTCTTTGTTTCTACTTGATTGATTTCAGCCCTGAGTTTGATGATTCCCTGTCTTCTACTCCTCTTGGATGAATTAGTTTCTTTTTATTCCAGGGCTTTAAGGTGTGCCATTAAGCTGCTAGTGTATGTTCTCTCCATTTTCTTTTTGGAGGCACTCAGGCCTATGAGTTTTTCTCTTAGCACTGCTTACATTGTGTCCCATAAATTTGGGCATGTTGTGCCTTCATTTTCATTAAATTCTAGAAAGTCTTTGATTTCTTTCTTTATTTCTTCCTTGATGAAGTTATCATTGAGTAGAGTATTGTTTAGCTTCCATGTGTATGTTGTTTTTGGTGCTATTGAAGACCACTCTTACTCCATAGTGATCTGATAGGAGGCATGGGATTAGTTTGATCTTATATCTGTTGAGGTCTGTCTTGTGACCAATTACATGGTCAATTTTGGAGAAGGTACCATGTGGTGCTGAGAAAAAGGTATATTCTTTTGCTTTAGAATGAAATGTTATATATATTTATATATGTGTATATATATATATGTATACACACACACACACACACACACACACACACACACACACACGTATCTGTTAGATCCATTTGGTCTAAAGCCTCAATTAGTTTCACTGTGTCCCTGTTTAGTTTCTGTTTTCCTGATCGGTCCATTGAGGATGGTGGAGTGTTGACGTCACCCACAATTATTGTGTTAGGTGCAATGTGTCCTTTGAGCTTTAATAAAGTTTCTTTTATGAATGAGGGTGCCCTTGCATTTGGAGCATAGATGTTCAGAATAGAGAGTTCTTCTTGGTGGATTTTTCCTTTGACCAGTAAGAAGTGTCCTTCTGTGTCCCTTTTTATGACTTTAGGTTGAAAGTCAATTTTATCTGATATTAGAATGGCTACTCCAGCTCGTTTCCTGAGACCATTTGCTTGTAAAATTGTTTTCCAGCCTTTTACTCTGAGGTAGTGTTTGTCTTTGACACTTAGGTGTGTTTCATGTATGCAGCAAAATGTAAGGTCCTATTTATATATCCAGTCTCTTAGTCTATGTCAATACCACATGATTTTTATTGCTTTTACTATGTCATATAGTTCTAAATCATGAATGGCAATACTTCCAGAAGTTCTTTTATTTTATAGAATTGTTTTTGCTATCCTGGGTTGTTTGTTTTTCCATATGAAGTTCAGAATTGCTCTTTCAAAGTCTGTAAAGAATTGTGTTGGAATTTTTTATGATAATTACTTTGAATATGTAGATTGCTTTTGGTAAGGTGACCCTTTTTACTATGTTAATATTACTGATTCATGAGCATGGGAGATCTTTCCATCTTCTGATATCTTCCTCAATTTTGTTCTTCATAGATATTCTTGATATTCTTATCACACAGGTCTTTCACTTGCTTGGTTAGAACACAAAGATATCGTAATATTTGTAGCTGTTGTAAAGGGTTTTGTTTCACTGGTTTCTTTATTAGCCTGTATTACTTTTTGTATAAAGAAGGCTACTAATTTTTTTTTAGTTAATTTTGTATCCAGCCACTTTGCTGAAGGTGTATCTATCAGTTGTAGGAGTTCTCTGATAGAAGTTTTGATGTCATGTATGTATGCTATCATATCATCTGTGAATACTGATACGTTGACTTCTTCCTTTCCAACTTGTATCCCAGTGAGCTTCTTTAGCTGTCTTATTTTCCTGTCTATAACTTCAAGTACTATGTTAAATTGATAAGTAGAAAGTGGGCAGCCTTGTCTTACCCCCGATTTTAGTAGAATTGCTTTATGTTTCTCTCCATTTAATTTGAATTTTGCTGTTGGCTCCATATGACTTTTATTATGTGTAGGTATGCATAAAGTATCCCTGATCTCTCCAGACTTTGAACATGAAAGGGTGTTGGATTATTTTCAAAGACCTTTTCCACATCCAATGTGATTTTTTCTGTTTATTTATATGGTGGATTAAATTAATGGATTTTTATATAGAATACATCCTTGCATCCCTGGGATGAAGCCTACTTGATCATGATGGATGATGTTTTTGATATGTTCTTGGGTTTGGTTTTTAGTATTTTAGTTAATATTTTTGTATCAGTGTTCCTTAAGGAAATTAGTCTGAAGTTCTCTTTTTTTTTGTTGAGTCTTTGAATGATTTAAGTATCAGGGTAATGGTGGCCTCACAGAATGTGTTTGGTAATGTTCCTTCTGTTTATTTTGTGGAACAGTTTAAGTAGCATTGGAATTAGCTCTTCTTTTAAAGTGTGGTAGAATTCTGTACAAAAACCATCTGGTCCTGGGCTTTTTTGTGGTTGGGAGACTTTTAATGATTGCTTTTATTTCAGTAGTGGTTATAGCACTATTCAGATAATTTACCTGCTCTTGATTTAGCGTTGGTAATTGGTATCTGTCTAGAAAATCCTTGTTGATTTTCTCAAAGAACTAGCTCTTGTATTTGTTAATTGCTTGTATTCTTTCTTTCTTTCTTTCTTTCTTTCTTTCTTTCTTTCCCTTTCTCTCTCTCTCTCTCTCTCTCTCTCTCTCTCTCTCTCTCTCTCTTGATTTATTGATTTCATCTCTGAGTTTATTTCCTTCCATCTACTTCTCTTTGGTGTGTTTACTTCTTTTTGTTTTAGAGTTTTCATGTGTGCTTTTAAATTGCTAGTATGAAATTTCTCCAGTTTCTTTGTGAAGGCACTTAATACTATGAGCTTTTCTCTTAACACTGCTTTCATTGTGTCCCATAAGTTTGGGTATGTTGTTGTACCTTCATTTTCATTGAGTTCTAGAAAGTCTTTAATTTCTTTCTTTATTTCTTCCCTGACCCAGTGGTCATGGAGTAAAGAATTCAGTTTCCATGAGTTTGTTTGTGATGTTGTTGAAGTCCAGCTTTGACCCATGTTCAGTTTTATAGAAGGTCCCATGAGGTGCTGAGAGGAAGGTAAATTTTTTTTTTGTATTTGGATGAAATGTTCTGTAGATACCTGTTAGGTCCATTTGATTCATAATGTCTATTAATTTCATTATTTCTCTGTTTAGATTCTGTCTGGATGACCTGTCCATTGGTGAGACTGGGGTGCTGAAGTCTCTCACTATCAATGTGTGGTAGTCAATGTGTGATTTAAGCTTTAGTAATGTTTCTTTTTATGAATGTGGGGTGCCCTTGCATTTGTGGGATAGATATTCAGAATTAAGATATCTTTTTGATCGATTTTTACTTCTTACTAGACACATGAGTTCTTTATGTGTGTGTGTTTTGAAATTATTCTTTTTTTATTAGATATTTGCTTTACTTACATTTCAAATGGTATCCCCTTTCCAAGTTACCTCTCTGAAAACCCCTATCCCATCCACGCTCCCCCTTGCTCACCCCTCCCGATTCCTGACTTGCATTCCCCTATTCTGGGGAATTGAGCCTTCACAGGGCCAATGGCCTCTCCTCTCATTGATGTCTAAAATGGCCATCCTCTGCTCCATATGTAGCTGGAGCCATGGGTCCCTCCATGTGTACTCTTTGGTTGGTAGTTTAGTCCCTGGGAGCTCTGGGGATATTGGTTAGTTCGTATTATTGTTACTCCTATGGGGCTGCAAACCCCATCAGCTCCTTGGGTCCTTTCTCTAGCTGCACCACTGGGGACCCTATGCCCATTCTATTGGTTGGCTGTGAGCCATGGGTATTTTGATCCCACTTTCCAATAAGGATCTGCACTTTGGTCTTCCTTCTTTTTGAGCTTCAGACACAGGAGTTCTAATGGGCATTGCCATGTACTCCGCCCTGAAAATGGAGAGGCTGTCAGTCTTCAGCTTTATTTCATAAGTATATTGTCTACTTTTCATGTAAAGTAAATATAGAAAATGATAAAAGATAATGCCTGTAGGGAAGCTACCTTAAAATCGCATAACATGCCTATTAAAAATGTAAAGAAAGAAAGACACATAAATTAATTATACTACATAATGCTGTCTCTGTTGTGTTATTGTTGTGTTATTTGTTATAAATTATTGCTCAGCTCACAGATAGTTGACTTGATTGTAGACTATAGTGATTTTTAGCTTTGTGCCCGTATGCCCTGCAGTGAGCTTGATGGTTGTATCGTTTAAACCTTGTACCTTCTGTGAACTTGCAGTTTGCTTTTCCAGTAGCCATTCATATTAATTCTTTATTAATATAGTTTTTTAGACTGAAGTTGGCATGATTTCCTTTTTTAGCTTTGAAATGTTTTGTCCTGACTCCTGGCAAGGAGGGAGTATTCCGAAGTCACAGTTCATGTACTGTGTTATTGTGATTGCTCTTGTTATTACTGTTTGCAGTTTTGGGGATCAAACTTGTAACCCCATTCACGGTGGGCAGATACTCCCGATGCTGAGCTGTGTCTTAGCTCTGCTAACTTAGTCTTAAAAATTGTTTCACTTTCCCTTGACCTCAGAAACACGATTTAAAGTTTCTTTTCTTGCTTTCCCTTCCAATGAGTGACTTTTTATATCAAATTGAATAGCCATTAGCTTTTAGCCTTCAGGATTCAAAGATATTCCCCATTAGACACAAGAAAATATATAAAAGCTATATCTCCTTGGGCTAAGATTTCCTAGCAGCCTAATGGTCTAAAGCACAGGACTGTACCTTCATGGAAAAGAAAATTGTAGTCACGTGGCATGCAGAAATAGTAATTAGAAAGGTGTGTACACCATACAGGTAACTTTCACTTAGTACTGTACAACTATTAATCAAATATTCTGATTCAGGAAATTTATTTTATGATTTGAGTCAGGGTTTCATTGTGTAGACATGGCTGTCCTGGAACTCTCTCTGTAGACCAGGCCGACCTCAAACTCAGAGATCCCTTCTGCCTTCTATGTGCTGGGATTAAAGGTGTGTGTCACCACCACCAAGCTGAATTTTTAAATTTTAAAAACACTTACCAAAATTATAAACCTTGTATATTTTGTGTAGCTTTGAATTAGAGTTTGATGAAGTAGTTAGACATATTATATATAGGGCTTTGGAAAGATTTTTCTTATAGGAAGAAATATAAAAATGACTTATATTGGTGATAGCTTCAGAAGTCTATAAATTTTACAAAGGACTAATTGAGTGACATGTGAATTATATCTCAATATATGTTTTTTCAGTACACAAAATGTGTTATTAGGCAAAGCAATAACATTTCACTTTATAGTCATAATTACATTATTAGCTTTAATAAACACTTATTAGAAATACAAAATTATGAATGACTTAAAATAATTTATGTTCTTCAGTAGTAACTTGTTTATTTCAATATTGTATGTAAAAATATTAAAAATATGTGGGGTGTTTAATATCTTGGCCACCATGTATTTGCCCTAGGCCCGCCTTTCTGTATCATCCATGTTCTTTGTGTCCATGCTGTGCTTTGCTAGCTCTTATTACTAGTAAAAACTTGTGGTCAATAAAGGGAGATAGCCAGGTGTGAACGGCATCTTGTAATAGTGTTTACCGGACGCGTTGGCTGCTTTCCCCTCTGATCCTGAGAGGTGCACTCGAGGACGCTCATTAGCTGAGGAGAATATACCGTGAAGACGTGGTGCATGGGATAGACTTTCAAAAGTTGCTTTCAAGCATTTTTGGATTTCAAATAAAAAGTAGACTCTTTGATGAAAATACTGACCCACCAGCTCTTGGATCAGCAGAATATTTCCTACCCTTTAAAAGACTCTTATTATAACACGTAGCATTAACTTGCTAACAGTTCAAATTATTCACCACACCACTTAAAGATAAGTTCAGTATCAGGCCCTGAGTTTTCTTTTCTTCTCTTTCTTTCCTTTTTTTTTTTGGTAAATATTAAGACCTGAGTACAAAATGAGAGCTGTGTTGTGGATTAAGTGAAGCATCTCAAGGCTGCGCCGCTCTGATAACTGAACCCGGAGTGACCTTTCTCAGACACAATTACAGAGCTGTATGTTTTTCCTTTAATTTCATCAGGGGTTTAATTAGTATACAAATAAAACTTCCCTTATCTTCCTTTCTACCTAATTGGCTTGTCTTCGCCTCTGTATGGAGCATGTGAGAGTGGGCTGTAATTAGGGTGACCGCGTTAACCTTTTCTCTCGCGTGGACTCTTGCCTAAAGGCCTCCAGGCCTAAAAGCAGTGCTTTGGATTATTGCTTTGCAATCACTATGGCTGTCCCACAGGTTTTCTCATGAGCAGAAGGGCTTTGGGTGCTGCAGGTTCCCACTGCTTACCAGGATCTTCATTCTTCTCCCCACTAAATGTTTATTGATTATCTCGCTGTTCCAGGCTCAGCCTCCAACAACTTAATATCAGGTGACAGTCAGGAGAGTTCTCCAAGTAATTAGAGTTGAGCATTGGGGGAACAATTAGGAGCAGAGTTATTAAACTTGATTTATCCTATTCTCTCCTGAACAGTTCCTCGGATATCAGAACATCACACTTCCACAATCTACCCTGGCTGAGAAATTAGTGGCTAACCCGCTGCTTATCATTGCTGCCTCGCTGCCCAGAGGCACACCCTCTTGGTTGCAGTCATTCAGTTAGAGATATTAGAGTCCATAAAATTTATTGTGGGTTTTAATTAGGTGAATCTGAGCAAGAGAGGAGAGAAGCGCAACCTAAAACTTTATAAGTCGGGTGTGTATTTTATATGTGAAATAGATTTATGTGCAAGTATGTGGTACACATAAAATTAGTTTTAACTGGAGCTCAGAATTTTTAAAAGGATTCTAATTTCTGATCAGAAAGGTTAGTATTAAGGTGAAGACATATTTTTTGATGCACTTTTTATAATTTTGTGTTTTACACACATTTGCATGAACTTTAGGGCGTATTGGTGTTTATAGATTCCTTGGTTAGGTGCCCCCGGCTCTTTAAAACAAGAATTCTAAGCCTAAACTTAAAAATAACAGTTCCTATTTTAAATAAAAATTTTCTGTTTTTGTTTTCACATTCAAGGAACTCTATAAGTGTTTGTTTCTCACAGCCTTGAGATAATATAAGCTTTACTGGGGTCTGATGGCCGTCATAGCTCTTATGAGATGAACTTGAAATAACAGCCTCGAGTCAATTTGGGTATATGAAAGTTACGTTGCTGGGTTATAACTTCTGTGTCTGTACAACATAGGTTGTTGAACCGGCCAGTGTGGTTTAAAATGAAGCAAACTGATGCACTCTATCAGATTGGGCTGACTGTATGTTAAAACCCTGGTAACCCTTCACAAGTACACACTCCAGTCCTAAGGCTTACTAGGCACAGCAGTGTTAGTGGATTGGCAGCTAGTTATCACTTCTTTTGGAAGAAGAGTTATTAAAGCTTTATGCTAATTGGCAGTAGAAGTGCAGCCTTTTTAATTGCTAGGGATATATCAGAAATACTAAATTTAAACCAAGTAGGTTTTGTTTGTTAAACAAAGAAACTCTAGATATGCCTTTAAGTATCTTAGCAAAAGTACTGGAATTGGATTTTTTTAAAAATAAAAATATATTCTTTGACATCTTTCAACAGTGTTTGAAAATTTCCTTGGTGAATATTCTTTTTCAAATATTTAAAATAGATACATTTTTAACATAAAAATAAAGGCACATTTTCTTTAGTAATATGTGATGATTCAGTACATGTATATATTATGTAATGCTTAGATCACATTAAATACATCTGTCTTCCAAGTACTTACCGTTTTTTTATATAGAAGAAATACTCAAGTCATTTTTTAGCTTTAAAAAAATGCAGTGTATTGCTGTTACTAATGGTCACATTACTATACAATAGTCCACTGGAATGTCTTCTATTTGATGATCATGCTGTACCCATTGATCAACTTTGGAATGTTCTTAAATATCTATTAATATTAAAGTTTTAAAATGAATTTAAGCATCTAATGAGTAATCATTGTTGTCTGATTACTTATTTTTTGATGCTTGTATGTGTAGTAGTAACAAATGAAAATGAATTACTGATTTTAAGAGCTTGCAGCATTTTGACTGGATCCCTTTCAATTCCCAATCATTTGGAATTAATTGCTTTAGCTCACCTAAGTGGCTTAGGTTTTATACTATCATTGTGACTATATTAAGAGGCGAGTTTCAAATATGAAACCCTAGCGTATTACTCCTTCTTCCTGGGCTGTGAACCACATTTGTGTATATTCATGTGTGGCTGAACTAGTAAAGAAAATAAAAACAAGTGTGTTTAGTCAGTTGTTTCACTGTTCAACAAATTTAATTGTAAAACCTGTTTGATAAGCTTATTTTAGGAATTTTATATGACAAGGGGTGAGCAGACTTTTGGTGTTCAGATCATTTTGCAACCTAGTCTAGAAAATATCCCTTAATTTTTTTTCTCATTCTAATACCTTCTCCATTAACCCTTCAAAGAGGTTGTGCAGTTGCATGCTGGAATTTCTATTCTAAACTGGTATTTAAAGAACTGTGAGTCCACAGAGTTTGTACTTCTGTGATTAGGAAAGCATTTATAAACCCTAACTCATTACAAATGCCAGTATTAACTGTCTCATTAGATAAAACATGCTGATTATACTTACGTAGTTATCCTTGATATGGAAGTTATTTGTTAAGAAGCAAGTAAAAATTATTTCTGAGTCCCATTTGTCTACTGAAATGTGTATAGCATTCTGTCATAAAAAATCTGTTATAAAAACACATGAGTCCTCCATTTTGCCTGGCATGCTGGTTTCCTTCCCTAGCTGCGCATTCCTGTGGGGCATCTGAGAAACTTAGTCATGTCTGGAGTTCAGTGGAATCTAACCTTATGTACCTTTGTATAAAAAGAATTATAGCTTGAGATTTCTGTAATAAGAAATTTTTAGTAATAATATGGTTTGTTTTACTTAACACAATAAAATAGAATTACGTTTTGGAGCCAAATATTTCTCAAAACAGTATAGTTCTCATTTCTGATTAGCAAGCATGTAAAAATGTTTGCAGGAAATTTGTTAAACCTTGATGTGTAATGACCCATCTCTCCTTCTCAGCCAGGCTGTGTTCTTCTTTGTCTAAGAGCCTATGGCATAAATTGAAGTTAATTATCAGGGCTGACAAGTAGCTCTGTCTCCTGTCTGCTTGCAGAGTCTCTCCGAGGCAAAGATGGAGCTCAGAAGGAAAGATCAATCTCTGCGTCAGCTCAATAGACATCTTACCCAGCTGGAGCAGGACAAGCGGCGGCTGGAGGAGAACATCCGGGATGCAGAGAGCGCCCTCCGCATGGCGGCCAAGTGAGCTCGGACCGTGGGGAGATCACTTAAAACAGACACAAGATCAATGCTCACTTTCATGCTCCGGGTTTTAGCCCTGGATAATACAGTGCTAGAAAACAAAAGTGCAGCTGTCTCTCTTTGAAACTCTCTGATATACCCTCAGAAAGGAAACTCTTAACACTCTGAGTGTATATTTTATTGAGGAGCCTCGGAAGCCTCTGCTTCTCTATATCCTCAAATTACGCATATCTGGCACTCAGTGGTGGCGATACATGTTTGAGGCCATGTTTTCATTAATACAGAGCATAAAATTGTTTATTTAAAAGCTTCACATAGTTGCATTATTTGTTTTTGTATTATTTATCCTTATCAATCTTCTACTCCACTGGCTCCCACCCTGACTTTGCTTTGTAGATTTCACAAGTAATATCACAAGTAATAGTTGCATGAGGAAATGTTGGTAAACAATCAATATGTGTAGCATAGCCTTAAAATGCAGCTAAAACATGTCGACCATGGGAATCCATTTAAGCTTGTATAGTTATATGCTATAGTACATTTGGTAGAAAGATACCATTTCAACGTAAACAGCTATGTAAATGCAGAGGATGCTTCCCCTTTACCACATAACAAGTGGACATGCGTACATTTTGAAATTCAAATTGAACAGCTCTGTTAAGCTCTCATTTGTTTCCCCATAACAAAGTTTATGGACTTCAAGACAGGACTTCAAGGATTCTAATAGATTCCTTGTATGTATTTAGAATTTTTAATTCATGAAAATATAAAAATATTAATTAACATTTTGAGACAGACTCCTGTTAGATACAAACGGAATGTGACTCCACTCTATGAAGTTACAGGGTAAAGCCTGGAAATCATGGAGTAGGGCATCTGTGATCTTGGAACAACAATACCTATTGCCTCCGGGTTGATGACATCACTTATGTATGATGAGAAGTTGAATTCTCTCTCAAATATTGGCTTGCTTGAATATCTACTAATAGTCTTTTTGTGGAAAGGTTTTTTTTTTTTGTACATCTGTATAACATTGCATCTCCATATTAAATGTATATGATTTTTTACTTTTAAAATGTAAGTTTAACTCAGATTTGTTACCGTTTTCTTTTCTTTCTTTCTCTTTCTTTCTTTCTTTCTTTCTTCCTTTCTTTCTTTCTTTCTTTTAACCATTTTCTTGATCTCCTTGCATCAAGTGAAGAGATAGACTAAGTTATTAACCCTGAGTGTCACAGGACCTAGATTCATGGGTATGTGGCCCCAGGGTTATAAGACCTCCAGGTTTATGTTATGTTTTTACAGGGCAGAAGTCAACTTGGGACTTAGGTATCCATGGCTTGTTTCTAAGGATATAGGATCCTAGACTACTAAAGAGGCCTGATTTCTATCATTCAAGTCTAGTCTTCAGCATTTTCACTTAGAGTTTATATTTCATTGTGAAAGCTGAATTAAATACACAGGCCAAGAAGAGAACCTGTAACCACATATATGTGGTCAGGTTATGTCACCGTGAAAGGGCTGTGAAGGAAGGCGATAGTATTTTATACAGCATCACCATTTACAACCGTCTGCCACCAATTAAAGATGTAAAGAATGTCTTGTGTTTTCAAAACATCTAAAATTATGAATAATGTAACCATGGCCTCTTTCTCTTTTCCATTCTTTTAACGTATGGTCCCTCCCCCAGTTTAGGGCAAGTAGCGCAAGTGAGCATGGGAGTTAAGTGTAACATATTTCAGTGGCTATGGTTACATTTTATACCTTTCCCACATGTGCATTGTGTGTGTGTGTGTGTGTGTGTGTGTGTGTGTGTGTGTGTGACAGAGAGAGAGAGAGAGAGAGACAGACAGACAGACACACATACACACACACACACACACACACACACACACACAGAGAGAGAGAGAGAGAGAGAGAGAGAGAGAGAGAGAGAGAGAGAGAGAGGTGACAGCCATAGGCTGATATTGAGTCTCTTCTGGGATTGCCTTCCATTCTATTTGTCTATGAGACAAGGTCCTTCATTGAGCCTGGAGCTCACTAATTCCCTCTAGTCATGCTCTCTAGCTTGACCAGGAGCCTGAGTCTACCTTGAGGACTCAAATTTCAGGCTGCCATCAAGGCTTCTCAGATGTGTGCTGGGGATCTGGGTCCTGTCACACTTACATAGAAAGCACTTCATTTACCAGGCCACCTCCCTGGTGCTTTAGTGTTTTAAAAGGGAGATCAAAGACAACTAGTAATAATGACTTAGGCTAAAGTGTGAACAAATGTAGAAAGACTTGGGTTATACTCACACCTAATATTTTCTCTCTTTTTTCTAGAGACAAAGAATGTGTTGCTAACCACATGAGAACAGTAGAAAACATGCTTCATAAGGTATTACAGTTTTAAAAATCATTCACCATGTGCTATGACTATTTGGATCATTATTTTTATTTTTTATTTTGTTTTTAAAGATTTGTTTTATTTTACTTTCTTTTTTCTTTGTAAAAATTTCTTCTCTCATGCAGTACATCCCGACTGCAACTTCCCTCCCTCCCTTCTTCCCGGTCTTCCCTGCCTCCCCCACACCTACTCCTCCTTGGCTTTCCATCAGAAAAAAGCAGGCCTCCAAAATGCAACAAGACCGGGCATAAATCCTCATACCGAGATTGGAAAAGGCAGCCTGGTAGGAGGAAAGGGTCCCATAGGCAGGCCAAAGAGTCAGAGATAGTCCACTCCCACGGTTAGGAGCCCAAACAAAACCACCAAACCAACAAGCACATCCTGTATACAGAAGATCTGACAGACCTTTTCTCCATTGCTGCTTCAGCCTCTGTGAACTCCTGTGAGTCCTGCCTAGCTGATTCTGTGGGCCATGTTCTCCTGGTGTCCTTGTGTCCTCTGGCTCCTACAGTCCTCTCTGTCAGTCTTCTGTTGGGGTTCACCAAACTCTGCTCCTATCAGCTTCTGGAGGAAGCCTCTCTGATGACGACTGGAGTAGGCAGCAGAATAAGTGTAGCAGAATATCATTAGGAGCCATTTCACTGATTTTTTATTATTTTTATTTTTTCAAGCCATCCATCTTCCCGACACTGGGCACCCAGGCAGGGTGTGGCATGGGCTCTCTCTTGTGGCTTCAGTCTCGAGTTAGATCTGTTATTGGCTGGCCACTCTCACAAGCTCTGAGTGGCCATTGCCCCTGTGCATCGTGCAGGCGGGACAGGTTAGGGGCCATAGGTCATTGTTTATATTAACTGCAAAGCAGTTTAATTATTTTTGATCATCTTTAAAAGTAAATTTAGCAGAAACATATGTTAGAAACAACTGTGAGCAGCATTGCCATTACTTTTCTGGAACTTACTCTGGGTACTTGGTAAAACTCTGAGAATTATGTTTTCTCCAAACTGGCCTAAGTGCACTGCAGTTATTTGTGGTCTTTGCTGAGTGGCCTGTAGGTCACCATCATTCTCTTTATGTTCTGTGATGACAAAACCCCAGACTGCTATTAAACAGCTGCCTATATAAACACATGGAAAGAGAGGATATATTTTAGCAGTAGTTGTGTACCTTAGTGTGGTGATTTGAATATACTTGGCCCAGGGAGTACTATTATTAAGAGGTGTGACCTTGGAGTAGGTATGCTCTTGTTGGAGGAAGTGTGTCACTGTGTGGGTGGGCTTTGAGACCCTCCTCCTAGCTGCATGAAAACTAGTCTTCTCCTGGCTGCCTTCAGATCAAGATATAGAACTCTCAGCTCCTTCTCCAGCACCATACCTACCTGGGTGCAGCCGTGCTTCCCATCTTGATGATAATGGACTGACCTTCTGAACCTGTAAGCCAGCTCCAATTAAATGTTGTCCTTTATAAATGTTAGCTTGGTCATGGTGTCTGTCCACAGCAACAGAAACCCTGACTAAGACACTTAGCTAGGCAATCAAATGATTCAAATGGAAATTTCTTCCTTAATTAGTATGTTCTTAAAATGAAAAATCCATTCAACAATCTATTATTTTTAAAACTGATTGCTTTTGTATTATAAACTGTGACATGACATGTAGTAAGTAGCATAAGTGTGTTACATTAGTAAAAAGTTGTTGGCTTTTTATACTATACTGTTCTAGCACCGTCTTCTAGAGGAAGAGATGTGTTCATTGTTTCATTAAGAGTTTTTTTATTTATTAATTAATATATTGTGTGTGCACATGCATGTGCCTGTCTGTGCATGCATGTGTGTGTGCACATGTATGTGTGCATGTGTGGGTGTATGTTGGCATGCACACTCATATGGTACATTAATGGAGGCTATAAAACAACTTGTGGAAGTCATTTCTCTCTTTCTACCATGTGCATTTTCAGGATTGAACCTGGGTCATCCAGCTTAGCGATATGTGCTTTTACCCACTGAGTCATCTTGGCAGCCTCTCATTATTTAAAATTAATGTTATTTACATATTTGTGTTATTGTCTAACTGGCAGTTTTTAAAATGCAAATGTCTAATACTTTTAAGGTATATACAGTAATGAATGAGTAACATTTAGAAAAATTTTAATACTCTAAAACTAATACTTTTAAAGAGATGAAATAATAGTAAAATAATATTCATTACATCTTAATACTTAAAAAAACACTAGTCCCCCCTTTTCTGAATAGAAAGGGAAGAGGAGTGGATGGGGAGGGGTGGAGGGAAAGGACTGGGAAGAGAGGAGAGGAGGGAAACTGCAGTTAGGATGTAAAGTAATTTAATTAATTAAAATTAAAGTAAAACCCCACACAAATAAAAAAGTAAAGTTGTGCTAAAAAATAAGCAAAAACAAAAATTGAAAAACCCCACTAGGCTACTATATTCTTTGAAATTTTGAAAATGACGTTTTTTTTTTTTTAATGGAAAAGGGAAGTAAAAACACTTTGTGATAAAATTAAAGATTTACAAGGAAAATATTTCAGATAAACACGTTAAAATTGACAATTTTCATGGAAAATTAAAGAGTAAAGTGGTAGACATATAAAACATTGCTAAATTAATTGAAATATAGAATAGAAACATTTTATGATAAAATTGAAGATTTATGTGGAAAATATTTCTGATGAAACTGTAGAAAAATGTAGAAAAGTATGTTAGAATTGAAGATTATCATGGAAAATTTTATATAGATATAATAATGGTAGGCATAAAAGTATTCCTAAGTTGATTGAAAGTGGAATTATAAACATTTTCTGATAAAGTTAAAGATTTACATTGAAAATATTTCTGATAAAATTAAAGAAATATATAGAAAAATGTTAAAAATGAAGATTAACATGGAAAATTCTACAGATAAAATGGTAGGCATAAAAATAATTCTAAGTTGATTGAAAGTAGAATTATAAATATTTTCAGGTAAAATTGAAGATTTACATGGAAAATATTTCTGATAAAATTCAAGAAATGGGGCACCACAGGCAGCTAACAGCTAGCGCCAGATACGCTGACATAGTCCGAGGCTAACATCGCTCGGACACTAAACCATCAGGCTTTTGCCTGCACACAGGGCCTGAGCAGCTTGGTGGGCTATCTGTATGCCAACCCGGTTGTGCACCAACTTGCTCCGGGATCTTTGCTCAGCGGGGACAAACTAGCACTTATAGCGGAGGCCGCCATCTTGCTTCCGGGGCACCACAGACAGCTAACAGTTAACGCCAGGTAGGCTGACATAGTCAGTCACCAACATAGACAGTCCTGCACCAACCCAGTTGGGGTGTCATCTGCCCTACAGAGTGATCGGCACTTGGATAAGGTCCCTGCAGCATCTACCATCTGAGCTCCCTGAAGGAGCAGACAGGCAGCACCAGGTTCACAGAGACAACCTGAGTGTAGCATTGCTTGGGGTAGGAAGCATTAGGGCTTCAAGGGCACCCAAGAGGAGGGTAGTACATCAGCAACCGGAGCCAGGGGGAACCCAGACATCCAGAGGTGTGGAATTAGCCTTACAGGCTCATGGGAGGTTCAAGCACCAGCCAGTGACAACAAGACCAACTAACGCCAGAGATAGCCAGATGGCAAAAGGCAAATGTAGGAACGTTATTAACTGAAATCAAGGCAACATGGCAGCACCCGAACCCAACTCTCCTACAACAGAAAGTCCTGGATACCCCAACACACCAGAAAAACAAGATTTGGATTTAAAATCACTGGTCATGATGCTGTTAGAGGAACACAAGAAGAACATAAATAAATCTCTTAAAGAAATACAGGAGAAAATAGGTCAAAAGGTAGACGCCCTCACAAGGGAAACACAAAAATCATTTAAAGAAATTCAGGAGAAAAGCCAATAAAGATAGAAGATAGAAGCCAATAAAGGGAAATGCAAAAATCATTAAAAAATACAGGAGAACTTGGGTCAATAGGCAGAAGTCATGAAAGAGGAATCAGAAAAATCTCTCAAATAGTTATATGAAAACACAAACAAGCAAGTGAAGGAACTGAGGAAAACCATCCAGGATCTAAAAACAGAAGTAGAAACAACTAAGAAATCACAAAGGGAGACAACTTTGGAAATAGAAAATCTTGGGAAGAAATCAGGGGTCATAGATGCAGATATCAGCAGAATACAAGAGATAGAAGAAAGAATCTCAGAAGCCGAAGATACCATAGGAACCATGGACTCAACAGTAAAAGAAAATACAAAATGCAAAAGCTTGTAACCCAGAACATCCAGGAAATCTAGGACACAATGAGAAGACCAAACCTAAGGATTATAGGTATAGAAGAGAGTGAATATTTACAACTTAAAAGGCCAGCAAATATCTTCAACAAAATTATGGAAGAAAACTTCCCTAACCTAAAGAGAGAGATGCCCATGAATATACAAGAAGCCTACAGAACTCCAAACAGACTGGACCAGGACAGAAATATCTCCCGTCACATGGTTCTCACCTGAGACCATGAAAGCTAGAAGACCCTGGGCAGACCTCATGCAGAATTTGAGAGAACACAAATGCTAGGCAAAACTACTATACCCAGCAAAACTGTCAATCACTATAGAGGGAGAAACCAAGATATTCCAAGACAAAACCAAATTTACACAATATCTTTCCACAAACCCATCCCTACAAAGGATAATAGGGGGAAAACACCAACACAAGTAGGGAAACCACACCCTGGAAAAAGCAAGATAGCAACCTTCTTTCATCAAACCCAAAAGAAGAAAACCTATGAAATATAAAAAATAACATCAAAAATGACAGGAAGCAATAATCACTATTCCTTAATATCTCAACATCAATGGACTCAATTCCCAAATAAAAAGACATAGACTAACAGACTGGATATGTAAACAGAACCCTACATTTTGCTGCATACAGGAAACACACCTCAGTGTCAAAGACAAACACTAGCTTAGAGTAAAAGGCTGGAAGACAATTTTACAAGCAAACAGTTGCAAGAAACATGCCGGAGTAGCCACTCTAATATCAGATAAAATTGACTTTCAACCTAAAGTCATCAAAAGAGACATGGAAGGACACTTCTTGCTGGTCAAAAGGAAAAATCCACCAAGAAGAACTCTCAATTCTGAACATCTGTACTCCAAATACAAGGGTACCCTCATTCGTAAAAGATACTTTACTAAAGCTCAAAGCACACATTGCACCTAACACAATAATTGTGTGTGACTTCAACACTCCACTCTTCTCAATGGACCGATCAGGAAAACAGAAACTAAACAGGGACACAGTGAAACTAATTGAAGCTTTAGACCAATTGGATTTAACCGAGATATATATATATATATACATATATATATATATACATATATATATGTATATATATGTATATATATATATACACACACACATACACACATACATATATATATATACATATACATACAACATTTCATCCTAAAGCAAAAGAATATACCTTTTTCTCAGCACCTCATGGTACCTTCTCCAAAATCGACCATATAATTGGTCACAAGACAGACCTCAACATATATAAGAGCATCGAACTAATCCCATGCATCCTATCAGATCACTATGGGGTAAAAGTGGTCTTCAATAGCAACAAAAACAACAGAAAGCCCACATACACATGGAAACTGAACTATACTCAATGATACCTTGGTCAAGGAAGAAATAAAGAAAGAAATAAAAGACTTTTTAGAATTCAATGAAAATGAAGGTACAACTTACCCAAATCTATGGGACACAATGAAAGCAGTTCTAAGAGGAAAATTCATAGCCCTGAGTGCCTCCTAAAAGAAACTGGAGAGAGAGCATACACTATTAGCGTAATGGTACACCTGAAAGCCCTGGAACAAAAAGAAGCTAATTCACCCAGGAGGAATAGAAGACAGGAAATCATCAAACTCAGGGCTGAAATCAATCAAGTAGAAACAAAGGAAACCATACAAAGAATCAACAAAACCAGGAGCTGGTTCTTTGAGAAAATCAACAAGATAAATAAACCCTTAGCCAGACTAACCAAAGGGCACAGAGACAGTATCCAACTTAACAAAATTAGAAATGAAAAGGGAGATATAACAACAGAAACTGAGGAAATTCAAAAAATCATCAGATCTTACTACAAAAGCCTTTACTCAACACAACTGGAGATTCTGGAGGAAATGGACACTTTCCTAGACAGATACCCAATACCAAAAGTAAACCAGGATCAAATAGATCAGCTAAACAGTCCCATAACCCCTAAAGAAACAGAAGGGGTCATAGAAAGTCTTCCAATCAAAAAAAAAAAAAAAAAAAAAAAAAAGCACCGGACCAGATGGTTTTAGTGCAGAATTCTATCAGACCTTCAAAGAAAATCTAACACCAATACTCTTCAAACTATTCCACAAAATAGAAAGAGAAGGGACACTGCCCAATTCAGTCTATGAAGCCACAATTACGCTGATACCAAAAGATCCAACAAAGAAAGGGAACTTCAAGCGAATTTCCCTTATGAATATCGATACAAAAATACTAAATAAAAGTCTTGCAAATTGAATCCAAGAACACATCAAAATGATCATCCACCATGATCAAGTAGGCTTCATCCCAGGGATGCAGGAATGGTTCAATATATGGAAATCCATCAATGCAATCCACTACATAAACAAACTGAAAGAAAAAAAAAACCCACTAGATCATTTCATTAGATGCTGAAAAATCATTTGACAGAATTCAGCATCCTTTCTTGCTAAAAGTCTTGGACAGCGCAGGAATTCGAGGCCCATACCTAAACATAGTAAAAGCAATATACAGCAAACTGGTAGCCAACATCAAACTAAATGGATAGAAACTGGAAGCAATCCCACTAAAATCAGGGAGTAGACAAGGCTGCCCTCTCTCTCCATATGTTTTCAATATAGTACTTGAAGTTCTAGCAAGAGCAATTAGACAACATAAGGAAGTCAAAGGGATACAAATTGGAAAGGAAGAAGTCAAACTATCATTATTTGCAGATGATATGATAGTATACTTCAGTGACCCAAAAAACTCCACCAGAGAACTCCTGCAGCTGATAAACAACTTCAGCAAAGTGGCTGGTTATAAAATTAACTCAAGCAAATCAGTAGCCTTTCTATACTCAAAGGATAATCAGGCTGAGAACGAAGTTAGGGAACTAATACCCTTCACAATAGCCACAAACAATATAAAGTATCTTGGTGTGACTCTAACCAAACAAGTGAAAGATCTGTATGACAGGATCTTGAAGATCTTTTCTTCAAGTCCTTCAAGAAAGAAATCTAATAAGACCTCAGAAGATGGAAACATATTTCATGCTCTTGGATTGGTAGGATTAATATAGTAAAAATTGCCATCTTGCCAAAAGCAATCTATAGATTCAATGAAATCCCCATCAAAATCCCAAATCAATTCTTCATAGATTTAGAAAGAGCAATTCTCTAATTCATCTGGAATAACAAAAAGCCCACGATAGCTAAAACTATTCTCAGCAATAAAAGAACTTCTGGGGGAATCAATATCCCCAACCTCAAGCAGTACTACAGAGCAATTGTGTTAAAAACTGCGTGGATTGGTACAGTGACAGGCAAGTAGATCAATGGAATAGAATTAAAGACCAGGAAATGAACTGCCAGAATTATGGTCACTTGATCTTTGATAAAGGAGTTACAACCATCCAGTGGAAAAAGATAGCCTCTTCAACAAATGGTGCTGGTTCAACTGGAGGTCAGCATGCAGAAGAATGGGAATTGACCCACTCTTATCTCCTTGTACTAAGATCAACTCCAAGTGGATCAAGGACCTCCACATAAAACCAGACACACTGAAACTAATAGAAAAGAAACTGGGGAAGACTGTGGAGCACATGGGCACAGGGGGAAAGTTTCTGAACAGAACACCAATAGCTTATGCTCTAAGATCAAGAATTGACAAATGGGACCTCATAAAATTACAAAGTTTTTGTAAAGCAAATGACACCGTCAGAAGGTCAAAACAGCAACCAACTAATTGGGAAAAGATCTTCACCAACCCATATCTGACAGAGGGCTAATATCCAGTATATACAAAGAACTCAAGAAGTTAGACCCCAGAGAACCAAATAACCCTATTAAAAATGGGGCACAGAGCTAAACAAAGAATTTTCACCAGAAGAAATTCAGATGGCTGAGAAGCACCTTAAGAGATGTTCAACATCACTAGTCATCAGAGAAATGCAAATCAAAACAACCCTGAGATTCCACCTCACACCAGTCAGAATGGCTAAGATTAAAAACTCAAGAGACAGCAGATGCTGGCAAGGATGTAGAGAAAGAGGAACATTCCTCCATTGTTGGTGGTATTGCAAAATTGTACAACCACTCTGGAAATCAGTGTGGCGGTTCCTCAGAAAATTGGGCATGACACTTCCAGAGGACCCTGGCATACCACTCCTGGGCATATGCCCAGAGGATTCCCCTGCATACAATAAACACACATGCTCCACTATGTTCATAGCAGCCTTATTTATAATAGCTAGAAGCTGGAAAGAACTCAGATGTCCCTCAATGGAGGAATGGATACATAAAATGTGGTATATTTATACAATGGAATACTACTCAGCAATTAAAAACAATGAATTCATGAAATTTGTAGGCAAATGGTTGGAACTGGAAAATATCATCCTAAGTGAGTTAACCCAATCACAAAAGAATACACATGAAATGCAATCACTGATAAGTGGATATTAATGAGCCCAGAAGTTCTGAATACTCAAGTTACAATTAGCAAATCATATGATTTCCAAGAAGAAGGAAGGAGAGGGCCCTTGTCCTGAAAAGACGTGATCCAGTATGGTAGGGGAGTATTAGAACAAAGAAATGGGGGTGGGTGGGTGATTGGGGAGTGGGCGGAGGCAGAGGACTTATGGGACATATGGTGAGGTGGGGACTGAGAAAGGGGAAAGCGTTTAGAATGTAAACAGAGAATATAGAAAATTAAAAAAATAAAAACAAAAAATTCAAGAAATATATAGAAAAACACAGTAAAATTGACCATTTCACAGAAAATTATACATATAAAATGGTAGACATAAATAATCTTTCTAAATTAATTGAAGGTGAAATTAAAAGCATTTTGTGATAAAATCAGAGATTTTCATGGAAAACATTTCGGATGAAATAGAAAAATGTAGAGAAAAAACATTTTAAAATTGAAGATTATCTTGAAAAATAATGCAGATAAAATGGTAGACATAAAAACATTACTAAATATTACTTTTTTTTTCTACTCAGAGTCCACATGATGTATACCCATAGCTAGTACGATAGTACAGCAAGATGAGGGAGTCTTGAGAGCACAAAGACAGGCCTTCTGCTTGTACAGATCTCAGAGCCGGAGCTTTTCCCCATAGTTACAACACTGTTGGAAAGAACCTCTGGCTTCTTAACCAAATCCAGAGTATTTGGATCTGGGGTATCTTGGAAGGGCAAGAGAACCTTGCAAAGCTACATATGGCCAGCAGAGGCCTCTGGTATGCAAAGGAACATTTCTAAAATAAAGACAGCTCTGACAAACTTCAAACACTTGTCCAAGACTCAGCAATAGCATAAACCACAGGAATGTTAAGACCCACACATTCAGTTGATATCTACCATGACCCCAGTGAGTAAAACTGGCAGTCTTTAAAATTGTAGGACCTAGAAAACTGCTCTGACACTTCATCCTGTCTGTCTTTCCACCTTTCTTTGGCCCTCTGAGCCCCAACTTGCTACATCTTAATATATATTGTTGCATTGTTTTTTGTTTTTTCTCTGGTAAATCAGAAACAATTTTTTATATATTTTTTAATTTTTATTTTCTGTATTCTTTGTTTACATTCCAAAGGCTTTCCCCTTTCCCAGTTCCCCCCCACCATACGTCCCATAAGTCCTCTCCCCCCGAACTATTCCCCAATCATCCCACCCCCCACGATTTATCTGTTCTGGGTCTACAAAAACTGGATCTAATCTTTTCAGGACCATGGTCCTCTCCTTTCTTCTTCTTGGGAATCATTTGATTTGCTAATTGTGCCTTGAGTATTTAGGGCTTCTGGGCTCATTAATATCCACTTATCAGTGATTGCATTTCATGTGTATTCTTTTGTGATTGGGTTAACTCACTTAGGATGATATTTTCCAGATCTAACCATTTACCTACAAATTGCATGGATTCATTATTTTTAATTGCTGAGTAGTATTCCATTGTATAAATATACCACATTTTCTGTATCCATTTCTCCTTTGTGGGATATCTGGGCTCCTTCCAATTTCTGGCTATTATAAACAAGGCTGCTATAAACATAGTGGAGCATTTGTCTTTATTGTATGCAGGGGAATCCTCTGGGTATATGCCCAGGAGTGGTATGCCAGGGTCCTCTGGAAGTGACATGCCCAATTTTCTGAGGAACCGCCACACTGATTTCCAGAGCGGTTTTACCATTTTGCAATCCCACCAACAGTGGAGGATTGTTCCTCTTTCTCCACATCCTCGCCAGCACTTGTTGTCTCTTGAGTTTTTAATCTTAGCCATTCTGACTGGTGTGAGGTGGAATCTCAGGGTTGTTTTGATTTGCATTTCCCTGATGACTAATGATGTTGAACATCTCTTAAGGTGTTTCTTGGCCATCCGAATTTCTTCTGGTGAAAATTCTTTGTTTAGCTCTGTACCCCATTTTTTGATAGGGTTATTTGGTTCTTTGGGGTCTAACTTCTTGAGTTCTTTGTATATATTGGATATTAGCCCTCTGTCGGATGTGGGGTTGGTGAAGATCTTTTCCCACTTTGTTGGTTGCTGTTTTGTCCTTCTGACAGTGTCCTTTGCCTTACAAAAACTTTGTAATTTTATGAGGTCCCATTTGTCAATTCTTGATCTTAGAGCATAAGCTATTGGTGTTCTTTCTTTGTTTAGTGAATTTGGTGTTTTGATTATTATGTCTGTGGAGGACTTTCTGTTCTGGTCCAGTATTTGGAGTTCTGAAGGCTTCTTGTATGTTCATGGGCATCTCTTTCTCTAGGTTAGGGAAGTTTTCTTCTACAATTTTGTTGAAGATATTTACTGGGCTTTTAAGATGTAAATCCTTGCTCTAGTCTATATCTATATTCCTTAGGATTGGTCTTCTCATTGTGTCCTAGAGTTCCTGGATGTTTTGGGTTACCAGCTTTATGCATTTTGCATTTTCTTTCAATGTTTTCTATGGTATCTTCAGTACCTGAGGTTTTGAAAATAACATTTTTAAATCACTAAAAACATTTTGGAAAAGTTTAATAGTCTGGGTTCTATTTCCATTTAGGTTTCTTTGCTTTATTTTTCATTAGATATTTTCTTTATTTACATTTCAAATGTTATCCCCTTTCCTGGTTTCCCCTCGGAAAACACCCTGTCCTCTCCCCCCTCCCCCTGCTCACCAACCCACCCACTCCTGCTTCCCTGTCCTGGTATTCCCCTACACTGGGGCATCGAGCCTTCTCAGGACCAAGGGCCTCTCTTCCCTTTGATGTCCAATAAGGCCATCCTCTGCTACATATGCAGCTTGAGCCATGGGTTCCCTCCATGCGTTTTCTTTGGTTGGTGGTTTAATCCCTGGGCGCTCTGGGGATACTGGTTGGTTCATAATGTTGTTCCTCCTATGGGGCTGCAAGCTCCTTCAGCTCCTCAGGTCCTTTTTCTAGCTCCTCCATTGTGAACCCTGTTCTCTATCCAATGGTTGGCTGAGAGCCAGTATTTGTCAGGTACTGGAAGAACCTCTCAGGAGACAGCTATATCAGGTTCCTGTCAGCAAGCACCTATAGGCATCCACAATAGTGTCTGGGTTTGGTAACTGTATATGGGATGGGTCCCCAGGTGGGGCAGTCTCTGGATGGTCTTTCTTTCAGTCTCTGCTCCACACTTTGTCTTTAGTCATAGAAGGGTTTCCCCTAGAGACAGTGCTCTATCTAATCAATAGTCTTGGCCATATAATAGTGTCAGCTATGGCTTCTGTTTTAGGACTTGATTATTCCTGTAATCTTTGTGTCACTATTGTATTATAGGCAGGACATTATTGTAGTTTGCAGAGTTTGTAGCTGCATGAGACTGGTGATTTCTTTTCTCATGTGGCAACATGTATAGTGATATCACTATGAATGTTAGTTTGAGCCAAGCTTTTGTTGGGTATCAGCTTGATTTCTCCATGTTCCATGATGTAAGTGTTTGGTGTCTTCAGCTATAGGATTGTGGTAACCAGTCACATTGCCGTGTGGTGTTCTTCAGTAGCAGCTATGGAAACCCTTTGGCCAACGACTCAAGGATATTGTCTTAGTTTGGGTGTTATTGGTGAAAAGAGACATGATGACCAAAACAAGTCTTATAAAGGACAACATTAAATTGGGGCTAGCTTACAGGTTCAGAGGTTCGGTCCATTATCATCAAGGTGGGAAGTATGGCATCCAGGCAGACATGGTGCTGGAGGAGCTGAAGCCTGCTAGAAGACTGTCTCCAGGCAGCTGGAGGAGGGTCTCAAAGCCCACCTCGGAAGTGGCGCACTTCCTCCAACAAGGCCACACCTCCTCATAATGCTACTCCCTGGGCTCAGTATATTCAAACCACCACAAATATGTAACCTATCCTAGTGCTAGAGGTTTTACTTAGTAGTATATGATTTCTAGTTGGAGCATTCTCTCCCTCATTTTATGGTAACCCCATTTCAGTATATATTTTGATATAACATATACAATACACATATTAAGAGACTTCCTCAGTAGTTTCCATGTGGCTTTGTTAGGTACCCCATCTTATATTCCCTCCTTTACCCAGCTCTTCCTTTCTCTCTTAATTAATCCTCCTTTTCTAGTTTCTACGTTATCTCTTTACTACATTTTGTCTCTGCCTCCTTCAAAAATCCCCTATTACCCTCTGGTCCCTCAATCACCTACCTAAACTGTATGGGTATTCTAAGTAAAGCACCGATATCTAAGGCTTAAAGCAGCTAACACATATAAGAGAAAAGCATGCCATGCTTGTTCTTCTGGGTCTGGGTTACTTACTCAGGACGAATGTTTCTAGCTCCATCCACTTACATGCAGATTTCATTTTTCTTAACAGGTCTATTGTGCAAATGTATTGCACTTTCATTGTCTGCTTTCATTGTCTGTTCATCAGTTGATGGACATCTTGGTGATTTCCAAATTCTGGGTAATATGAATAGAGCAGCAGTGGACATGGATGAACAAGTATGCCTATAGTAAGATGGAGAATCGTTTGCCCAAGCCTGGTATAGCTGTCTGTTGTAGGAGATCTATTTCTTCTCCTTTGAAGAACCTCCACTTTTGTTTTCCATAGATGCTGTCCCAGTTTGTACTCTTACTTGCAATGAGTACATATTCTTTCTTCTCTGTCTTTGCTAGCATGTGCTGTCATTTGTTTTAGTAATCTTAGATATTCTGACTGGGCCAAGATGAAATCTCTAAGTAGTTTTAATTTTCACTTTTTGATGGCTAAGGATGTTGAACATTTCTTGAGTTTTTCTAAAACTCTTGAGAAGTCTCTGTTTACTTATATCACCTATTTTTTGATATTTGTTATTTGTTTTCTTGATGTTCACTTTTTATTTTTAAGTTCTTTGATATTCTTTTTTTAAAAAAGATTTATTTATTATTATTATATGTAAGTACACTGTAGTTGTCTTCAGACACACCAGAAGAGGGCGTCAGATCCCATTACAGATGGTTGTGAGCCACCATGTGGTTGCTGGGATTTGAACTCAGGACCTTTGGAAGAGCAGTCAGTGTTCTTAACCCCTGAGCCATCTCACCAGCCCCATTCTTTGATATTCTTGATACTAACCCTCTGTCAGATACAGAATTGGTAAATATTTCCCCCTATTTTTAGACTGCTGCTTGCTCAAATGATGTCCTTTGATGTCTAGAAGCCTTTAAGTTTCATGAGGTGCCATTAATTAATTGTTGGCCTTAGAGCCTATGCTATCTGTGTTCTCTTCAGAAAGTCCTTTCCTGTGCCAATGAGTTTGAGACTATTTCCTACTTTCTCTTCCATGAGATTCAGGGTGTATGGTGTATTTGATCTATTTGGAAGTGAGTTTTGTGTAGAGATAGATATGGATCTACTTTCATTCTTCTAAATGAGCATAAGGTTTTTAATTTCATGATATCGCCTTTATCAATTCTTGCTCTTATTTTTCTGCATATTTTCCTCTAGTAGTTGCAGATCTTAAAAGTTTTGGCTCATTTTGAGTTGCTTTTTGTACAGAGAGAGAGAGAGATGGGGATTTAGTTTGTTCTTTCACATGTAGTTTTTCTAATACTAGTTTTTAAAAAAACTTTTTATTAATTCTTTGTGAGTTTCACATCATGCAACACAGACCCTCATCTTCCTGTCCCTTCATATCTACCCTTCATTCTTACACCTCCCTCTCCAAATAACACACACACACACACACACACACACACACGCACAAGTTAAAAAGAAAAATTCTGCTGCTGGATCAAGTTGGGGTGGAGAGAGCAGGGGTGGGGTGGGGGTGGGCGTGAGGGAAACAAAAAAGCATAGGAAACATCTCATCATGGAAACTGTAGTATGTTATGATGTGTCCCACAGTATATCCCTCTGTTCATATATCTTCACTTGCAATGTTCATTGCAATGAATCATTGGTCTGGTTCAAGATCACTGGCTTCTGTGACACCATCAATACTGGATCCTCACTGGGACTCCTCCCAGTTATCCCAGCTTTGGAGCAGCAGGTCTGTCCCTTTCACTCCTCCCAATTGTTCATAGATAATGTAGAGTTTGGGGTGGGCCAACTCGGAGCCCTGGATCTGGGCTGGGTGTTAGCTGAGCTGGTCAGCTCTCCGGCTCTCCAGCACTGCTCCGGCTAGGCCACCCCATGCTGCCGTCTGCAAGAGGCAGGGTTAGTGCTCCTGCTGTCACGCCCTCATGGCTGGCTCACCCATGTCTCCAGAGCCAGCTCCACTGTGCTGCCAGTCTAGGTGCAGGGCCCATATCTCAAGTTCTAGCATTTGAGAGATTTATGGTGCCTAAGTAGGTTTTGGCAGCAGCAGATGGTTGTGGCTGTTTGACTTATTTCTATCCTGTTGTTGTATGGGTTTGCATTTGTCCCAATAATATACTAATGTACTGTTTTTGTTACTATGGCTCTGTGGTATATTTAGAAATCAATTATTATGCTGTCTCCACATTTAACCTTTAGGATCAAAATTGCTTTGAATATTCCAGTTTTTTTGATATTAATTTTATGCTTGCTTTTTTATATCTCTTTAAAAATTGTCCTTGGCATTTAGATGAAGATTAGCTTGAATTTGAAGATCTCTTTTGTATTATTATTATTATTATTATTATTATTATTATTATTATAATATATTCTTTACTTACATTTCAAATGTTGTCCTTTTTCCTGGTTCCCCCCTCCTCTGAAAATCCCACAAGCCATCTCCCCTTCCTCAATCAACCCTCTCCCGCTTCCCTGTCCTGGTATTCCTCTACACTATGGCATCAAGTCTTTCCAGGACTAAGGGCCCCTCCTCCCTTTGGTGTCTAACAAGACCATCCTCTGCTGCCTATGAGTCTAGAGCCATGGCTAACTCCATGTGAACTATTTGGTTGATTTTGTCCCTGGGAGCTCTGGGAGTACTGGGTGACTCATATTGTTGTTCCTTCTGTGGCACTGCAAACCCCTTCAATGCCTTGGTTTCTTTCTCTAGCTCCCCCTATGCTCAGTTCAATGGCTGGCTGAGAGTGTCCCCCTCAGTATTTGTCATGCACTAGCAGAGCCTCCCAGGTGATAGCTATATCCGTCTCTGGTCAGCCAGCACTGTGGGCATCTACAATAGTGTCTGGGTTATGTAACTGTATATGGGATGCATCCCTGGGTGGGGTACTCTCTGGATGGTCTTTCCCTCAGACTCTGCTCTACCCTTTGTCTCTGTATCTCCTTCTGTGGGTATTTTCCCCCTTTCTACAAAGGACCTAAGTATCCATACTTTGTTCTTCCTTCTTCTTGGGCATTCTTTGATATGTGAAATGTGTCTTGGGTATTCCATGCTTCTCGTGTGTTCTTTTGTGATTGGGTTACATCACTCAGGATGATATTTTCCAGTTGCATCCATTTGTCCAAGACTTTCATGAATTCATTGTTTTTAATGACTGATTACTACTCCATTGTGTATATATACCACATTTTCTGTATCCATTCTTTCATTGAGGGAAATCTGGGTTCTTTCCAGCTTCTGGCTATTATTAACAGGGCTGCTGTGAACATATTGGAGCATGTGTCCTTATTACATGCTGGAGAATCCTCTGGATATATATGCCTAGGAGAGGTACAGCAGGGTCCTCTGGCAGTATTATGTCCATTTTTCTAAGGAACCGTCAAACTGATTTTCAGAGTGGTTGTACCAGCTTGCAATCCCACCAGCAGTGGAGGAGTAATTTCCTAAACAGAATACCAATAGCCTATACCTAAGATCAAGAATTGACAAATGGGACCTAATAAAATTACAAAGTTTCTGTAAGGCAAATGACACTGTCAATAGGACAAAACACCAACCAACAAATTGGGAAAAGATTTTCACCAACCCTACATCCGACAGAGGGTTAATATCCAATATATACAAAGAACTCAAGAAGTTAGACTCCAGAGAGCCAAATAACCCTATTACAAAATGGGGTACAGAGCTAAACAAAGAATTTTCACCCAAGGAATATAGAATGGCTGAGAAGCACATAAAGAAATGTTCAACATCCTTAGTCATCAGGGAAATGCAAATCAAAATAACCCTGAGATTTCACCTTACACTGGTCAGAATGGCTAAGATAAAAAACTCAGGAGACAGCAGGTGCTGGAGAGGTTGTGGAGAAAAGGAATCTCTTTTGTTATTAGGCAATTTTTATAATATTAGTTCTTCTTTATGAGGATGGGATATTGTGCTGGATACAGTTTTATGTCAACCTGACACAAGCTAAAGTCATCAGAGAGGAGGGAACCTCATTTGCGAAAATACCTCCATAAGATTAGGCTGAAGGTAGACTGTAGGTCATTTTCTTAATTAGTGATTAATGGAGGAGGGGCTAGCCCATTGTGGGAGGTATAGTCCCTGGGCTAGTAATCCTGGGCTCTATAAGAAGGCAGGCTAAGCAAGCTAGAGTAAACAAGCCAGTATGTAGTACCCCTCCATGGCCTCTACATCAGCTCCTGCCTTCAGGGTCCTACCCTGTTTGAGTTCCTATCAGGACTTCTGTCAGTAACGAACAGTGGTGTGGAAGTGTAAGCCAAATAAACCATTTCTTCCCAACTTGTTTTTAGTCGTGGTGTTTCAGTGCCATAGAAGCCCTAACTAAGAGTGATGTTTCTTTTTAAAAATTATTTAATTTATTCACCTTTCATCCCAATATCAGCCTCTTCCCAGTCTCCTCCTCTGAGAAGGAGGAGAAGGGAGAGAAGGGGGAACCGCTTGAGTATGACCTCCCCACCTCTGCACATCCGCCACGGTAGGACTAGGTGCATCCTCTCTCACTGAGGCCAGACAAGGCAATCTAGTTAGGGGAAAGGGACCCACAAACAGGCAACAGATTCAGGGACAGCCCCTGCTCCAGTTGTTGGGGAGGCTGCATGAAGACCAAGCTGCACATCTGCTACATATGTGTGGTGGTGGTGGGGCCAGGCCCAGCCCTGCTTACTCTTTGGTTGGCGGTTCAGTCTCTGAGAACTCCAAAGGGTCCAGGTTATTGGCTCTGTTGATCTTCCTGTGGAGTTACTACCCTCTTCAGGTCCCTCAGTCCTTCCCCCAACTCTTCCACAAGACTACCCAAGTTCCATCTAATATTTGGCTTTGGGTCTCAGCATCTGTTTCAGCGAGCTGTTGGGTGGAGCCTCTCAGAGGACGGTTGTGCTGGGCTTCTGTCTGCATGTATAATAGTGTGTCTTTAATAGTGTTAGGGGTTGGTTTTTGCCTATGAGATGGGCCTCAATGGGCCAGTCAGTGGTTGACCATTCCCTCTAAGACAGATGTCTTAATCAGTTGAAGACTTATTCGATGTCTTCCTGGTCTCATTTCCAGTAACCCTCTCCCATGCCCCCTGCAAGGTCATTGTGAGTGGAGCTAGTTTCCTGATTTCTTTCTAACCTTGTTTTCATTTTTTGGTTTGTTTTTAGAAAAACCACTTTTAAAAAAATTGTCGATTTTATGACTTGCTAGTTTGCTAAATGTGTTTATGAAGTATATGAGTTTTCTGTGGAGTCCTTATGGTTTTTAACTACTAGAATCATATTGTCAGCAAGCAGGTTTCCTATTTTTGTATCCTTTGGTTCTTTCTCTTGCCTTATTGCTTTCACTAAGACTTCAAATACTGACAGACTTGAGTAAAAATTCTGAGTGATGACTCACCCAACCAGTAAAAGGAGAGAGGCCTGGAGAAACTAAAAGGCACAGATCTTTTGCTCTCCCCAAGGTTTCATTGTAGAAATTCCTACACTAGTTTCTGGCCACTGCTCCAGTGAGCAGCTAGGAAGCACAGGGCCCCTTCTCTGGCTCCCATTGTATTCATGCCTGGCACCTTAAGCTTTCTTTTGAGTAAGTGCTAGCTGGTGCACATGTGGATCTTGCTAGGACTTTGTTTTTCTTCTCCTTGTAGCCCAGCTATAGGGATTCCCTCCTTTCCCGACTATTTGTTTATGGCTCTATATTATGGTGTATTGTTTCTTTTATTAATCTACAATTCAGTCTTTCTTGATTTTACCTGGTTTCTACCTCATATTTTACTCCAGTCTTTTCTTTCTTTTCTGTGCTACCTGCCTTTAAAAGTTGTTTCCCTTGCAATACAGCACCATGACCAACAACAATTTGCAGGGAAAGGGGTTGGACTTATATATACATTCTGACCAGTCTGTTATGGAGGGAGGTCAGGGCAGGAACTCAAAGCAGGAACCTGAAGGCAGGAACTGAAGCAGAGACCGTCCAAGGAGGAACAGTGTTTACTTGTTTCTTCCCCTTGGCTTGTTGGCTTCCTACAGCTAGCTGGGCTCTCCCACACCAGTCACTGATTAAGAACTTAGGCAGTCTCTGACTTGAGGGTCCCTACCCTCCGATGACTCTATTTTGTGCCAAGTGGATGAAAAAGCCTAGCCAGCACACTGCCTGTCTAAGTTTTACTACTCAACTTACCCAAGTGACCTGAGAAAGGAGACTCAAATGAATGAATTGCAGATTAGTTTGCCTGCTGGTCAGGTCTGTGGTGGGTCATCTTTACTGGCATAGGAGGGCTCAGCCAGCCACACGCAGCATTGTTCCCTGAGCAGGTGGTCTTAGGCAGTATAAAAGGGCTAGCTAAGCACAAGCCACAAGCCAGGAAGCAGCAGCATCCGTGGTTCCTGCTGTACTTCCTGGGCTGTGCATTCCAGGGTTAGCGGTAATGCTGCATGGCTGGAAAATGAAAAACAACCCTTTTCCTCCCTAAGTTGCTTTTGGTTAGTGATGTATCAGGACAAAGTGAAAGCAGACTCTACTACCTCTCCCTGTAGCCTGGTACCGTTTAGCCAAGGTAGTGTTGTCTTCTATGTCTAACATTTGGAAGAATCATCAGATTCTTCCCTACAGAGCTTTTCCTATTAGGAAGCTCCACCAGTGTATATATGGATTCCAACTGTGTCACATTCTTGCCTTATCAGGCTTCCATAGCAAGCACTTCCCAGCATCCATAATGACGCTTGGGTCTGTTGGCTGTATATGGAATGGATCCCCAGGTGGAGCAGTCTCCGGACGGCCTTTCCTTCAGTCTCTTCTCCACACTTTGTCTCTATATTTCCTCCTGTGAGTATTTTGATCACCCTTCTAAGTACTGAAGCATCCACATTTTTCTCTTCCTTCTTCTTAGGCTTCAGATGATCTATGAATTGAATATTGGGTATTCTGAACTTTTGGACTAATATCCACTTATCAGTGAGTAAATATGTGTGTTCTTTTTGTGACTGAGTTACCTCACTCAGGATATTTTCAAGTTCCATCCATTTGCCTGTGAATTTCATGAATTCATTGTTTTTTTTGTTTTTGTTTTTTTTTTTAATTTGGTTTTTTTGAGACAGGGTTTCTCTGTATATCCCTGGCTGTCCTGGAACTCACTCTGTAGACCAGGCTGGCCTCGAACTCAGAAATCCACCTGCCTCTGCCTCCCAGAGTGCTGGGATTATGGCGTGCGCCACCACCACCCAGCTGAATTCATTGGTTTTAATTGCTGAATAATACTCCATTGTATAGATATACTACATTTTTTGTATCCATTTCCTGTGTTGAAGGGAATCTGTGTTCTTTCCAGCTTCTGGCTATTATAAATCTGGTTGCTATGAATATAGTGGAGCATGTATCCTTATTACATGTTGGAGAATCCTCTGGGTATATGCCCAGGAGTAGTATAGCTGGGTCCTCAGGTAGTACTATGTCCAATCTTCTGAGGAACCACCAGACTGATTTCCAGAGTGGTTGTACCAGCTTGCAATCCCACCAGCAATGGAGGAGTGTTCCTCTTTCTCCACATCCTCACAGCATCTGCTGTCACCTGAGTTTTTGATCTTAGCCATTCTTACTGGTGTGAGGTGGAATCTTGGGGATTTTTTTTTTTTTGCATTTCCTTGATGACTAAGGATGTCGAACATTTCTTTAGGTGCTTCTCAGCAATTTGAGTTTCCTCAGTTGTGAATTCCTTGTTTAGCCCTGTTCCCCATTTCTTAATAGGGTTATTGGATTCTCTGGAGTTTAATTTCTTGATTTCTTTGTATATGTTGGATATTAGCCCTCTATCTGATGCAGGAATGGTAAAGATCTTTCCCCAATTTGTTGGTTGCCATTTTGTCCTATTGACAGTGTTCTTTGCCTTACAGAAGCATTGTAATTTTATGAGGTCCCATTTGTTGATTTTTGATCTTAGAGCATAAGCCATTGGTGTTCTGTTTAGGAAATTTCCCCCTGTGCCCATGTCTTTGAGACTTCTCCCCACTTTCTCTTCTGTTAGATTCAGTATATTTAGTTATATGTGGAGATCCACTTGGACTTGAGCTTTATACAAGGAGATAAAAATGGATGGATTTGCATTCTTCTGCATGCTTACCTCCAGTTGAACCAGCACCATTTGTTGAAAATGTTGTCTTTTTTTCACTGGATGGTTTTAGCTCCTTTGTCAAAGATCAAGTGACCATAGGTGTGTGGGTTCATTTCTGGGTCTTCAATTCTATTCCATTGATTTACCTGCCTGTCACTGTACCAATACCATGCAGTTTTAATTACTATTGCTCTGTAGTAGAGGTTAGGGATGGTGATTCTGCCTGAAGTTCTTTTAATGTTGTTAATAGTTTTGATCTCCTGTTATTCCAAATGAATTTGGGAATTTTTCTTTCTAACTCTATGAAGAATTGAGTTGGAATTTTGATGGGGATTATATTGAATCTGTATATTGCTTTTGGCAAGATGGCCATTTTTACCGTATTAATCCTGCCAATCCATGAGCATGGGACATCTTTCTAACTTCTGATATCTTCGATTTCTTTCTTCAGAAACTTGAAGTTCTTGTTGTACAAATCTTTCACTTGTTTGCTTAGATTCACACCAAGATACTCTATATTGTTTGTGACTATTGTGAAGGGTGTCATTTCCCTAATTTCTTTCTCAGCCTGTTTATCCTTTGAGTATAGGAATGCTACTGAGTTATTTGAGTTAATTTTATATCTGAATATATACATTTTGCTGAAGTTGTTTATCAGCTGAATGACTTCTTTTGTAGAATTTTTTGGGTCACTTAAGTATACTATCATATCATGTGTAAATAGTGATAATTTGACTTCTTCCTTTCCAATTTGTGTCCATTTGAACTCCTTTTGTTTTCTAATTGCTCTGGCTAGAACTTCAAGTACTATATAGGTAGGGAGAGAGAGGGCAGGATTGTCTAGTCCCTGATTTTAGTAGGATTGCTTCAAGTTTCTCTCCATTTAGTTTGATACTGGTTGCTGGTTTGCTGTATATTGCTTTTACTATGTTTAGGTATAGGCTTTGAATTCCTGGTCTTTCCAAGACTTTTAACATGAAGGGAAGCTGAATATTGTAAAATGCTTTTTTCAGCATCTAGTGAAATGACCATGCGGTTTTTTCTATGAGTTTGTTTATGTAGTGGATTACATTGATGGATTCCCGTAAATCGAACCATACATGCTTCCCTAGGATGAAGCTTACTTGATTGTGGTGAATGATCATTTTGATGTGTTCTTGGATTTGGTTTGCAAGAATTTTATTGAGTATTTTTTGCATCAATATTCATAAATGAAATTGGTCTGAAGTTCTCTATCTTTGTTGGATCTTTGTGTGGTTTTGGTATCAGCCTAACTGTGGCTTCATAGAATGAGTTGGGTAGTGTTCCTCCTGTTTCTGTGGAATAGTTTGAAGAGTATTGGTGTTAGGTCTTCTTTGAAGATCTAATAGAATTCTTCACTAAACCTATCTGGTCCTGGGCTTTTTTTGGTTGGGAAACTTTTAATGACTGCTTCTGTTTCTTTAGGGGTCATGGGGCTGTTTAGATGGCTTGTCTGATCCTGATTTAACTTTGGTATTTGGTCTAGAAAATTGTCTATGTAATCCAGATTTTCCAGTATTGTTGAGGATAGGTTTTTACAGTAGGATCTGATGAGTTTTTAAATTTCCTCAGTTTCTAGTGTTATAGTTCCCTTTTCATTTCTGATTTTGTTAATTTGGATACTGTCTCTGTGCCACCTGGTTAGTCTGGCTAAGGGTTTATCTATCTTGTTGATCTTCTCAAAGAACTTGTTCCTGGTTTGGTTGATTCTTTGTATAGTACTTTTTGTTTCTACTTGGTTAATTTCAGCATCTAGTGAAAGCACCATATAGTTTTTTTCTTTGAGTTTGCTTATGTAGTGGATTACATTAATGGATTTCCATATATGGAACCATCCATGCTTCCCTAGGATGAAGCTTACTTGATTATGGTGAATGAGTTCTATTATTTCCTGCCATCTACTTCTCTTGGGTGTATTTGCTTCTTTTTGTTGTAGAGCTTTCAGGTTTGCTGTCAAGTTGCTAGTGTATGCTCTTTCCACTTTCTTTGTTTTTTTTATTATTTTCTTTTTTTTTGAAAAATTTTTATTTTCTATATTCTTTGTTTACATTCCAAATGATTTTCCCTTTCCAGGTTCCCCCTCCCCCTAAGTCCCATAAGACCTCTTCCCTCTGCCAGTTCCCCAGTCAATCCCCTCCCACTCCTCTGTCCTGGCAATCCCCTACATTTCTGCTTCAAACCTTTCCAGGACCCGGGCCCTCTCCTTCCTTCTTCTTGGGAATGATTTGATATGTGGGTTGTATTTTGGGAATTCTGAGCTTCTGGGCTAATATCCACTTATCAGTGACTGCATTCCATGTGTGTTCTTTTGTGAATGAGTTACCTCACTTAGTATAATATTTTCTAGTTACAACCATTTGCCTAAGAAATCATGAATTCATTGTTTTTAATTGCTGAGTAATATTCCATTGTGTAAATATACCACATTTTCTGTATCCATTCCTCCACTGAGGGACATCTGAGTTCTTTCCAGCTTCTGGCTATTAAAAATAGGGCTGCTATGAAGATAGTGAGCATGTGCACCTGCCCAGGGTTAATACAGCCTACAGTAGTATAGACCCTCCCAGGCAGGCCCTCCTACAAGCATTTGACAAAATTCAGCATCCTTTCATGCTAAAAGTCTTGAAAAGAACAGGAATTCAAGGCCCATACCTAAACATAGCAAAAGCAATATACAGCAAACCAGTAGACAACATCAAACTGAATGGAGAGAAACTTGAAGCAATCTGACTAACATCAGGGACTAGACAAGGCTGCCCCCTCTCTCCATATCTTTTTAATATAGTACTTGAGGTTCTAGCTAGAGCAATTAGACAGCATAAGGAGGTCAAAGGGATACAAATTAGAAAGGAAGAAGTCCATTGTATAAATATACCACATTTTCTGTATCCATTCCTTCTTTGAGGGATATTTGGGCTCCTTCCAATTTCTGGCTATTATAAACAAGGCTGCTATAAACATAGTGGAGCATGTGTCTTTATTGTATGCAGGGGAATCCTCTGGGTATATGCCCAGGAGTGGTATGCCAGGGTCCTCTGGAAGTGGCATGCCCAATTTTCTGAGGAACCGCCAAACTGATTTCCAGAGCAGTTTTACCATTTTGCAATCCCACCAACAGTGGAGGAGTGTTCCTTTTTCTCCACATCCTCGCCAGCACTTGTTGTCTCTTGAGTTTTTAATCTTAGCCATTCTGACTGGTGTGAGGTGGAATCTCAGGGTTGTTTTGATTTGCATTTCCCTGATGACTAATGATGTTGAACATCTCTTAAGGTGTTTCTCGGCCATCCAAATTTCTTCTGGTGAAAATTCTTTGTTTAGCTCTGTACCCCATTTTTTGATAGGGTTATTTGGTTCTTTGCGGTCTAACTTCTTGAGTTCTATGAATTCATGCAATTTGTAGGTAAATGGTTAGATCTGGAAAATATCCTGAGTGAGTTAACCCAATCACAAAAGAATACACATGAAATGCAATCACTGATAAGTGGATATTAATGAGCCCAGAAGCCCTAAGTACTCAAGGCACAATTAGCAAGTCAAATGATTTCCAAGAAGAAGAAAGGAGAGGACCCTGGGCCTGTAAAGATTGGATCCAGTTTTGTAGACCCAGAACAGAGAAACCGTGGGGGGAGGGGGAACGACTGAGGAATAGTTGGGGGGGGGGAGAGGACTTATGGGATGTATGGTGGGGGGGGACTGGGAAAGGGGAAAGCCTTTGGAATGTAAACATAGAATATAGAAAATAAAAATTAAAAAAATATATATCAACAAAAACTATCGACAAGAATAAAATATAGTCAATAAAGAATTCATTTTTACAAAAAGTAAAAAAAAAAAAAAAAAAAAGGAAGAAGTCAAACTATCACTATTTGCTGATGATATGATAGTATACTTAAGGGAACCAAAAAACTCCACCAGAGAACTCCTACAGCTGATAAACAACTTCAGCAAAGTGGCTGGTTATAAAATCAACTAAAGCAAATCAGTAGCCTTCCTATACTCAAAGGATAAGCAGGCTGAGAAAGAAATTAGGGAAATGACACCCTTCACAATAGCCACAAACTATATAAAGTATCTTGGTGTGACTCTAACCAAACAAGTGAAAGATCTGTATGACAAGAACTTCAGGTCTCTGAAGAAGGAAATGGAAGAAGACCTCAGAAAATGGAAAAATCTTCCAAGCTTGTGGATTGGCGGGATTAATATAGTAAAAATGGCCATCTTGCCAAAAGCAATATACAGATTCAACGCAATCCCCATCAAAATCCCAACTCAGTTCTTCATAGAGTTAGAAAGAGCAATTCTCAAATTCATCTGGAATAACAAAAAACAAACAAACAAACAAACAAAAACAAAAAAAAAACCAAACCCAGGATAGCTAAAACTATTCTCAACAGTAAAAGGACTTCTGGGGGAAATCAGTATCCAGGACCTCAAGCAATACTACAGAGCAATAGTGTTAAAAACTGCATGGTATTGGTACAGTGACAGAGAGGTGGATCAATGGAATAGGATTGAAGACCCAGAAATGAACCCTATGGCCACTTGATCTTCAACAAAGGAGCTGAAAACATCCAGTGGAAAAAAGATAGTCTTTTCAACAAATATTGCTGGTTCAATTGGAGGTCAGCATGCAGAAGAATGCAAATTGATCCATTCTTATCTCCTTGTACTAAGCTCAACTCCAAGTGGATCAAGGACCTCCACATAAAACCAGTTTCTTTTTGGAGGCACTCAGAGCTATGAGTTTTCCTCTTAGCACTACTTTCATTGTGTCCCATAAGTTTTGTATGTTGTGCATTCATTTTCATTAAATTCTAAAAAGTCTTTAATTTCTTTCTTTCTTCCTTGACCAAGTTTTTATTGAGTAGAGTGTTGTTTAGTTTCCACCTGTATTTGGGCTTTCTATTTCTGTTTTTTAATTGGTTTATTTGTTTTCTTGATATTTAGTTTTAAACATTTCTTTACATAGTTTGGATGCTAGTCTTTTTTTTTTATATATATATTCTATATTTACAATTCATTTCCCCTTTTCTGGTTCCCCACCCCCCAAAGGTCCCACATGCCCTTTTCCCTCCCCCTGCTCCCTCTTCCACCCCTTTCCTCTTCCCTGTTCTTGTATTCCCCTACACTGATGCTTTGATCCTTTCCAGCACCAGTGTCCACTCCTTTCTTCTTGTCAGACATCACTTGGTACGTGAATTGTGTCTTTGGTGTTCCAAGATTCTAGGCTAATATCCACTTATCAGTGAGTGCATACCATGGGTATTCTTTTGAGACTGGGTTACCTCACTTAGTATGACGTTCTCCAGCTCCATCCATTTCTCTAAGAATTTCATGAATTCATTGTTTCTAATGGCTGAATAGTACTCCATTGTGTATATATACCACATTTTTGTATCTATTCCTCTGTTGAGGGACATCTGGGTTCTTTCCAGCTTCTGGCTATTATAAATAAGGCTGCTATGAACATAGTGGAGCATTTATCCTTACTGCATGCTGGGGAATCTTCTGGGTATATTCCCAGGAGTGGTATGGCTGGGTCCTCCGGAAGTATCATGTCCAGTTTTAGTCTTTTATTGGATGTGTAGCTGTAAAATCACTTCTCATTCTGTAGGCAGCTGCTTTGCCTGAATGACAGTGTCCTTTCTTACAGAAAGCTTTTCAGTTTTATGGGGTGCCACTTATTAATTATTGATCTTAGTGCCAATGCTATCTATCAATATTCTGTTTAGAAAGTCAAAAAAGACTAAAGCAAATGAGTTCAAGAACAGTTTCCACTTTGTCTTCTCTCAGGTTCAGTATTTCTAGTTATATGTTGATGTCTTTGATCCACTTAGATTCAAGCTTTGTGCAGAGAGATAAATATGGATCTATTTTGATTCCTCTACATTCAGTCATCCAGTTTGACTAGCACCATTTGTTGAAGATGCTGTCTTTTCCTCTGGTGTGTATTTTTGTCCTTTTTATAACTCAGGTATCGATAGCTGTGAAGATTTACGTCTAGGTCTTCAGTTTGATTCCAATGATGATGTCTGCTCATGTGCCAACACCATACTGTTTTTTGTCACTATAGTGTTGTGGTATAACTTGAGGTCAGGTATGGTGATACCTCCAGCAGTTCTTTTATTATTCAAGATTGTTTTTAGCTATCCTGAGTTTTTGTGTTTCCATATGAAACTGAGAATTGCCCTTCCAAGGTCTGTGAAGAATCCTGTTAGGATTTGAGAGGGCTTCCATTGAGTCTGTAAATTGCTTTTGGTAGGATGGGCATTTTTATTATATCAATCTTACTAATCCATGGGATATTTTTCCATATTCTGATAACTTCTTAAATTTCTTTCTTCAAAGACTTGTCTTTCACTTGCTTAGCTAAAGTTACCCCAAGACATTATTTATATATTTTGAGGCTATTGTGAAAGATGTTGTTTCCCTGATTTCTCAGTTTGTCATTTCTACATAGGAGGGCTACTGAGTTTTATGAGTTAATTTTGTGTCCCGCTTCTTTCCTGAACATATTTACCAGGACTTTTCTGGTACAGGTTTGAGGGTCACTTATATATACTATTCTGGCATCTGCAAATAAAAACACTTGGACTTCTTCTTTTCCATTTTGTACCTTTGATCGACTTCATCTGTTTTATGCATTAGCTAAGACTTTATGTACAGTATTGAATAGGTATAGAGTGGACAACATTGTCTTGTTTCTGATTTTAGTGGAATTGCTTTTGATATTCTCTCCATTTAAGTTGATGTTGTTGACTATGGGCTTGTTGTAAACTACATTTATTATGCCAAAATATATCCTTGTATTGATAATCTCTCAAGGACTTTTATCATGAGGGGTTTTGGATTTTGTCAAAGGCCTTTTGCATCTAATGAGATGATCATGTGGTTTTGTCTTTCAGTTTGTTTATATACATGGATTATGTTTATCCATATATTTATATTTATGGATTATATTTATTTATGTTGAACCATCCCCAAATCTCTGTGATGAAGCCTACTTGATCATGATGGATGATATTTTTGGTGTGTTCTTGGATTTGGTCCTTTCTTATGGGCCATAGGTTTTTAAATTGATAGGTGATACATCCATACAAAACACAAGATTTTCTCTCCACATCAGGCCCTGGGCTCTTTTTTGGATAGGAGACTTAGAGTTTTTACTTAACTAGAAGTTATTGGTCTGCTTAAATCCTTATTTGATCTTGATTTAATTTTGGTAGGTGGTATCTGTTGAAAAAATTATTCAGTTTTCTCCTAGACTTTCTAGTTTGATTGACTACAGGTCTTTAAAGAACATCCTTAGGATTCTCTAGATTTCCTCAGGGTCTGTTGTCTTGACCTCTTTCTTATCTAATTTTGTTTCTTTGGGTTGTCTCTCTCTCCACCTTTAACTTGGATAAGGGCTTGTCAATTCTCTCAGAGAACCATTCTCTTTTTTTTTCATTGATTCTTTGTATTTTTGTGTTTGTTTCTATTTTTTATTTCATCCCTGTGTTTATTTCTTGCTGTCTACTCCTTATGGCTGTTATTTCTTCTCTTTTCTAACTAGAGCTTTTAGTTATACTATTACATTACTAGTATGAGATTGCTCCATTTTTTTATGTACTTAATTTTATGCAATTGCCTCTTAGAACTGCCTTCATGTGTCCCATAAGTTTGGATACACTGTTTTCAATTTCATTCAATTATGCAAAGTCTTCATTTTTTAAAAAAATTTCTTCTCATGGATTTTAGTTATTATCTAGGGTCCTTTCAACTTAGTTAGAAAGATACCCTTATCATTGTTAATTGTACAGTTTTAGTGGCAATATATTCTCAACTTATTTTTTTCTTGGCATTTAAAAGATTTTCCCTCATTAAAGTAATTACATTTGTTGCGATAAGAATGCTAACATCTCAACTCCCCTAATAGAGTTAATGTACAATACAACTATGTTATCTGTAGGAACAAAAGACTTTCTAACTTCCAGATGCATATTGCTTAACTGATGGCTGGTCCCGTTGAATAGCAAGCAGATCCTTACTTCTCACTCCTTCATCTATGTATTACTTAGGATTTACATTGCTGTGGTAAAGACCATGACCAGGGGCAGTTTGGAGAGAAGAGGGTTTATATCAACTTCTATATCTTGATCATAGTCAGGGCAGGAACCTGGGGTGGTAACTGGAGTGGAAGCCTTGGAGGAGAGTTGCTGACTACTGCCTGGCTTGGAGGAGCGTTGCTGACTACTGCCTGGCATGGAGGAGCGTTGTTGACTACTGCCTGGCTTGGAGGAGCATTGCTCACTACTGCCTGGCACCTCAATCCTTGCTCAGCCTGCCTTTTCAGGACAACTCAGGACTGCCTGACCAGGGTCAGCACCTCCCACATCAGTCATTAGTCAAGAAAAAGCCCCATAGGCGTGCATGCAGGTCAATCTAACAGGAACTTTTTTAACTGACATTCTTGATTCTCATGACATTCTCAAATGACTCTAATTTGTGTTAAGTTGACAAAAAAACTTACAAGAACAATTGACACATTGTCAACACAGACTCATAACTGTAAAACCATAACCTTTCCTCGCTCGTTCATCCCCAAGATATCATATTAAACATTCCAGTTTTTGAAAGTCTCAGTCTTTAAAAATTGAAACAGTCTTAAATGAAAAAATTTAAAACCCAAACACTTTAAAATATTCAGTTTCAGAAGTACAAAGACTCTCTCTCTGAAATACCCAAGCCTTGTCTAAGGTGTCTAAAATCCCTGTAATATTTCCAAATCTCTCAAATTCCAAAACCTCTTAACAGCAGGTTCTTGTAAAATAAAAATAAGTTACCCATGCTTTTTCTCAAAGAGGGAAGAAGCAGAGTGTAGCCACAATCTGAACACAGCAAGCCCCAAACTCAACATCGTTTAGGCTTAGCGCTTGGCATCTGGGACCCACTCATGATCCTCTGGGCTCCAGGGGCTCCCTTTCTCCAACTCTTCTACTTGCTGCACACAATGGCTTGTCTGCATCCCAGACTGGGTCCGCTAGCAGATGCTGATGCCTTTGGTGGTCACTGCATAATTATATCTGAATGCTGGTCTCTCCAACTAGCCTGTACCTTCATCAATAGCTTCTTCTGGACATGCTCAGGGACTTTGATCCTGCTTTTTGGTGTTAAGCCTCAGCTTCTCCCCACGATTCCTTCAATCCTGCAGCGTCTACTGCAACTGAGGCCAAACCTTTACTAAAGGCCTCTTCTGTCCTCTCACATGCCAAGCCTCAGCTGCTCTCTATGACCCCTTCATGCCTTCAGAATTAGCCACATGTGAAGCTATTACACATTACCTACTTCAGCTCCCAGAATATGGTACAACCTTGGCCCCTTCTGGACTACACCTTCTGGGTGCTGACCCTGAGAGGATATATCCAGAAGATTTCTCCTCAGTGATGCTGGTATCACATTAATCACCATTAATTTCTCAGCTCTAGTTAGTATCAATTGTCTCAGCAAATCAGTGGCTCCGATTTCTTGTTAATAACAGCTAATTCTTCAGCCCCAGCCATCCAGAACCACAGTCTCCTTTATTTTATTTTTAATTATGTATTTTTATTTTTGAGATTATAATATCATATTATTCCCCCATTCCCTTTCTTCACTCCAACTATTCTCTTATATTCCACCTTGCTCTCTTTCAAATTCACAGTCTCTAATTTATGTGTGCTTGTGTGTGTGTGTGTATAGCCTCCTTAGTCTGTATAATGTTACTTGAATGCATTTTTTCAGAGATGATCATTTGGACATCTGCTCTTCCCTGGGCAGATTATCTTTCCCACCCTCAGTATTCCTTAGCTTCCTATGTTTTGTTGTTGTTGTTGTTTATGATTGAGGCTTATAATTTTTCCTCCTCCACATTAGTGTGGCTACTGGTGTTGTCCTTGCTCAACTCATGTTTAGGCAGTCATGCTGGTGAGACTTTACAGGTGTAGCTTCTCTGACATTTCTAAGAGACATGATCTAAGAGACACAAAATTTTCTGTTTCTCTGGCTCTTATAGTAGCCCCTGCCCTTCTGCAATGACCCCCGAGCCTTAGGTACAGAGCTGTGTTACAGGTGTAGCAGTTGGAACTGGGCTCCAGAGCTCTGCACTTTGGTCAGCTGTGGTTTTCTATAATGGTTTCTACCTGCTTCAAAGAGAATCTATGAAGTTATCTATGGGTATAGGGATAAATAGTTATAGATTATATTGGTTTAGTAAAGTAGTGGTTGTAGGGTCTCTTCTGGGATACATGCTTCATTAGCCCTTGATAGCTGGCTAGGTTTTCAGTACCAAGCTTGATTTCTCTCTCATTGAGTAGACCCTAAGTCCAATTAGAGAGTTGTTGGGCACCACCAAGATATTCTTACACTGTAAGGGTTATTATGACAGGCTGATTCTTTTGGTTCATAAGACATCACATAGCTGGATTGTTCCCTCCTTTGTAAGTTTGCATGCTGCTTTCTGGTACCATAGAAGCTGGTCCTCAGGAAGGAGGCCTTTAGATCAAGTCCATCCCAGATCTCAGAACCACAGAGTCTCAAATACCAAATGACCTCCGTAGAGTCTTTATAGGGCTCTCAGACTTCCCTCTGAAATCCCACAAGCCAGGCCTCTATCACCTGTATTGCTCTCAACATTTTTGTCTTCCCAGCTTCCATAGAGCAGTTCACTGAGCTCTGAGCACTTGATGGATTCTCTAGCTTAATTAAATTAAATTAAGATTTATTAAGATTAAATGTTACTAGTATCCTCCCCAGAACATGGTTAGGTCTGTCACAGCAATACTTCACAGCCTGATACTAATTTCTTTCTTAGTTACATTTTTTATTGCTGTGATACAGAACATGACAACAAAAGCAGCTTGGGGAGAAAAGAGTTTATTTCAGCTTACATGTCCCAGTCATAGTCCATCATAAAGGGAAATTGGGGAAGGAGCTCAAGTCAGGAGCCTGGAGACAGGAACTAAAGCAGACCCCATGGAGGGGCATTTCTCCTTGACCTGCTCCTCATGGCTTGCTCTATTTGCTTTCTTATACAGAACAGGAGCACCTGCCCAGGGTTGATAGTGCCTACAGAAGGATAGACCCTCCCAGCCAGGCCCTCCCACATTAATCATTAATCAAGAAAATGCTCCAGAGCCTTGTTTGTAGGCAGGTCTAGTTGATAGGGAGGCATTTTCTTGCCTGAGTTTTTTCTCTTTGCCAGTGACTGGATTATGTCAAGTTGACAGAAGCTAAACTGGGATAAACTGGTTAGCCACTGTTCTGCCTTTGTGAGTCCCAGCCTTTGTGAGTCCCAGCCTTTGTGAGTTTACACCGTTTTGCACCTCACACCATGGGATGCTGTGGAGGGTTTGTCACCTTGTGAGCTGCACACTGTGTGATAAACTTCTTTTTAAAGCCTGGATGGTATTCTGCTGTGTGGATATGACATTTTCTTTTTCATTCATTTGTTGAGACAACTTTCATTTGCTTACACAGCTTGCCTATTGTAAATTGTGCTAAAATGAACACTGGAGTGTAAATATTTCTTAAGAGATTCTGACTTCCATTCTTTTGATAAATGCTCTGAACTGGGGTTGTTGGATCATACAGCAGTTCTCTTTTTAATTTTTGAGGAAATTCTCTACAGTTGCATCTCCCCATAACCTTTAAAATTTCTCCATCACTGACACGGAGCACCTACCTCCTCAGATGCCTGTCGGGTATTTTTGTGTCTCTTCAAATCATTGACCTACATTTAAATCAGGTCATCAAGTTAGATTGTTTCATTTGCCATCAAGTTTGCATCTTAGAAATTAACCCCTTAACAGATTCCAGGTTCATAATTATTTCCCACAAGCCACAGATTGCTTTTTTATTCTGTTGACTGCTCCTTTAGTTGTGTGGAGCTTGTATACTGTGATGCAATGAGATCATTAAACGTCCTGAGGTTTCTTCTAAGAGAAAGTCATGTGCTATGATTTTAATATTCTCGAATTTCTTAAGACTAGTTTGTGACCTGATGTGATATATTTTAGATAATGTATATTTGAGAAGAATGAGTGTCTGCTTCTGTTTGGGAATGTTCTGCATGTGTTTTTTGGGCCAGTGTGTCTATGGTGGCGTTCTTTTTTTGCCGTTTCTTTGTTAATCATCTGCTTGTTCTAGTCATTGCTAGAAGTGAGGTAGTGTGGTCTTATATTGTATTGCTTTTTACACTTAGCTTTGTCAGTGCTTGTTTTGTAAGTACTTTGATAGTAAATGTAGGTATATATTTATGTCTATTAATCTTTGCTGCATGGATTCATATTAGTTCCTATGTTATCTCGTCTGAGTGTTTGACCTACAGTTTATTTTATGAAATACAGTTACATTATTTTGTGTACTATTTGTGTATTTTTTTTATTTTTCCATATTCAGTCTGCATGTGTGCTTAAATCTAAAGTGAGTCCCTTGTAAGTAGAGTATGCTGTGTCTTGTTTTTATTCCATTAAGCAACTTTGATTGGAAAGTTTAATTCATTTATACTTGAAGTAATTACTGATAAGAAAAGATTTGTTATTATATTGTTAATTATGTTTTGTTGTGTAATTTATTTCTATTTTCTCTCTTGCTTGCTTTCTTTGTTTTTGTGTTTATTTTATATATTTTGATTATTTTGTCTTTTGTGGGGGTAATTTGTATGTGAACTGTACTAGTTATTTTCCGGTTGCTGTGATAAAACACCATGAGTCAGGCAACTTATAGAAGAATTGCATAGTTTAATTGGCTCCAGAGGGTTAGAGTCCATGATGGCAGAGCAGCAAAGGCATGGACAGTGTCAGGAACAGCGGGGAGCGCATCCTAACCACAGCAGGGAGCAGCCATGGCAGCAGCAGAGGGCGCATGTCTTTGGAAACCTCAAAGCTCATCCCCAGAGATACCTTTAAAAAAACCAAATTCCTAATCCATCCTTAATATTTCCACCAACTGATGATCAAGTATTCAAACATGAGTCTATGAGGGCCATTCTCAATCAAACCAACACAGATATTTTGTTTATTACTATTATTATATTGTTATATTATTATTACTATTGAACTTATATATAATTAAGAGCCAATGATACCTTTATTTGCATACAAAAATTTCACGTTTATTTTTCCTCACCCCATTTTATATTAATGTTAAAATTAACTTCTCTTTTTAGGAGTTAAGTAACATTCCTTTGTTATGGCTAATTTAAAGAATTTTCTTTTAACTTTTACATTGAATAGTAAATGTTATTCACTAACATTAGAATGAAACATAGTTCTCTATTTGATTATATATTTTTTCTTTGCTTATAAATGTTATATGTTCTTGGGCTATTTTAGTATTTTTTTCTTTTTTTTTATTGGATATATTCTATATTTACAATTCATTTTCCCTTTTCTGGTTCCCCACCCCCAAGGGTCCCACATGCCCTTTTCCCTCCCCCTGCTCCCTCATCCACTCCCTCCCACCTTACTGTTCTTGTACTCCCCCACAATGATGCTTTGGTCCATTCTAGCACCAGTGTCCACTCCTTTCTTCTTGTCAGACATCACTTGGTATGTGATTTATGTCTTTGGTGTTCCAAGATTCTAGGCTAATATCCACTTATCAGTGACTGCATACCATGGGTATTCTTTTGAGACTGGGTCATCTCACTTAGTATGACGTTCTCCAGCTCCATCCATTTCTCTAAGAATTTCATGAATTCATTGTTTCTAATGGCTGAATAGTACTCCATTAAAAAGAACTTGAACTTCTTTTTAGATTTACTTATTTTCTTTTATATGCATGATCATTTTGCCCACATATATACATGGGCACCATGTACATGCCTACTAATATTTGAGAGCCACCATGTGGGTGCTGGGAACCAAACCCACATTCTCTGTATGAAAAGCAAATGATTTTCACTGCTGAGCCATTTCTCTAGCCTGCATTATTTTGTTTCTCCTTGAAGAACTTTTAAAAGCACTTACTGTAAGTCTAGTGGTGATGAACTCTCTGAGCTTTTGTTTGCCAGGGAGGTCTTTGTGTCTTTATGATTTTCAGATGGCATTTTTGCCAAGGATAATAGTCTAGGTTAGTATTTTGGAGATATTATTCTGTTCCCTCATGGCCCATAGGGTTCTGAATGAAAAACGTGCTGCTAGTTTAGCAGACATTACCTCTTTTATGACAAGTCATTTTTCTCTTGATGCTTTTAGCATTCTCTCTGATTTGGGTGATTAGTTATAACATGTTTCATTGTGGACTTATTTGATCTCATTTTTGTTGAGTGTTTGCCTTCCTTGGTCAGGATGTCTCTTTCATCCTCCAGAAATCTGAAGTTGTCTACCATTATACCCTTAAGGTATTTTTCCTTCGTGTCTGATAATTTTGTACGGGTATATAATGAGATATGATCATCACTGCTCCCTGCTATTATATAATAGTTTTGAAATAACTTTCAGACTTTTTTGGATGCTTTTGCTCTAGTCTCTTTGTTTGCTCTCATATTTTTCTCTGTTTGTCTCTGTCTCTCTGTCTCTGTCTCTCTCTGTGGTGCACCATAAGTTCTGTACGTTATCTTCGTCCTTTTTCATATTATTTTCTTCTTCTGAGCTTCTCCCAAGCCCATCATTTTGATTTAGTTCAGCCATACACTCCTCACAGTGTCTCCCTAATTCCAGCATTCCTCAATGAATACACATCCATAAATGTGGTCTTGCATATCCATATAGTTATTCAAATGTGGGGCATACTTAGCAATCCCAGGGGTTTCCTGAAGGCTTGTTAGAAAATTAGTATGTGTGTTGGTTGATGGATCCCTGTGGTATGAAGAAAATGAAAAAGACATACTGACGTGAGCAAGTTCATAACAGCATAAACAACCAGGTATTTCCATTGTATATCACATGCAAGGGCAGCGCAAGAGACGGGGCTTGATGGAGTCATGTTAAGAGCTGAGCTGTGAGTAGAGTTGTCCTGTTGGAGGCCATACCTCTAGGCTCGATGAGTGCTGGGAAGACGTGGATCAGGTTGTTGATTGTTGGTGATACCAGAGCAGAAGATACAAAACCTAGCAAAATGGCACATTGGGGTGGAAAGGTCTGGGAGGGATGGCTTGTGCATTGGGAGGGCCCATTTAATCGAATGTATCTGCCTTGAAGGAGGAAAAGGAGTTTCACTTTTCAAGTTCTTGGTTTAGTAATGTGGAATAACCAGCAGGACATGTTTTTGAACCTTGGGGGAAATCAGTGCTAGATAAAGGTTTAAGATTGATTAGCATAATATTCTGGCAGAGAGCGAAGGTGGGAGAGCAGCTGACAGGAGAGCAAACCGCTGTGGATAAATGGGAGGCTGGAACACACTCCGAGAGATTAATTATGCCACTGGCACTGGACGCCATTGAGGGATGGGCTTCTGTCTCCCGACCTCTATACCCACAGCATCCACCACCATCCTGGTACTTAACAGATGTTTGCGGAATGAGTCAAACTTCACCATCATCTCGTCTCTAAACAGAATAAAAGCTATTTCCATAATCCCCTCGAAGTCTTGATGGTACTGCCATCTATTTTGTTTATTTGGTTGCTAAAAATAACATCTGCATTTTCTTTGCCTAATCAATAGCTAATGGAAAAAGCCTAGAGCCAGGGGCGAGAGTACCTCTAGGAAAGAGGCATGCTAACGGTACAGTAGTGACCAGTTTGACTATGCTGCAGTAAAAAAGACTCTCAGGTCTATTTAGGGTATACTGGGGACTAAAAGGGAGCAAGTCCAGACATGGCTGAAGAAAACAGTGCCTGCCCCGGCCTTTCAGTGCGATTGTATAATGCTCTCATGAAAGTGCTGACCAGGATACATTATGATGCAATATTATCTTTTAGATTTGTCTGTCAGGAAATTAAAAGGAATGAAAAGACCATGAGATCATTTTTTACTTATGGAACTGATTGCACTTTAAAAGTTGCCTCTAAAAAGCCAGTCATTAGTGGCTCAACAGTGACTCTCTACATGTTACTGACGATCTCTGAACTCTGGGGCCTCATTTTTTTAAGAACCTGTTTCCTAAGGATCAGCTGAAAGGCACACAGGCGATAGCGCGGCCAGCCCAGCGTTGACAGCCCTGTCCACACAGCATTCTGTGTGCTGCCATTCATGTCCCTCAGTGTCCCTCTGACCTAGCTGAGCTAGAAATGGCACGCCAGCACAGGAGGGACTCAGAACCCGGGCAGCCGAGAGCAAGGCTGCGAAGTTCTGTTCACATGTGCTTAGCAGTGCTCGTGGGTCTCTCTCTCTTTTTTTTTAATCAGTTTATTCTGAGGAAAAAAAAATCTCTTTGTGGAAGCCTTTAACAACTTGTAAACATATTTGTCTATTTTCAAGTTTGGGCTTTTACGCTTGTTTAAATAGCCTGAAACAATGGGAATCCGTTTGTGGGAGCATCGCATGCCAGCCCAAAGATTTTCTTGCTGCCTAGTACCTGTGTAAAATATAAATGATGAAGCCACCCGACTGTCCATCTTGATAATTTGATTTGAATATTCAGTTACTCACAGGATGTGGCCAGCTCGACGTGTGGATTCAAGAGATCAGTTATTTATATCTGTACCTGGGCTGTAGCTGTACAGTAGGTTGGTTGTGCTGGGATGTAGGTGTGTTGGATGATGGTTGTGCTGGGATGTAGGTGTATCAGATGGTGGTTGTGCTGGGATGTAGGAGTATCAGATGGTGGTTGTGCTGGGATGCAGCTGTATTGGACAGTGGTTAGACTGGGTTGCAGCTGTGCTGTAGGATGGTTGAGCTGGGGTGTGGCTGTACAGTGGAGATAGCTTTTGTGCTGACTTCGCCTCATTTCTGGTGACAGCAGCTGGCAGTATTGGAGAGTTCTGGCTTTGCAAGTTGCAGGTCAAGGCTGGTTTCTCACCTCCTCCTTTTCGACTTAAAAAAGTCTGTCCTTGTAATAGTGCCGAGAGATTGCTAAGGTCTTAAGGTAGGTACGGGTCAGGGCACTGTTTGCTTCTTGGCACATCATGGTTTAGGAATTGTGACCATTGTGTAAAGTAGTTCACATTTTTCTTTCAAAATAATAACTCTCTCTCTCTCTCTCTCTCTCTCTCTCTCTCTCTCTCTCCCTCTCTGTGTGTGTGTGTGTGTGTGTGTGTGGTGCACATATGTGCGTGCTCACACACACACACACATATGCACCAGGAGGAATGTAGGGTAAGGGGGATAAATGAGAATGACTTGCTACACGGAGAAGAATAAGGATGTTACGTATTCCCCATTTCAGTTTCTTAGTGCAAAACTGTTTTTTTAAGTCAATTTATTTTTATTTAATTTTTTATACAATGCATCTTTCTCATCCTCAACTCTTCCCGGATCCTTCTACCTCCCCGCCCGTCAGAGTTCATGTTCTCTCTCTCGCCATTAAAAAAAGTCCCACAAAACACACACAGGCATTTTGAAAATCATTGTAAGCAAATTTAAAAAGCCCAATAAGACAAAACACAAAACAAAACACAACAAAAAGCGCACAGAAACCCATGGTCTCTGTTTCGTGTTGGCCAACTGTTGGGCGTGGAACCTGCCCTGAGGCGTGGTTGATATACCTGTGGAGACCATGGATTCTCCCTTTCCCAGGAGCTGTCAATTACAAACAGCTTCTTGATAAGCTGTTTATTTAGCTTTGCAAATTGCAGGTCAAGGCTGGTTTCTCACCTTCTCCTTTGTGACTTAAAAAAGTCTGTACTTGTTATATAGTACTGAGAGATAAGGGGTGTGTGTGTGTGTGTGTGTGTGTGTGTGTGTGTGTGTGGTTTCATGTCCACATCTCCTTCTCCACAGTGGGATTTTGTTTACTTTGAACTTCTACAGTTCCCGTGTATGTGATCACAGACTCTGTGAATTCATACGTGTGTAAGTCCTGTTGTGTCTGGAAGATACATTTTCCTTGGACATGATGATGCTAAGATTGAAGATTAATTATAGCTGTGTGAATGTGTATTGGAAATCCTGTAGTAAAGGTTTATTTTGAAGCAATGTAGGCCATAATATATTAAAATAAATATTCAGGCAGATTTTAAGAATAAATAAAAATTAAAATAAATAAAAAATTTAAAGAGATGGAAATGAGTCCCATAATATCCTGCAATCCAATATTACCCAATATTTTGTGATAAATTAAAAAAAAAGAGAATGTAATAAATTAAAAACATGGAAAAATGCTAATACTAGTTTCTTTTACCAGGCATTCAGGATGCAGAGTATCTCTAGTCATCTTATGTGTGGTTTTGTCTATTTTAGTTAGTTTCTTTATTTTAGTTCTTATTTGTAATCTTTTTTTTTTTTCTGGCTTGTTTTGGCTTTCTATGACCGTGGTAAGATATCACGAACAAAAGCATCTTGGGCAGCTGGGGAGGGGACATGGGGGAATAATTTGACTTATATTACTTAGGTCACAGACCATTGAAAGAAGCCAAGGTAGGAAACCAGAGGCAGGGACTGAACAGAGGTCATGGGAGGACACTTCATACTGGATTGCTCCTTTTAACTTGCTCAGTCCTAGGACCTGGGGTTTAGCACCACCCACAGTGGACTGGGCCTGTCCACATCAACTGTTGGTCAAGCAATGGTCCACAGGCTTGCCTGCTGTCAGAATTTATGGAGACACTTTTCATTCTCTCCCCAGATGACTCTAGCTTGAGTCAAGTTGACATAAAACTAGCCATCACAGTATGTATGGAGTCCAGAAGGATTTAGAGCTGTGTATGATAAATGATGAGCTAAGTAATTTTCTAGAAATGACCAGTCCTATAGTTGGTAATATCTGACAGAAACCAGTGTTTTGTATTAAGATAGAAGGGAAGGAAGTTAGAAAGCACATTGGTAGCTTGTATCTAACCAGAAAAGCAGAAATGGATTAGACCTGGGAATCTATGAGACCGTGAATAGAAGCAAATTATTATAATAGTTTAAAAGACAGTCACATAGAGACAGTTTTTCATGACAGTCTCTTGAGATTTTAGTGTTCAGTTTCTTTGTCTCTTGTGCCTTATGACTTATCTGTTGGAAATACTTACTTTTTAAAGGTCAACAGTAAGTAAGAGAAAAAGGTAAATTTCTCTCTCTAGAAATTAAAATTCCAGAGCAGAAGTAAGGTAGCTTCTTTCTTTTACTCTTTTAAAACATACTGATACACTTGGGGGCTGGAGACATAGCTCAGTAGTCAGAGCTCATATAGCTCCTGTAGAGGACCAGGTCAGGAGGCCCTATGGGATAACTTCCCGTGGACTCCGTGAGTACCTACACCCACACGTGCTCAGACACACAACATACTTAAAAATAAAATAAATCAAATCTTTAAAAATATTAAAAATATCACTTTTATAATGTTTATATAATATGGAAAATAAAATATTCACTGATCATTAATTAAAATAATTAAATTAATTAACTAAAAGTGAATCACTAAGCAGTTTGAAGCAGAAAACATCTTATTTGCCTGTAGTAAGAGTGAAAAGGCATATAGTTGTAATCATAGCACAATCAATGAAGTAGAATTCAAAACTGACTTGAAATTACATCTGTCTATCTATATATCTACCTATGTATGTATTTATGTATGTATGTTTGTATGTATGTATGTATCTATCTGTGTCTGTCTGTCTGTCTCTCTATCTGGGTTTTTTTTTTTTTTTGAGACATGGTTTTTCTGTGTAGCCCTGGCTGTCATGGAACTTGCTCTGTTGACCAAACTTCCCCAGAACTCAGTGATCTCCTGCCTCTTGCTCCCAAGTTCCGTGATGAAAGGCGTCCACCACCACTGCCCGTATTGAGATTACAATTTAATCTATGGACATGTGACCAGTTCTTGTATTCCAATGTATATTAAAATAGGAACTTAAAAAGTGAATGCCTTCTAGAAAAAATAATTTTATTTTTCTAATTTTATTTCAAAAGTTTCAGTAGTTAGGGATTTGCTTTAGATTGTTTCTAGAAGAAAGTAATTTTGTGACCAGTGGGCATGTTTCTAAGGAAATTCCACATTAATGCATTGAAAAGGTCTCTTAGTCACTTGGTGCTGGGTCTCTTTGTTCCCCTGGGGTGTAGAGCAGGTGAGGGTCCTCTCTGGCTGTTTTGTGACTGATTCTCTCCATACCCAGACGTTCACACAGCCTCAGTCACACGGCCTCAGCAGCACCTTTCTCAGCCGCCACCCCTGACCCTCGAGCCCGCTCTCCCTTGCTGCCCCTCATGGCAGTGTCTTTTCAGTACTGCTGTTTCTCTTGCCCGTCCTGGTGCTAGTTATTCATATGCTCTCAGCTTGATGGTTTTACTCTCTTTACCCATTAAGATAAAAGGAATCCTACACAATCCCTTTTCAAGATTTTTCTAAGAACTTCCTACAGCCATTTGAAGAGCATTTTTAGAGACCTTTCCAAGTTTCAGTATAGTTTAAAAGCGGGGAAAAAATCTTTCAGAATTGTAGAGTGGAGCTACTGGTGATGCAGTGTCTGTGATTTGTCCTGGCCACTGCATCTCGGTGACACTGTCGACTTTCAACATAGTACTTTTGGTGAATTATAAGTTATTTCACCTGCAAGTCAGGCCAAGCCTGTTAGCCCAGTGCTTGTACGCCATCAGGATTAGTGGAGCCCAGGCATTAAAGCACTGGGGGTGGGTGGGTTGAAAGTGTTCAAGACTGTGGGATGTGACTCTCTGCTCATTGTGTGTCAAACCTTCGTGGGGCAGGCAAGTGCCCGGTGCCACTTGAGTTAAAGATGCCCCTGTGCCGGCACCGTTGTGAGTTGCACCTGTGTTGAGCCGTTACCCCTCCGTGCGCATATTAGCAATCCGCTTTTGTACTTTGACATCCAGGAATCCCCTAGTGGATTTTGTCACAGAAAAAAGAGAATCATCAATACCACAGTTAAACCTGACTTTCAAAGCTAATAGCATCTCATTTGGGGGCTCAAATTTAATAAATTTTCTTTGATTCTGGGTGAGTTTTTAAACATCAAACAATGAATTGGCCAGGGTGCAGTAAAATATTTAGATCTATTGACTATGGTTCAGAAGGGTAGAAGGCAAAACACCAGTGGTTTGATGTTGATAAATTCTCAGTACCTTAATCCACATTAATGTTTTCTTTTATCTGAGCGATCACTGGTGACAGAATAGGAAGAAGGAAGGTACACATGCCCAAGAAAGTTACCACCAGAAGCAGTGATACTTTGTACGGTTGAGTTCTCTTCCCAACGGAAGACTGGAAGGTCCTGTCAGACATAGAGCACGCAAGCAGGCACGGTGAATGAGACCTGCAGGGAGCGCGGAGTGCCACACTCCTGTGGGCCACACCCTGCCGTGCTTGCTGCACATCCTCTCATGCTCACTGACTGACAGGAAAACCTCAGGACTAGCTCGGGAAGACAGGGACTCTTATTCACACCCATATATTAGCATAAACAACTAGAAATGTCTTTGTTTATGGGTGTTCACTGGTTTAAGGAAAAATCCCTACAGTGTATGACACTCCGTGAGATGCCTGTATTTCGTATCTAACAGATTTTATATAGTAGTAAATAATTCTAACAGTTTTACAGGTTGTCCAAGTAGAATAGAGAAATGGACAGTTTATTTCATTGATTGATGATTGGTTGATTGATTGATTGATTGATTGATTGAATCAGGGTCTTGCTGTGTAGTCCAGGTTGATCTTCAACTTGCTATGTAGCCCAGGCTGGCCTGGCACTTGTGCCTTGGTGTGCTGAGATTATAGGGACGAGCTGTAGTGTTATAGCCGGGGTGTTCAGACAGAACAAGACATGAAGTTGATTCGTTTGGCTGTTAATCTTATTTTTTATACTTACCACCATTCTCCATGTGTGCTTCTGTGCGTCTTTCATAAAACCTGTCATGTGGCTGCTAGATTGTGTATGTGTGTATATGATCTTTGTATGTTTGTGTGAGAGAGATGGCTGTGTGTTTGCATGTGCACATGTGTTTGCACAGGGGCCTGGAAGCCAGAGGCTTCCTTTGTTCATCTTCCTTTGTCTTCCCCCCCCCCCACTCCCCAAGTTTTGGGAGTTCTCACTGAACTCAGAGCTCTCTCTGGATTGATTAAACTGGGTGTCCAGAGAGGCCCAGGACTCCGTCCATTCCCACCCCCAGCATGTGCCTGGTTTTCACATGGGCGCCAGGGAGCCAGACTCAGGTCCTTATGCCTGCATAGTAAGCTCTTTACACTCTGAGCCATGTCCCAAAATGGTGTAAGGTAGCTTTATAGTATTTGTTAAATATATGATAGCGGGAAAGAAGACTTAAAAACCTACCCGAACACAGGAAATGTTGTGAAATATAGTGAAAATAATGTGTTTCACTATACTTCTGTATAGTGAAAACTCTTCTTACTCATCTGACTGATGAAAAGTGAGAACTTTATCTTAAATGCAAACCTGAGTGCAGAACTCAAAAGGCTAAATACTGGAGTTTCTTTGTACTTGCTGTGCGTGTGCTGATTTGTCCAGAAGGTGGCAGTGTGATATCAACTGCCCACAGGCGCTCGGAATCAGAACTCCATCTGGCTGTGCTGTGTCCTTACCTTTCTGAATACTTAGACTCCAGTACAAATGCTACTGATTTTATTTCCGTTATCTTATTTAGAGGTTTTGTGACCAAGCCAGTTTCCATGCATTTATTGCTAAGACTTAAGTTTAATTAAGCCCTACAGTTTTGGAAGACTGAGCAGGCCAACCAAACCCCGTACTTGTGCATTTTGAAGTCTCCTTTTGTGTTGAGTGTATTTGTTCTTATTCCAGAGTATGTGCTAGTGAAGTTTCTTTTCAAAACCCAGTCCCTAGTAACTATCATGTACAACATGCATGATCTAATGTCCGTTAAACACGCTTTTAAGAGAGTGATAATAGGGGATTGCAGCTGGCTTTTGATTTTGTCCACCCCCCCTCCCTGGCCCCATTTTCCGAGTGGAGCTGTGAAGGAATAATTCAAAGCGTCTTGATCAGAGGGCTTCTGTGCCTCTTCTCCCCTCTCCATTTCAAGCAGGAGGATGCTTTTTCTTCTTAACATTCTCCCCCAGCACTCTGAATTAGAGATTTATTTGCAACGAAAAATCAATTAGTCCTAAATTTATTCATGGATTTCAGGTCTAGCGATCAATGCAAGTCCACTCAGTGGGCTCAAGGGGACCCAGTTCATCCCAGTTAATGTGTCTGAAGGGGAATTACCATTGATGCTGTTTTTTTCCCCCTTTAGGTCAGAGATCAGATCTCACTGTCACGGACTGCAGCAACTAGGAATGACTTCACCCTGCAGCTGCCCAAACTGCACCTGGAGACCTTTGCAATGGAGGGGCTCAAGGGTGGGCCAGAGGTCGTAGCATGCCAGGTTAGAGCCTAAATAACATTGTTTGCTGCTGAAATGTGTAGAAAAATAAATTGTACTAATGGGAAGAGAATGAAAGCCTTGGAGTATTGTGAATAATTTAGATGAGATGCAAATAAATGTTTTCTATCACGTAGCATAAAGACGTGTTTCTTTAAAGCCAGAACTAGCCTATTAAAATATTGCAGAAAAGCGTTTTACAAAGAAAAGTATGTGTTTATGTCAAAGTACAATATTGAAAGACCCACTTTCCTCTCAGTGGAAGCTGGTAAGACACTAGGCTATTATCTGTTCAAGCCAGTATCTATTTGTTGCTTTTGTTGTTTTTAAAATAAGTCACATTACATAAAGAATTTCAAGAGAGATATATGAAAATTTTTCATGTTAATTCCAAAGAAATACACATTTTAATTTTAGAAAAAGCTAGAGTCCCACTGTGCTTTGCATTAGCGAGTCCTTTGCCTTCCGTGCGGGCAGGGCCACGCATTTTAAACCTCAAAGCATCAGTTTGTGAAACCTGGAATAACTTAAGGAGTAATTCAGGAAGTCATTTTCAGAAGGATTCATCTTCAAATGCTGTAGATATCCTGTTCTAGCAGGACTGCATTTTGTGATCATATTTCCTTAAAGTTCACATTATAAGTTGGAAAATACAAAATTCTGCAAATACTTTATCTTTTCCTCAGTGCCCAAAGCCTCTATTTAAAAAAAAAAATCATCAGCATTATGGAAATTATAGGAAGCCTGATTTTATAAAAGAGTGTCCTTATTTAACAGTTCTCTAGATTGTCCAATATATTCAAAAGGATTTTTTTAAAAATTCGCTTTTAATATTTAAAAGCTTAAAATAATCTTTTTCTTTCTTCAGTTTATGACAATGTAGAATTTTAATTTTGTATAAAATAAGTGTTAGTTCACATGGATCTATGTTAACTTTTACATATCTACACCCTTATTTATCCTGTTAGTAGAGCCTGTGTTAATGTTCTGCAAAAACAAAACAAAACAAAACAAAACAAAACAAAAAACAAACCATTTTTAGCTTTTTTGTTAAATCTAAAATATATTTATATAACTAGGCATCAAACATTTTTATTTTCCTTTATAGGCTTTACCATTATTTACAACAAGATTAAATATGTTTTAAATTTGATTATCAGTATTTACAAATTTATTACATAGATGAATACAATATGATTTGAGATTTTTCGAGTAAGTGTAAAATAATCCTTTATTTGGCTATCCTGATTTGCTTTTCCAAAGGTTGCCTCTTGTCAAAATTCATAAATAAAGGATTTCCCCAAACTAGATTTTATTGATTTAGAAGGAAACTTATACTACTATTACTATTACTACTACTACTTTGGGGGATAAAAACACAAATTCTCTGTGGTTGTGATATAAGGACTAGCAAGAGGGAAATGCCAGGGACTTACTGTTTGACTCTGCCTATGGTTGTACGTGCTGTCATATTCCTAAGTGCTCAGATGAGTTTTCTGATGATATCCATAGGTGTATTGCAGTTTAATAATAAAAAGGTAGTTAGAAAATTAGGAAACAATAAAATTGGTGCCGCTGCCGCCACCACCACTGCCACTGCCGCTGGCAGTTTCCATTTCAGCAAACTTTCCAAGTACCAGACCTGTCAACGCACACAGCTCTCTGATGGGACCGTCAAACAAGTGGCAGTATCTCCATTTTAAAATCGGAAAACAACAAGCTCAGCAGGTAATTCTCCTCAGATCAAAATCTCGTAGATGGCAGAGCAAATTTAAGTTCCAAAGTAGCTGGCTGCAAAGCCCGTGTGGTCAGTCTGACACTGCGGAGTTAAGCAGCCTGCCTTAACCGATAAGAGTAAAACCCTGGAAATGCACGTTTTTATTCCATTGAGAAGATATTCATTATACATCTGCGTGGGCCACAGTTTATGCTATATCATAGACAAATTCACAGATATGTTTTTCCATTCACCCACCAGATAATATGAAAAATATATACTTTTCAACTTTGCACAGGATAGTGTGTGTGCTCACTATAGTTCCATATTTTTAGGAATTCAGTATTTAAAATATTTGTAATTGGCACATAGTGATTGTGTATAATTGTGGAGTATAATATTTTCATGCATATATGCCATGTGTAGCAGTAAGTAATGATCAAATAAGGGCAATTAAGAGCAAGTCATCACCTCAGACACTACTGCTTGTGTTGGGGACATCAGAATCCTTTCTTCTAGGGATTTGGACGTACGTAGCAAACTACTAGAAACTACCTCTCTGCACCCGCCATGCTGCAGAACTCTGGCACTCGGTCCTCTTACCTTCCCAGGTCTGGCAAACCTCAGGATTGTCTCTCCACCGAAAGCATCTCATTTAACTGCCACACATGAATGAAAACATGTGGCTTTGGTTGACTGTGCCTGACTTACTTCACCGAACATAATGTCCTCCAAGCTCATCTGTGTTGCTAGGACATTAACCATTTCTATTTATGAGTGCTGTTATTGACAGGATATTGCATTTTATTGACTAATAATATCACACCATGTATATAAACTATATGGTTGATCCATTTATTTGCTGTGGAACCCTAGGTTGATTCTGTATCTTCACTTTTGTGAATAATGCTAGAAAAAAATGAGAATACAGATATGTTTTTGATGTACCAGTGTAGAAATGCTAGCTCTGTGCCCCAGTTTCTGTTTTGAAAAGTCGGACATAGCGGTTTTCCAGGCCTGTAGCAGGAATGAATGAGGCAGCTAACAGAGTGTGTGGAGGAAGCAGGCAGGGCCTGGTGACGTCATCCTATCCCTCCAAAGCCCCGTGAGGGTGAGGGAGCGACAGGAGCTCCTTTCACTGCTATAAGGTGTTTATATGTTTTATTTCGAGGAATGGTTACTTAGGATCTTTTCTTCATGGTTTCTTCCAGAGCTTAAACTACTTTGCCAAGTACAGTCTGCCTTAACTTCCTGTTTACTTTGCAGGTCAGGTGATTTTCCAGGGGGTCATAGCCTTAGTAGAGCCTATGGCAAGTTTAAGATCGTGTTTTCATATTCCAATTAATAGCCTTTCATGCCTTTACTATAATGCTGAGAAAAATTAAACTCTACAGACCAAAGCTTTAACTGAAATGGTGGCCGTGAATGCAGAGGACTTGGTGATGAGAATATTCTGCTCAGACCATATGAAGGCAATACCTAATCTTTATCATCTTTCACTCCCAAGTATGTCTTTTTTTTTAATTTTTAAATTTTTTATTAGATATTTGCTTTATTTACATTTCAAATGTTATTCAAGTATGTCTTTATGGTAACTTTGATCTATAATGCTGGTAATATCTAGCAAATATTGATAAATGACCAATAAATATTTGTATCCATTACCGTTCAGTGATGAGAAGCAGCCAGCCAGTCAACAGTAGCTGATGTGTGATGAGGTGTGCTGTGTGCAGCACAGCCCCGCTGGATCTCTTCAGGTTCTGTGAGTGGCTAGCTCTCTGCTTCTGTCTAGTCGCTACTGCTACTACCCTCTGTCTTAGCGCGCTGCCCGCGAGCAGCGGGTTCTCTTGTACAAGGAGCGGAACTGAAGTCCATCGAGAGGAAGGAAGATGCTAATAGACCAGATGTCTAACGCGTGGCATCACCAGGCCATTTTGCTCTTAGACATGCGTCTGCAAAGTCTGAGTCACCGGCTTGCTTGTGTTTGTATGTTAAGACCACAAAAAGAGAGAAAGAGTAAAAGTAGGGTCATAGAGGAAGAGAAATCCAGAAGAGGGCTAACTAAATACGTTTCATGACTTTTCTATTTTGGTCTCTTCATCTCTAGAAAGAAGAGTAGACGTTCTCAACTCCACGTTAGTATGATGACTAAGTGGGCTCATTCACTACCACTGCTGGGTAGTAACAGTTCCTGTAATCAGGGAAGGTTTGTCAGATCTCCTCAAACACAAAAGCTTCAAGAGCTGGGGAGTTAGCCTTGCTGATGGCTGCAGCCTCAGAGCTCTGAGCTCAGAGGAGTCCAGGAAGCTCACAGCACACATGGGTGACGATTTCAGACCCTGGCCGGGGTCACCAGGACTTGGCTTTTGTCACCGCCATGCATGCTCCTGAATGACTTGGTTCTCGAGGCTTATGTTGAGGCTCATACTTTATAAAAACCGAGACTCCTTCCATCTGTCTAATGAAACTGTTTTAAGACTTCATGTATAGTAACTACTTCTGGAAATGTAGTACATTTCATAAATATGTGTTTATGAGTACTTCATTAGAGAGTCTTCATTTGAAACCTTTTATTTATAAAGATTTTCAAACAATATAGCCTTCCCCGTGGCTGCAGGGATCCTCTAGTTGCTCCTAACCGTAATGACATAGCAGGCCTTACGCATAGGTGTTTGCTCATGACTTTCAGGGCAGCATCAATTTCACATCCCTTTGAGATACTGTTTTAAAATGATATTGATAAAGGCCATTCTGAAGGAAACCTCTTAATTTTTTATTGTAAGAAGGGTAAAATAAATGGTATCTGGACCTAGCCTGCCGGAGAATAAACTATCTGCACTCACTGTGGTAGACTTCCCACAGCTTCTCCTGACGCTCTTAGTGCAGCAGCCTGCTAATTGGTCTGCGAGAAACTTCCGCGTTTTCGGCATTCTTAGAAATTAAGAGATGTTAGACAGTTTCATTTATGAGACGGAGCCATCCTGATACTTCTCTCTTCGTGTCATCCCATCTGCATACATGAATTTTCAGAGAGCTATTACCTTTCTAAACATGAAAATGAGCCACACGGAGTGAAAATCGTGTTAAATATTACAAGCACTACCTTTTAAAATAAAAATATTTTGGATTAAACATTTTATCGCTCTGGTTCATTAGTTTTATAACATACATTGTAATCTTATAACAGTATTATATGCCTGCATGTATAGTGACATTTGTCCCAAATAATATAATTTGCTAGAAAATGTTAGTATTCGCTAACATTAAATACTGAGTTTTTAAAGCAATTAGGAAAGCTGTACATGATCCTGACAAAAAAATTACACCCCAATGAATCTAAAAGAAAATTAAGATCATCTGAAATTTGGCGTCCAGACAGCTAGAGTTAACCTTTATGCTTTCGTGTTATTTTAGAAACTCAAAAGCAGGTATCACTTATATATATTTGCATTTACATATACATATGCATTTACATATGTAAATCATAACAAGGGCAAATATTGCTATTTTGTAAGCATTATTTTTAACCCAGCAGCACTTAGTTACTTTTTTGTTTCTAAGTACCAGTTTTACAAGATTGTATGCTACCCGTTTCCCTTAGTTTTTCTGTTTTATTTCAAATGATGGGTTATGATAAGGTACGTTTCTTTAACTCCACTGATTAAATGTAGTTTTACACACCACTAACCAGAACCTGTCTGTTAAACGTTGCTCCGTGTATGATTTAAGAAATAGTCACTGCCTGTAATGTTCTGCACCTCGCCCGCCGTATGGGCTGTCATTCAGATCAGAGGTTCAGTCCCTGTGCTCCCACTGGGACATTTCTTCTGTCCTTACCTTTTGAGAGCAGAGGCTGGGATCGCTGCAGCTTCTGCTGCAGTTTTGCAGACTCCCATAGCTCGGTGCTTGCTGCGCACGCACATGCTGAATTGTGTCACCTGTGGGAGGGAACGGTCTGGTATCAGTGCCCTGAACTAACACTGCGTAATGCTAGGGATGCTTTAAAATGGGTACGATTTACAAAATAATCTTTCTAATTGTGTAATTTCTTTAAAAAAATAGGAAGAGCATGTTGCCCTTTCTCCCCTCCCCCTCCCTCCTCCCACCTAGACCCTCCCTCCCCCGCCTGCGGTTGCTTTCTTCTCCCTCCCAAGTGGGATTGAGGCATCCTCACTTGGGCCCAGGCCCTTCTGCTTGTTATTGTTAACCTTGAGTTCTGTGGATTGCATCCTAGGTATTCTATACTGTTTTGGCTAATATCCACTTATGAGTGAGCACATACTGTGCATGTTTTTTTTTTGGGTCTGAGTTACCTCACTCAGGATGATATTTTCTAGTTCCATCCATTTTTCTGCAAAACTCATGATATATCCTCATTCTTAATAGCTGAGCAGTACTCCATTGTATAAATGAATCACATTTTCTGTATCCATTTTTCTGTTGTGAGGCATCTGGTGCGTGTGTGGTGTGTGTGGGGGGCATCCTCTTGGAGACAAGGGGAGGAGGAATGGGATGAGGAACTGTGGGAGGGTGGACCAGGAGGGGGATAATTACAGGATTATAAAAAAATAGAAATAATAAAAAAGTAATAAAAAATAAAAATACTTAGGAAAAAATGAAAATCTAAGCAGAACAGGTCTGTGAAAGGAAATGTGAAGAGGCCATGTGCCCTGCTGTGAAGCTGGTGGAAGCCCTTCTGAACACAGGTTGCACGTAGCAGGAACTTTCATTAGTTTGTACAACCATGTCCTTCCGGGACACAGCTTTATCCTTTGGAAAGAGCAAATGTGGTCACTGTCCTTGGGTGCCAGCAGTGCCACTGGCTTCTGTCCCACAGTCACCATTTCCCAGAGCTCTTAGCACTTCCTTCTTCCAGAAGTTCCCATTCTGGCCCATGTTGGGTGACTTTGACGCGCATATGGCATGTCCAAAATGGTTTTCTTTAATATTTGGTTTATGTTCCTGGATCAAGTATAAGATGCCTTCGTGTCCAACTATGGTTATGATGCCCTTACCTGACACAGGCAGACAAACCGGATCATGGGAAATGGTGGCCGTGAGGCTGCAGTCTTCTGTTTATCACTGAATGTGCTACAGCGTCATGCTGATTAGGATGGTAGGTAGTTTCTTAACAGCATGGCATTTGGAAAGGACAGAATAATCCTATTTTCTAGGGAGCAGGGCATCAAGGAATTAGAGATCGTGTGGCGAGACGGAATACCTGGATTGGAGTCCTAGTCGGTGAGCACGACTGAGCTTCCGCTCCCCTCTGCAGAGGTGATGGAGCCTGTCTGGCTTTGCCTCCCAGGACTGTGGGAAGACGGACGGGGTGGTGTGCATGTGAAGGCGCTTCCCACACCGGGTAGTGCCATGTGAACAGAACAGAGTTGGTAGAGGTCTGGGTCCAGAGCAGGGACCTGAAACCATTGAGGAAGGTTTTAGTGATTTACTTTTGGTAGTTTCTGATAGAGAACATGTTCACATGCACCTTTCAAAGGGCAAAATATTCAGCAACTGCAGTGTTTCACTCTAGTCTAAAGTCATTGACACGATGAAGCTGGGAATGCCCAGCACACACTTCTGTCTTTGTTCTTAGGAGATTTTCTGCCACTATCACTCTTTCCATATTCTTTTAACCCTCCTTTGTTACTGCTGTGTGCATGACTTACATTTTTTTGTTTGGATTTTGCATTACAGTTCTGTGGAACAGTGGCGATATTTTTCTGGTGTGTGAAATATCTGATATCCACTTAGGCAGAAAGAAAAAGGACAAAATAAAAAGCATAGATTCTATTTTTTATGCTGCACTTTTGAATTATAGGCGGTCCTGACAGAGAAACGACGGAAGGACGCCATTCTCGCCATTAATGTACAAAGCCCAAAACTAAACCCTAAACTTGAGCCTTTTCCGCCCCCCCCCATTTCTGAAGCCAATTTTAAGTACAAGTGTAACCTTACCAGCTAACACCTTTTGTGGCCCATTATTAAGAGACTGAAGGTTGTGAGCGCCTGAACTCTCACGTGCTACAACCAGAACTGCTCTTCCTTTTATCTTCCCGTTTGATGGACTGCCTAGGTGAAGACCTGGAACAGGAAGGGTTATCTGCAAATTGAGTGAGTTTATTATGGCTTAGTGATTTGCTGATTGATTTCATTTGCTGTCAGTTAAGGCTCTCTTAATGTCAGTTTTCTTTGCATAATGCCTTGAAATAAAGACTGATGAAGTTCTTCAGATTGATGGCGCTTATATAAACTGACCCTGATTTGCCCTGTTCTCCATGACAATTTAAGTGACAGCAGTTAGAGGAAATATAGCAATGAATATGCAACTTAAGGGCAGAGGGAGGTGCAGTAAATCACTCAGTCTAAGGCTCCACATGGAAGCCATCTTTCCAGCAATTCCACAGACACCTTAAGTTTTCGAGAGCAGTTAGAGCTCATGAACATGTTATCTCATATATATATATATATATATATATATACATACACATATATATATGTATATATGTATATATATGTATATATGTATATATATGTATGTATATATAGTGTATATATAGTGTGTGTATGTGTGAATATATATATACACACACACACACACACACACACACACACACACACACATATATTTGAATTGAAGAGAAAAACTAAGCATGACCCTGAATCTTTCCACAGTGGTAAACCTTTCTTTCTTCACTTATTAAGCATGGAGTTGCCAGAATCAGATCTTAAATTGTTATTTTGAATACATATTTGCAAAAGAATAAAATTGGGGCTGAGTGCTCAGTTAGTAAAGTGTTTGCAAGAGGACCTGGATCTGTTCCACATCACAAAGCTGGGCTTAAGGATACATGCCTGTCATCCTAGCACTGCAGAGGCAGAAGCAAGTGGACTGCATGCACAAGAATAAAGACTAGAATGGACCTTTGTCTTGTGTCATAGGAAAAATCAACCTCAAACGGCCACCTACATTAAACTTTAAAACCCTAGAAGAAAAGTTTCAGAAAAAAGTAGAAAACCTCCTTGATACCAGACCAGGTAGTTTCAGTTTGAGAATGTTGCAAGAGCATAGGCAAAAAGTATAGAACCGCCAGACTGATTTCTAGAGTGGTTGTACCAGCTTGCAATCCCACCAGCAGTGGAGGAGTGTTCCTCTTTCTCTACATCCTCTCCAGCACCTGCTGTCCCCTGAGTTTTTGATCTTAGCCATTCTGACTGGTGTGAGGTGGAATCTCAGGGTTGTTTTGATTTGCATTTCCCTGATGAGTAAGGATGTCGAACATTTCTTTAGGTGCTTCTCAGCCATTCGATATTCCTCAGTTGAAAATTCTTTGTTTAGCTCTGTACTCCATATTTTAATAGGGTTATTTGACTCGCTGGAGTCTACCTTCTTGAGTTCTTTGTATATCTTGGATATTAGCCCTCTGCCTGATGTAGGGTTGGTAAAGATCTTTTCACAGTTTGTTGGTTGCTGTTTTGTCCTATTGACAGTGCCCTTTGCCTTACAGAAGCTTTGTAATTTATGAGGTCCCATTTGTCAATTCTTGATCTTAGAGCATAAGCTATTGGTGTTCTGTTCAGGAAATTTTCCACTGTGCCCATGTGCTCAAGGCTCTTCCCCACTTTCTTTTCTGTTAGTTTCAGTGTATCTGGTTTTATGTGGAGGTCCTTGATCCATTTGAACTTGAGCTTTGTACAAGGAGATAAGAATGGATCAATTTGCATTCTTCTGCATGTTATCTGCCAGTTGAACCAGCACTATTTGTTGAAGAGGCTATCTTTTTTCCACTGATGGAAATTGGGCATAATACTACTGAAGGACCCTGCTATATCACTCTTGGCAATATACCTGGAGGATTCTACAGCATGTAATAAGGACACATACTCCACTATGCTCATAGCAGCCTTATTTATAATAGCCAGAAGCTGGAAAGAACCCAGATGTTCCTCAACAGAGGAATGGATACAGAAAATGTGGAACCTTTACACAATGGAATACTACTCAGCTATTAAAAACAATGAATTGATGAAATTCTTAAGCAAATGGATGGAACTAGAAAATATCATCCTGAGTGAGGTAACCCAATCACAAAAGAACATATACGGTATGCACTCACTGGTAAATGGATATTAGCCCAGAAGCCTAGAATACTCAAGATACAATTCACAAACCAAATGAAGCTCAAGAAGAAGGAAGAACAAAGTATGGATACTCTGGTCCTTCTTAGTACAAAGTACCCACCAGAGGAGATACAATGATAAAATGTGGAGCAGAGACTGGGGGAAAGATCCCCTCAGAGACTGAGCCCCTAGGGATCCATCCTATATATAGTTACAAAACCCAGACACTATTGTGGATGCCAACAAGGGCTTGCTAACAGGAGCCTGATATAGTTGTCACCTGGGAGACTCTGCCAGTACATGACAAATACAGAAGGAGACACTCTCAGCCAACCATTCAACTGAGCACAGGGTCCCCAATGGAGGAGCTAGAGAAAGGACCCAAGGAGCTGAAGAAGTTTACAGTGCCATAGGAGGAACTACAATATGAACCACCCAGTATCCCCAGAGCTCCCAGGGACTAAACTACCAACCAAAGAGTAACATGGAGGAACCCATGGCTCCAGATGCATATGCCACAGAGGATGGTCTTGTTGGACATCAAAGGGAGGAGAGGCCCTTGGACCTGAGAAGGCTCAATGCCTCAGTGTAGGGGAATGCCAGGACAGGGAAGCGGGAGTGGGTGGATTGGTGGAAAGGGGGAGCGGGGATAGGTTAGGGGATGGATTTTAGGGGGGGGGACAGCGGGAACCAGGACAGGGGACAACATTTGAATTGTAAATAAAGAATTTATCTAATAAAAAATAAACTCTAAAAAAAAAAACCCGTGTAAACATAAATAAGTGGGACTATGTCAAAGTCTTCCTAGTGTCTGTGAAGATGGCTCAGTGGTGAAAAGCATTTACTGTTCTTAAAGAGGACCCTGGGTTCCTTTCCCAGAGCCTACATGGGGACTCACAGCTGCCAATAACTCCAGTTTTAGGGGACCTGTCTCCTTCTAACATCCACAGGCATACCCACCTGGTACACATACATACATACATACATACATACATACATACAGCTAAATCCTCATAATACATATAATAAATCTTTAAAATTTTATTCTTGGATAATTTCATACAACTACACAATGTATGTTAAGCATATCTACCCTCAATTCTTTCCTCCCCCCCTCCCCCACGCACTCTTGTTACATAACTAACATCTAGCTGATTCCTGTGACCATCGTGCCTTCTACAAGCTTCTGTGTCAGACGTTCTGTGCTGTCATGAACACTTGTAACAATTTTAAATGAAAACAGATGTATTTTGGGTAGACTGCTTGTCTAGCAAGTAGAGAATGTTGAGTTCTATCTCTAGTACCATGTAATCCAGCTATGGTGGCACAGGCCTGGAATCCTGCCACCCAGGAGTTGGACACAGGAGAGTTAACAGTTTGAGGTCATTTTTGGCTACTTACTGAGTTCAAGGCCAACTAGATGCATGAGAGGTAGAGACAGAGATAGATAAAGAGAGATTCAAACATTTTGATTTGGAGTGTTGATATTTATAGAGATACTTTGTATGGTGATATCATAAACTTGCTGTTGCATCACTGCATATGCAATGGTTTCTAACAGGAACACCTTTTTCCAAGTCTTCAGCTATTCTTCAGTCCCTCCTCTGTACTCATGTAGGAAGCCAACATGTGATTTCTTCTCTATACGTCATTATCCTTTTAGTACTCCATTATGTTAACCTCCAACATAATAAAAGCAGTAATCACCATCAATCTAGCATCTGCACTTAGCCTTAAGAATTGGCTTTGATTCAATTCTGATCGAAAATAACATATTTGAAAGAGAGTTGGTCTTATTTTTGGCACATTTAAGTTGTATATGCCACGGCTGAGTGGAAGCCAGAAAAAAAAAAGTTTAGAGTCTTAAACAAGATAAAAAGAAAAACATGATTCTAAAAAAAGTCTGCTGCAAAAGTATTCTGCAACTCTGCTGAACATGGTTTCCCAGGAGGCCCTTCCCACACCTGAAGAGCTCTACACTACATCCTTCAGAGAGGAGCCGGGAAAATGGTGAGTGATGAGACAAGTCAACTTTGGGGCCATTTCAAACGCCAAAAGAAGAAAGTGAACTTGGATTCACTCACATACACACACACACACACACACACACACACACACACAGACACACACACACAGCATATACAATGTATAAACATACAAAATGCTTTAGGTATCTACAAAATATATACATGTATATTTATATACACACATATACATATATATGCACACATTCATATATATATGTATATATATTTATATAAATGTATGTATAAACTAGCCATATCTGGAATTGTAGAAGTTACGTGATATGTTTGGCTGGGAAAGCGATTCATTAATTGTCACAAATGTTTATTGAGTGTGTATTTTTGTCACAGAAAAAATGGCACTATCAGGAAAACACCCATCTAAGTTATTTTTTAAGTGAAAACTTTATTATAAGGACTCACAAATAACCACAAAGTGAAGTTAACCAGACCTAAAGTCTATATACCTTAGTGAACATTTATATGGCTAGAATTTTCACTCTGAATCTGTGAATCTTCCCACTGAATTAACCCCTTCTCTACATTTGGTCTACCACCCAAGCCAGAAGGGTCCGTGACAGAGTTAAAGTTAGAAGGCCAATTATCTTTACATTATTGCAGACTGCTTTTTCATCTTGAAATAACGAGGGCTTCACAGGAAATTGCCAAGGTAGCACTAGAGGCTTCTGTGTCCCCTCAGTGCAGTATTTCACGAAGCTTTAGGACAACCATCAAATCAAGAACATTGACATACGGATGGTATAGTTTATGTATATTTCTCAACCATATTATCAGATGACCATGTATGTACTAGGGATATGACCTTTTGATACTGGCTTGTTTTCAATCAGTTTAATGCTCTTAAAATCCATCCAAATTTTTACATGTATCAGCAGATCATCTTCTTTATCATTCCTCCATTAAAGGATATTTTGCTGTCTCCAGTTTCTGACCACCACATAGAAACCTGCTGCTATGAACATTTATGTTCAGGTTGTGTGGTCCTAGGTGTTCTCTGTGGTGAATGCTCAGGAATATGGCTGGTGGGCCGTATGTAGGTGTCTGAATATTTTCCATTATGACTGACTGCTTTCTGTTCTCACCAGTAGTGTGTGAGCACTGTGGCTGTTTTCCCATCCGCATTTGAGTTCATAGCCATAGTTTCTAGCTGTACTCATAGATGCCAGTTTTTAAATATAATAGATATGTAGACTCCTTATTCTGAGTCTGGGTTAGCATGTCTCTAATAGCTAGTGATGTGATATGTAGGTGATCTTATTTATACCCAGGTCCTCAGGTACACTCCATTGATCAGTGTCTTGGTTTTAATGCAAGTACCATGAAATTTTTATTACTGTAGCTCTGTTGGATAACTTCCAGTCAGAGATGGTGGTAACTCCAACACTTCTTTTATTTATTTATTTATTTTTTAGGATTGTTTTTGGAAATCCTGGTTTTCTTGTGTTTACTTACAAAGTTTAAGATTGCTTTTTCAATTTCTGTAAAGAATTTCACAGAAATTTTTATGGGCACTGCATTGCCTTTTGTAAGATGGCCATTTTCACAATACTAATCATACTAATCACACACATGGGAAGAATTCCCACCTACTGGAATCATCCTTAATTATTTTCAGTATTTTAAGGTTTTTATTATACAAGTTTTTCATTTTCTTAGATTTGCTCCAATGTATTTTTTCGAGGCTACTGTAATCAGATTATTTCCCTGATTTCCTTCTCAGTATGTTTGTTATTTGTATATAGGAAAGTTAGGGATTGTATGTGTGTTAATTTTATATCCCACTACTTGCTGAATGTGCTTATCAAGGGTAGGGGTTTTCTGGTTGACTCTTTGGAGCCTTTTAGATATATAATCTTATCTGCAAATAAGGATGTGTTGACTTCTTTCTTCCTGTTTTTACTTATTTTAGCCCTTGGCTAAATCTTCAAGTACTGTATTGAACAGGAATGGAGAGAGTGAAAATCCATGTCTTGTTTCTGTTTTTAGTGGAAATGCTGTGAGTTTTTTCCTAGTTGCCATGATATTGGCTTGTGTATATGCTTTTATTATGTTGAGTTATATGCCCCATATCCCTGGATACACTAGGGCTTTTATCATGAAAGAGTGTTGAATTTTGTTAAAGGCATTTCTGCCTCTAATGAGATAATCATGTGGCTTCTGCCCTAAAGTCTATTTATGTGGTAGATTATATTTTTTCATATTTATTGATTTACATGCATAGAACCATCCATACATCTTTGGGATGAAGCTAACCTTATCATGGTGGGTAATGTTTTTTGATATTTCTTGATTTCAGATTGCAAATATGTTCTTGAAAATTGTTTACATCTATGTTCATCAGGACTAGCCTAAATTGTCTCCTTTTGTTGGATGTTTGCCTTGCTTCCCAGAAGAATTTAGAAATATTACTTTCCTAGTTTACAGATTCATTTGAGGAGTATTGGTGTTAGCTCTTTGAAGGTCTCGTAGAATTTTGCGCTGTGTCTGTCAGTTCCATCTGTATTTAAGCTAGGAGACTTTAAATTACTGCTTGTCTCAAATTGGTTGTTATGCTCTACTTAAATCATTTTCCTCATTTTGATTTAACTTTGGTAGGTCATTGTCCTGGCTAGTTTTATGTCAACTTGATGCATGCTAGAGACATCAGAGAAAAGAGAAACTCAACAGAGAAAATAAGTCAAGCCGTAGTCAGCCTTGTAGGGCCTATTTTAAAACTCATGATTGGTGGTTGGGACAACTGTGGGTGGGGCCACTTTTGGGTAATGGTCTCTGGGTCTGTGTCTGCCCCACCATTGGGCATGGCCTTTCGGGGAGGTGAAACGCTGGGGACTTTAACTGTGCTTATCCCACACCACTACAAGGTGTGGGAAAGCTGGAGCTTGTTCAGGGCTCTGCGGACCTGTGATGAGGTCAGGGCCGTGTTGTCCTCTGACTCTTGGACATCCCAGGTGCTAGTGGGAGTCATGGGAGAGCCTAGTGGGGGGGAGGGCAGCATAGGCTGTGGATAGCATCTAGCCCGGGGTTGGGAGGGCATGGTGGGGAAAGGGGAGCTCTGGCTTGTCCCAGGGGTGATTGTCCTTAGATTGGTGGAGGCAGGCTGGAAGCACAGATGGGGAGTTGAGCTGCGGGTGTGTAAATAAGGTCTTCTTCCACGGGTTCCTCACAGAGGGTCTTGATGGAAGCGACAGTCCATGTTTACCCTTATTGTTTATTAGCTGTTTATGGTGGAAAATGGATGCATAACCCCTTTCTCAGGGTCTGACCTGAGATTAAATATTTTTTGCAGGGAGGAATGTCTGGGAAAAGAAGCTCATTGGCTAAGCCTCTGGGGGCCTCTTGGTACCTCATTAGCATGGAGAACTCCGTATTGGGCCTACGTGACCTTAGGACACATTTCTTTATGTTTCTTTATGTGAGGAGCAGGACACATGTTCCAGGTCAGGAGTCTGGCAGGTGTCTCAGGTGTGTGCTCACTGTGTCTCCTGTGTCTCCACCATGGTTTCCTGGAATGTTTTAAGTCTCACAATGGTCCTGGGTTCTATAGGGAAGCAGACAGAGCAAGCCAATACATTCGAGATAGTAAGCAGCACTCCTTCATGGTTTCTGTGTCAACTCCTGCCTCCAAGTCCTTGCCCTGTTTGAGTTCCTATCCTGACATCCTTTCATGATGAAAGTGGTGTGGAAGTGTAAGCCAGGTAAACCCTTTCCTCTCCTAGTTGGGTTGGTCATGGCGTCTCATCACAGCAGGAGCGTAGGACAGCCATATGCATTTTGAAGGCCATTTCTATCAGACTTTGCAGTTTACTGGTTAGTTATTACTCCTAAAGTATGTTCTTATGCCTCTCTGAGTTTCCTCAGTATCATTTGTAATTTCCCCTTCCCATTCATGATTTTATTAATCTGGGTCTCCTTTTTCTTTTGGTTAGTTTGTTGGGAGAGGTTTGCCAGTTTCCTCAGTCTTTCCAACAGATCAACTCATTTCATTGATCCTTGGAATTGCTGCTTTCATTTGTATTTCTATATTTTGATTCATTTAATGTGTCAGCAAATTTGATATAAAGGTATTAGCATGTTATATTGTGTGATTGAGATGTGTTGCGGCAAATAACTATTGATTAGACCTTAGATAGCTCTGTAGAAAGGACCAATTTTACTCTGTATATAAACATATTTAAAATATTTTGCCTTATGTCTCATACAGATACTCCTCAGAAATATTTAATCTTTGGCGAGTTAATACACTAATCTTCCTAATTTGATATGGTTATCATGTGTAAGGTTTACTTGAGTATCTAGGATGCATAGTGTAGTAAATATCTTTTTATGTATTTAATACTCATTTAATTTACATAAATTCTTTATAGCATAGGAATTATTCTTTGTGGAAATTAATTATATTTTATATATTTAGTGTGTTTGGCATATTTGTTTTACACAGTATCTTTTAGACCATAGAAATGAAAAAAATATAAGTTTAGAAAAAACATCAGAGGTTTTTGTTGGCCAGTTATTCAACAATATAAACAAAAGGTGTAATATTTTAGTGTTCAAATTTTAAGATACTTCTCACTAATTTCTCCTCTTATTGTCAGGGCTCTAGTGGATGTATTTTCTCTGACGTTCAGTGTTAAAGTCTGTTACATAATCTGGAGGCAGCACATAATACAGAAAACTACTTTCTGTCTTCAAATGGCATTTGCCTCTTTGTATTCTAGAATATTTTGCATTTTAAAGTATACACATCTTTCCTTAGAATGAATAGATGGAGAATAGGCTAGTTCTTTGTCAAACTGATCCAAGGTTGAATTAGAACATTTTCTTGATTAATGATTGATATGTGAGGGCCCCGCCCACTGGCTGTGGTACCACCCTTGGGTTCTGGCTGACAAGGTTGGTTGATTGATATCCATGGGAGGCCTCCCCTTCTCTGAGGAGAAAGGGAAGGAGTGTGTGCAGCGGAGGGGAAGGACTGGGAGACGAAGAGGGAGGGGAGACTGCAGTAGGGATGTAACATAAATAAATAAATTAAAAAAAATAAAAGCAAGCAGGTCGGGCAAGCTATAAGAGGCAAACCGGTAAGGAGCACTCTTCCGTGGCTTCCACTTCCGTTTCCTGTTTCCAGGCTCCTGCCTTCCTTTCCTGCCCTGACATCCCTCTGTTACAGATAATGACCTGAGAAATCTGAGATACAAAGTCTTTTCCTCTCCAGGTTGCTTTTGGAGCAGTCGCTTTGCCACATCAGTAGAAAAGTAACACGGGCAGAAGGGGATTTTACATGTCTGGCTTCTCACACCTTGTAACACTGCTACATATTATCTGTAAAACAACTTTTATCTTTTTGGTTCTGAGTCCTCCCCGCTGTTTCTTATATAATTCTGTGAGTCCCTGAGGTACAGATTTCATTGCAGGGTATTCTCAAAGTCCCTAGGGTGAAAGACAGCGCAGACCACTTGGGTTCTGGGCATGCGGCACAGTCTCGCGCTGCCCTGTGTCTTCCTTCTGTAAGCCAGTGGTGACTTAATGTGGGGCCGGGGCGTTCCAGGATGGTCGAAACCAGAGGATTGATTAGGGGCCACGAGGTGCTTGTTCCCCACTTTCCCCACTCCCGGATTCAGATGGCTATTTTTATGTCTTACACCAATGGGCACCTTTCTCCCTGATAAGGGACTGACCTCGCTGGCCTCCTGAACTTCATGGTTTGGATCACTGTGGTGCTGGGTCAAACCCAGCCTTCAGGCAAGCTGGGAGAGCTATTTCATACGTCCTTAAATGCTTTATGTTTTTAAAAGCAAACTTTGAAGAATCTCATATAATGCATTACTTTTACATTTGAGAATCCAGGAAATACTTTCTACATACTTAAGATGCAGGATTGCTTGTAAAATGTTGAACTGTTTCAATTCAAAATAGTCACAGCTGATTTTTTGGTGACGGAAAAGTGAAACAATCATCTAGTAGGATTTTGCTGATTGAAGAATTCCCATTCTCATTCAGTAATTCCTATTTTCATTCAACAGTTTCCATTTTAATTAAATAATTCCCATTCTTATTCAATAATTCCCATTCTCATTCAATAATTCCCATTCTCATTCAATAATTCCCATTTTCATTCAATAATTCCCATTTTCATCCAGTAATTCCCATTCTCATTCAATAAGCAGTTATGAATTCTTGCACCCATTTATACATCTCAGATCCTTCTATAGCAAGAATAGATTGATATGCACTGTGTCTATATGTATATGAGCACAGATGTCCTTGATTTGAATCTTGCCACTATACTGCTTGCTTGGTTGTGTCCTGATGCTTTACCCTGAAAAATTAGATTAAAGACAGTATCTGCCCTATATGATTACTATAAAGAAATATAATAAAGCTTGTACTACAGCTCCTGACTATAGTAAATAAGTAATAAACACTATGTATTTTAGTTGTCTGGACCTCACAACAGTTTTGGAAGGGGGCAGAGAGTAACTTTCATTCCTATTTTATGTAGTGAGGGAGGAGATGGAGGCCCAGGAGATTCCGTGGTGTTTCCTGAGGACACAGTGCTGTATACGTAACAGAGTAAGAACAGGGTAGATTTATTATCTCATTGGAGAAGAGAAATGAACTCATATTAATGAAGAGAGATTTGATACAGGAAGAAACATGTGATTGGATACTTTTGCCACTTTGGGGATAAATGCAAACCTCATGAACTCTACTACAGAATTGTGCCCGCAGCCCCATTTGTACCTGTATATTCCATACTTCTGACACCTCAGGAAATACCCTGTTAGCATGAGATATAATTATCTTAAAATGACTCAAGGTGGGGTAGCCGAGGTTGTGGGGTATCTACTCACACACCAGGTTGTATCCTGATTTACTATTGGGCAGAGAATTTATATTTGATCTTACACTTATACACTCTTTTTTATACCTAAAGCTGTTTTTTTTTTCATCTTGAAAAAAGTATGATTAATAATGTATTCATTAACTTGAACATTAAGATTATATTTTCCAGGTATCTTTATGCTTTTCTATAAGATAATTTATACCAATAGGTAGATTGCAGTTTTTCATCTCATTTAATTTTTTTTAAATATCCAATCTTGTTTAAAATTCAAAATCTTTTTACAATTAAAAGTGTTTTAACTGTGGACTCCACTAAAACACTCTCTTCCTTCAGAAGGGAAAAATATCCAGGCACTGTCACTATCAAAAGTAAACACAACCTCTAACTGGACAATGTCTGGGATCCCCTTATGATCTTCTTGGCTCCTCCAAGTGCTTGGGTCATTTCTCCATCTCAGTCCTTTGTAGCACACACCTTGTCTTCTAGGCTCCAGATGAATGTACTCCACTGCGGCTGCTGTTCTTGGTAGTCATCTCATGGTACTGGCATCTCCCATGTACTGCTTTCTTCTTCTGCTGTAACTACACTTCTCCAATAGCCTCTCTTAGGCTCTCTTCATGGGGCCAAGCCTCAACATCTTTGCATGACACCTCCAGTCCTGGTCCATCAATTGCAACTGAGGCTGCACCTTCATCAATGGCCTTCCATGGCTTCTCTCAGTGCCACACCTCAGCTGCTCTCCATGACCCTTTAGTGCCTTCAAAGCCAGTACCACTTAGATGACTCTCACACATTACTATGTCAAGCTGCAGCACAAGGTACACCGTTGGCTATCTCTGGAACACAACCTCTGCTCTCAGAAAGCACTTCCCAGAAGATTTCACCTCAATGATGCTGGTCTCTTCTTAATCACCGCTAATTTCTTAGCTTCAGCTAACCAGCATCAACGTCCCAGGAACACAAAGGTTACACTTCAGTAGTTCTGGTATCTTGTTAATCACAGCTGATTCTTCAGCCCTAGCTAACCAAAACCACAGAATCTTCACAATCAAACCAGCAACAGCCCTGATAAGAGTCTTTAATCTTCTCTCTGAAATTTCTTTTTAAATTTTTAAAAAATTTTCTATATTTTTTGTTTACATTCCAAATGATTTTCCCTTTCCTGGTTTCCCCCTCCCCATAAGTCCCATTAGTCCTCTTCCCTCTGCCAGTTCCCCAATCAACTCCCTCCCACTCCTCTGTCCTGGCAATCCCCTACAATGCTGTATCAAGCCTTTCCAGGACCAGGGCCCTCTCCTTCCTTCCTTCTTGGGAATGATTTGATAGGTGGGTTGTGTCTTGGTATTCTGAGCTTCTGGGCTAATATCCACTTATCAGTGATTGATTCCATGTGTGTTCTTTTGTGAATGAGTTACCTCACTTAGTATAATATTTTCCAGTTCCAACCATTTGCATAAGAATTTCAGGAATTCATTGTTTTTAATTGCTGAGTAGTACTCCATTGTGTAAATATACCACATTTTCTGTATCCATTCCTCCGTTGAGGGACATCTGGGTTCTTCCAGCTTCTCGCTATTATAAATAAGTCTGCTATGAACATAGTGGAGCATGTGTCCTTATTGCATGCCGGGGAAGCCTCTGGGTATATGCCCAGGAGAGGTATAGCAGGGTCCTCCAGAAGTGTCATGCCCAGTTTTCTGAGGAACTGCCAGACTGATTTCCAGAGTGGTTGTAACATCTTGCAATCCCACCAGCAGTGGAGGAGTATTCCTCTTTCTCCACATCCTTGCCAATACCTGCTGTCTCCTGAGTTTTTAATCTTAGCCATTCTAATTGGTGTGAGGTGATATCTCAGGATTGTTTTGATTTGCATTTCCCTAATGGCTAATGATGTTGAACATTTCTTAAGGTGCTTCTCAGCCATTCGAATTTCTTCAGGTGAAAAGTCTTTGTTTAGCTCTGTACCCCATTTTTTAATAGGGTTATTTGGTTCTCTGGGGTCTAACTTCTTGAGTTCTTTGTATATATTGGATATTAGCCTTCTGTTGGATGTAGGGGTGGTGAATATCTTTTCCCAATTTGTTTGTTGCCATTTTGTCCTTTTGACCCTGTCCTTTGCCTTACAGGAACTTTGTAATTTTATGAGGTCCCATTTGTCAATTCTTGAACTTAGAGCATAAGCTATTGGTGTTCTGTTCAGAAACTTTTCCTCTGTGTCCATGTCCTCAAGGGTCTTCCCCAGTTTCTTTTCTATTAGTTTCAGTGTGTCTGGTTTTAAGTGGAGGTCCTTGATCCACTTAGAGTTGAGCTTAGTACAAGGAGATAAGAATGGATCAATTTGCATTCTTCTGCGTGCTGACCTCCAATTGAACCAGCACCATTTGTTGAAAAGGCTATCTTTTTTCCATTGGATGTTTTCAGCTCCTTTGTCGAAGATCAAGTGACCATAGGTGTGTGGGTTCATTTCTGGGTCTTCAGTCATATTCCATTGATCCACCTGCCTGTCACTGTACCAATACCATGCAGTTTTTAACACTATTGCTCTGTAGTATTGCTTGAGGTCCTGGATACTGATTTCCCCCAGAAGTCCTTTTACTGTTGAGAATAGTTTTAGCTATCCTGGGTTTTTTGTTATTCCAGATGAATTTGAGAATTGCTCTTTCTAACTCTATGAAGAACTGACTTGGTATTTTTGATGGGGATTGTGTTGAATCTGTATATTGCTTTTGGCAAGATGGCCATCTTAACTATATTAATCCTGCCAATCCACTAGCATGGAAGATTTTTCCATTTTCTAAGGTCTTCTTCAATTTCCTTCTTCAGAGACCTGAAGTTCTTGTCATACAGATCTTTCACTTGCTTGGTTAGAGTCACACCAAGATACTTTATGTTGTTTGTGGCTATTGTGAAGGATGCCATTTCCCTAATTTCTTTCTCAGCCTGCTTATCCTTTGAGTATAGGAAGGCTACTGATTTTATAACCAGTCACTTTGCTGAAGTTGTTTATCAGCTGTAGGAATTCTCTGATGGAGTTTTTTGAGTCACTTAAGTTATACTATCATATCATCTATGAACAGTGATAGTTTGATTTCTTCCTTTCCAATTTGTATCCCTTTGATTTCCTTATGTTGTCGAATTGCTCTAGCTAGTACCTCAAGTACTATATTGAAGAGATATGGTGAGAGGGAGCAGTCTTGTCTAGTCCCAGAATTTAGTGGGATTGCTTCAAGTTTCTCTCCGTTTACTTTGATGTTGGCTACTGGTCTGCTGTAAATTGCTTTTGCTATTTTTAGGTATAGGCCTTGAATTCCTGTTCTTTCCAAGACTTTTAGCATGAAAGGATGCTGAATTTTGTCAAATGCTTTTTCAGCATCCAATGAGATGACCATGTGGTTTTTTTCTTTGAGTTTGTTTATGTAGTAGATTGCGTTGATGGATTTCCATATATTGAACCATCCCTGCATCCCTGGGATGAAGCCAACATGATCATGGTGAATGATCGTTTTGCTGTATTCTTGGATTCAGTTGGCAAGAATTTTATTGAGTGTTTTTGCATTGATGTTCATAAGGGAGATTGGTCTGAAGTTCTCTTTTTTTGTTGGATCTTTGTGTGGTTTTGGTATCAGGGTAATTGTGGCTTCATAGAATGAGTTGGGTAGTGTTCCTTCTGTTTCTATTGTGTGGAATAGTTTGAAGAGTATTGGTAGTAGGTCTTCTTTGAAGGTCTGATAGAGTTCTGCACTAAAACCATCTGGTCCTGTGCTTTTTTTGGTTGGAAGACTTTCTATGACCCCTTCTATTTCTTTGGAGTTATGGAACTGTTTAGACTATCTATTTGATCCTGATTTAATTTTGGTATTTGGTATCTGCCTAGGAAATTGTCCATTTCCTCCACATTCTCCAGTTGTGCTGAGTATAGGCTTTTGCAGTAGGATCTGATGATTTTTTGAATTTCCTCAGTTTCTGTTGTTATATCTCCCTTTTCATTTCTAATTTTGTTCATTTGAATACTGTCTCTGTGCCCTTTGATAAGTCTGGCTAGGGGTTTATCTATCCTGTTGATTTTCTCAAAGAACCAGCTCCTGGTTTTGTTGATTCTTTGTATGGTTCTTTTTTTTCAACTTGATTGATTTCAGCCCTGAGTTTGATGATTTCCTGTCTTCTACTCCTCCTGGGTGAAATAGCTTCTTTTTGTTCCAGAGCTTTCAGGTGTGCCATTAAGTTGCTAGTATATGCTCTCTCCTGTTTCTTATTGGAGGCACTCAGGGCTATGAGTTTTCCTCTTAGCACTGCTTTCATTGTGTCCCATAGATTTGGGTATGTTGTGCCTTCATTTTCATTAAATTATAAAAAGTCTTTGATTTCTTTCTTTACTTCTTCCTTGACTAAGGTATCATTGAGTAGAATATTGTTCAGCCTCCATGTATATGAGGATTTTCTGTTGTTTTTGTTGCTATTGAAGAACACTCTTACTCCATGGTGATCAGGTAGGAGGCATGGGATTAGTTTGATCTTTTTATATTTGTTGAGGTCTGTCTTGTGACCAATTATATGGTCGATTTTGGAGAAGGTACCATGAGGTGCTGAGAAAGGTATATTCTTTTGCTTTAGGATGAAATGTTCTATATATATCTGTTAAATCCAATTGGTCCAAAGTTTCAATGAGTTTCCCTGTGTCCCTGTTTAGTTTCTGTTTTCCTGATCGGTCCATTGAGGATAGTGGAGTGTTGACGTCACCCACAATTATTGTGTTAGGTGCAATGTGTGCTTTGAGCTTTAGTAAAGTTTCTTTTACAAATGAGGGTGCCCTTGCATTTGGAGCATAGATGTTTAGAATTGTGAGTTCTTCTTGGTGGATTTTTCCTTTGACCAGCAAGAAGTGACCTTCTGTGTCTCTTTTGATGACGTTAGGTTGAAAGTCAATTTTATCTGATATTAGAATGGCTATTCCAGCTTACTTCCTGCGACCATTTGCTTGCAAAATTGTCTTCCAGCCTTTTACTCTAAGATAGTGTTTGTCTTTGACCCTGAGGTATGCTTCCTGTATGCAGCAAAATGTAGGGTCCTGTTTCCGTATCCAGTCTGTTAGTCTATGTCTTTTTCTTGGGGAATTGATGTTAAGAGATATTAAGGAATAGTGATTATTTCTTCCTGTCATTTTTGATGTTATTTTGTTTTTGAGTGGTTATCTTCTTTTGAGTTTGATGGAGGAAGGTTACTATCTTGCTTTTTCTAGGGTGCATTTTCCCTCCTTGTATTGGAGTTTTCCTCCTATTATCCTTTGCAGGGTTGGGTTAGTGGAACGATATTGTGTAAATTTGGTCTTGTCATGGAATATTTTGATTTCTCCACCTATGTTGACTGAGAGTTTTGCTGGATATAGTAGTCTTGGCTGACATTTGTGTTCTCTTAGAGTCTGCCTGAGGTGCGCCCAGGATCTTCTAGCTTTCATGGGCACTGGAGAGAAGTCTGGTGTGATTCTGATAGGTCTTCCTTTATATGTTACTTGGCCTTTTTCTCTTACTGCCTTTAGTATTCTTTTTTTGTTTAGTACGTTTGAGGTTTTGATTATTATGTGACAGGAGGTATTTCTGTTCTGGTTCAGTCTGTTTGGTGTTCTGTAGGCTTCTTGTATATTCATGGCATCTCTCTCTTTAGGTTAGGGAAGTTTTCTTCCATAATTTTGTTGAAGATATTTGCTGGCCCTTTAAATTGTAGATCTTCACTCTCATCTATCTCTATAATTCTTAGGTTTGGTCTTCTCATTGTGTCATGGATTTCCTGGACGTTTTGGGTTACAAGCCTTTTGCATTTTGCATTTTCTTTGACTGTGGAGTCAATGGTTACTATGGTATCTTCAGTATCTGAGATTTTTACCTCTATCTCTTGTATTCTGTTGTTGATATTTGCATCTACGACCCCTGATTTCTTCCCAAGGTTTTCTATCTCCAAAGTTGTCTCCCTTTGTGATTTCTTAGTTGTTTCTACCTCTGTGTTCAGATCTTGGATGGTTTTGCTCAGTTCCTTCATTTGTTTGTTTGTGTTTTCTTGCAATTCTTTAAGAGATTTTTGTGTTTCCTCTTTCATGACTTCTGCCTGTTGACTCAATTTCTCCTGTATTTCTTTAAGTGATTTTCTCATTTCCTCTTTTTTTTTTAAAGGTTCAGGTTTTTTTTTTTTTAAAGATTTATTTGTTTATTTTATCTCAGTACACTGTAGCTGTCTTCAGACACACCAGAAAAGGGCATCAGATTTCATTACAGATGTTTGTGAGCCACCATGTGGTTGCTGGGATTTGAACTCGGGACCTTCGGAAGAGCAGTCAGTGCCCTTAACCACTGAGCCATCTCTCCAGCCCCTCTCATTTCCTCTTTATTTGCTTCTATCTGTTGATCCATATTCTCCTGGAATTCTTTAAGTGTTTTTTGTGTTTGCATTGTAAGGTCTTCTACCCTGTTCATGTTCCCCTGCTTTTCTTTAAGAGATTTGTTTATATCTTTTTTGTGTTCCTCTAGCAGCATCATGACCAGTGTTTTTAAATCCAACTCTTGTTTTTCTGGTGTGTTGGGGTATCCAGGACTTGCTGTGGATGGTGAATTGCATTTAGATGCTGCCATATTGCCTTGATTTCTGTTAGTAATGTTCCTATGTTTGCCTTTTGCCATCTGTTTATCTCTGGAGTTAGTTGGTCTTTTTGTTACTGGTTGGTGTTTGAAGCTCCTGTGAGCCTGGCGTTTGGCGCTACTGTCTCCTGAGGTGGAGACCGGGAGGTTTCTGCTACTGGGTTCCGAATTACCTCCTCAGCTCTGCTGGGCCGGACCCAAGTCTTCTCCAGGCTTGCTGCTGGACCTGCCATTTGCCTCCCGTGTTCTCCTCCTGGCCTAACTAGTTGCCAGCTCTTAAGAATCAGATCTTTTTTTTTCCCCACCGATCTGGGCTTGTCTGTTAGATCTTTATGGTGATCTGGGCTCCTCTGTTGGTTCTCTATGGTAACCTGTTCAGGCCAAGATGGTGGCAGGTCTCAGGGCTCTGTCTAACCACAGGATTCCCTGCAGGACTGGAGGTTCCCTGGTTGGACTGCTAGAACCTAGATGGTGGTACTCTCAGCCCACAGGGCTCTGTCTGGTTAGCTGTCTGTGGTGTCCTGAGGCAAGATGTCAGCCTGTGGCTGTACTCCAGGTACAGACCCACTAGCAGCTTGGTGCTCACGCAGGTCGACACAGAGACCTCCCGCCGAGCTGCTCTGGCTCTGAGCGTAGACAAGAGCCTGACAGGGTAGTCGATGCTAGGCTAGGTCTCTGTCCACGCACCTGACCCCAGCTGCTGTCCATCTGCAGTGACCCGAGGCAAGATGGCAGCCTCGCTGCAAGCCCAGCAATCTGGTCCCCAGTGGTCAGCGACAGCCACCGAGCTGTTGGTGCACAGGCCTCCCGCCAAGCTGCTCTGGCTCTGGGCGCAGGCAAGAGCCTGATGGAGTAGTCAATGCTAGGCTAGGTCTCTGTCCATGCACCTGACCCAGCTGCCATCTGTCCGCAGTGACCCGAGGCAAGATGGCGGCCTTGCTGCAAATCTTTCCTATATTTCTTTAAGAGATTTATTTATGTCCTTCTTGTGTTCCTCTAACAGTATCATGACCTGAGATTTTAAATCCAAATCTTGTTTTTCTGGTGTCTTTGGGTATCCAGGACTTGCTGTTGTCGGAGAATTAAGTTCAGATGCTGCCATATTGCCTTGATTTCTGTTAGTAAAGTTCCTACATTTGCCTTTTGCCATCTGGTTATCTCTGGAGTTAGTTGGTCTTGCTGTCACTGGCTGGTGCTTGAACCTCCTGTGAGCCTGTAAGGCTATTTCCATACCACTGGATGACTGGGTTTCCCTGGCACAGATTGCTGATGTGCTGCCCTCCTCTTGGGTGCCGTTGGAGCCCTGGCGTGTCTTGCCCCAAGCAATGTTATACTCGGGTTGTCTCTGTGGACCCGGTGCTGCCCGCCTGCTCCATCAGGGAGCCAAGATGGCGGATGCTGCGGGTCCTTTTCCAAGTGCTGATCACTCTGCAGGGCAATCGACCCCCGCCAGGGCTCGCACACAGAAGGCCTGCAGACCTGCCTGGACCCTGGGTGCAGGCAGAAGCCTGACAGGTTGAGACCTAAGCGATGTTAGACTTGGGCCGTCTCCGTTCCTGCGCTGTGTGTTAGATCTGTCTGGGGTCCAGGAACCAAGACGGCAGAGAGCCCCTCCAAGTGCCGGTCAGTCTGCAGGGCAAATGACCCCCAACAGGGTTGGCACACAGACGGCCCTCCGAGCTGCCCAGGCCCTGGGTGCAGGCAAAAGCCTGACAGGCTGAGACCCAAGCGATGTTAGTCTCGGGCTATGTCTGCGTGTCTGGTGTCTGGGAGCCAAGATCCTCATTTAATTTACACATTCTTCAGAAGTTGTTCCTTCACTCATTATTAAAACAAATAGTGAGGACACTCTCTTGGGAATGGAGATGTGTAGACAGAGCCTGGTCCTGTGGACGGTTTGTCTGGTAAAGAAGACAAATATGTGAAGTAGTAATTGTCTCCAGTGAATGCAGCAATCGAGCTGGTGTGAGCAGCCCACAGGAGCCGGGACAGAAGCTAGCGAACTTTCGGGGCTTGGTAGATGGTTCTTGAAAGGGATACTGTCTGAGAAGGATGTTTGAGGGCCAAAAGGAATCTATTAAGTAAAACCTCTGAATCATCTAGAATAGTAACTCACCTACGTCTGCTTCTCAGACACTGAGCACCGGGTCTCACTTGTTCACTAAATTATTTTTCACATGCATTCAGAATTGCTAAACTAAATACCTGGTCTCTCCAGGCTTTCTCGGTTCAGACCGGCAGAGTGTAATTTTCGCATTCTTAGACTCTACCTCTCATTGCATGATGTCTGTAGTAGGAACATTTCCTTCATAAATACCATGATACTTTTTTTGTGGACATGTCTGAAATGTTTGAGTTAATGTTGATGCAGTTTAAAAGATTAGTTGAAGAGGGTATAATAGAATCCCTTGGGCTTAAAACTCACTGAAGATTTCTTTTAAGAAAAAAAAATCCCTAGACTGTGCTTCCGCCATGGTACAGTGCTCAGCAACCCTAAATCCGTACTGTCCAGGGAAGGCGGTAAGTTAGCCAGCGCCTGTTGTGCTGTTGCTATGCAGGTTGTGTCTGAGGACACCTCTGTGTGACAGGGTGTTACAGGTTACATAATTACACGCTCAGCATAGGAATCAATCAGTAGTTTTCTCACAGGATTGACTAAGTTCTTTTGTTTTAAAACATTTGTTAGGTAGATTGGAAGTTTTACTAACTCAGCTCATTATGAAATATTAATGTTATTTATAAATCCTTGTGTTATCTCTTATAAGATTGAAATTTAGGTCAAATTACAACCTGGATTTAATTTTAGTGCAGAAAATAAGTGTGCCGTATTTAAAACCTGTGTTCTAAATTTTAAGCACAATAGATCAAAGTACTTCTCATTTAAATAAATCTTCTGGAATGAAGACTCAATTATTTTCCAACCCCACCTGGTGTGTGTGTGTGTGTGTGTGTGTGTGTGTGTGTGTGTGTGTTTGAGCCCACACACATGTACACGTGTGCACTTTGATATGTAGGTGTGTATACATATATGGGGGTGTACATGCATGTGTGCATGTGGTGGCCAATCTTGTTCCTCAGGGGTCACTCGTCTACTTTTTGAGACAGAGTATTAGCGTAGGGTAGGAGTGGCCAGCGAGCTCTATGAGTTTTTCTGTGTCCCCTAAATGGGGGTTGTATATGCCATCATGTTCAACTTTTCACACGGGTGCTGGGGATTGAACTCTTTCTTACGCTTGTGCAGCATGCACTCGGCCTCCTGAGAAACCTCTCCATCCCAAAGCTTTCTTAGTGACTGTTTTCAGTATAAAATATGTTGAGCTCTACTTTCCAAAAACCATGAACGTCATTTATTTTCAAATTCTAATGAATTTGCCTTCACATTACAGAAGTTCTGCGTTGGGGACAACTTTATGCGAACTTTATGTGACATTATTTTCATTTCTTAAGGCCATGATTAAAAGTTTCATGGATGTCTACCAGCTTGCAAGTGCTAGAATCTCTACATTAGAGAAGGAAATGATGTCACACCGAAGCCATATCGCGACTCTCAAGTCCGAGCTCCACACAGCCTGTCTCAGAGAGAATGAAAGTTTGCAGTCGGTAAGTCCCGAGCAAAGTGCCTTTGTCTTCTTTGGTTTTGGGGCCACATTTATATTTGTGTTTCTGTTGCTCATAAGACCATTTGGCTATATCTATATGTGTGTGTATGTGTACACATGCGTGTGATTAGGATAAGTCATCATCAATCAACATAAAATTAGTATGGAGAAACATTTGAGAGAAAAAAAAGCAATTAATTTTTTCACTGTATCATGCACAAAGATATGCATATTGTTATCGAGATCAAGCACTGCATCAGGGTCCTTTGTTTGGCGGTGTAGATGACAGTGGGGTTGGCAGTGTGCATAGTTCAGCTTCTAACTGTCTGAAGAGTCAGTGTGTCCCATTAAGACAGAATATTATTAATTATGCGTATAACCAAAATGGTAATTAGAACATGTGATTATTCTCTGTAGAAAACTAGACTTATTCATAATACATGCCTAGCTAAAGATGCATGTTGTGATTCATCTATATGATTAAAATTCTGTCTCAGTACTCATTTTATGTCTTAAAATTGTAGCCATAATGAAATTTGGCCTAATTTAAAACTGGAAAAAGGAATCCTGCATTTGGGATATGCTTTTGGGGAGTTTTATAAAATGAATGTATTTGTGATGTAGCGGAATGTAGCAAGCATTCAGAAGGTTGCTAGTGATTGGAGCATGTTTTTTTTTCCTTTTTTGATTTGGTTGTGATGCATCAGGGTGACTTGTAAGTACACACTACCATTTCGGCATTCAGCTGTGGACTCATTTCAGACGATGACAGCAGAACTAGACTGAACCTGACTGACCTGAGGGGCATGAGATTTCAGTTTGGCTCTCCTTTTTTCCCTTGTAGTTTCAGCTCCACTGCCAGAACTTCAGTGATGTTGTTTTGGGAACTGTGGCGTTTGGAAACACAGCTCTCCCTACGGCTGACTCTGAGTTCCACTCCTCTGTGTCTCTCTCTGCCCCATATTGTCTGTGAATACCTTCTACCTTTCTTGCTTACTATTTTTTGCCAGTGCTCCTGTCATTTACTGACCCAAGAGGTATTTTATGTATATGTTTTTTATTGCCTGTTTGCTCCCTGCGCTCAGCTGAACCCCAGATAATCTCTACAAATACAAGCACTCCTGAGGTATTCATCACAGTCACAAAGACACCCTGGGCCAAGAATAGTTTGACCAGAGTTGAAACCTAATTTATGAAGAAAAATATTAGGAATTTATGCAATAAACATTAGAAGCCAGTTACTTGGTAACTAAGTAACTCAGTTCAATCTTATATGACTATATTAGATTTTTTTTAAACGAGAGCTTAATGATACTTTGATCCTTACTAAGAGAAATTAAGATAAAAGGGAACATTATACATTTGAATTTATGCATTCATCTTTCCTCATGTTTATTCTCTGATCTCATTTGTTAGTCATGAATTATACTGTTTAGCTTATGTTCACTGGGTTGAATTGTACCAACCCATATTGCTTGTTACTATTAGTCATATAAAAGTACTCCCTTGAATTATAAGAATGGCAAAACTTGATAAGCAGAAATCGTTTCTCCTATTGCTGTTATTATTTTTTTTTTACCAATTACTCTTTTTTTAAAAGTGTAATTTTACTTACTATTGTAAGTAAGTATTACTATTGTAATTTTACTTACTAGTGTAATTGTACTTACTATTTTGCCCAGAATATACTGCCTCCCTGGTCTGAACAGACCATGCTTCTCACCTCGCATGTGAGACGTGTTTACTCTGGTACTGGTTCTCACGAAGGGAATGAGGACGTTGTCAGGGCTCCTCCTGGTAATGTCTCGTACCATCCTGGGAGAAGGCTGGTCAGTTCAGAGTCTGTGCATCGGCACCCTTTGTTGAGGGTCGCTCTTTCTAAAGCAGCTACACGTCTTCATGGTGCTTCTGTTTGTCATGGCATTTGCACCTGTGCTCCTTCTCATTTGAGCTTCTTCGAAACTCTGAGGGAAGGAGAGGAACAAGTCTTAGACTTTGTGTGATGTGGATGAGAGGCAATACTGTTCAGTGAGTACAAGCACGAGCTGCGAGGATGTATTTGGAATTCAACTAAGTATACATTGCAAAAAAAAATACCGTTTTTAAAGCAGAAATTCATAGTTATAAATTATAAGTATAATTATAATATAAGTTATACCCCACATAGTAAGTACATTTTGTTGCTTTAAAAAATGCAGTGTTTTTATTACATAGGGTTTTATCTTTACAGTAAGAAATCTAGAAGCAGGTGCTTATTTTTGCTGGTTTAGTGGTTTATTTTATAAATGCAATTTCTGAGCTGCTTCTTTGTTGTTCTCAGATGTAGCAATTGACTCTAGGATTTTAAGTCACATCCATGTTAGAAAGGAGAGAGTGCTTTGGCAGTATCTGTACATAGATTCTAGTTCTGACCATGCCAATGATGGGCTTTGGATTTCAGAACTTCCAACCATAAATTGGGATGTTGGTACCACTTCCTAACTGAGAAATCGAGAAGTCACCTGAGAAATGAAAAAGTGCTTTGGACTTTGCCTTATACTTAATGAGCAGTTGAGGTGTGTGTGTGTGTGTGTGTGTGTGTGTGTGTGTGTGTGTGTGTATGTGTGTCTTGTCCTGTACCTTGAATGTGTACTTTTCTGTCTATGATGACATCAGTTTATTCCAAAACCTGAGTTCTCTGCTCTTTCTGAGGTCTTTCTTTCTCTTTTTTCATCAACACATTCTTAAAGTTCAGTCTAAAAAGGTCCAAGGATAAAGCTAGGAAATCCAGCTTATAATTCCTGAGTATACGCTAAGGTTTTCAAGGAGGCTGTGAAGAAAAACCAAAATATGGAGGATGAAATGTCACAAGAAGAATCTGTATTCAGTAGTGTTGGGTGCTTTGGAAGTACAGTAGAACAGAGGTTAAAAATATTCTTTAGACTTGACCAGGGAAGCCACTGGTTCACCTTAAGAAGAGCTCTTTATTAAGGTATTGGTGGGTCTGGAGGAACTGACTCTTTCTAAACCATAGTGCTTTTACTACTACTTCAAGAATTTAGCAGCTGGATATAAGACAGAGGCAGTGTGTTTTGACAGTCCAGGGAATTCTAAGATTAGCAGACTATTTGAGACCCCTAAGTATAGGCATCCTAACTTCTATCCAGTATGCTCTGTTTTTATCATTTTAGTGCACAGCACATCTTTTTATAATCCTTTCCTTTTTACCTATCTATGTTTTATATTTACTGTGAGTTTTTTTTCTAAAAGGGATGGTTTAGTTTTCCTTTATGCATTTTCAGAATCTCTGGTTTTAAATTAAGTAATTAGGTCATTTATAATTAATATATTACTGATAGACTTGAGTTTTTCTCTACCATTTAAAAAGTGTTTATTCTGATTTTATTTCTCTGTATTCCCTTTATTTTTTCCTCTTTGAATTTATTTCATCATTCCATTTTAGTTTGTCTACTGTTTTTTAATAGATTTCTTTTCATTATTTTAATGATACATACATACATATCTCACCACAATCACTAAGTCTGTTTATCTGTCTGCCTATCTATCTATCTATCTATCTATCTATCTATCTATCTATCTACCTACCTACCTATCTATGTTATTTACCTCTTCAAAGAAAGAATACTTGTAAGGACCAGGAGTCTTTATCCCTCATCAAGTTTTATTACAGAAAACCACACAATCAAAATGTTGAATTTGAAGCTCAGTTCTAATGGATATATTTACAAAATTCTTTCTCATCTAAAGCTCAGGGAACATTGGGGAAGAGAGGCTGGAAGATCATAAGAGCCAGATAATCAGAGTTTGCTGTGAGACTGTATTCCCTAATGTCACACACCCATAATGTCTCACTCACCATTGTAACTGCCCAAATGTGAACTGAACAGGGACAACAACAATAGACATGCCAAAGAGATGGGGGAACGCCCATAAGGCCTCAACATCACACAAAGAACTACAGGAAACTAAGGAGTGCTGGGAGCAGGAGAAATAGTCTTCCTCAGGGAAGAACAAACCAACTAGTTATCCAATACCAAACGCTTAGCGCTGAAAACAAGCATACAAGTAACATTATCCAGACTAAGTTGGTTTATTTAGGAATATACGTTTATATGCATAGGCATTTATGCTTGTAGTAACAATGAAAAAAAAGAGGTCATGAATTTGAAAGAGTAGAAGAAGGGCAATACAGGAGGATTTGGGGAGTGAAAAAAAGGGACAAATAGTATAACTGTATTATAATCTCAAAAAGGAAAGAAAACAGTCTCTACTGGGATGTAAGTTATTTGTTTTCTCATGATCACATCATTATTGACCTAAATCTCTGTTTACTATCTTTTTTTTTAAGTCTGAGGATAACTCTTAAGCATTTGTTTTTAGAGATTCAACATTATAATGGATTTTGTTAGTTCCCTTTCATTTTACAATGTTTTCACTTCACTTAATTTTTTAGGAAAGTTTTTTTTTTTAAACGAATATCATCTTCATTTACATTGCCAATGGTAAAACCTCTCCCGATCTCCCCTCTCCCCTAAGACCCCCAATCCCTCCCCTTCCTCCTTCCCCCTGCCTCCACATATATGTCTCTCCACCCAACGCACTCCCTCCTCCCCCCTCAGTTTCCTTTTGTTTGGGCCTCTGTTGAGCCTTTACCTGAGTAAGAAGGACCATTCCTCCCACTGATGCCCAACAAGGCCTTCCTCTGCCACATTTTTGGCTGGAACCATGTGTGCCCCTTGGTTGATGGTTCAGTCCCTGGGAGTCTTGGGGCATCTGGATGGCCAAATCATTGTTCTTCCCATGGGGCTATAAACCCCTTCAGCTCCTCTGGACTATCCTCCAGCTCCTCCATTGGGGACCCCACGCCCAGTCCAATAGTTGGTTGTTAGAATCTGCCTAAAACAGCAATCAACAAATTGGGAAAAGACCTTTACCAACCCTACATCCGATAGAAGGCTAATATCCAATATATACAAAGAACTCAAGAAGTTAGTCTCCAGAGAGTCAAATAACCCTATTAAAAAATGGGGTACAGAGCTAAACAGGGAATTCTCAACTGAGAAAACTCAAATGGCTCTAAAGCACCTAAAGAAATGTTCAGCATCCTTAGTTATCAAGGAAATCAAAACAACACTGAGATCCCACCTTACACTAGTCAGAATGGCTATGATGAAAAACTCAGGGAACAGCAGATGCTGGAGGATGTGGGGAAAAAGGAACACTCCTCCATTGTTGATGGGATTGTAAGCTGGTAAAACCACTCTGAAAATCAGTTTGGCGATTCCTCAGAAAATTAGACATAGCGGACCCAGCTATAACCACTCCTGGGCATATACCCGGAAGATGCTCCTACATGTAATAAGGACACATGCTCCACTATGTTCATAGCTGCCTAATTTATAATAGCCAGAAGCTGGAAATAACCCAGATGTCCCTCAACAGAGGAATGGATACAGAAACTATGGTATATATACACAATGGAGTACTATCCAGCTATTAAAAACAATGAATTCATGAAATTCTTAGGCAAATTGATGGAACTAGAAAGTGTCATCCTGAGCGAGGCAACCCAATCACAAAAGAACACACACTCACTAATAAGTGGATGTTAGCCCAAAGGCTCTAAATAAACAAGTTACAATTCACCAAGCTCAAGAAGAAGAAGGAGGACTTAAGTGAGGGTGCTTCAGTTCCTCTAAGAAAGGGAACAAAATAGCTACAGGAGCAATAAGGGAGACAATGTGTGGAGCAGAGACTGCCCCACCTGGGGATTCATCCTATAAACAGTCAACAAACCCTGAAACTACTATGGATGACAAGTGTACACCAAAAGTAGGAAAGTATTTTCATTGTCTATGAAATTCTATATTGACAACAGTCTTCCCACTGAGAGATGTTTTGTGACTCCCCTTTCTCTGTCTTGGTTTCTGGTGTGGAGTCTGCAGTTACTCAAATGATTTTCTTCCTTTGACTTTTACTTCATTTTTTTTCTCAACCTTCATTCAAGATTTTTCTGTATTGCTTTCCCCCCACTTGGATTACAGTATGTCCCTGCAGGGTTAGTTGTTGGGTAGTTGTGGGCCAGTGGGTGGAGTTGGTCCTCTTTAGTGAGTTTCTTGAATCTATACATGGCATCTTTCTCCAGATGTGGGAGGTCTTCAGCCATTAGTCCTTAGAACCTCCCTAGACTAAGTTGCTGTAGAAACTGTAGTCAAGGTTTCTTTTCCCCACTGTTTTTCCCCTATTTTATTTCTCTAACTTTTGGATTGGATGAATTCTATGAATTCACACAGGGTCAAAATATATTTCCTCTGACATATCTTCTGTTAAGCACATATAGTACCAATCTAATTTCAGAACTATATGTTTTTTAGTTCTAAAATTTCAATCGTTCCTTTTATAATTTTTTCTACTGAACAATTTTATGCCTTCATTCATCCTCTTAGAGATGGGGGGGGTAGGAATGGGATGAGGAGCTGTGGGAGGGTGGACCAGGAGGGGGGTTCTGGCTGTAAAAAAAATAAAAGCTTTAGTCTTTGTTTTATAATTTTGCATCCACTTCATCTTGGGAGTACCACGTACTTACTGCCTTTTTTGTTTTGGGTCACGAACCTAACCTCTAATGGCTGAACCATCTCTTCAGCCCCGTTGTCTTCTTTTCTAAGAATGTGACAAAGTTTCTTATTTTTGGTGAATTGAGTAACTTTAGGCAATTTCTTGAATGGTTTACACATTGTGTAGTTTAAATTATAACTCTTATTATATATTGACTTTTTCCAATTTATCATTAATTTTACTAATTTTATTGCTAGAAGAAGTGGTGAGATTGTTACTTCTTCACTGTTTTCTATGGTAGGCGTTCTGACGTCTCTTGTGTCTTTCCAGTCACATGGGAGATGGTACTTTTTCTAGACTTATAATTTAAGCCTTACTGGTGAGTTGTGTAACCAAGAAATTATAAATGGAAGTGACCTGTTTTTTCCTAATGGAAGTATTTAGTAGTTCTTACTAAATAAGACCACATGTAGTCTTCTTTTTAAAGTCATGTTTCTTATTTTTGAGATGATAATATAATTATCTCATTTCTCTCCTCTCTTTTCCTCCTTCAACCCTCTTATAAGTTCCTCCCTACTTTCATTACAATTCATGCCTCTTGCATTAATATATATTTCTAATATAATAACATATATTATCCCTAAACATATAAATACAACCTACTTAGCCTGTGTAATGTCACCTGTCTGTATGGTCAGCCAGCTGGTGTGCTCGTCTCTGGGGAAAATGATTTCTCCCACTCTCAGCGCTCCTTAGTCACCTGTAGTTCTCTGTGTAGGGCTGAAGCCTCACGGGCTTGTCTCCTCCACTTTGGCATGTCTGTTGGTGTTGTCTTTGTTCAGCTCCTGTTAGGAAGTCATGCTGATGAGATTTTATGGATGTAACTTCTGACATTACAAGGGGACACCGTCTTATGGAAAATTCCCTGTTCCTCTGGCTCTTAGAATCTTTTCACCTCCCCCCTTCCTCAAGGATCCAGGCTTAGATGCAGGAGTTTTGGTGTTAGATGTATCGGTGGGGACTGGGCTCTGCAGCTATAACTTGATCATTGTGGTTTTCTGTAATGGTCTCTATTCATCAGAAAGAAGCTTCCTTGGCGAGGAGTGAGGATGCCCTTATCTGTGGGCGTAAGGACAAATGTTTAGATTATAGTTAGGGATCGTATTTTTCAGTTTCCCAGGCAACAGCTCAGGCTGCAAGTTCAGAGTAACACTTCCTGTGACCAGTTTCCAACACTGTCTGCATAATACCCACTGTACTGTTAACTGCTCACAGGATACCCTATGTACTCAGGAATTGTTTTAACACCTGGGGGTTGACTTAGACTGAATTTCAGTTTGGGGATCCACCCTGCTGCTGCTGTAGGCTTGGCCTGTTCACGTGTGGCTCAGGGGCACTCCCTGTGCAGGAGCCGTTTCCTCCAGCCCTCTGTCAGAGACCCTTGCCCAAAGTCTCCCGCTTCCCGGGACTTCTTTCTGGCCTAATCTCTTTCCGAAAAGATGAGATTGTCTTAGAATTTTATCTATGTGCCATACAGTGGCAGAGACGGAAGAGTCCCTTAAGACAAAGCAGATAAGAGAAGAACAAGTGGAGATTGTCCTCCACCCCCAGCATGGCTCTCAGAACCTCCTTCAGGTATCTGGCTAAAGATGGTTCTGTGTAAGGGAGGAAGAACAGAGGAAAAGAGTCGGGAGCCCCGGGGCCTCTGCGGAGCACATCTTCCGGCTGGCTCTGGTCTGCAAACTTGCTCTCCTCCCTTTGTTTTTCAGACCCCTCGGCAGGTCCTTCTAGTACTGTCCCAAGATATTTCAGTTGTACCAAATTCAAGAGGTCGGCCTTAGGGGTTTTCTGTGTCTTAGCAAACAGCAGGAATGACAGGGACTGCGGTGTCAGATCATGGCATCCTGGGTTGAAATGTCTTTGCTTGTTTGGGTAAGATACTTAACCCCAGTGCTTCTTTTCCCCATTTAATATTTGAGCATATTAATGCCTGCCAACACAGGTGTTTCAAAAATCAGAGAAATAGTATTAGTACTTTGTACCACCCTGTCTGCAAAGCAATGACTGTATGCTAGCACAGTCTCCATCGAGAGCCATGCACCTCCGTGTCTGCTATGTGTAGATCATTGTATACCTTATTTTCCAAGTGGGCATCATTTGAAGCATGGGGATTAAGAAGGATAAGATATGATCTCTGCCTTTGTGGTTTCTTGTTCTTTCCTCGGAGCATAACAAACACAGAAATAGGCATGTAAAGTCCATGGGAACACAGGTGAGGGAGAGGTCATTCCGCTGAACATTGTCAGAGGTATTGAGAAGGTCAGAAATGTCTTGAGAGTCTCTGTAATGATTTGATCGCTTGTTAAAGGGGAAAACAATCCAAATAGGTTTCTTTAACAAGAGATGAGCCTTCTGTATAACAGCCTGTTTAGTGAATGAAGTTATATTGTGAATTTTGAGTACTGAAATAATAATAATAATAATAATAATAATAATAATAATAATATTCTTGCTTTGGTTATGTACTCTATGTTAGAGTCACTGGACTCAAACAGCAGTGTAGAATAGGATACCAAACTTCTTGTTAATGGTTACTCTAAACCCACCTCCATTCCTCCTTATTCTTACACATTCAGTTCCCCTTTTATTTTATAATCTGATTTGAGTATGTTTCTAACCATCAAGTCTGTGTTTGGTGTCTGTAGTGTCTATTCTGGTCATTTTAGAACCCTATTAACTAGTCTTGTCTTCCAGTACACACCTCGCATGTGGTCTCCACTTTCTCACAGGTTCCTTCCTCACACAAGGCTTTCGAGGAATGCAGGCCCATGTGTATGTCCTGGCACTGTTATTTCTTATCCACACAAATACTCTAAGCATCACTTTTGAAGTTTTTGTTTTGTTTTGTTTTGTTTGTTTGGATTTTTTTTTTGTTTTTTGTTTTTGTTTTTGTTTTTTGTTTTTTGTTTTTTTTTTGAGACAGGGTTTCTCTATATAGCCCTGGCTGTCCTGGAACTCACTCTGTAGACCAGGCTGGCCTCGAACTCTGAAATCTGCCTGCCTCTCTGCCTCCCAGAGTGCTGGGATTACAGGCATGTGCCACGCACTTTTGAAGTTTTTAAATATTTAGGTGGTGGTGCCTACATTGTAAGGTTGTTAAAGGAATAAAAATTGACAATGTCTAGCATATTAGTAGGTGCATAATACTTGTTGATTCTCTTGCCTACATAAAATCATTTTTCTGTGAATTAGGTATTTCCTACAGCTAAGGTTTAAAGTATGTTAATTATGAGGAAATCTTTTTATGTGTGGGCAAGAAAAAAGTACAATCAACTGCTAGCCATGGCATCATGGGTTAAGAGGGATCATACTCTATGCTGGTACAGAGTGAGGATCCTGAGTCCCATCCATGCTTGAGTGGAACTCACGCAGACTGCTCTGGCTCCCTGCGTGGTACTTTCCTATGAGAGTGCAGTGTGGAGCATGTCACCATTACAACACTACATGGAGAGAATGCAGCCACAGCTGGGCTCCTGAATTCGGGTGTGGGGTGAGGGAAAGCCTCTTCCAGGAACTGAAATCTCAGTTGAGAAAATGAAGATGGCTTAGGAGCTGATAGAGGAAAGCACTTCATGTTTACAAGTTGTAAGATATCCAGTATGATATGGAGTTGTGGGATATATACCACAGAGGGATATAGGGAGCTTGTGAGAGCTGACCTTGGAGGATATGGGGAGCTCTTGAGATCTGACCCAGAGGGATGTGGGGAGCTTGTGAGAGCTGACCCTGGGGAATATGGATCTCCTGAGAGCTGACCCTGGAGGATATGGGGAGCTTGTGGGAGCTGACTCTGGGTGATATGAGGAGCTTGTGAGAGCTGACCCTGAGGGATATAGGGAGCTTGTGAGAGCTGACCCTGAGGGATATGGGGAGCTTGTGAGAGCTGACCCTGAGGGATATGGGGAGCTTGTGAGAGCTGACCCTGGGGAATATGAAGAGCTCCTGAGATCTGACCCTGGAGGATATGGGGAGCTTGTGAGAGCTGACCCTGAGGATATAAGGAGCTTGTGAGGGCTGACCCTGAGGATATGGGGAGTTTGTGAGAGCTGGCCCTGAGGTATATGAGGAACCTGTGAGAGCTGACGCTGAGGATATGGGGAGCTTGTGAGAGCTGACCATGAGGATATGGGGAGCTTGTGAGAGCTGACCCTGAGGATATGGGGAGCTTGTGAGAGCTGACCCTGAGGATATGGGGAGCTTGTGAGAGCTGACCCTGGGGAATATGGAGCTCCTGAGAGCTGACCCTGGAGGATATGGGGAGCTTATGAGAGCTGACTCTGGGTGATATGAGGAGCTTATAAGAGCTGACCCTGAGGATATGGGGAGCTTGTGAGAGCTGACGCTGAGGATATGGGGAGCTTGTGAGAACTGACCCTAGGTGATATGAGGAGCTTGTGAGAACTGACCCTGGGGAATATGGGGAGCTTGTGAGAGCTGACCCTGGGGAATATGGGGAGCTTGTGAGAACTGACCCTGGGGGATATGGGGAGCTCATGAGAGCTGATGCTGAGGATATGGGGAGCTTGTGAGGGCTGACCCTGAGGATATGGGGAGCTTGTGAGGGCTGATACTACAGGATGTGGGTCAGATCACTGGTCCATGAGCAGAGATAGGCTCTGCTTTTGAGGAATTCTCTGAGTTATCTCTGGTAACTGTTAAAAAGTACCTCCTTTCTTTGCTTTAGCTATTACCCCTACTCTAAATTTATTTATTTTTCTGTTTATCCTCCAGATTCACCCACATTTTATGCAAATCAACACTCATTTCATGTTCTTTATCTACTTTATATATTGCTTACTTTCTAAGCTGATTGAATCCCATATATTTTTATCATAAGCTCCAGTCTCGGTCTTTGGATACTGATAGAATTAAATGAGGGAAGCATAAAATACCCATAGAGACAAGTTGGACAACAACATACACACTTTATCTTTGATCTTCATATTCATTTACAAACTTATAGAGATTTTGAATGTTCTAAAAACTTGAGGGTTCTTTTGCACAGTAAACAGGGTCCTGGAGGTAACAGCACACATCGCATTGGCCTCTCACGATTACGTCTAGTGCTTTATATGAAACTTTCAAAGAGGATCCAGTTTGGGTCTGGAGAGTCGGCTTAGTGCTAAACAGCACTGGCTGCTATTCCAGAGGACCTGGGTTTGATTCCCAGCACCCACATGGTGGCTCATGACTTGTATGCATAATAAATATGACTTTGTATAGTTATGCCCTTCATTGATGAAGTGTTGTTATTAGTATAGATTAACAAGTATAAGAATTGTATATATTATTTTGGCACCTAAATGTTTTAATTAATCTTGTCTGTTTTTCAAGGAATGGTAACAACTAAATTTACTTCTGAACACCTCTTACTTTTATTTTTCTTTCTAATTAAATTCTTGAGAGCATTAACTGCTTGCTATATGTCTATTCTTGGATATTCTGCAGACACTTCAAATTCATTGAGGTGCCAAAATGAATATTATCTGACCTTGGAAGGACACTATCTTCCGAATTCTGTCTTTACCAACACCGCTTGGCACGGCCTTGGCCATCTGTCCCATGCTCCTGCTATTACCTACACCATGACCCTGCAGAGACCACAGCTCCCCTGGACTTGCAAATGCTCAGTCTCAGTTTCCTGACCACCAGGTTCACAGCCACCTCTCTGCCTTGTGGACATGAGTTTCCCTGTATTACACAACACCCTTTCAAATAAAAATGACGTCTCTTTTCTTCACTACACTTTCTAAAAAGGGGACAAAATTTCAAAACTGTGGCAAAATGAATGTTATTTTGCCATCAATCCTCCTAGATCTAGCCTTTGCTCTTCACCCTCTCTGACACGTTAGTGCAAGAGTGGCCTTCTGAAGCATAAGGGTGGCCAGGGCATGGTTCCACTCAAGATGTATTGTTCTGTGTGTTTCTCCCAGTAGTGTACAAGGCTTCTGTCATGGAAATTCAGGGGCATCTGGCTCCACCCAGCCTTTTACCCTAGCTCCAGTGGGCAGGAGTAAGGCTTTGCTTTACCCTGTCCCTCTGTCACCCCGCTTTCTTGTCTGGGTACCACAGAAGTCTGACTACACAATCAATTACTGTGTATATTACCGTACTGGAGGCTGTGAGATGATGTGCTATCTGATTTTATAATTTATTCCAACCACTGACCTTAAAAAGTGCTGGTCTATTTGAATTATATCAAGTGGAAGAGACTTCCTTCGGTAATATTTGTCCAGTACCTAATACTGTTCACCATGCCCCTGCACAGACCACAGCTCCCCTGAACTTGCCCACACCACAGTTTCCTGATTAATTGCCATCAAACTGTGTTTCCTGGTCTTCCCTAATGGCAGTAAGATCAGGAGGAATAATTTCCATATTATGTCTATGGTAAAGTGAAATGACGGGTACTTTGCTTCTTTATTATTCTTCATAAAAAGATTCAAAACTCCAAGAAGTTTGTGGCAAAGCAGAGCATCACATTGGCATACCATTTAAATAACTTCAGCTTTGCCGAGTAGTTTATGGCCCTTGCCTGTGCGCACGAAATGACTAGCATAGTTTACTCAGGAGATGCTTGTTGATGACAATGGAAAAAAACAAACGGACACAAACCATGTCCCAGTCTTACCACAGCCGGGCATATGAGAGGGCGAATCCAGAGAGAAATAGAATTCACATAATTTAGTAGAAAGTACATTCTCAAAAGTGTAATTTTGGGGTTGGAGAGATGTCTCAGCAGTTAAGAGTACTTGTTGCTCTTCAGGAAGACTCGATGCACTTCCAGCCATCTGTATCAGATGGCTCACACACCACTTATGAATCCAGTTTTGGGAGATCCAATACCCTCTTCTGGATCCTATGGTATCAGGCATTAATATGGTGTATATACATATACAATGCAACCACACATAAAGTAAAAATAAGTTTATCTAATTTGCATGTATTCAAATCCTTTATGGCACCTGTTGAGTGACAGTTCTTGCACAGGCAAGGATCATAAACTATTCAACAAAGCTTAAATTATTTAAATGGTACCCCAGACTACACACCACACACACACACACACACACACACACACATACACACACACACACACACACACACACACATACATGTGCACCATGGGTCAGATCTATGTATAGAAAATTAAATAAATTTGGTCATTAACTTACCAGGAAAAAATTCCAGACTAGGAGAGATAAGCAAGTGGTCTGCATAGTGACGCATAGTGACGCCCTTCAGAAAAGACATGTCATCTTCTGTTATTTGGGGCAGCACACTTGCCATGCAGCTTATGCAATAGCATGCTTTACAGCCAGGAGATTCAAATTACTCTGAGGTTAGTAGTTTATGTTTTATAAAATTGAATAAAGATATTATATTTTAACTCATACCCTCTTTTCAAAAAGCTGTAGTTAAGAGATTATTTTAAATTGTTTCCTTTTATTGAAAATAGATTTTTTAATCCTGATTATGGTTTTTCCTCCCCTCCCTCTCCTCGTTTCTTCCCACCTCCCCTCCCATGTAGATCTACCCACTTTCTACCACTCATTAGAAAACAGGATCCTAATGGGATATAATACAGTTAATATAATATAATATATAGTATAAAGACAAAACAAAAACTAACACATCAGAATAGGATAAAACAAACAGAGGGAAAAGAGACCAAGAAATAGACTCATTCAATCACATATTCAGGAATACCATGTAAACATTAAACTGGAATCCATAATGTATATAGAAAGGGCCTATAGGGTAAAAAGAGAGAAGAAAATATAAGGATATAATAGTAGTAGTAGTGGTAGTAGTAGTGGTAGTAGTAGTAATATTTTTAAAAAGGAAAAACCATGACATATAATAAGACAAGGACCCTCCAAAGGGGCTGTTGAGTTCCTTTTCCGCTGTCTTCTGCTGCTGGGCATGCAAACCACACTTAAGAGTGGTTTGTTTCTCCAATGAGGCACCATTGGAGGAAAATAAAATTTCATTTATAGTGGTTCAATTGGAGACGGCTTCTGGGTTAGGGAATTGTGGAGGACATGTGCCCAGTTCTTTCAGCTCTAGAACCTCAATCTGCTAGAGACCCACCCGGGCCTGCACATGCTGCCTCAGTCTCTGTGGGCTCTTATTTGTGTCAGTCTTGTTGATTTAGTGGCCTTGCTTTCTTGGTGTCTGCCATACCCTCTGTCTCTTAGACTTCCTGCCTCCTCTTCTACTGGATTCCTTAAGCAGTAATAAATAAATGAATGTTTTAAAATCGTATTGTCTTGGACATTTACTTCTTTTCGTACAAAAAATTAACTCAAAATTGGATCAAAGCCCCAAGACTTACAATAAGAAAATCCATAAAACCCTACAGGTTTAAATTTTCAAGTGCTTAGGTTTGGTAATTGAGTCATAGCTATAACACCAGAAAAAACCCAGATGCACTAGAACCCTTAAATATTAAAGACTTTTGTGCATGAAAAGCCAACGCCAAGACAGTGGGAAGATAGCACCACAGGAGGAAATGTTTGCAGTCATGTGTCCAGTTAGGTCTAGAGAGAGAATGAGAAGAACTCTGTAACTCAGTGAGTGCATGATAACCTAATTTTAAAAATGGACAAAGGATCTTGGTTGACAACTTTTCTAAAGAACATAAACAAGTATTCAGCAAACACTTAGGAGATATTTGCTGTCCCTTGATGACACCCCAGTAAGTTACATTTGGGATGTCCATTTGACACAGCAAGCCGACAGCTTGTTTAGCCATAAGCTTCAACACAGTGTCTTTTTAAAAATTAAGAAAATTTTATGTGTATGATCGTTCGTGCACTATGTATGTGCACAGTTCCCGGTGGCCATGGAAACCAAAAGAGGGCATTAGATGTTTTATAACGGGAGTCATAGGCAGTTGTGAGCTGTCATGCGGGTGCTTGGAACTGAACCCTGGTTCTCTGCATGAGCAGCAAGTCTCTTAACTGCTGAGCCATCTCTCAGAGCCCAGCCATGAAATGTTAATCCATGTTGCAATATGCATAAAAGACCAGACACACCAGAACAGACCAGTAAGTCTTCAAGAAGCCACACGTGTTTGATTCCATTTATAGGGAATGTCCCAAGCCGGCAAACCCATAAAGACTCAGATATGTGGTTGGCAGTTTGCAGGGGGAGGCCATGGAAGTGAGTGAGTGCTGAGTGCATGGGGGTTTCTGTGGGATGAGGAAACGTTCTGAAATGGGATGGCTATTCAGAATTGCGGATGCTCCGGATGACTTAAAATGGATAGGACTGGGAATTCTAGGTTGGGTCTGTTTCAACACGCTGAGTTTTTTTCATTGAGTTCTTGGCTGGCATGGCATCATCCTTCTCACACAGGATGGCACAGCGCACAATCACATGACAGAGAGATACAGGGAATTCGGGTCATCCTTCTTACACAGGATGGCACAGCGCACAATCACAGGACAGAGAGACACAGGAAGTTCGGGTCATCCTTCTCACACAGGATGGCACAGTGCACAATCACAGGACAGAGAGACACAGGGAATTCGGGTCATCCTTCTTACACAGGATGGCACAGTGCACAATCACAGGACAGAGAGACACAGGAAATCGGGTTCTAGAGAAGGTTTGCCGGCTGACTCATCTCAAAGCCTTGGGAAGTAAACCGCACTGTCTCCGTGGGTCTTGGTTTTCCTGGCTATAGAATGAAGACTCTAAATGAAATGAAAGCTGAATTCCTGCACAACTCTAAAATCCTTTTATTTGAGCCATAAATAACAATTTAGAATTCTGAATTCTATGCTTTATGTTGTTCCGATGAAATGAATATGTTTCTAAATTTGGTTATATTCTGCACCAAGGAACCACTCACAAAAGCATACTAGGTATATAAACCTTACAATATAACTTATAACTAGGTAGTCAAAAAGTCCCCAAAGTAATTGGGAAATGGATTAGTATACTTGTAAGAAATATTTCCCCTTTTAATGCATAGTTTTTTTGATATTTAATATGTTAGGAATGTGAACTTTTAACTTGTCAAACTATTGTAACGTATTTGAAAATTATAGTAATTTGATTACAATGTTGCCTATAAGGCACAAGGTTTAGTTAATGGAATCCATATGTAATTAAAATGCAGAACTAAATGTAATCAGACTCCAGTGACTAGGGCCTTCATATTGATAGTTTTACAATGGCCTCTGGGGTTGAAAGTTTAAATGTTACAGAATATAATAGCACTGTAGAAAACAAGCTGGCAATTTATTTGCGTTGATGTTACCAACGCAGCCACTTAACAATATGTGACTTGGGCATCCTGAATCTTAGCAGTATGTCTGTTGGCAGGTGGCAGATTCTCATGGCTGCCGGGCCACTGGAAGAACATTCTCCACAGCACTGTGGTATAGACAGACCAAGATGAAGGCCCTGCCCAGAGCCAAGCCACACTCCCTTTTAATAACAGAGCTGCTTAATTTGGGTGAATTCACTTGAATCATGTGAAAGTAATAGACACAACACTATGCACCAAGCCACAAAAAACGTTAAAAATTTTTTTCCTGAACTTAAAAAAAAATGATTTTCTCTGGACGAGTTTAAGAGTCGACATCCTGTGCTAGAGTTCTCTAATCATCACCAGCACAATTTACAGTCAGAACACACAGAGAGCCAGTTCAGACCAGCTCATCTGTTGATTTTGGCAATGGCCCTTCATCTCCCTGTGTACAGCTGCCACTTAAGAGTGGGGGGACTCAGCGGAGAGCTGGGGGGCGGGCTGCGAGGTTGGTCAAGGCAGGAGCACACAGACCTGCTTCATCTCAATGGTCTTTCGCATTTTACTGCCCCCCACCCCTTTTTAACTCAAAATTAAATACGGACCTCTCCTGAACCACTGCGCTCCAGGCATAAGAAATTGTAATGTCTGGCTTCCAGAAACTGTCCCGTCAAAATGTGCTTCTGATTAGGTGGCTTAATTACAGCTGTGAAAACAATGTTGATTTAGGCCTCGAGATTCCAGGGCATGTCAGCTGCTAGCTAACCTTGGACTGAGTCCACCATTTTAAAACTCTGTACCACTAAAGTCACCCTGCTTGACAACTTTTTATTTAGGCGGAAAAGTTGCCAAAAGCAGTACATTTTAATCAATGTATTGTTCAGCACACAATTTCATTTGTATCACCACGAAGGACTTTATCAAGAATAAGGAAACTCCATTTGTTCAAACCAGTAAGTCCCGAGTAGTATTTTTGAAGGGCAACTGACACAAGAATTACTTTCAATTCCTTTAATTCAGTTTTAGTTTAATTCTAGCATGTTGGTTTAACCACCCAACTTTATTACACCTAAATTTTCCTGACAGTTTCATTTGCTGTTAGGAAATAAAATCGCAATTTTTTTTTCAGCATGGGAAATAATGGCTAGTTTTAAAAATGTTATGTTTGAAGCTTCCCTTGCCTGAAGCTCGTTCAGACCCAAACTAAGTTTACTTTTGGAAGGAAACAGACCTCATTAAATGGTTTTTAATATTTTAATATCGCCTAAGTATTTTTCCATGGTGAGAAGGCTGATTAGACCTGTCTATTTCCACCTGCAGGGGAGCTGAAGGTTGTAATTATTTGATGGCTCCGGTACTTTGGACTTTTCAATGCAATTGATGCCGAGACCATGCATAGCTATGTGTTTTAGGTCATTCCAATTTCATCCACTACTGGATATGTAAACTTACTCTTATGCGGCATGACTGACCATGTCGCAGAACAACAATTGAGAAAAGTCAGTAATTAAAAAGAAAGAAATACCCTGGTGGCACAAACATGACAGGAAGTTGAACAACAAATACAAGTGGCATGAGTTCTCAGGATCATCCTGTGAAAACCTTTGCTCAAAGATTCTGTAAAATGAAATCTCCCACCAAGTTCCTGGTACATTTTCTCTGTTGATCAGAGTCGTGGCGTGCTTAGCGAGTTAACTCAGCCTTTGTTCCAGTTGTATTAGGAGTTCACACAGAGGCGGCGTTTGGTAGGAATGGGTACACGTATAGATAAGCTGACGTGTGCTTTGAAAGAGAGTGCTGGGCTCCTGATTTAAGGTAGAGTTGAAATTCGTAGTCTTGTAAGTATCCAATAACAATTCAGAGCATCTTCACTAGATTTTCTGAAAGCCCACTTTACGTCTGTCTTTAGTTCATCTGTTATTTGAGTTAATCTTCAGGTCAAGCTTATAAAATAAATTTTTAAAACTTGTAAAGAAATTTATAAAACTTATAAAGGAAAAAGAGAGGGTATACAATATGCCCAAGATGACAGAGTCCAGGCCAGAGCTACTGACTATTTGCATAAAACCCATACCCTAAAGATATAACTGGATATTCTTTCTGAAAAAAAAAAAAAAAAACAATTCACGAGATGCAACAGAGGGGAAACATTAAGAATGACAGGATTCACATTGTCATTTAAGGGACAAGTGCATTTACATCTGAATAAAAGTTTTATAGTTTTCTGTGTTAAAAAAAACAAAAAAGCAAAAACCAGCTAATTTCCCCCTTCCAGTGTGGAGTGGCTGTGTGTAAAGACTGGCACATTCTCCGGTCAGCAATTATGACCTTTTACCTAGAACAAAAGGGCTTCCTCCTTTCCTTTAGAAGCTGCTTTCATGCAGGAAGAATTCAAGGTGTATCCTTCCATCTTAGGCTGGTTTGAAGTTTCAATTTCTTGCGTTTGTTCTTATGATTCTGTGTTCGCGGAGAAATTGCGAAGAAATAGCTGTCTTCGTTTTCCAGAACTTTGGCCGAGGGCACACTTTGATAGACGCTGACCGCGGCTCATTCTTTTTGGTTATCCCTTTATTCTCAGTATTTGCCTGACACAGATGGGAATGACGCCCTCACAAAGATAAAGGGCAGTGAAGGCTGGGGTCTTTAGTTTCCTGGTCTCCATCATTCAGCTCTTTGGAATTCTAGTTGAAAATAATGGATTTGGTGGAAAATGTGCCATATAGATTGCATGTAGTATAGATTTATTTTCCTCACAATAAAATGATTATTTAGATATAGCTTTGCTAAACTTTTCTGGTGTCTTGGGATTCACCTAGAAAAGGCATCTTATTAAGTAACATTGGATATGATAGATTCTGATTAAAATTATGTATGTCCTAATTGGTTTTAACCTTTCTTGATAATGTGACTTTTTTTTCTTTAAGCATGTACAAGAACAAAGGTGTTTTGAAGGATGAGTGTATTTCTTCCTAAATAGGTATCTTACTCAATTTTTTTTGTGATTGTACAATACTTTTGCTCTGAAGTAATCTTTTTTTAAAATACCGTGTTTTCACACATTTATGTTTTCTCGACGTATATTTTATTTTTTTTGCAAAATCTTCAAATTCTTTAAAATATTCTATTTTCCTAGCATGTTAAAATGTAATATACACACACAGTCTGTGTATATACTAAGTAATCTATTATATTTGTTTCTGTTATGGGATTATAGATGCTTTTACTTTTCAGAGCAGGATATTTGAAACAGGGTTATTGAAACAGTTATCTTTTATGACTGCATTTCTTCTCTTTAACATCACTGTATACATAGTGGTGCTTTTAGACAGTGCTTCAGAAGAGTTTAGTCATCATGTCAGTACTTACTGCTTGGTCCAACACTTCTCGATTGTGGTGTGATGTAATCGTCTATACAACTTCACCTGTTTCATTCCTACATTTAGTCAGGACTCATAATGTCCCATTGGACAAACAGGAAGCGTAGGAAGACCACTACCCCTCAGCCCCCTCCAGCCCATCTGGGACCGCATCATACCTTCCTCCCAATGCCATGATCTACTTTCATAATTCTTCCTTTCAGGGTTAAAACAGAAAATTGTGCTAATTTTAGTTGGATTAACTATTTATTCATCAAAATTCAAGACCTCTGCTAGACAGCTTGAGAATAGTAGTAGGCAACAGTAACTCCAAACACTCTCTCTGATATATTTAAAAATAAAATGCACAGATGTTCTTAAAATCCCATTTTTAAGTCATAACATGCAAAATCATCAGTTATAGTATTTGTAACATGATCAATCTACTAATTTGTTTTATTAAGCTTATATAAGTTTGTTTTCACTTTTTGGGTATGTGCATGTGCGTGTGCGTGTGCGTGCGCGTGCGTGTGCGTGTGCGTGTGCGTGTGCGTGTGCGTGTGCGTGTGCGTGTGTGTGTGTGTGTGTGTGTGTATGTGTGTGTGTGCGCTTGAGCATATGTTTTCATGTGTGGAGTGCATGTGTTCATGTTGCATGTCTGTGGGGCCCAGAGGTCCGATTGGGGAGGCGCTCCTCAAAGCCATCCTCTACCTTACATTCTGACCAGGGCCCCTCACTGCAGCCAAGGCCTTGCAGAGCAGGTGTGCGCTGCCTGGCTGCACAGTGCGTGTCGGGCAGGGGTCCTGCTGTCCCTGCCTCCCTGGTCCTGGAATTACAAGTGCACATCACCAGGCCTGGCTTCTTATGCGAGTCCTCGGGGTTAAACTTGGGCCTTAATGCTTAAGTGGTGAACACTTTACAAACTGAGGTATTCCTTTAAATCTTACTAAAAGAGTGTTTTTTTTTTTAATTATCATTTTAAAAGAGAGCTTGGATCAGAGAAATGGTTTCATGGGTGGAAGCTCTTGTAGGCTGGCCTGGTAGGCTTCCTGGATCTCACCAGGTGGCAGGAGAAAACTGACTTCTGAGAGTCGGCCTCTGGTTTCCACAAGTGCCAAGGCCTGTGTAGGCCTTAGTGTAAACAATTACAATCTCTCTCTCTCTCTCTCTCTCTCTCTCTCTCTCTCTCTCTCTCTCTCACACACACACACACACACACACACACACACAGGTAATATAAAAATATATTCTTAGAGAGTTTACCTGGTCCTCACTGATTTTTTTAAAGATTTATGTATTTATTTATGTATTTATTTATGTATTTATTTATTTATTTATTATATGTAAGTACACTGTAGCTGTCTTCAGACACTACAGAAGAGGGAGTCAGATCTCATTACGGATGGTTGTGAGCCACCATGTGGTTGCTGGGATTTGAACTCAGGACCTTTGGAAGAGCAATGCTGAGCCATCTCTCCAGCCCCCAACTCACTGATTTTTTTTAACATACTAAGTATTATCAAATTATTATTTTATATGTACCAGACTTTTTCTTGAAATATGAAGATTCTGTCTTTGCGCTATATATTTAAAATACTACAATCTGAGAAGGAGGAACACTCCTCCACTGCTGGTGGGATTGCAAGCTGATACTACTCTGGAAATCATTCTGGCAGTTCCTCAGAAAACTGGGCACAACACTTCCGGAGGACCCTGCTGTACCACTCCTGGGCATATACCCAGAAGATTCACCAGCATGTAATAAGGATACATTCTCCACTATGTTCATAGCAGCCTTATTTATAATAGCCAGAAGCTGGAAAGAACCCAGATGTCCCTCAATGGAGGAATGGATACAAAAAAATGTGGTATATATACACAATGGAGTACTATTCAGCCATTAGAAAAAATGAATTCATGAAATTCTTAGACAAATGGATGGAGCTGGAGAATATCATGCTAAGTGAGGTGACCCAGTCTCAAAAGAACACTCATTGTATGCACTCACTGATAAGCAGATATTAGCCTAGAAACTTGGAATATCCAAGACACAATCCATATATCAAATGATGTCCAGGAAGAAGGAAGGAGTGGCCCCTGGCTCTAGAAAGGCTCAGTGCAGCAGTGTAGGGGAATACCAGAACAGGGAAGTGGGAAGGGGTGGATGGGGGAACAGGGGGAGGGAAGAGGGCTTATGGGACTTTCGGGGAGGGGGGAGCCAGGAAAGGGGAAATCATTTGAAATGTAAATAAAGAATATATTGAGACACTGTCAGAAGGACAAAACGGCAACCAACAAAGTGGAAAAAGATCTTCACCAACTCCACATCCGACAGAGGGCTAATATCCAATATATACAAAGAACTCAAGAAGTTAGACCGCAAAGAAACAAATAACCCTATCAAAAAATGGGGCACAGACCTAAACAAAGAATTTTCACCAGAAGAAATTCGGATGGCCGAGAAACACCTTAAAAGATGTTCAACATCATTAGTCATCAGGGAAATGCAAATCAAAACAACCCTGAGATTCCACCTCACACCAGTCAGAATGGCTAAGATTAAAAACTCAAGAGACAACAAGTGCTGGCGAGGATGTGGAGAAAGAGGAACACTCCTCCACTGTTGGTGGGATTGCAAAATGGTAAAACCGCTCTGGAAATCAGTGTGGCGGTTCCTCAGAAAATTGGGCATGTCACTTCCAGAGGACCCTGGCATACCACTCCTGGGCATATACCCAGTGGATTCCCCTGCATGCAATAAGGACACATGCTCCACTATGTTTATAGCAGCCTTGTTTATAATAGCCAGAAATTGGAAGGAGCCCAAATATCCCTCAAAGGAGGAATGGATACAGAAAATGTGGTATATTTATACAATGGAATACTACTCAGCAATTAAAAATAATGAATTCATGCAATTTGTAGGTAAATGGTTAGACCTGGAAAATATCATCCTGAGTGAATTAACCCAATCACAAAAGAATGCACATGAAATGCAATCACTGATAAGTGGATATTAATGAGCCCAGAAGCCCTAAATACTCAAGACACTAATAGCAAGTCAAATGATTCCCAAGAAGAAGAAAGGAGAGGACCCTGGGCCTGTAAAGATTGCATCCAGTTTAGTAAAGAAACCGAGGGGGGAGGGGGAATGATTGGGGAACAGATGGGGGGGAGAGGAACTATGGGAACTATGGTGGGTGGGAACTGGGAAAGGGGAAAGCCTTTGGAATGTAAACATAGAATATAGAAAATAAAAAAAAATTAAAAAAAGAAATGTAAAATAAAGATTATATCTAACAAATAATAATAAATAAATAAATAAAATAAAATAAAATAAAATACTAAATCCCCCCAAACAGCATATTATATTATGAAAACATTAATTTTACCATCTTATAATTGATTCTTTAAAAAATTTTATTATTAGTTGTGGCAAGGGCTGTATATCATAGTATCCATGTGGAATCAGAACGTGTGGTTTGGGGCAACTGAGCTCAGATACTCAGGTTTGTTGGGGAGTGCCTTTACCTGAGGAGCTATCCTTTCGGCCTGATCATAATGAACTCTTAATCCACTCACTTCATTCCAGGATGTGGAGAGGCCATTCTCTTCTCGATGTTAGCATACCAGGTACAGGTGTGTGAGGAATCATTGGCTAAAAATTACACTACAAAGTCCGATTTGTGCATATGGCTTATATGATTCATTAACTCCTACTTGGAAATTTAGATGACAGAAGCCAAGTTTGTGGCTGTAGGCATCCCTCTTTTATTGTGGGTTCAGAATTTATTACCAGGTCATCTTTGTTCAGCTATGACTGAAAATCATAGTCACAGCCTTCCCATTCTTCTTCAGAGTGGGAAATACAAAAGGAAAGAAACTGGGGATATGAGTGCACTGACTGGCTATCCTTAGATCAGGCTTTGCATCTGTGTTGGTTTCTTACCCAACACCTAGCATACATACTATTAAAGGAAATAGACAATACATTCACCAGTGAGGAATAAACAAGCAGGGCATGTGTAAGTCTTAAAAAAATACAAAGAATAGAAAGAAATGCTTTTTAAAGCCTGAATTCGTGTGAAGAGAATACTTTGAGTTTAGCAGAAGCTATCATTGCTGTGATAGTAGGTCTTAAAAAATTACTGATGAGCCGGGCGTGGTGGCACACGCCTGTAATCCCAGCACTTGGGAGGCAGAGGCAGGTGGATTTCTGAGTTCGAGGCCAGCCTGGTCTACAGAGTGAGTTCCAGGACAGCCAGGGCTGCACAGAGAAACCCTGTCTTGAAAAACCAAAAAAAAAAAAAAAAAAAAAAAATTACTGATGTATTTTTCTTTACACATAAGATGCATAGTCTACGTTAGAAATTTTAAACAGTGACCTACAGACTTCCAATCTCATCAACATCAATAGAGAATGGTAAATTTAAGAGAGATAATTCAATTCAGGAGAGTCAGCCTTGAGGACGTCTGATTCCTTGAGTGTCTGTCTGGTCAGAAGCTTGGCAAATGGAGGCAGTGGGCCCCCAGGGCAGTTCTTGTCAGCTGCATTCCATGTTAGTTTCTACTTTGATCATTTTCTTCTTTGTATCAACTTCATGGAAACATGCTAATAATTCTGCAGTACCCATGTGTTTCAGTGTGGCTGGTTGCCTGGTGACCAGAAACTCCCTTCTTTTTAGGATGATAAAGGAGATTTTCAAAAGAAATATAGGTGGGCCATTTTAGGTCAGTACTAGAAACAAACACCATTCTATACAGTGAGAACTTCTATGAGGACTGGTGAGGTGGCTCAGCCGGTGAAGGTGGAGACCAGAGAGACTGATGCCCCTGATCCACAGGCTGGAAGGAGAGCCCCTCCCAGCTGCCCTCTGACCTCCATACATGTGCACACAGATAAACACACACAGATACTCATACTTAATTAATATAAAAAATTAAAAATAATTTATGATGTACATATGAAGCATTCTTATAGTCAATTGTCCATGCTTTGTTTCTGTAACTTGTTAAGTGTGTGCTTAACAAGACCACCTGATTCACATGAAGTCATTTCATGATCATGTAATGGCAATGAGCTAAGATATATAAATTAGTGTTTGCTAATAGGCATCTTATATTTATTTGGGGGTCACATAGAATAACTGGGATGTATTTCTCAAAGTCTTTCTGATGACATTTAGATTTAAAAATCAAGGTTTCTGTTATCAAACTAATTCCCAGTCAAAATCTTGGAAGCCCAACGTGGTCCTGGGACTGTGGTTGGTTTGAAAGGATGCTGGGGCACTGGGAACCTTCTCCTGTGGTGATCCAACTTTCCAGAGTCAGCTCACTGTCTTCGGTGCCCTCCGGATCTGCTTCTCTTCCAGCTCAGGCCTGACATCAGGACTGACCAAGACCGTGCGTGGCCTCCATCCCTGTGGCACTTTGACTCTGCTGAGCGCGAGCTCTGGAAGTTAGGAGTTCTGGCTCTTCCCCCTCGTAGCCGGAGCACCCACACTGTGCCTGACTCCTTTACTAAGTGGATCGTGGAATCAATGAATTCTGCTTCCTTTTGAAGAGTCCTAAAACCTCTTAGAGCTCTTTCTTTTTCCTGTCTTTTATGCAAGAAAGATAGTTGTATCTGCACATGGACTGAATACAAAAAGATGTAATGAGTTGCTGATTTGATGGGATTTATAATCTAGGTGGTGAGTTAGGACAGACAATGCAATAACGTGATAAATGCTCATGGGGCTTACATATGATTTATTTGTGCTGGGGTAATCAGGCAATATTTTTCAAGCATTTCAGCTTCATTTTGTAGCAAGGACAGGGGTAGAACAAGGAATTTCAGGCAGGGGAACTATGTGAACAGACAGCATACTGGCTTATACGAAATTAAAGCCAAACCCTGAGCTCTCATGCAGTATTGTTGGCATTTTAACCTACTTTTGCAATTCTTATAGTTTTTTAGACATACTCACTATATACACTCGTGTGTGTGTGTGTGTGTGTGTGTGTGTGTGTGTGTGTGTGTGATAAAGGTACTATTTGTGAGATTCAGGAAAGCTACATGATTTTTCCAGCCTCATCCAGTTTCATAAGCCAAGACATGAGACTGTTAACTCTCTGCTAACCACCATGGCTGCCTTTATTCTTTTTCTACTAGGTCATTTATAGTTTTCTCTTGAAGTTACTTCCTTACTGTCCAATGATCAAGAGAGATTATTTTAAAAATAAAAGTATAATCTATGAATATGAAATAAAATAGATCTTGTTGATATTATATATATACATACACACATATGTACATAGATAGTATATTATATATATGAATATACATGTGTATAATGTATATAGATTATAAATATATGCATAGATATACACATATACATGTTTACACATACATATAATACATACATAGTTTTTCAAACATAAGGCTTGATGGAGGGCAGGAGAAGAAAGAGAATTAGCTCTTACTTGTCTGATATGTTCCTTGTATGAGACTCCATACACACACATTTATATATATTCTCTCACAGGCACATTCAGAGGGTAAATAACCCTTTTAAGTGTGCCCATAGGCTTGTCTCATGTGCTCTTAGATCCTGTCCAGTTGACAACATTAAACATCAGAGATGATTTTAGTCCCAAATTATAAGAATAATAACTGTGGGGCTAGGAAGATAGGTCAGCTGGAAGGATGTTCACACGCTGAATTCAATCCCCAGAATCCATAAAAATACCCACACTGGAAATGGTGTCTCAAGTTCATAACCCCAGTGTGGAGAGGCAGAGAAAACATGAGTCCCTGAAGCTTACCGGCCAGTCAGCCTAGCCTAGCCTCCTTGGTAAAATCCAGGCTATCCACAAACATGAAACGGGTGAGTGGTACCAGAGGAATAACCATGTATATGCACAGACATGGACAGATACATGCACACAAAAGGAAACACACACACACACACACACACACACACACACACACGTACACACATTCACTAACTGCTTCAGTTGTCATAGTTGATGTAGTATCTTTAATAGAGTGTTCCAGAAAGTATTCATTTACCCAGAACCTCAGAATGTGACCTTATTGGGAACAGAGTGCTTACTGATGACATTAATTAAATTATAATTAGGTCATCTGGATCAGGGTGTGCCTTAAATCCAATGGCTGCTCTTCTTACAAAGACACACATACACAGTAGGCAAAGACAAAGCAAGGGAAGGTGTGTGTGTGACGACAGAGCCTGGTTCTGTGCGAGCTGGCTTCGGTTGTCAAGCCTCTCAAGCTGTCGGAGAGTACGTGTGCTGGGATTAGCCAGCCAGTTTCTGGTAGTACATTATGGCATTGTAAGGACATTAATTTATTACTTCTGCTTGTCTTATTATTTGTTGGGAAAACAAACGCCTAAGAAACTTAAATACTTCCTCAAAGGTTTCTTTCCTCTCGGCATTTTTGTTTCCTCAAGGACATTAATTTACCTGTCAAATAAACCTTGTGTGTGTGTTTCAGGTGTTCAGTTGGATTCCGTGTATAGGGAGATGAGGCACAGTCTAGGTCTGGCCTTCGTGTCACTTAGTGTAGTCTCTTCCTGCTTTGCCTGTGTTGGAGACAACACTTTTCTTTAAAAGACTAAATTCTATCTATTATATTTTTTGTTTCTATTCACATGTTGGGAATATTTTAAGTTTGTTAAAATGATGCCATCCCAACTCAAGGTTTTCAGCTTGTCACCCATTTTTTTTTTCTTGAACAGTGTTTTCTTTGTTTTATCCTTAAGGAACAGAAATAATAATAAAAAAAGTCTCTATTCCTTTCCTACGTGTCTGTTGAATTCCTTGTATTTAGTATGCCATGCCAACTTCTAAACACATTTGAATAACAATGAAAGTACCACTAATATTAATATTAATTCTTATCACAAATATTCAAAACAACTACAGCAACAAAGCTTATTTTGGCCTAGGGACTTCAGTGATGCTTCATCTAAACTGTAGACTCCCTTAATCCTCTGCACTCTCACCACAAGTGGGAAACTGTTCCTTCCTTTCAGGGAAAGAGACTAGGGCAGAGTTTAGGATTTGAAGTAGGCAGTGTGACCTCAAAGATTTTACTTCTTCTTCTACATGAAAATATATTTATATTATTATTACAGTTTGTCAATGTGTGTGCATGTATGTGTGTGCATGTATGTGTGTGTATGGCTGTGTGTGCATGCATGCATATGTGTGTACATGTGTGTGCATGTCTGTGTGTGTATGTCTGTGTGTACATGTATGTGTGTGTGGCCACATGTACATGCTGTAGCACATATCAGAAGTCAGAGGACAGCTGTGGGTGCTGGCTCTCTCCTTCTACCATGTAAATTCTACTATAAGATTCTAATCATAAGTGTTGGTGGGAAGTTCCTGTTACCTATAGAAGGATAACGGTCACTGGCCTTTCTTCTCCATCTTTGTACTATGATTAAAATGCAATTACATTATTTTTAGTATGATCTTAGATTCATTCATAGTGAAAGCTCTCACAACCATCCACCTCTGTATCTTTTTTCCTTTTGTAAAAATGAGACTCTATACCAATAATCATTTGGCAACTAAAAAATTAAAATTACTCTTTACCTACAAACTCCTGGGGCACCATTTTATTTACTATCATTATGGTTTTTGAGAATTCCAAGTATCTCATATAAAATATAATATAACTTTTAGTAGATTCCTTAGTGTAATGTCCTCAGGTTAATTATTATATATGTTGTAGCATATGCCATAATTTCCTTTCTTAAGTTTGAAGACCAGATCACTGTATTATTATTATTTTATTTTTTATTGGATATTATTTTATAAATTATTTATTTATATCATGTGTATGGGGGTCTTGCTTTCATATATGTGTATATATACCATAAGCCTATAGTGTCCACAAAGGCCCGGAAAGGGTGTCAGATTCCCCGGGATTAGAGTCACAGATGGTTGTGAGTTACAGTGTGGGCATTGGGACTTGAACCTGAATCCTCTGAAAGAGAAGCCCGAGCTCTTAACCACTGCGCATCTTTCAGTTCCCAAATATTGCAATCAGCTGTTGATTTTTGAGACTAAGTCTCATTATGTAGCTGTGGCTGGCCTGGAACTCACTTATGTATACCAGGCCCCTGAGTTATAGGATGAAAGGTGTGCACCACCATGTCTATGCCACTATATATATACTGCATTTTAAAAATGCATTCATCTGTCTATAGACTTCGGCTCCTGTTTTTGTTTTACATGCTGTGAATAATACCACTGAAGAGCATGGGTGTCCACATTTAAACTTTGCTTTTAGTTCTTTTGTGTGTTTGCTCAGAAGTGAGGTTGCCGAAAATACAGCAATTCTGTTGTTTACTAAGAACTGCCAAATGATTTTCCTCAGCAGCTGGTTGGGCTCTCCATCATCATGTGCAAAAGGCCTTCAGCGCTGCTGCTGCTTCTCCAGCACCCGCAACTCTGTTATTTCTGATAGCTGCTCTGGGATAGGATAGGCGATCGCTGGAAACTGTTCACCTAAAGCCCTCGCTCAGTTTCGAACTTCGATTTGCTGCGGAGTTCAGGAGTTATGTATGCATGCGGATTTTAATCTCCTAGCAGATGTTTACTGATGTTTCTCCCATTCTGTGAGTTATTGCTTTCCTCTGCTGAAGAGAATTTTTAAGTTTTTATGGTCTGTTTGTTTTTCTTTTTCTCTTTTTGCTTATATCATGGGATATACAAGCTTTCTGTAGTGATCAAGTTGAGGATGTTGGTGGTCAGCATCTCTTCAGCTGTCTCCACCCCAGGCTTCTGCAGTCTCCTCGGTCCCTGACTCATCCCTCAGGCCCCCTGGGCTTGGTCAGTCTCCTGCCTCCTTTCCTGTCTAGGCTCTTCAGAAAGGAAGAGCCATTCTCCTTCTCCCGCTCACTTCCAGGCTCTGCTTCAGCTCGCTGGGGTTTCCAGATTTGCCTTTGAATAGCTAGAGTGAGATTCCTTTTTGTTTTTATTATTGTGTTCTTTTGCTTGTTTCCCGTAGGTTTGTCTCTTTTTCAACGTTTCTGCTCTGTCCAGGCATCATCATCTTTGCTTTCCCATGCCAACCTTTAGTTGGTTGAGCATCTCCAAGTCAGTCGTCTGAAATTTTTTGTCTTACACACCTGCCGTCAATTTCTGTTGATTTTTTTTCTTTTCCTTTGAATTGGGCGATGCATTCCTTTAAATTCCTTGTGAGCTGTTGTTTTGTTGTTGTTGTTGTTGTTGGGACCCTACACCCTTCCTTGGGGTTTCCTGGCTTTGTTTGCTTTCCATTGCCCCTCTCTCTAATGCCAAGAGTCACCACGAGGTGTGAACTGTGATTTTGCCTTAATGCTTTCTGGCTTCACCCTTCCACATGTTTCTAAGATCACAAACATGCAGAAAGTTTGAACATCCCAGTCCTATTGTCTGGAGAGGATACCAGCTTGACGCTGCTGGTGCCCACTTCAGCTAAGGGGCAGAGGCGGGCGCACAGCAGTGACAGTGCCCCTCCCTCAGAGAGCTGTGATGGGGAGCGATTGTCAGAGCACACGGGTCCTGGTACCTGGAGCCCAGGCTCTGTGTTCTCCACTCCAGCTTCGGTGAGCTTGTCCAAGAACTTGTGCACAAGATTGGTCCCTGGAGTTGGTTTGGCGAATGGACAGCCACTGCTGTGTTAAGTGCTGAAGTTGAGCAAAACGCAGCACAGGGTTGCTGCAAGGCCCGCCCTGGGCGTGGGAAACCTGTAGGGGACCCAGAGTGCCGAATAGTTATGTCCTACCAGGGCAACTGTTGTCTGCTCGGCTCTCGCTGCTTTCTCCTGTCAGATCTTCCCAGAATCTCCAAGTCCTTATTCTTGAGCGTCATAGTGCATTATGCCATCGGTGAAATAAACACCATTACTCAGGGATCTTATAACTTTATGTGCGCATGCACACATGTATATATAGATCTATGTGTACTTCCTTAAAAATTTCAGATTTACATTATTTTATGTGTATGAGTCTTTTGCTTTCAGATGCACACACAAGTATATATGTATATGTATGTATATGTGTATGTGTATATGCATGTGTATATGTATATGTTGTATATGATTGATGTATATGTACATGTATATATATATATATATATATGTATATGTATAACCACATGCTTGCCTGCTGCCCACAGAGGTAGAAAGAGAGGGTTTCCTTGGAACTGGAGTGACAAGAACTCAAAAGCCATCTCGTGAGTGCTGGAAGCCAAGCCAGGGTCCTCTGTAAGAATGCTTGCTGAAGGGCTCTTAGCCACCGTGCAATCTTTCTGGCACTGTATAAGTATTTTTAACAAATCCTATAAATGATACTAAGTCGTGTCATAAGTGATAATCATCTGTGTGAGGGTGATGCAAAAGAGATCGAGAGGAACTTGACTCTAGTCAGACTTGGGCGGCTCACCCAATAAACAAAACAGACCTACGGTCGTTTCTAAGTTGCCCACAGATGGCTTCCTACCATTAAGCTTCAGTTTAACACGAGCTGTGTTCCGCATGTGTTAGTTTATACAGAGAAAGGTGTCAGTCTAAGGAGATACTGCAGGGACACAGCTGCGTAAAGACCCGACACTGAGCGCGTCAGAAGCCTGCAGGCACTCAGACTGGCAGTTGTCGCTCTACCGCCTAGCCTGGTATGACGTCATCTCTGCTGGGGGCGGGGGGGGGGGTCTCTGTGGGTAGAGTCTAATGTTCCCTATACTTTAAGTAAATCTTCACCTTAGGTTATGGACAGAATACTTGGAATTGCAATCGTAGGTCTCCCCAAATCTACAGGTGTCTGATTTGAAAGTCAGTAATAAAACACCCCGTTTTAAAACAGCAACCCACCGTGGTCTCCACGTTGTGCAGCTTTATGAATGTCGGTTTGCGAAAGCCACAGAGTTTACTGCTGCCTTCCATTCTCTTCGATGTAACATTTATTGTTTCATAATCTCCACATTCTCAGAGCACATCCAGGAAAGCTGACAATATTCTTAGGTCTAAACATACAAGGAGATGAATGAAAATATATGAACAACTCAGATCATTTTTCAAAATAGGCATAAAATATTCTACATCTTAGTCAGAAATATTTGAAAGTACAATGGCTTTCATCCCAAACTTTGAGTAGCATGGCAGAAATTTCCAGAAAAATTGTTGATATTCAGCCATCATCATAGAGGCCCATTTTAGAGCCACTTAATGTATTATTATAATATTTCCGAGATCCCTGTCCAGTTCAAGCCATGAAATGACTAAATCGTATCGTCGTCGTTGTGTGCACACAGGCAAGAAGAAAAGTGGTTAAACATTTCGCTGCGTGCGAGCAGCTGGAGGGCAGGCAGGCACCGCACACCCTGACCACCTATTATGAAGCTCTTTGCTGCCGTGGCGAGTGAGAGCGAGTTAATTGGGTGAAGCCGTGGAGCATGGTAGGGGCCTGGTAAAGGGCTGCGGTCTGACAGCCGAATGTCAGCAGGAGCCAGTCAAGTGTAGCTGAGAGACAGAGACCTGTCACAAAGTTCCCGCTGACTGGAACACAGTTAGGGAGCTGAGATGTGGCTTCCCCTCACTTTCTCCCCCATCGAATCCAAGCCCTTCAGAGATTTTACTGACTGTGGATGTCAGCTCTCGTTCTCTGAGCTGTTTCCCTCCAACTCTTCTGCATTCCAATGATTGAACAAAAGATGCTAATGCTTAGCAAAGCGAATGCAAATTCCTCCTTCCCCCCCTTCATTCACCTCAAAGGAAACTTTGAAGGTTTATATCAAGCAATGACATCACTTCCAAATTTAGCTCATAACAGAATCTTCAAGAGAAGATGAAAACGGACAATTAGAGAGGGCGAGCCCTGTGCGATCTCCGCTGTGGGATGTCCTGTCCGCGTGTCCTTCCTCTTCCTCTCGTCTTGTGTGTCACAGGCTTCGTTCCCTAGATTTCCTCCAAGGCCTTGGTAAAATGCCCTGTAGCCACCAAAGGTCAAAACGGTGAACAGACAGGAAGAGGGAGGTCCCCAAAACCCAAAGCACCTCAAAAGGAGGGGCCGAAGGAAGTCGGAATTGAAGAAAATAAACTAAAAACATCTTTATCTGAAATAAAGGTGTTTCCCGAGAGCATTTGACATGAAAGCAGGGCCTTCCTGTGGCCTTGTTCCCCTTGGAAGTTCATTTGGTGATCCACCCAGCCACACCAGGTAGGCACGCAGAGGACCCAGTCTGTGTCCTCACTGCACAGGGCACCGGAGAACAGAAGCCAGCAGGCCCACCCACCCGCGTTCCTGATGGGCAGGTGCTGTGTGATAGAGCTTCTGCGGCGATGAGCGTGATGCTTTGGAGTGGATGGAGCATGGCTCGTGTGAGGAGGACCATGAGCTTTGGCTTCAGATTTGAGCTCTAGTTAACTCAGAAGCCCTGCTGACGTGTGGACGCCGCATTAGATGGTGGAGCGATCTAATGGGTGCAAACAAGATGGTTAGGATTAAAGGAGAGGCTGACGGGGCAAGGCAGTGGCTGGGAAGGGGTCGATACTGGAGATGAATTCTGAGAGCCGAGAAAGGTAGCCCAGCAGCAGCGCAGCAGCAGCAACAACAACAGCAACAGCAACAACAATGCCTCTTTCTAAATAGAGCAGCGTGGGAAAGCAGCTCCGAGTCAGGAGAATGCAGGACGAAGGTCGAGCTTTGGGACCAGCCCTCTGTAGAGGATATTCTGTGCGGGGCTACCTTACTACAGCAGGGTATGCTTCTGGAAAGGTTTCCCAGAGATGTTAAACCATCATGCAGGCCCCAAGCCGCATGGCTTCTCCAGTAGATTAAAGCATCTCACGGAAAGCAGAAAGAGGCCCTAGGGAACGAGCAGGGGGAAGGCTCACAGGACCCAACTTTTAGCTAAATACGACCCACGTGTCTCTACTGCATCAGCTTGCTGTAAGGACCAGGGATAAGGTTTGAAGAGGAGGCACCTGGGGTCACTTACACAGACAAGCTTTCCGAGACACACCCAGGGGCAGGCTTGCCTGCCTCATAGGCCGCTGAGCAGCTCTGGGCCTCCATTGCAGTCCTAGGGCCAGTTTTAGAATCTCTACCCTACGTAGTCTCTCTCTCCACTCATCCCTCTCTACAGAGTAGCATGTCTTATAAAGCTACTTATTATTTATTCTTATCAGATGGATTCAGTCCGTGTCTTGAAAATTACTTGCTGATCTGTTATCTGTGCTTAATACTTCTTAGGAGTTTCATTTATCACCTTTTATTGCTCATCTTTAACAGTAAATTTAAGTATTCTCAAGTAATTAGTGGATATACAATAAAGAAGAGATAAGATGAGGGAACAGACTGAAAAAATGACTTGTTTGAAAAAAAAAATTAAAATGCATTCAGGGCACTGGGGATGCCTGCCCGGTTTGCACAAGGCCCTGAATTGTAATCCCCGGCACCACACCAAATGCATGCATTTAGACTGGAGAAAGGAAGAGGCTCTTTGAAGAGCTGATGAGAAAGTTTAGTTAAGAGTGTGGAGACCCATTTGAAATTATTGTGTCAGGGACAACCCTATTCAGATTCCAAATTCCATTTCTCCATTTCAAGCAAGTGCAGACCTTTCCCATAAACTGGCGTGCAGGAAAGCCCTGGCAACTTATGAGGGACTGGTGTCACGTCTGCACGCACATACCCAGAGAAGGAGATGGGCAGTGGGGAGGGTAGCCTGCTGTCTTTCCTCCATGCACATCTAGAAACTGCTGGCACTGGACTTTTAGGAAAGGACCCCACAGGTGGCATCGGAAAAGAATGCTTTGAGACAGATTCTGTCAGCCATGGCTTCCAGGCAGAGTGGCCACAGCTCCTAAGATGGAGAGGGGATTGGGAGGTATGGGCAGTCTGTGTGATGACATCACCTGTATGGCCACGTGATCCCTTCTAGGCCATCTGAGACAGGACCAGATGCAGGGATTGCGGATCTAAGAGTTCTGGCTAGAGACTGCCCAGGGGTGTAGAGGTCTGGAGTAAGTAGGTCAGAGAACAGGGCAGTCTGACTCACTCTGGAACTCTTTGAATCCACAGAACAGTGCATAATGCTAGAAATCTCCCAAGTCTCCATTCCTCTGTTGAGGGACATTTGGGTTCTTTCCAGCTTCTGGCTATTATAAATAGGACTGCTATGAACATAGTGGAGCATGTATCCTTATTACATACTGGAGAATCCTCTGGGTATATTCCCAGGAGTGGTATAGCGGGATCTCTGGTAGTATCATGTCCACTTTTCTGAGGAACTGCCAGACTGATTTCCAGAGTGGTTGTACCAGCTTGCAACTCCACCAGCAGTGGAGGAGTGTTCCTCTTTCTCCACATCCTCACTAGCACCTGCTATCTAAAACAATGAATTCATGAAATTCTTAGGCAAATGAGTGGAACTGGAAAAATATCATCCTAAGTGAGGTAACCCAATCACAAAAGAATACACATGGTATGCCCTCACTGATAAGTGGATATTAGCCCAGAAGCTTGGAATACCCAAGGCACAATTCACATATCAAATGAAACTCAAGAAGAAGGAAGAACAAAGTATGGATACTCTGGTCCTTCTTAGAAGGGGGAACAAAATACCCATAGAAGGAGATACAAAGACATTGTGGAGCAGAGTCTGAAGGAAAGGGCATCCAGAGACTACTCCACCTAGTGATCCATCCCATATACAGTTACAAAACCCAGACACTATAGTGAGGGGGACACTCTCAGCCAGCCATTGAACTGAGCATAGGGTCCCCAATGGGGGAGCTAGAGAAAGGACCCAAGGAGCTGAAGAGGTTTGCAGCGCCATAGGAGGAACAACGATATGAGCCACCCAGTACCCCCAGAGCTCCCAGGGACAAAAACATCAACCAGATAGTACACATGGTGTTACCCATGGCTCTAGAAGCATAGGCAGCAGAGGATGCCCTTGTTGGACATCAAAGGTCCCTGCTCTTGGAAAGGCTCAGTGCAGCAGTGTAGGGGAATACCAGGACAGGGAAGCAGAAGGGGGTTGATTGGTGAATGGGGGAGGGGAGATGGCTTATGGAACTTTCGGGGTTGGGGTGAGCTAGGAAAGGGGAAATCATTTGAAAGAATATATCTAATAAAAAAAAGAAAAAATCTCCTATGTCCATTGCGTTTTTAAAACACAATGCACTATGAAAAGAGAAGTCTTGTGGTTATATAGTTAATTTAGGAAAATAAAATTCAAAGAGAGCTAGATCAGGATACAGATTAATTAAGGACTAGCAACTAAGTCTGAAGTAGGGAATTTTGTGTGTGAAGCTCACTGCTGCATCTTCATAGGTGAAAATACTTTATGACACATTGTAGGCTCCAGATACCTTTGTCACAGCAAAGGAAGCATTTAAGAAAGTACAGAGAAAACTCCAGGGATTGCAACTAAATCATATATCAAGGAGGGGCCCATGTTCAAAACATACTAGGAACTCAAACAGCTGAACAGAAAACAACTGGTGGTTGGAAGATCCGTGCTTACCTCTCTTGTAGAGGACCTGAGTTCAGTTCCCAGTACCCACTTCAGGGAACTCAAAACTGCCTACAACTCCAGCTCCAAGGGAGCCAACTCCTCTGGCTTCCTCTGGCATCTGTACTTAGGCATGCACACATGCAAGGATACTTGCACACACAGAGAGAGAGACACATTTTAAAAACCTTAAACAATCTTGTTTAAAACTGGGCAAATGACTTGAATAATAGTTTCTTAAAAGAGTGTATACAGGCTGCAGTGAGGGACATGTTGTTGTAGGGATGTGGCCCTGAAGGTCAGCTGTTCTCCACACCAGTGCTCTCTGACTTATATGAATCGGACTCAGTGGTCTACAATAAAAGAAAGACAGGGCATGGTATTGAGAGGCAGACATGGGGGTTGGAGATATACTTGAAATATATTCATCTATGAAGTTCTAAATAAAAGAACAAAAATTCTCAAAAGGGGTACACAGATGTCTGTCTATCTATCTATCTATCTATCTATCTATCTAACTATCTATCTAATTTGTCTATCTAAAGGTGCTCAACATCACTACTCATCAGGGAGATGCAAATTAAGTGCCCAAGAGATTTTCCCTTACACTTGTTGGAATGGCTCTTATCAAAAGACTGGACCACAGAAAGTGTTGGCAAGGACTTGGGATGTGGCGCCTGGCAGCTTCCTCACGGGAATGTCAGTCAGTCTGTTTGCTTTGGAAAACAGTATGGAGGTTAAAAATAAACAAATAGCTCAAATAGCACTATATGATTCAGCAATCCCATTTCATAGTTTTTACCCCAAAGATTTGAATCAGCATGCCAGCACAGATGCCTACAATCTCAAGTGCATTGCTGTTTTGTTCATAGCAGTGATAATTCAGGAGCCATCTAGCTACCCAAACCAAGGAATGGACTAAAAAATGTGCCTCATATACTCAACCTTACATAATTCTGCATTTAAAAATGATTTTCTGTCATGTTAATACCGTAGGTGAGTCTAAAGGACATTATTCTGAGTGAAATGAGCTAGGCACAGAAAGCCAGGTGACATGTGATTTCAATTTACACATGGCATCTATAATTTAACCTAATGTAAGTACAGACTAGAAGGGTAGGCTGGACTATGGAGGAGAAAGGGGAAATGCTGGTCAAGAGATACAAAGTTGCAGTTAGATGCAAGAAATAAGTTCTTCTGTTTTATTGCACTGCAAATCAGCTATAGTCAATACAAATTTAGATTTCAAAATTGCTAAATAAGAATCTTAAATGTTGTGATAATAGAGAAAAATGAGAATGTAAAATATTACAAATGTTAATTAGCCTGGCATTCATTCCACAGGGTTCAAAATCATTACATTTTATCCCATAATGCAGATGGTTTTGTCGATAAATAAGGTTCCTAAAGAGTTGAAAAGAAGAAAGCTAATCTAAGACACCCGCATCAGGAGAGTAGATATATGTTGTGCAGCATGTAAGAAAGCATGGGGAATTCAGCACATGGGGTTGGAAACGCTGACATGCAACTATATAAATACTAGTTGGGATGTTAGTGGTTGTTGTAATCTTCTCAGAGTGCTTATAGGATGCTCTCCTAAGAGATTAATATGGTTTGAAACCCTTGCAAGTGGCCTGCCTATACCAGAAATGCTGTTCCTGCATATCACATACAGGAAGCACCATCGTTAGCTAAGAGATTTGTTGTGGAATATGTTCTTTGTTGCTAGATATGGCCTCAGATGGCTTGAGTGTTGCTCATCTAAAGGCCGCATTCCTGACTCCTACAGAGACCATGTTCTCTTAGATACAGACCATCCCTCCAGAAAGGCCTTGCACACTCAGTCAAAGGGTCCACAACCCTGGAGAACACAGAACTTTTGCTGAAGGTAATCACCAGGGAAATCAACACTGTGTGCAGCATCCACAGGGAACTTGAGGGTCTTAGATGTGAGACAATGGGATAATGAAGGAATACACCCTACAACCGTGAAAAGGGAAGACATGGAAATCTGGGTTTCAGATTAAAAAATAAGAGCTATTGCGAGGCCTGCTGGAAGGCATGGCTGACTGAGACTTAGGTAGGTAGGAGAGCCACTCTAGGTGACTGCTAACTATGCTGCCCCCTTACCTCAGAGAGACGCGCTATTGAAGGTGCACATTTACAGCTCTCGGATTATTGCCAAATTTTCACATTTAAAAAGGCCTATAACTTTAAGAGGAAATTCTTGAGTAATGAAAAGGTAGGTGGTCAGAGCGTTTTCTAATGGTTCCCAGCGAGGGTGTAGCATGTGTACATTTGACCACAGAAGCTGTAATTGGGTGCAGGGAAGTGCTATCTGCAACCGAATGAACATATAGGAGTTGCAAGTGGCCACCTTGCATGTGGAATTGCCTTGTGCAAAGAAGAGCTCGGAGTACTCAGTGTAATCATTTGCATTTTCCTATCCCCAGCGTTCACACATGTGTGCATGGCTGAATGGCTTGAGAATGTGCTTTGGTTAAAAATCAAAATAAAACAACTTCTCAGAATCTGCAAGAGGCGTGTCCTCTGAGGCCTGTAACTAACATTATTACATTTTCCCTCTGCCCACACATTTCACAAACATTTCAATACATATGTAATACACAGCTTCAGCATATGTAATATTAGTGTTTTTAATAAAATTTGTAGGTAATTTATGTTAATTGTTCATAACTTGGAACTACAGGAGAACAGAAGAACATCCCCAAAACTACAGTTCAAACCAATCCCATATGTAGCTCTTAAAGTCATTTCTTCACATACATTGTCTACAGTAGAGTCCACCTTGTGGGCCAAATCTATCTGCCACCTGTTTCTCTGTGATCCATGATCCTTGTCTTAGGGGTTTACTACCATGATAAGGCACCATGAACGTGTTACCTCTTATGAAGGAAAACACTTCATTGGGGGTAGCTAACAAATCAGAGGTTTAGTCCATCATCATCATGGAGCTGCCGTGGTAGCTGAGAGTTCTACATCCTGATTGGCAGGAACCAGGAGAAGCAAGCGAGCCACTGGACCTGGCTTGAGTCTCTGAGACCTCAAAGCCCCCCCCCCCCCAGTGACACACTTCTTCCAGCAAGTCCACACCTACTTCAACAAGTCCACACCTCCTAGTAGTACCACTCTCTGTGGGCATTTAGGGTCCATTTTCATTCAAACCACCACAACCCTAGGATGGTTCTAACATTTTAAATTGTAGGAAAAAGCCAAAGGAATATTTTGTGATATATAACAACGAATGAAATTCAGATTTCAATGTCCACAAACAAAATTGTATTTGGACATAATTATGGTAATTCATTTACATGTTTTCTGTGGCTGGTTTTTGTAATAAAATAATACATTTAATAAGTAGAGTAGAAAATGTATATCCTACAGTATATGAAATATTATTAGACCCATCATAGAAAATATCTGTAGACCCTTGTTCTGGCCTACACATTTGCCCATACAACCCATAGGAATAAAGCTCTAAGTTTTACACAGTGCAGTACCCTCCCAGGAGGTCAAATGCTGGATTATTTCCAGGTTTTGTTCGCCATTGACAGAAGGTACCTAATCCTAATTGGAGTTGTTGCGTCGTGTGGCATTATACACTCAGGACAGCTGCTCGGTCACAGTGCCACGGTCCTATCACTGTGTACAGAACTGGCAGTTTGTGGTGTCTCTTTACAATGCTCTCATGAACTCTTGTACCATTTTTAAAAGTTCACTTGTTATTGCCATTAAATATCTTAGTAATTTCCCATTCTTCAGTGCTAGGAGGGGTCTATTACTTTCCCCATTGTTGTTGTTAATCATCAATATTTCCAATTCTATGGACTCAGTTCACAACCTTAGCTACTAAATCAAATAATTTTAAAGATAAGAAATCATGGGTAAATTTAAACATTTAGTCCATTTTTTTTTTTATGGCTCACATGCCAAAGTTAATTTTTTTATGTTTTGTTTCTAGAAAGAAAAAGCTATGTATGCATGGATGGGTCTTCATGTTTGTTTTAAAAATGAAAATGTATATATATTTATATTGCTGTATACCACAATACATGTGGTATATATAGGCACATGTACACACACACACACACACACACACACACACATACACGTTTACATATACACAAATGCAGTCTTGAGTTACTGTAGATTTACTTAAATTTTTTCTCTCACCATCTTGTCTAACCAACATTCATCAGAAGAAACTGTTCTTCAGGTTGGATATTGATCTCCTGGAACAGTGACATGTCCTAGGATGTTTTCCTGTGACATTGAGTGGCAGCAGTGAGCTGTATATCTCCCAGTCAGCCATGTGTTCATAGGGGTAAACAGCTACACTAGTGTGCTGTAGGTTGAGCTGTTTGATAGATGTATTAAAATGCATGGTCACTTTATGATGTGTGTATGGGGCATGACTCCATTGTAAGTCAAGGAGCTTCAGTACATATGTATGTATGTATGTGTGTCTATCTACATACAGAATCTTGTTTGGACTTTTTTCATATGATCATATTTTTATGTTAGCATTTAAATACCTACCTCAGATATAAGAATTATTGTATTATTTGCTTTGACTATGCCATATATTGATTAAATGTACATCTACTGATAGAGATTTCAGTTTTCTTTGGAGGTTTTGCAGGAATCTGTGGGCATCACCAGTTGCCTGCATGGTTTCCATCTGATGGGTGAAAATCCAATTTTCTGTGGCATAGTTATACTTCTTTAATCACAATGAAATGTATTGGTTAACATATTTGTATATGTTCACTGGCTATTGAACCCCCTCTACCCCAACCAAATAGGCCATTTGCACCTGACACAAAGGCTGCCAAGTCCTCCTCCTATGGTTTTTCTTTCTTAGTATCAGAGCGTCTTAATATTACTCATGAAGTTCAAGGGGGACATTAGCTACATTGTCTAGGATACCCCGGAAGACCCCTAAGTTAGCCGCATGACCTAACCTCAGGCCAGCGAGATGTAGCCGAAGAGTTTTAAGGGGTCGGAGACATGGTGCAGTTGGAAAGTGCTTGCCTGTCAAACACGAGAACCTGAGTTTGGTCCTCAGAACCCGTGGGGGGAATGGGCATGCATTGTGTATGTATAATCCCAGCTGGGAAGGAAGATACAAGTGGATCCCCAAGACCCACAGGTCAGCTAGTCTACCCTACCAGGTGAGCTCCATGCCAGTAAGAGACTGTCTCAAGCAAAAAACATAGATGGCATCAAAGAAGTGGCTCCTGAGGTTGTCCCCTGGCCTCCGTGTGCACATTATTGCACACACACACACACACACACACACACACACACACACTGTATTCAGTTTTAAGAGCTATCTTCAGATGGAAACAAATCCTCTCCCTTTGATTCTTCCCTCTCCCCTGCCCAGAATGCAGACACAGCAGCCCATTCTCCAACCGTCCTGCCACAAGCTAGATGCATGCAGTGCGCCACACAGCAGCGCCTCTGAAACCTTTCCATTCCTGACCACTTTTCACCCAGGAAGCTCTTCTGCAATCCTGGGCCAATAGGCATATAGCAATAGAACATAAAATATTCAATATAAAATGGTAGGCATAAAAAATCTAAATTAATTGAAGGTGGAATTAAAAACATTTTGTGATAAAATTAGAGTTTGATGGAAAACATATCTGATGAAATAGAAAAAAATATATAGAAAAACATTTTAAAATTGAAGATTGTCATGAAAAATAATGCAGATAAAATGGTAGACATAAAAACATTACTAAATTAATTGAAAGAGGAATTGCAAACATTTTCTGAAAAAATTGAAGATTTACATGAAAAATATTTCTGTTAATCTATGTCTTTTTATTGGGGAATTGAGTCCATTGATGTTAAGAGCTATTAAGGAATAGTGATTGTTGCTTCCTGTTATTTTTGATATTATTTTTATGTTTGTGTGGATATCTTCTTTTGGGTTTGCTGGAAGAAAATTACTTTCTTGCTCTTTCTAGGGTATAGTTGCCCTCCTTGTGTTGGCATTTTCTATCTATTATTCTTTGCAGGGCTGGATTTGTGGGAAGATATTATGTAAATTTGGTTTTATCATGGAATATCTTGGTTTCTCCATCTATGATGACTGAGAGTTTTGCTGGGTATAGTAGTCTGGGCTTGCATTTGTGTTCTCTTAGAGTCTGTATGAGATCTGCCCAGGATCTTCTAGATTTCATGGTCTCTGGTGAGAAGTCTGGTGTAATTCTGATAGGTCTTCCATTATATGTTACTTGGCCTTTTTCTCTTACTGCTTTTAATATTCTTTCCTTGTTTAGTGCATTTGGTGTTTTGATTATTATGTGCTGGGAGGACTTTCTGGTCTGGTCTAGTCTGTTTTGAGTTCTGTAGGCTTCTGGCATGTTCATGGGCATCTCTTTCTTTAGGTTAGGGAAGTTTTCTTGTATAATTTTGTTGAAGATATTTACTGACCCTTTAAGTTGTATTCGCTCTCTTCTATACCTATAACCCTTAGGTTTAGTCTTCTCATTGTGTCCTGGATTTCCTGGATGTTTTGGGTCATAAGCTTTATGCATTTTGCATTTTATTTGACTGTTGAGTCAATGTTTTCTATGGTATTTTCAGCACCTGAGATTTTTTCTTCTATCTCTTGTATTCTGTTGTTGATGCTCGCACCTATGACTCCTGATTTCTTTCCAAGGTTTTCGATCTCCAGAGTTGTCTCCCTTTGTGATTTCTTCATTGTTTCTATTTTTAGATACTGGATAGTTTTGTTCAGTTCCTTTGTTCTTTGTGTTTTCCTGTAATTCTTTAAGGGATTTTTGTTTTTCCTCTTTAAGGGCTTCTGCCTGTTGACCCATGTTCTCCTGTATTTCTTTAAGGGAGTTATTTAGGTCCTTCTTGAAGCCCTCTATCAGCATCATGAGATACGATTTTAAATCTAACTCTTGCTTTCCCAGTGTGTTCGGGTATCTGGGACTTGCTGTGGTGGGAGAACTGGGTTCTGATATTGCCAAGTAGACTTGGTTTCTATTGGTAGGGTTCTTGTACTTGCCTTTCGCCATCTGGTTATCTCTGGTGTTAGTCGGTCTCACTGTCTCTGGCTGGAGCTTGTCCCTCCTATGAGCCTGTAAGCCTGTGTCTGTACTCCTGGGAGACCAACTCTCTCCTGGCAGGGTTTGTGCGCAGAAGGCTGTGGAGCTGCCTGGCTTCCTGGTGCAGGAAATCCTTTGTCCCAGCTCCTCCACTGATCTTATGCCCCATGTGCTCCTGGCTGTTCATCTCCAGAGAGAAGGAGGAGATCTCACCTCTGCGCTCAGAAGCGAAAGCACTGCTGGGAGATCACTCTCTCTTGGCAGGCAGTGCACAGAAGGCTGTGGAGTCTCCCAGCTCCCTGGTGCCTCCAAAGCCAATATTAATTTAATGATTTTTCAAAAGAAAAATCAAGCCAGGAACTTTCTTTTTAAAATATTTAATTAACAAATTAATTTATTTAAAAATGTCTATTTTTATGTGTATAGGCATTTTGTTGGCATGTGTGTATGTGTACTACATGCATGCAATGCCAGTGGAAGCCAGAAGAGGGCATCAGATTCTCTGGGACTAGTGAGTGCTACAGACTGTCATTAGCTACCATCTGGGTGCTGGGAATAGAATCCAGGTCCTCTGGAAGAACAGGCAGTGCTCTTAATTGCTGAGCCGCCACACTAGCCCCTCAAATCAGCAAATCTTATTGTCAAATATTTTAACAAAATATAATATGAAGATATGCTCACTGTACCTTTGATTTTGAATTAAGTTTTGTTGATTTTGTGTTAAGAAATTTCTTGTTGTTGACAGAGTTTCTGTAGCTTCCACGTGGAGTTACACTTTAATAAGTGAGCTCTAGAAGACTCCTCTACTGCTAGTGGGATTGCAAGCTGGTATAAACACTCTGGAAATCAGTTTGGCGGCTTCTTAGAATATTGGACATTGCACTACCTGAGGCCCCAGGTATACTACTCCTGGGCATATGCCCAGAAGAGTCTCCAACATGTAATAAAGACAAATGCGCCACTTAAAAAGAAGAAGAAGAAGAAGAAGAAGAAGAAGAAGGAGGAGGAGGAGGAGGAGGAGGAGGAGGAGGAGGAGGAGGAGGAGGAGGAGGAGGAGAACTGAGCTCTAGATCACCAAGAGTGAAGTAGCTGGATCCCTCCTGAGTTCCATCAGGACCACTAGAGAGCGATGAGTTCTGCATTGCATACTAAGCATTTGGGACTTTCCGTGATAACCAAACGCTGTCAGCGTGGGCATGCTTCCTTAGCTAATTTTCTAATTAGTTTTCTTTTAATTACATAGTCTTTTTGTAAATTAAGAAAGTCACTCCTGTGGTTAGCATGGATATTACAGACACATTTTTAAAAACCAGTTTACCCAAAGATTTCCTACATAGCAAGCACTCTTGTGTCTATTCAGTTCTTGTTCTTTTTGTATATCTGAGCATATGAATATATTTCCATTTCAAATTTTCTCTGAGTTGTGTGGAAATACAGTTTTCTAAGACAAGTAAAAGGTACACTTAATTCCCTGCCCATTTCTGGAACTCTCTCATCAGTGTGTAGGACCTCAGAAGTCAGTCTCAGGTAGAAATGGTATGTGGGATCTGAGGGAAGTGGGGAAAAAACAAAAAGCAAAACAAAAGCTGTCCAGGAAGGTTCTTCATCTCCTTCCCAGCCCTGATTACACCAGGAAGCTGAAACATCTAAGAGCAGATAATGGGAGCTGTTATCTTGTCAGGCACAAGACATCTTTAAAATAATTTAGAATTAAGTTAAATGTTCTGGGGTAATTTAAAACTTCAGTTCCGAATTTTATATCAGAGCCTGACAACAACTTAAAATCTTGATTAAAAAAAAAACTGGAACTTTCGTCATGTAAACACTGTGTGCTTTATTTACGTGGTCCGAAGGATATTCAGATGATGCGACAACAGTACTTTCCCAAATCAAAGCATTTCTCTCTGCCTCCAGCACAACGCCTGCATCTTTAGGTTCTAGTCACCAAGACGGCTGCCCCCTGTGAAGTGCCTGCAGACGTGAAGTGAGCCCAAGGCTGTATGTGCTTCAGGTGGCATGAGGGAGGGGACAGTGGCCAATGTATAAGCAACTGAAACAGACCAAGATTCACACCTCTTTCTGCCGTACTAAAACTTATGGCCTGGGGTAACCTGATTTTTTCCCCTTGAGCAGTAAGATATGGGAAGTCATGGGACTTCATCTTTGAGTTGTGAGAATTCATGTAATGGCTACCAAGCTGAGCCTAGCATGGTGCCTGATATGCAAACTCAATGCATGTTAGCTTTAATTATTAACTCGGAACTTAACTATTATTAAGAGTAGAAAGAAAAATCAAACACAAATTATTGCACTTTTTATCTTATTTCATTTACTCTTTGTAATAACCCCAAGGACTGGTCTTTGTAAACACAGATAAACAGGGTAAGCCATCTGCCAAAGGTCACATACTTCATGTGCCAGAATGAAATAGGAATCTGAGACGGCTGTAACTTCAAAGCTCATATTTTCCTGCTGCACTATGGTAATGCTCTGTGAGATATAATCTGTTATGCATAAAATAACCAAATAGCCACATGAGACCCAAACCATCAAGTGATAATATTGGTGGTTTGCTCATTTAGTCATTCACCAATTAGGAGTCTCATTTAGTTTTAGCTACATGGTGAAGTGCTAGAAATACAAAGTCATGATTTATTTTGTCAAATGGTGTATGCATGGTTTTATAGAAAAAACAAAAATATACAAATAAATATAAATGCTCACCAGGAGGTATAAATTCTGGTCAGATTTTTGTCATCAGTGGAGTTTGGAAACGGCGAGGAGCGCTTCTGGAAAGGCCTCACGGAAGAGGTAAACCAGAGTTTGGAAGGTGGAGAATTCTCCCACGAGGGAAGAATGGATAGCCCAGTGGTGGGTCTGCACCGTGGAGCACCACACTCGGTACTAACGAGATTGCACAGCACCAGGGTTTGAAATGTAGAGGAGGCTGGACAGGGAAGCAGAAAGCAGAAAAAGAAACTGCATCGCAAAGAGACTGCTATAGGGGAAGCACAGAGATGAAGAATCATGAATCCCCCAATTTTCTATGCCAGACAAGCAGTTGAGGCTGAATTCAGACCAGTCAGATGGACCCAAGAGCTGGATCTGCTTGAGAACAAAACTGTGTAACAAACATGTTTGTTGATGTCTCTCCCAGTTTTCTGATTTGCTTTCCTTTTTCTTTTCATGACAGTCCTTTCTAAATGTCTAGGTCCATGGGGCCTGCAGGGTGTTTGCTGACCTTAGAGAGTTCTTTTCAATGTTCCCTTGCCTCTTGATTCTTCCACTCCCTCATCCGTAAACCCAAGAGTCAGGCCAATCTGTACTCAGGGAGAAGAATGCAGGCAACACCTTCCAGGGTTTGGAATTACATACTAGATTTTAGAATTAGCAGCCACAAGAAAGAAGTATTTAGTGGTATAATAACAGATGTTCGTATGAGTGCAAATATAAATGTATGTGTGTTTGAAGGTGGGTGTATATATGTGTATTTATATCTCAGGGATGTTAGAAAACAATTTCCTGTATTTCTTCCACTTCTGATTGTGTACACGGGAGTGTCCTGGGACTCCAGCACGCTAGCACTGAGAAGTGGGGAGCTTGAACTTGATGCACAGATACTTTTGTGGGAAGGAAATTTTTGTTATGCTAAGTACTGAGAGTCTAGCACTAAGAACCCACTGGAAATTAAAGTGGAAATAGTGATCGAGTCTCGCTGTCTTTCCCTCTTGTGGGCACTTTGATTCCTTCACCACTGTACACACAGTTGTGCTCTATGGGAAAACAGCCAGCAGCAAAGCAGCTTGAAACGGCAGCACAAAGACCATGGGAACGGACTGAAGCATACTACAGAATTCAACCAAACGAAGGCTTAGTCTGTCCTGAAGAGTCATGGGCATTCCTTCCCCCTAAGAATCAGACACCAGTGGGACACCTTCTCCCCACAGCTCAGGGACCACTGCAACCAAAGGAGGTGGAAAGTTTGTAAGAGAAAGGGGTCAGGGCAGAGAAAACTGTGTCTTCTGGGAAAGACAAGACTGGTGCTCTCAAGGACCCACAACAGCTGGGGCTGTCTTCATAAGATCTGCACAAGATCAAGCCAGTCGGCATTCTAGCATGGAGTGGGCAGGGGGCCGTGCAGAGCTGAGGACAGCGATGGCCTGTGAGGGAGAGTCAGTTTTCTTTAAGGGGTTGGCTCCTGATGGGTTGACCATGCTCTAGAGGATGGCTCTGGACCCAGAAATATATAGAAAACACAAATGTGAGCCAATGGGCGTTAAACTTTCCAAAAGTAGACCCAAAGTTCCAGGGTGGATGGGAAGGAGTTATGGGGCGGTGGGAGAGTCGGGGTGGGAGAGTCGGTGTGATCAAAATGCATGTATGTGTTCTCAAAGAATCACACGTGTTTTTCTAAGGAACATGTGTCTAAAGAAGAATGATCTATTATGGTCTCTCTTACCTCTCAAAATCTTAAATACTAAAACTATAAGTTTTATGTTTGTAAATCCTGAGTTTTTAAGTTAACGTCACATAGATGTTATATACCAATATTTTACCATATGCTATCACACATGGAATTGTAACGGACTCACACCATTTCCGAGTTGACGAGTCCATGCCCTATTTTATAGGCAAAGAATTCAAGACTTTGGCAGGCTAACTCACCTGCCCCAAATGGCTGACTTCAGCTGTGACAGGGATGGTGCAGTCCTCCAACCTTTACTGCAGCATGTGCTTAGCATGGCCTGACTGGGACTAAATTACGCGTTCCTTCATCCCTCTAACCATAAGTCCTGAACCCGTAACCATCGCGGATGCTGCACAGGAGACAGACGGCCCCGCTCTAGCTGTCTAGAAGCCTTGGCTGGCAAATTGTCTTTGATTTATAGACAATGTTCCGTGAGATTATTTTATTATTAGACTAGCTCTTTATTTTTTGTTGTTTGGAAACATTCTTAGAAAATCATAATTTTAAAAATGGCTGTTGGGCGTGTTCAATTACTACATTTCACACGTATTTTAAGTGGGAAACTTTAGTAGATAGGTTCTGTATTGTGAGTGTGTATTTAGCTGACTGGCTAGAACAGCTGTAATGGAATCATTTACAGCTCATTGAGAAAATAAAAGTGCGCCCATAAAGATCCGCAGGACACATAGCTCTCATTCCAGGTAACCAATTTCTTTTTAAAAAATTGCCCAAATTTATATTTATGTGGGACAACCAGAACATCTAAGCAGTTTGTGAAGAAGTTTAAATGGCCACAGGCTTCCCAGACTTAGAGTGTCGGATCAGATAGCAGATATTAACTCTTACTGATCTCTGAATGAAGTTGTTTTATTATCCTTATCTCTTTGTTACATTACAAAAAAGCATTTCCAAGGGACGTTTTGCTATTATTTGGAACAAGAAAAATACTTACTATTTAGTTGTTATTTAAACATCAAATTCTCAGACCAAAATTTCACAAGAAACTCTGCTGGCTTTGTTTGTTTGTTTTTTAAAGCTAAGTAACTTAAAATCAAATTTTATTCCATTTCATGAAAAAAAATCCTTGTATCTTCTAACAGTACAGCAAGTGATTCTAGTAGCAGAAGCAGTCATTTGTTTTCATTTACAAAAATATAAGCCTGACTGCAGGCCTGGGGCCAGTGAGGAATAAACCTCTTTAAGGAAATCCATATTCTCTTTTCTTACATTCTCACCCTCTTCTTCTCTTTCTTTTCCATTCTTTCTCCCTCTCCCTTCTCTTCCTCTCTTACCTTTTTCCTCCTTTCTTCTCTCCCTCCTCTCTTCCCTCCCTCCGTACCTCCCTCCCTTCCTCTCTTCCTCCCTCCCTTCCTGCCTCTTTTTTTTTTTTTCTGGATTACTTTCTGTGTTGAGAATACAAGGCCAAGGGGCAGTGTGAGCGTGCCAAAGCCGTCTGATGTAAAACCCTGCAGAAATACCCAACGCCACGGTCAAGCTTCTTTAGTCAGAACTAGTCTATCAGATGAGAGGGTGCTTTTACACACATGGTGGAAAGTAGACACATAGAGACAGTGATAAGGAGAGGCAAACCAGAGCCTTGTGCCGGGTGCCAAGTCCTGCAGAGTCTTCAGAGAATGCAGTGCTGGGCACAGCTCCTCCCTAGATGGCCTCCCGTGGATCAGCTGTGGGCTGATGGACTCACAGGAGCCAAAGGGAGGCCTCAGGTGCAACCGATTGCAGGAAGCTGTGTGTATCTCCAAAGCTGGCAAAGCTGGGCTCTTGGTCAGTTTGGCGAAGTTGCTCTTCTGCTGTGTAGACCATCACAAAGACCCGCAGGAGGATGACAGATCTCTTGGTCTGAATCTGTTTGACAGAATTTGAAGCCTAAAGCTGTAAAACCTTTCTAAACAAACAAACAAACAAACAAACAACAAACCCAAAAGTAGTATTATCCTGTAGTGCTACTTCTGTATATTTACGGGGAAGATCGATATCAGTCTGTTGAAAACATGTCTGCATGCTGTGTTTATTGCAACATTTCTTACTAGTCAGGTTCTGAAATTAACCCAAATATCCACCCACCAGCGAACAGACAAATTGTGTGGTATCTGCACAATGGAATGCTGCCCAGCCTTAACAAAAGGAGAAATCCTGTCCTTTGTGAGGACTCATAGAAGTGCAAGAAGCCCAGCCCAGCACAGATGCCTCATTTCTTCCTTGTGTGTTAGGGGACTAAAGTGGGAAATGACTGAATTCAAGGGAGCAGAGAGGAGAATGGTGCTTACTGCTGGGGAGGGGCTGGACCAGAGAGAGAATACTCAAAAGGCTCCAAATCTTAGGTCGGGCAGCACAAGTTTGATGTTCTACTCTCTTGTACAGTGGTGACTACAGCTCAGAGTTCTGCAAACAGAATGAAAGGATCACATTGTCGAAACAGTGTGCTCGAATACTTGATATAACCACTGTACGCTCTATTAAAATTACAGTTTCAGTTTGCATATCACATCAATACTCATTGCTGTAACTGATCAACATCCTAAAATCCTAAGACTTCAAAACTTTGAAGCCTTGGCCCAACACATTGAAAAACGTTGCCATAGTAAGTTAAAGAAAACAAGGGAGGAGCGTCAAGCCCCACTGTCGTGGCTCCATTTGCTTCCTCCCAAGCCCTGGGTCTGCAGTGGAGAAGGGCTGCGAGCCCACTCAGCTAGTGAGGCCACCACCTCACACAGCAGGCTTTAGCTCTGAAGGGATGCTGGTAAGAGAAAGCCTAGGAGGGGTCGCTGCTGCCTCTGGCGCACCCCCTGCCTCTGACACACCCTATGCCTCTGGAGAACTGCTGCCTCTGTCCATATTCTGAACTGAAGTGCCCAGGCCCAGAATGAAGGCTCTGAGGTGAGCGCTCAGCCCTGCCGCCCTGCCGCCCTGCAGACTAGGGCTGATGCTTGGCTTTGGGCATTCTTTTCCTTCCATGGGGTCCAGTAAACTCTGTGCTTCATGGAGATAACTGAGTGGCCACTGTAGGCACTTTAAAAAAAAAAAAACTTCCAGCATAAAAAGAGATGATTTCCATCAGCTATCTGCTTGCAGTGGAGTATCAAGAAATCAAAAGAACAGAGATCAAAGAAAATTGCTGAACTAGGTGTTAGATGCAGGCATTGATTTTCTCCAGTTGTACTTTAAAAAAAAAATCTACAAAAATGGTAACACATACAACAGTGGAATCTCTAATACGTTCCTAACACCAGTGGTGGTTTCCACCTTGTCTGCACATGTAGAAATAGTTTTGTATAACACAACACAGTGAGGCAGGCCCTTATGCCTTATATTATTATCAAAACCTAAAGAGAATCCAAGGAAAGAGTATTTTCTAAACTCTGTAAACTGGAATCTTTTTAGTAGGCACTCAGAACTAGACTTGTTATCCAACATTGATTTGCTCAGAATCTGGAAAATTCTGATTTAAAATTGATCATTATTTTCTTCTATGTGTAGATGTTTTAAAATAGTATCTGATTCATGGCTAAGAGTTCATTCACATTAAGTATAAACTGCTATTTTCTGGTGTTTTGTTACTTAAGACTTAAACTAACTTTATCAAACTTTAATTTTGTTTTTAAGCATTTTATGAATATGTGGCATTTTTCAAGTTTGACTTTGGATTCTAATATATATGTATATATCCACTATATATCCATGAATATATACATATATATGAGAAATTGATTTCACATTATAATCTCTTGTTTATAAATGTTTTCCAGATGATTAAAACTATCTTTATCAAAACAGGATAGAGGCACCATTAATGAAAGTATAACAAAAGTTCTCACTAGACTTTACATCATAGTGTACTATTTTCTAGAAATAATTGGGATTCAGTTATTTTTCTTTGTGTTAAACTTGTGAATTCAACTATTAAAGGTAATTTAGAAACAAATGCCTGAGATCATTTCCTAAGGAGCCCAGGTCCCTAAGCCGCACATCATTAACTATCGGAACAAACCGTTGTAGGGTTTGTGTCGGTGAATGGCCAAAGAACTGAAGCGTGAGGGAAAGATGCCTAGCTGCAGTGACTCTTCATATAAAACTTTTGAGAAAGTTCATGTGAGTTCTGGTGCTCCTCTGTTGTCTTGAAACACCTACGACATAGGGTGAATAGACTTAGTTACAGCTGGAAAATCACTTCCTTTGTATGGTTTCCTTTAGATCACTTAACGTATGCTCCATCCCATTTTACATCTCAAGCATCACCAACCTTCTTCCACGTTTGTGTTTGTAGAACCTTCGTAAGAGTTTAAAACTCAATGTGCTTCTTTCTTTTCACAGATGGGATCCCGAGACCATTCCAACCTCTCCGTCATCCCTTCAAGAGCTGCTGCCCCTACGGACACAGTTGGGGAATTTCTTCCCTTGCAAGCGGAACTCGATACAACTTACACTTTCTTAAAGGAGACGTTCGTGACTACGGCCCCCCATTCTCTGTCTTCATCTCAGTCCTCTCCAGGGATGCCTGCTAATGCCAAAAGACCGTCTCAGATTGGATTATGATTTTGTGAAATAAAAAAAAAAATGGAGGAAGAGCCAATGATATAATTAAAATTGTTTTGAAGGGGGATTTTCTTATTAGTTGAGTTTTGTTTAATTACAAGTGAGGGCGGGCCTTTAAACATGGTGTCATATCCTGATGTGTGCAGGGATCTGTCTCCTTAAATAATGAAACGACCCACTTTTTCTCCCTAAGTTTTATTTATTATCACAGTTGCTCATTTTTATGTAACATATTTTTAAATGTTAAAGAATGACACATTTTGGGTAATTTCCCTCGGACTTAAAAAAAAATCAATAAGCCATTCTAGTCTCTATCTATCAACGTTGTTTCATCCTTGTCTATTTTAAAGCAAGACTGCAATACTTTAATAGGATTGAGAGAGCTATTTGAAATGTATGCCAATGATTCCTGTCATTTCATGGCAGCCCTGCCATGGTTCACTGAACCCCTCTTCTCTCTTGTCAGCTCGACTGAAGACAAGCATTTAGTTGCAAACTTTAAGCAGGTTGTACAAAACAGAAATGATGTGGGCGCTTCTCCTCCTGCACAATAATGTCACTCCTGGTCAATGTGAGAAGGTCAGGTTGCTCCCTGTAAAGCTACATGATACCGCTTGCCCATTTGAACAAGTTAAGTTAACTGCTGCGTCTGGTCCCTGTAGTCACTGAAAACCGTGTCCTTTTATCAAGCCTGCATTTGATAGGAAGGAAGAACAGCCGTGCTGGGAGGATTTCTGTGGTCTGCTTGGGTGCTTTATAAGGACAGTTCCCACGCCAGTGTAGCGGGTGATATATTTAGTATAAGCTGAAAAACTTCAAGGTAACGGCCATTTTGACCTTCAGAACAGACTCCTTTTTTTTTTTTGTTTTTGTTGCTGGTAAGACCCAAGAGTGACGACCGTCTTTGATGCTGACAGAATTTAAAACAAGGCCATTGCCCTGCATTTTCTGCCTTGTAGCACACAAAAGTAAAATTGTATGTCAGGCCGAGATGTCGGGGAGCTGACAAGATGCCCCAGTGACATTTCAGCTAGAAAGAGCAAGTGTCTTGCAACCAAGTGGTCAAATATCAAATAATAGGTCAAGCAGGAAGGAGCCGAGTTCTAACCACAAAGAGGTTTCTGGTAACTTACTTGACAAGCTTTTGGGTGCTTTGCGGCTTGACAAAGTGATGTTCTGTTGGGTATCGCTAGACAGACTGTTCTTTATCGCCTTCAGAAGATCAGGCATTGACAGTGATTAAACTCTTTAACCCTTAAAGGTTAACTCTTTACAGTTTGCATCATGGTAAGTGGAGAACAAAAGGATGCTTGTACCGTGCGTTTGTCTTCTATTCATCATTTAGTCCCCGGTGACAGTAACTTCTAATGTGAACTGGAGTTTTTGACAAAGAATTTTGACCTATGTTTTATATTATCTTTCATTATAGAACTTTTCATTATGGATACATTAGACAATAACAGTTTGTACTGTGAAACCCGTGTTGTGTTTTGTGCCATTTGGCCTTGGGAAATAAAATCTGCATCCTGTTGACTGTGCCATCAAGATCCACCCAGTGATGTGCGCTGTCTGAGGCCACACAGCACATTGCTGCCCTACTGTGTTGCACCCTTTCTGAAAACACTGGGCCAGAGTAATTAGCTCTGTATAAAACTCTAGAAAGATTTGCATGAGGAGTAAAATTCTGTTTAATCAAATTACTCAATTCTTTTTTTACTTTTATTTTTTTGGAACTCCTAATGTGCTCTGCATAATATTGCCTGTGTGAAGCTCAACTTGTACATGGGTCACATGGTCAGGAAGACCATAGTCTAATTTCTACACACTTTGAAATGCTTCCTTCTGCTGTTCCTATGGGGAGGGTGTTCTGCACGAATGTTGAGATGCTGGCATGTAGTTTATGTGTTCTCACTGAACTTCCAGCCTTCACACTGGGAGGGCATTGCTACCCTATGGAACCCACATCCTACCCCACCCCAGCCCTGTGTGTGTGTGTGTGTGTGTGTGTGTGTGTGTGTGTTTATTGAGTCCACTTTCAGATCCTAGCAGTTTAAGAGGAATGAGTGTATTAGTAAAATATACCCCATACATGTCTTAGTCTGTTTAATTAATTTTACAGTGTTAATGGGAAAACTCAAAAAAAAAGTATGTACCACTGTGTGTATTGATCTTACAGATGCATTATACACAGAGAGTTCTGAGCTATAAACTAAAAAAAGAAGAAAAGATTATTAAATCAAATCGAAGCATGTCTCATTTATAAATAACTGGATGGTAACGGCCATAGGAGCTGAAGGACGTGCCTCCTGAGTGGTCATTAGCATTCCCTTCCAAATGCAGTAATATTTATACCATATGCTCTTCTCCCAGAAGTCAGCCGCAGCAGGAGGAGGAGATTTAATGACATGTCCTATGGAGATCTGAGGCGCTCTAGACCGCTCTGAGCACCTTAGTGACCAATTGCTGCATATTTGAGATCTGCATCTCCACGGCCAGGACAGTTGGCCTATCAGCTTCCTCAGCTCTTTAGGCATGAAGTATGGACGAGGCATTTCTCAGGAGAACAACTTCAAATGCTTTTGTAGGGAAGGGAGTTTTGCTTTACATCTCAGAATGTGGATTTTCGTACCAACTTTCTGTGATCTAGGAAAGTGCCTGCACGGCCCATCGCCATCCCAGGGCTGCCGGAAGCTATTGTTCTGACACCTAAACCACATGCCCTTAACGAGAGCTTGTCAGCCTTCTAGCATTCATGTTTGGAATGGCAAAACACAAACAATAAAGAGTACAACATGCCCACCCAGTGGCAGCTGGCACAAGTAGGTTACCCTGCAAACAGTAGAAGGAGCACCGCTTCACCAAATGTGCAGCTCTTAGGGAAACTTGCGGCTTCTCAGTCCGCTATCAGGGGATTTTAAATGCTGCCACCACCATTTCCTGCCGCTTTGTTTACCAGCAAGGTCTGAGTCCATTCCGAACACTTCACTGCACAGGTTTTATAGACAAGTTTACTAATGCAGCCACTGGAAGGTAATTTTTATTCAGCCGCTATTTTAGCAATATAGCAGAACTCTGCTATCCAAGCAAACTACTGAGATCTGTGTCACATCTTATTCATGAACAAGAGAGTATCTAAAATGATAGGGTTTCTTGTTTGTTTGTTTTTTGTACGTAGTAACAGGTGTGACAGGAATAAATATGTCTGAGAGAAAGGTACAGCGGCAAAGTGGGGGTTTGCCACAGGTGCTCACAAAGGCCGTGGGGGGTTTGAAGCACAGGGATGGTGTGGTGGCAACTTACTAGTGGGGACCTAGCAAGCTGGGTGCTGAAAGTCTAGAGTTGAGAGTCAGAATCTCCACAAGATACAAACAGGCTCGGCCATTGTCAGCCAGTGCATGGCCAGCCAGGCCGCCGGGGCAGAGGCACAAGCATGGGAAAGGGCTGGTTCGATTTTTTAAAAATATTTGCCGCAACACCCAGGGGTTCTGTGAGACACCCAAGCAGACCCCCCAACATTAAGGTCCTTTCCATACCAAAGGGTTAAAAGTTACTTTTGTTTTCTCAGAGGCTCAGTCTTTTGTCATTCTGGGATGGTCAGCACTCTGTCTACAGCATGGGATAAACTCATAGCATCCCAGTGATGCCATAGATACACACTAACACCTGCCTCCTTGTTACAGTGTGGGTGTGGGTGCATAGGCATGCAGGATGGTATGCAGCCTGGATGTCATTAGGTGTCATTTCTCAGAGGACAGGCCCAGTTTCATCTAAAGGTGGGTCTCTCAGTAGGACCGAAGGCATGATAATACAGCTAGGCTGGTTGACCAGAAGCTCCAGGAATCCTGGTTGTCCCCACCTCCCCAGCTCTAGGAGTCCAAGCGTGTGCCACCATGACCAGCATCTTACTCGGTGCTAAAGAATCAAGCACAACTCTTCATGCTTTCATGACAAGCACTTTACCAACTAAGCTACTTCTCTGGCTCCCAAGAGCTCTTGCCCATTGATTAGCTACAACAACATACATATATGCTAATCAATATTGTATCATATGACTAGTGACTGAAAGAATGGTGAGGTTTCTACCTAGTTTTGAAAGGAACTCATACCCTCACTATGTTGCCTGTCCAGTGTCTCCAGCTTGGCCTAGGAGATCACATAAATACCGTATCCTCAGTAGACCTTCTTAGAACGTAACTACCAGATACGCAGCCCAAGAAAGCTGTTCCATTCTATGAATTTTACTATCCATTCAATATGGCTGATAAAGATATTATTGTATTAACTACTAGGTCAGTGGTTCTCTAACTTCCTAATGTTGCAACCTTATAATACAGTTCCTCATGTGGTGGTGACCCCAACCATAAGGTTATTTTTGTCCTTTCTTCATAACTGTAACTTTGCTATTGTTATGAATTGTAATGTAAAGATCTGTGTTTTGTGATGGTTTCAGGTCACCCCCAGAGGGGTTGTGACTACAGGTTGAGAATCACTGTACCAAGATATACAAATTAATTTTTTTTCTGGTAAACTAAAGCTTGGGCCCCAAACTTCACATGCTCTCTGGAACATGTGCATATTACCTCATGTGGCAGAAATTGTTCTGAATTTTCTGGAGTGGACCCAAATGTGGTTAAAAGTGCCGAGAGAGAGAGAGAGAGAGAGAGAGAGAGAGAGAGAGAGAGAGAGAGAGGAATTTGACTATAGAGAGGAGACGGTGACAAGATAGTAGATACAGAGACTGGGGAGAGATGCTTTGAGGATAGAGAAAAGGGCCAGGCCTGAGGATCAGAATCTCGGAAATGAAAAACACAAGGAAAATGATTCTCTCTGAGGCTCTAGAATTATAAGAGAATAAATGTGTTGTTAACCTACAAGTTCATGGCAATTCATTACAGTGTCCTTGGGAAATTAATGTAAGCAGTGAAATTTCAGGTTTTTAAAGACCTATTCATTAATCATTTAATTTTAGCAAAATAAGAAAAAAACCCTTTTAACTCATCCTAACTGAGCTCATAAATTGCGTTTCCACTTATTTATATTTTGGGCTTTCATTTCACGTGTCTGGCTTTGCATAGCATGAGCAGCAGCTGCCTAGATGTTTTATCGGGTCCTCATGTAGTCACTCTATTAGATGTCCTATAGGGTCCTCGTGCAGTCACTCTATTAGATGTTCTATCGGGTCCTCGTGTAGTCACTCTGTTGCCATCGTTCTGGGTAATTCTCCAGTTAATGTGTGTTTTCAATACGCACTTGAATGTGACATTTCATAAAGGCATCACACTTGAAATGTAGCTAGCTCATCTAAAGCATCATTTTAAATGATTTATTACTTACTTGATTTCATTTTGTTGGCATATTTTTTATAGTGTTCTTAGAAAAGAAATTCAAATCGAGTAAGGCCTGACACTATTGATGAGGCTTTGGAACACTCACAAAAAGGGACCGAGCATGACTGCCCCCCAAAAGCAGCCGAAAGAGTCAGATGCAGATATTTATACCCAAACAATGGACAGAAGCTGCTGACGCCTGTGGTTGAATCTGGGAAAAGCTGAAGGAAGCTGAGGAGGAGGCGACCCTGTAGGAGGACCAGCAGTCTCAATTAATCTGGACCCTTGAGATCTCTCAAACCCTGGACCACCAACCAGGCAGCATACACCAGCTGATATGAGGCCCCCAACACACATACAGCAGAGGACTGCCTGGTCTTGGCTAAGTCAGAGAAGGTGCACCTAACCCTCAAGAGACTGGAGGCCCCAGGGAGTGGAGAGGTCTGGTGGGGTGGGTGATCATGGGGAGGGTAGTGGTGGGGTGGGGACATCCTTGTGAAGACAGGGGGCGTGGGGAGGAGGCATGGGATGGGGGAACAGTCAGAGGTAGACAGGGAGGGGTATAAAATCTAGAGTGTAAAAATAATTTTAAAAAATTAAAAAAAACAAAAGAGATTCAGTCTTGAAAGAATTTATATTTTGCTTAAATAAAGGTTTAGAGTTTTCATGTCCCCCTTGCTGCCCTGATATTCCCCCTTACTATGTATTCAAGAGGGTGACATATGCCCAGTCATTTATCAAACCATTTGTTACAAATAAAGTTAATTAGTTTTAATGATTTCCCTCAATGATGAAAATTTCTAAAATTTTTATCGTTATAACATTTGCAATTTGTTTTTCTTTCTCCAGCAAAACCATATAGTTGGTTTCTTTTCTATTTAGTTTAAGTAGAGAAAGAAAAGCAATTTTAACTAAAATGACTGTGCTCAAAATTGTGAAATTTAAATTTTGAAGTTTTATATGTAAAGTGTTAAATATTCCAAATACAGACTAGCAGAGAAAGAAATAGAAAAAACAAAACAAAAAACACAAGTCTCTGGTTCCACAAGGAACATGCTCATGGCTGGGATGCAGGTGTAGAAGTCGCTGCATAGGTCAGAGACACCATCTTTTCTCTTGAACAGTAGCTATTGCATTGCAAGACTCCCTTCTGCATACTGTGCAGTGTGTTGATTGACAAGCCTAAATACCAGACATTCTGTGAACCCACGGCATTGGCTGCTTATGTATTTTTAAACCACCGCCTTCATGCATGATCTTCTATAGATGTTTTAAACAAATTTGATTCCAAAGGTGTTCTTATGTGTATTTTATATACAAGCTACATTTCCACTGACATTGCAATAGGGAGATTTGTTCTGAATTCTTACAGTATTAATACCTAATTGATACTGTGTGCTGTGAGTTGCAAAATCTCTGGACGCAGTCTAAGAAGGAGATGAAACGCAGTGTGAAGGATTGAGTCTCCTTCAATCATCTTGTATGTAGATGTGTTAGATCCTTAGGCACATGTGTTCAAAGCACTGGCTTTAATGGTGGTCATGCAGCAGAGGCCCACAGCAGCTTTGAGCATCATTGGCTTCTTATTATCTGAAGACAGTCTTTCTGTGGATTAACTGAGTCCAGCTTTATCATCTACACTTAATACCAGAGAGTGCAGTTGTTGACAGCCCTCCTAGTGAGCCAGCCTGCAAGCTGCTGGAGAAACTGTAAAATGGAGCATCCCAATGACAGGGGGAGCTATTCTATATGCACATATCTTCAGCAATGGCAAGAATTTAAGGTTTGGGCTATCAACATAGGAAAAAATTCTTAAGTGTGATCCAGAATGAGTGAAATTTAATTGGATGCCTAGGAAAGGAAACATGAAAAAAATTAGAATTTCTTTTTTTATTAGATATATTCTTTATTTACATTTCAAATGATTTCCCCTTTCCTGGTCCCCCCCCAAAGTCCCATAAGTCATCTCTCCTCCCCTTGTTCCCCAATCAACCCCTTCTGCCTCCTTGTCCTGGTATTCCCCTACACTGCTGCATCAAGCCTTTCCAGGACCAGGGGCCTCTCTTCCCATTAATGTTCAACAAGGTCATCCTTTCTGCCTATGCTTCTGGAGCCATGGGTAACTCCATGAGTACTAGCTGGTTGATGTTTTTGTCCCTGGGAGCTCTGGGTGTACTGGGTGGCTCATATCATTGGTCCTCCTATGGTGCTGCAAACCACTTCAGCTCTTTGGGTCCTTTCTCTAGCTCTCCCATTGGGGACCCTGTGCTCAGTTTAATGGTTGGCTGAGAGTGTCCCTCTCTGTATTTGTCATGCACTAGCAGAACCTCCCAGGTGACAGCTATATCCAGCTCTAGTCAGCAAGTACTTGTGGGCAACGATAATAGTGTCTGGGTTTTGTAACTGTATATGGGATAGATCCCTCGGTGGGGCAGTCTCTGGATGGTCTTTCCCTCAGTCTCTGCTCCACACTCTGTCTCTGTATCTCCTTCTGTGTAGCCGCCCGCAGCTACATGCTAATGGCCTGGGTTCTCTGGGAGGAGAGAAGGGGATAGGAAGCAGGGCGGCAAGAGAAACACATGGAGACGGGCATGACCTCATGCTCAAGACTCAACCTTTAGTGCATCTCTCCAAAGATAAATAGGCAGGCTGAGACCCTCCCCTGAAGGCTGGAAACTGGTTCTGCTTGTTCTGCTGGAGGCTGGCGGTCAGGTGGCTGGGCTGCTACTCTTTGAGAACAATGGGCCAGATTCTGAAGGGCTGGGGGAGGTCACACTTCTGTGGGTATTTTGTTCCCCCTTCTAAGAAGGACCAAAGTATCCATACTTTGTTCTTCCTTCTTCTTAGGCATCATTTGATATATGAATTGTGTCTTGAGTATTCTGAGCAACCAAAAAGAGCACAGGATTTTAATGGTTTTAGTGCAGAATTCTATCAGACCTTCAAAGAAGACCTAACACCAATACTCTTCAAACTATTCCACAAAATAGAGAAGGAATACTACCCAACTCGTTCTATGAAGCCACAATTTCTCTGATACCAAAACACAAAAAAATCCAACAAAGAAAGAGAACTTCAGACCAATTTCCCTTATGAATATCAATGCAAAAATACTCAATAGAATTCTTGCCAACTGAACCCAAGAACACATCAAAATGATCATTCACCATAATTAAGTAGGCTTCATCCCAGGGATGCAGTGATGGTTCAATATATGGATACCCATCAATGTAATCCACTACATAAACAAACTCAAAGAAAAAAAACACATGGTCATATCATTGGATGCTGAAAAGTATTTGACATAATTTAGCATCCTTTCATGTTAAACGTCTTGGAAAGAACAGGAATTCAAGGCCCATACCTAAACATAGTAAAAGCAATATACAGCAAACCAGTAGCCAACATCAAATTAAAGAGAGAAACTTGAAGCAATCCCACCAAAATCAGGGACTAAACAAGGCTGCCCTCTCTCTCCATATCTTTTCAATATAGTACTTGAAGTTCTAGCTAGAGCAATTAGACAACATAAGGAGGTCAAAGGGATACAAATTGGAAAGGAAGAAGTCAAATTATCACTATTTGCAGATGATATGATAGTATACTTAAGCGACTCAAAAAACTCCACCAAAGAACTCCTACAGCTGGTAAACGACCTCAGCAAAGTGGCTGGATATAAAATTAACTCAAATCAGTAGCCTTCCTATTCTCAAAGGATAAATAGACTGAGAAAGAAACTAGGGAAATGATGCCCTTCACAATAGTCACAAACAGTATAAAGTATCTTGGTGTGACTCTAACCAAACAAGTGAAAGATCTGTATGACAAACTTCAAGTCTCTGAAGAAAGAAATACAAGAAGACCTCAGAAGATGGAAAGATCTCCCATGTTCGTAAATTGGCAGGATTAATATAGTAAAAATGGTCATCTTGCCAAAAGCAATATACAGATTCAATGCAATCCCCATCAAAATCCCAACAGAAAGAGCAATTCTCAAATTCATCTGGAATAACAAAAAACCCAGGACAGCTAAAACTATTGTCAACAGTGAAAGAACTTCTGGGGAAATCAGTATCCTGGCCCTCAAGCAGTACTATATAGAGCAATAGTGTTAAAAACTGCATGGTGTTGGCACAATGACAGACAGGTAGATCAATGGAACAGAATTAAAGACCCAGAAATGAACCCACACACCTATGGTCACTTGATCTTTGACAAAGGAGCTAAAACCATCAGGTGGAAAAAAAGATAGCCTTTCCAACAAATGGTGCTGGTTCAACTGGTGGCTAGCATGCAGAAGAATGCAAAGCGATCCATTCTTATGTCCTTGTATTAAGCTCAAGTCCAAGTGGATCAAGGACCTCCACATAAAATCAGACACACTGAAACTAATAGAAAACAAACTTGGGAAGACCCTTGAGCACATGGGCACAGAGGAAAATTTCCTGAACAGAACACCAATAGCTTATGCTCTAAGATCAAGAATTGACAAATGGGACTTCAAAAAATTACTAAGTTTCTATAAGGCAAAGGACACTGTCAATAGGACAAAACGGCAATCAACAAATTGGGAAAAGATCTTTACCAACCCTATATCCGACAGAGGGGTTATATCCAATATATTCAAAGAACTCAAGAAGTTAGACTCTAGAGAGCCAAATAACCCTATTAAAGATGGGGTACAGAGCTAAACAAAGAATTTTCACCTGAGGGATATCGAATGGCTGAGACGCACATAAAGAAATGTTCAACATCCTTAGTCATCAGGGAAATGCAAATCAGAACAACCCTGAGATTTTACCTCACACCAGTCAGAAAGGCTAAGATCAAAAACTCAGGAGACAGCAGTTCGAGATAGAAAATGTGGTATATTTGCACAATGGAATACTACTCAGCTATTAAAAGCTTTGAATTCATGAAATTCTTAGGCAAATGGGTGGAACTAGAAAAATATCATCCTAAGTGAGGTAATCCAGTCACAAAAGAATACACATATTATGCATTCACTGATAAGTGGATATTAGCTCCAAATTAGAATTTCTATTAGGACACCTCTCTCTCTCTCTCTCTCTCTCTCTCTCTCTCTCTCTCTCTCTCTCCCTCCCTCCCTCCCTCTCTCTCTCTCTCTCTCTCTCTCTCTCTCTCTCTCTCTCTCTCTGTCTCTGCCTTTTTTCTTCATTCAGAAAAAGTTTTCTTCAAGTATACTTCTATTCTAAAAGTGAGACTTCCATAGTAAGATGGTGCCTGGAAGTCTTTGGAACATGGACAGTTATTGTGAAATACTTAAGGAGCCATGGATTAAAGGCAACAGTTCATTCCGGTAGCCTTTGTATATAGATAACCATGCAACGGATTGTATGTGTGTCCACAGTTACAGCAGCATGGCCATGAATGTGCACCGGTGCATTCTACATGGGCCCAGAACACAGGACTCCCAGGAAGCAGACAGCACTCACGTTCACAGCCGCAGTTCAGATGCTTCCTGCTAATGCAGGCTGCTGCTGCTTCTGCTGCAGTATGAGAGCATGGTGCTCATCAGAGCACAGGGACTAGTGCAGTGTGTAGACACAGGAGGACAGGGTGCTCATTGGAGCACAGCGAATGCTGGGCCCCGAGCACACCACAGCCCAGAGCGATCCCGGGACACCACGATCAGCTCCAGAGTTACTTATTAATTTATTACTGTGGGGCTTCTTTCTTTCTTTAATCGGTGGGAAGACAATATCTCAGAACCCATGTTCTTCCTAAAGACACACACCGAGGTCTAAGCCATTCCTATAAGTCAAGTTCATCAGTGCCAAAATCACATGCCATTTTAGTTTGAAAGAGATCTTAAAACGGACAAGCACCCACTAATTGGGCCCATACACTTTGTGACAGTTCAAACAGCAGTTTAGACAACTATATTAAAACACACACACACATACACACACACACACACACACACACACACACACACACACACATCCTTTTAAAAATTACAGTTTTATAGCTAGGCATTGGTGGCACACATCTTTAATCCAAGCCATTGGTGGGAGGTGGAGGCGGGTGGGTCTCTGTGAATTCAAGGCCAATCTGGTCTATATACTGAGTTCCAGGACAACCAAGGCTACACAGAGAAATCCTGTCTCAAACTGCCCTCCATCACCAAAAATTATAGCATTATTAAGATATAATTCACATAAAATTTTGTCTTGAAGTATACAACTCATAGTTTTTAGAATATTTATAAAATATTAATGAAAATGTTTCACCAAAATCACCAGTTATAGGACATTTTCATTGTTCCTAAAAGAAACTTTATACAATGGCTGTCACTTTCCATTTCTATTTCCATATCTCCTGATGACCAAATATTTAGTTCCTGATTCTATGGACTGTCTTATTTCCTATGTGTTTACAACTACTTCCTATTGTATATAGCTTCTATAATTTTTCTTTTTCTTTTCTTTTTTGGATTTTTGAGACAGGGTCTATCTACATATGCCTGGCTGGCTTGGAACTCACTAAGTAGACCATGCTGGCAGCCAACTCACAGAGATCTGCTTGCCTCTGCCTCTCACGTACTGGGATTAAAGGCATGCACCACAGCTCCTAGACTTTCATTCAGTTTTCAATGTTTATCTTATTATAAACTTTATGAAACATTTACTCTCATTTTAGCACAGATTAGTGTTTTAATCCTATTATGTGGAGATCATATTCTAATGTATGAATATACTCCATTTTGTTTACCTATACATCAGTTGGCTGATATTTGAGTTCTTTCATTTTGAAGGAGTATTAAGGGGAATATAATATGAGTATAATATGAATAATAGAGACATGTTTCATTTTCCTAGGGTGTGAATCTGATGTAATTTGTGGTATCATATGCTAATTCAAAGGTTTTGAGGAATTTTAAGGTGGTTTTCCTGAGTTTTACATTTTGACTCAGGATGTCTGGGCTTTCTGATTTCTCCAAGTTGTTGAATGTGTTGTTCTTGTCTACTGTATCCTAGCTGTGCCAGTAGGGATGAATGGGCCGCTCAAGGTTTTGATTTGAGTTGTATTAATAATGATGGCAAATATTAATTAAACATTTTGTTTAAAATTTTTGAGATAGTCACATTCTGTAACCCAGGATAGTCTCAAGGTGCTATGAACACAAGATTACCCACCACCACCATACCAAGGCTGTTGAACACAGATAACACAATCACTGGGGATTTGTATATTTTCTTTATGGAGATATAGCGCTCCATTCAAGTGCTTTACCTGTTTGAAAACAATTTGGCATTTTACTTTTTAGCTGTAGAAGTTCTTTAAATATTCTAGACTCTTATCATGTATATATTACAAGTATACATTTCACTTGTTCTGCATTAAATATGAAGCACCAAGATTGAAATTTTTGAATTTAATTTTAACTTATTGATATTTTTCTTATGTCATTTATGTTTTTGGAGTCAGAACCAAGAAAACATTTCTTAACCTCTCATAACAAGTTTTCAATCTCTTATATCCTTGAATGGTTGGTGGGTTTAACTCTTACATCTTGGTCATAATCCATTTGGGTTAGTTTTTCTATACTGTATGAAGAGGTGTGATTTCATTTTCTACATAATATCTAGCTGCCCTGATTACTATCAGTTAGCAGGCCATTTTTCCTCATTAAGTTGCCTTGGTACACTTTAAAAACTCAACCGACCCTAAGCGTGGGGGCTTATTTCTTGCCGGACAATTGTCTTTCATTGCTCTGTATGTCCCCTGTGAGCCCGCACCCACTTGATGACTGCAGGCATGAAGTATGTTTTAAAATGCATATTGTGAGTTCACAAATTTTCTGGTTTTGCTCTAAAGATTGTTTTGGCTATTGTGAGTCTCTGAACGTCTGTATAAATTTTGGACTAAACTCATCAATGTCTTGGGAATTACCACTGGGGGATTTATATTGGGTCATCGGCTGATTTGGAGAGAACTGTTATCTTAACCATATTTTTGTCTTTTGAGCCAGAGCATGGATGTCTTTGTCTTTCTTCTTCTTTAGAGCTTATTTCATTTCTTAGTGATTTTTTTCTTTTGATGTTCAAATCTCATTCTTACTTGGTAAACTTAGTCTAAGAATTCTTTTCCAAGCTACTATAAATGAATTCAACTTTGTAAATTTTGGAGTTGTTTGTAGCTAGCACTGTATGATTTCTGGGATTTGTTCTGTTTCTTTCAACCTTGCTGAACATTTGAAAAAATTCTAGCAGGTTTTTTAGGTGTGAGTTATCTTGGATTTTTTTAGTGTCCCAGGCAATATCATCTGGGTGATCAGTACTTCTTGATTTATTCTATGAGTTCAAATACCTGTTGTACTGGCTGGTTTTGTGTCAACTTGACACAGGCTAGAGTTGTCACAGAGAAAGGAGCTTCAGTTGAGGAAATGCCTCCATGAGATCCATTTGCAAGGCATTTTTCAATTAGTGATCAAGGGGGGAGTGCCCATTTTGGGTGATGCCATCTCTGGGCTGGTAGTCTTGGGTTCTATAAGAGAGCAGGCTGAGCATGCCAGGGGAAGCAAGCCAGTAAGGAACATCCCTCCATGGCCTCTCATCAGCTCTTGCTTCCTGACCTTGAGTTCTAGTCCTGACCTCCTTTGGTGATGAACAGCAAGGTGGAAGTGTAAGCAGAATAAACTCTTTTCTCCCCAACTTGTTTTTTGTTCATGATGTTTGTGCAGGAACAGAAACCTTAACTAAGACACCTGTTATGTTTTCTTGCCAAATCTCTCTGAGACCCAGAATAACATAAGTGGGGAGGTGGGCCATGCCTGTCCCACTCCTGTGCTTAGTTGGTTAGCTGGAGGCATAAGGCCTTTTACAATCAGTATTATGTATCATGGACTGAGTATTATGCCAACAATGGGTTTCAGAGATTCCCATTATGAAGTTGCTGGTACTCTATTCATAGCTGCTGAGTGTTTTTAACATGCAAAGGTATTCGTTTTTTTTCCAAAAGCGTTTTTCTGTATCTTTTAATAGGTCCTGTAATTTTCACCCTCTAGTCTACAAATATGTGTTACATTGGTTTATTTTCAATTATCAAACCAACTTTACATTCCTGGGATAAATCCCCCTAAGTCATGGTATTGTAATTTCTTAAATGTTGCTGGATTCCATTTGCTAAGATTTGTTGACTATTTTATATTTTAACCAAGAAGGAGTACTGGCCCAAGTTTTATTTTTCTGTAATGTACTTATAGGTTCGGTTGGGGAATTTTACTTCATTTCTTCAGGAAAAATTGGGACAGATTGATGTTATATAAACTTGGTATTTGTTAAATCTTTGTAGTTAATATTTATACATATGTCACAATTTATAATATACAGCTGCTATTACATGGTTCTATAACAACACCATTTGCTTAATTCAGTCTCTATTAAAACAAAGAAATGGTGCTTAGGAAAACCCAGTGAAGACCTGAGAATAAATGAGGGAAATTTAACATAGAAAATATGTCTAAGATCTGGAATATATAATTGTGTATAATATATTATCTAATATATCAATAGCATATGAGTATATTAAAATAATATAATGTATAACAGTATATGAGTGTATGATATTATATATATATATAAAATCAAGCAAAGCCCTTTCACAAAGTGGGCTTCTTTGCTTCTCTGCCAGCTTCATGGGCTAACTTCTCTGTCCACATGGCTATGACCTACAGCGTGAATCCTTTATGCAGAATTGAGATAACATATTATGTTCTAAGTCCTAAATGGACTATATGAAAAAGCCTCACCTTTCTACCTACTCTATTTTTTTAGCTGCATTCTATTGTAGACATCTGCAAAATCATAAAATAACAACAAAAGGAGAATATCAGGTATTATAGTATACAAAACACTTGCTATAATCTTGAGATTACTCAAGATTATAGAACTGAAAGGTTTATGAAATGATTTTTCAAAAATAACAATAACCACCTCCCCCAAGTAAATGAGCTGGAATTATATGTTCTTTTCAGGTTCAAAGGGTCCAGTGCCAACTCCTAAGCTGTACTCAAGTAAAATTATCGACCTTTCCACAACCAGCGATCTGCTGAAGAACAGTGTTCAGAGAGCAGGTCAGCAGGCTGCCCCGGCACCCAAATTCTCTTCTTGAGACAGTGGGCAGCATGGGACGGCTCTGTAGCCCTTCACACCCACACTTTCCCATCTGCTTCCCTCTCAGTGAAGACTTCCTGTCTCTCATGGTCTGATACCATCTCCAAGGACTCTGTCCCCAACTTTCTCAAGTGACACACGGTCTCTGGCACTTGTCAAGGTTTACCATTTTGTTTTCACAGGCTCCCTGTGACAATGCCATGGATGATATTGTTGAATGATAGTCATATAGTTATACTGATTTCTAAAAAGCATAATTATTTCAGAGTATCTGTTTTGGACTTAACTATGCCCATCAAAGCTGAGTGGCCAGGACAATAATACTGTGGATTACTTATGCTTTGATCATCTGATATGGAGAAGTCAAGCTGGCACCGACCTGGAAGCTTCCTCCTCGCTGGGTAGCTTCTGCGATGCCAGAAGGTGCTGCAGTGCTGGCCGGCTGCTGTGGAACCCAGAGGTGAACGGCAGCAATGATCGGTATGGAAGACATGTCATAGTGACACGGGTGTTATGGGTATAACCAGTAACGTTCTGAGAGGCTCTACAACCCACTTTACAGGTGGGTTCTCATGCCTACGACTGTGTGTAAACTTGGCCAAGAACACTTAGCTGGGGAAATCGTAGGCTGAAGGGAAGGACCTACCATTATTACTTTGCTAAATGGACATAGTATCAAATTGCCTTCTAATACTCATCTTTACACCTACATATTACTGCATCCCTTAACCCCTCATCAGAGACGCTTCCTTTTGAAGTGGATGCTGATTAATACGAGAGACTCTGATCAAAGTGCAGAGAATAAGGGACTGTGCTTAGCCTTACATGGGACATCTGTTGTCACACCCCTTTCTCTCTCATTCAAGGAGGCAGAGGATTGTATGAGCCAGGATCCCGGGAGGACTGCTGTGCAGACGTGTCTTTCAGAAACGACAGGAGCGTTGTGCTCTGTAGTTCACAGCAGCTGTAGTTGCCTGTAGAGCTCTGCGTGAGATCAGGTCAGTCAACACTCCGGCACAGATGGGCAGGTGCTCATGAGGCCTTACCCTGGGGTGAGATGCCAGGAGACAGAGAGTGACATTTCTCTCAGCAGATGGCCCTAAACACATGTGCACATGGGCAGAGAAGCACTGGGCTCATGGCGTCCTGTAAAACCATGAAAATAAAGCTAGGAAGAGTGGAGGGAGATAAGGGAGGAGTCAGAGAGGGATGTAGAAAGTAGATACAAGCAAAACACATCAAATACACTTGTGAACTTCTCAAAGGGAAAAAGCTCATAGGTTAAATAGGAAACTCTGTGTGAGAGGAAGTGAGGGTCATAGGAAGTTATGAGGGTGAGATCTTCCTGGTATGATTAGTAACTTTACATGAAGAAGTGCAAAGAGAAAGAGACGATTCTAATATGGTTTGGGACTGGAATATCCTTAAAGTCCATGTATTTAAGGTACACGTCCCCAGCTTGCTGCTTTGGGAAGTGGTGGTGTCTTTACGAGACAGGTTTTAGGGTAAGGCCTTTAGGTCATCAAGAATGTCCTTGAAAGGGGTTGTGACACCCCCCAGTCCCTCTCTTCTCTTTTTGCCCAACTTCGCAGCCATGAGTTGACAGTTTTGTCTCCCAGTATGTTTTTCTCACGATTTGTTACCTTGCTGCAAGCTCAGACTGTCTGCTGGTTTGGAATGGAGATGGCCCCGGCGGCTCATATATACTTGGTCTCCAGTTGGTGGAACTGCCTGGGAAGGATTGGGACGCATGGCCTTGGGAGAGGAGATGTGACTGGGCGACGGCTTTGAGGTTTCACAAGACTCCTGCCATTACCAGCGTCCTGCTCACATCATGATGTGTGCTTTCAGCTCACTGTCCCAGCCCCCTGTCCTCAGTGCTTCACGCCACCGTCCTAACTCCGATCCTTTGCGACCATAAGGCCCATTAAAGTTCTTTATGAGTTGCCGTGACCACGGTGTCTTATCACAGCAACAGAAAGGAAACTGATACGCTAACTGAACCTGGACGGGCACCTCTGCAGCTGGGAGGGATAGTGCGCCTTTCTCCTGAGTGCATCCTGCCAGGTGTTTATTTTAATAACATTGTTTCCAGATGAACCTTCTCCCTCTCTCTGCCGTGGAGTGTGTGTGTGTGTGTGTGTGTGTGTGTGTGTGTGTGTGTGTGTGTGTCTCGTCTGTTAGTCAGGGAAAGAGCCCTCCTTAGGAACCATCCTAAGAAAGAGCCTCCTTCTGCTTCTAATGGCTGGGGCGATCTTTCTGGAGTAAATGAGCAGAGGCATTTAAAGGCTGAAACCACCTGATCAATGGTAGCCATTTTCTGGGAAGAGAAAAGCCCCGCTCGCTCGTTTAAAAGTAGGCCAGAAAACTTGGGAGAGGCTCCCTGCTTCAGAAAAGCCTTACCACTTTCTCTCCCTTCCTCTCCTGTCCCCAGGTCCCCACCCCACCCCCTTTTCTAGCCCTGTCTGTCTTGTCTCTTTTCCATATACTCTCAGCATGACTTCTTAAAGGTACAGATTAAATGGTTGGGGTTATTTGAAAAAGTGTCTGAAGTTCTCCTTCGAGCCAGAAGGAATTGTACTATAAAGCAGAATAATTTGAAAGGGAGGAGTTTGCCTTTTCCTGTGGACAATAGAAGGCCTTCGATTCTTTTAATAATGGAAAGGGCTTATACTTCTGTTAGAGTCTCTAAGAACTTCTGATGAAGTTCATATTGTAGTTGTAGTTTATCCACGGACCAGGAGAATACGGACTGGTAAGGTGACTCTTGCTCCTCAGACACGCTCTCTCTCCCCGAGCACGCTGAATACCCCTGTGGGAGTAACACGGATGTGTAATGGCCATAGTTCAACAAGGAACAGCGTAGCCGGCAGGCACTTCCGTGGGCTTATCATCAGTCAGTCAGCGAATTTCTGCTTAGTGTTTATGGCCCGGGTTAGAGGTAGGAGAATTTAGAGGCAAATTTGCTTAGCAGCTGTGAGACCCTGGGCGAGTTGTTTAGCTTTACGAACCCCCAGTTCCTCTCAGGGGGAAAGGGGGATAATGAGGCCTTCTTTGTGCAGCACTGGAGCATCCTGTGAGAGTGCTAAGCGCACAGTGAAACAACACACAGTAGTTAGTCAGTGTCCCAGCGAGGGGCGGCGTGGTTAGGAGGTGGTAATCCCGCACAGAAGTTATGGGACAGAACGGAGCGTAATTAATGGAATCCTGGATCACAGAGCACAGCCCCTGCCTCGGTGGAAGCGAAGGGCCTGCTTCTTGCAGTGCGGCCTGCTCCTGCTTCTGGAGCTGTGGGTCTGCTCCTTGCTGCTGAGTTTTGGACTTCTGCATCCGGTCTCTGCTGCCTGCCTCTGTCATCCCCAGTTCCACCCGGTCCAGGGCGTGGCCACTTGTGGCCTTTTAGCTCCAGGACCTAAAAGAACTCAGCTTAAAGACTCTGGAGTCACGTGGTCTACTCCATACTCTCTTGTACCTAGAGCAGTGGTTCTTATCCTTCCTCATGCTGTGACCCCTCAATATAGTTCCTCATGCTGTGGTGACCCACAGACAAAAACTTATTTTTGTTGCTACTTCACAACTGTAACTTTTCTACTTTTATGAGTCATAATGTAAATATCTGGTATTTCCAATGGTCTTCGGTGACCCTGGTAAGTGGGTTGTTGAGCCCTCCAAAGCAGTCACAACCCACAGGTTGAGAACCACTGCTCTAGGGAGTGAGGACCCTGCCAGCTGTTTCCTGTTTGGCAGACACGAGCCAAGAGACTGAGGTGGACACTGAGAGGTGGAAAGGGGAGTGCAGAAATGGGGCATCTCCTCAGGGCTCACTCAGGACTCGGGGACTCTGCACTCACAGCTCCCCTACCCCTCACTGCGATCCTTCACCATGGACTTATTTCTGCTTCTTGGAAGAGTCATGACTCCAGCGCCTGAGACTGGTGGCCCTCCTACAGATCCATGTCCAGACCCTTTACCTTCTCCCTCCTTCTCTGTAATTAAAATGTACTTTTTAAGGCCATACCGTCCTGTTTTCTGGTTCCCTCTCCGTGGTTCCCCTATTAAAATCAACCACTCTGAAGGAACACAGAGACTCAGCCCCCACTCTTCACACTGATCCTGCAATACAGGGAACATTGCATATTTTCAGGTCTATGAACGTGAAAACAAAATAGTAATAACATCATGGTTATGCAAGATAAAAGGCAGATGTTTCCAGAAAACTAAACCTCCCCTTCACTTCTCTATTTCCCTTGGAGCTTCAGTCTCTGATGCATTGTAATATATAGAATGTAGATATCTTAGGATAGCTACAACCACGCTTTCAACCCACAAGCAGTTGTTCTGGATAAAAATCTGTTTCTACTATTGTCTGAGGACTGACTCTCTTAAAGTGTTCCCAGAGGACTAGATAAGGGGATGTAACAGTCTGTGCTGTTGAACAGATGTGATTGTTTGCAATGAGAACCACCTTTAATAAGCATATTGTCTGAGACAGAGAAGCAAGGACCTTTGTGTCTGTGGGGGAGGAGGGCTATGACATGTGCACATGTGTGCACTCATATGCACATGCATGTTTGGCTTTTGAAAAGTAATTACTATTGTGTCTTTTGTATTCAATTGAAAGATAAGGAGGGCATTTGAAGTAAGGGAACTAGGAATTCAATCCAGAAACCATTCTCTTGTCCCAAACTATTGCCACGGCGTAGATAGACTTCTAACTCAATGCAGAGTGGAAGCCAGGGGCTTTGCAGTCTTTGGCATTGGACTAGACTGCGGTATGGTTCCGTGTCAGATAAAACTGGCCATTTGGGTTTGGAATAATGCACATGGGGTGGGCAAGAAGGCAAGAAAGAAGGCAAAGCCAGGGACACCATAGGTCCCCAGTCAAATGAGTGGAACTACAGGCAATTTGAAGCTCTGAGAACTGACATGGTTAATGAGAAAGCATACTGCGAGCTCTCAGAAAACATAGCACACGCATGCAAGTATCCTACCTGTTTAGACTGGGTCTAGGGTGAGGATACCTCTGTGCAAGTATTAGTGGCTCCGGGTGGGAATACAAACAAGTATTGTTTCTAGAAAGTGTGTGTGTGTGTGTGTGTGTGTGTGTGTGTGTGTGTGTGTATGTATGTGTGTGTGTGTGTGTGTGTGTGTGTGTGTGTGTGTGTTGGTGGCTCCACTCCCTCTGTGTCTCTCCCCTTGCCCCTTTTATTCATGGTTGCCATGAGATTAGCAACAGAGGGGTTGAATGATTATGGACCGAAACCTCTAAAGCATCAGCTAAGCTAAGTCTTTCTTCCTTTCTTAGAGAGAGTGCTCCATTATGGCGATAGGAAGCTGATGTCACACTCAAACAGCACATAGTTTTGGGAATCACATTTGCATCGAAAGAATCTCATTGCTTGGCATTAGATGTAAAAGAAGTTAAAAAAGTCTGCTCTACTCATAAACCTTCCATTCAGACTTTCACAGGTCTGAATTCAACCACAGCACAGAAAGGGTCCATCTTGTTTAACAACAACAGCAACAACAACAATTTTGCTTAGTTTAAATTCACCTTAGATGTTTAAACTGAGGGATCTCTATTTCAGAATCAAACTTTTTTTCAAGCACCTTTATAAACAGTGTTTGACTTGTTTGAATATATCAAGTCAAAATCGTGTGTGTGTGTGTGTGTGTGTGTGTGTGTGTGTTCAAACAAGTCAATATATATATATATAATGTATACTGTAATTATCCATATTTGGTGAGACATGAAATCTATTATTAATAATAAAACTATCAAGATTTTGTTTCCATCCTAATTTTAGACATTTCTAATTTTCTGAAATGAACTTATGTGCTCATACATTTAGAATAAAATAAGCTTCATTAAGATCACTGGGCCAGGTTGCTTCCAGGGTACAGAGTGCTCACAGGAAGTGGTAGTGTGGGGGGCTGGGGGGCGGGGGCGGACTCCTTTACAGTGCAGCAAATGGACACGGTTTTGTTTGAAATGCTGCGGCACAGTGAGTAAGAAGATGACTTTTTTTTAAGATGATCGATCACACGTATTCTTTTCCTCCCCGAGGTGCGAGCTGTGCACTCACAGGTTAGTACAGCTGACTACAGTGATGAAGTCTTCCCACCCGTCCACCTCTCTTCCTCAGTCTTGAGAATGCAATGTTGCCAACATGGTGTGCAGTACTGGGGAATCCATCCTTCCTTTGGGTTCTGAGCTCCTCCTTTGTCCTAGCAGCAAGACTCTGCAAAATACACGGTTCAGGCTTCCTCCTAAGTCCCAGGAATGGCTTATCATCGATTTATTTCCCTAACGGAGATAGATATCATAGAGACCTGGAGAAATGACGAGGCTTGCCTGAGCCAGGCAGGGAAGAGTGGAAGAGTCTCTTGACTCCTCCTTTGATATCATAGCAAATACTGACAATTTAGGAAGAAACAAATCTGCTGTGCTTGTAACCCAAAGATAATCCCACACTTGGATGGGAGAGATGACAAAATATATGAGCCTGCTGCCTCAGAAGAAGTTTCCAGTGTCATGAAGTGTTTGGATGGCTTGAGTTTTGTGTGAAACTTGGTGAAGTCAGACAGACTGGCTAATCGATGCAGAATTTCAGGGCATTCTTTTTCTTCCCATTATTGTCTAGTTGGAAACTCTGTACTTGGTTGAAAGACATATCAGGAGCAAGTGATGAGCAAGACGGGATAACTCTGTAAAGGAATGAAAGCGGGAACTTAAGAACCTGCTGATGTTTAAGAATTGAAAGGGGCTGATAATAGCAATTAATGATTGCGAAATCTTTGCTTCTTTGCTGTGCGTCTCAAAATCAGTTCTAAAACAAGAAGATTAAAATACATATCGATTTGCTGATGGGCAAAAGGTAGGGTTTAAAAGCAAGGAATTGACCAATATGTATTACGTTAATTAAACCCTTCTCCGGGATGTGAATAAACACAGCTGATAATAGTATCTGTGAGTTCTTGAATTGATTCTGCATTGAGTAAACTTCAAAGATGCAAGGCCCTATCTGTCTGCAATCACCTTCAGAAAGGCTATCTGGCTGTGGAGGGCTGCAGAAGACACAGTTCTCACTGCAACTGACCGCCTTACTTAGGTTCCTGATGCGGCTGGTGTAACAGCAGCAGGCTTTGAAGTGTAAAGCCTCCCTTCAGTTACATGTTAGTTAAAACTGCAAAGTTCTCAAGAAGTCCAAGAGCTCTGCTGGGAAAGCTCTTCTATTCAAGAGGAGAGAACCAACCAGATGGCTTCAGAAATGGGCCATCCCCTTTGTTTTATGGCGACCGACGGAGATGTGGACCATTTTGTTAAACTTCAGCCAGAACAGTAACTGTGAAGTGGCCCTGAAGGACGTTCCTACTGACTTAGGCCTATGCGACTATTTCCATTTTGTTATTTATTTAATTTGTTTTCCACATGTGGCTGATTAAACATGGGTTCTGTAAGGATTCCCAAGGGATGGAGAATGCGATAATTAAGAGATCCTATGGGGATTTAGTGCCTTTCACGTTGGAGGGGAAGATGTACTACTTCGTACATGACAGTAGACTCTGGCAGCTATTTGGAACAGGATCAGACACCACTGCTTATGTCGAAATAAATTCCCGAAAGACAAGATTTAAATATGTAAAATGATGAGTGTGTTAGGAGTGTACAGAGGTTTGTTTGGTTGTAATGTTGATACAGAGAAGGCCTTTAAAACCTGTTTTTAGAGTGTCTGTGTCTGTGTGCCAGCTGTATTTTGTGCAGGTACCTGAAGCTATCGGAAGAGAGCTAGAGTTAAAGGAAGCTGTGAGCTGTCTGACACGGGCGCTGGGAATTGAACTCAGGTCTCTGGAAGACCAACAGGTGCTCTTAGTTACTGAGCCCTCTCTCCAGTCTGGGTAAGCCCTTTGAAGGAATCAAAACATAAAATCTGTAACAGAAAACACTGGTCAATGTATGATAAATGTTGACAAATCTTTAAACTTCATAGAGGAAAATAAATCATACTAAAACAGTGTCCAAAGATAACCAGAGAAGAAAAATATTTATATCCCACATACATTTAATGAGTGATTTCTTTAACATTTAGAGACATAGAGTCATTATGCTGCCCTGGACAGAGTTCCTCTGATCAAGTGATCCCGGTTCAGTCTTCCAAATAGTTGGGAATACAGACTCATGTGACCACACCTAACCAAAGAACTACTCATGACAAGATGACCATCCCAGGGGAAACTATACAAGGATCTGGAGATTCACTGATGCTTTGTTTTAGTAGATAGATCTGGGATATACATGATAAAACCTGTTGACAAAATCATGGTAGCAGTTGCCAAAAAGAATGAGGTGTATTGATACACAAAAATGTCCTTACGTCCCAAGTGCTAGTTTTAAGTTAAAAACACTCAGAAGGTTGCAAAACCATGTTGACTGACCCTCGATTTGTCTGTCAAAACACACATCGGACCTAAAGGACAGAGAAGCTCTCTGGATGGTTAGCTCTGGGGATAGAGAGCAACATTTTTTTTAATGTATTATTTTAGATGTGTATTGTTTGAATTCTATGCTGTAGTATTTAGAACATTAGTGGATGTTAAGGCTGAGTCTAGTAACTGTTCAAGGGAGGCAGTGAAAATGGAACACAAGACAGGCACAGTACACGTCTAGAAAGATTACCCAGAAAAGCCTCGTCTTGCATTGGTGAAGGGTGAGAATCTTGCCACTTGCATCTTGAAATGCCTGTTGATTTCTATCCATGTCAGATTGGAGCCATCCAAGAAGCAGACACTGAGACAGGCTCGGAACACAAAGGTGTCCAGGCTGCTGCGCCATTGTCCAGCTCTTGGGCCTGTGATCGTGCAGCCAAAATATTCACCACTGCCCACGTCCATGCGTATTTATCACCCCGCACAAGACTCAGAGTGCATCACAGACCTCAACGTAAAACTGGAAATATTAAATCTGATAGAAGAGAAATCGGAAATAGCCTCGAACACATTGACACAGCAGATGACTTCCTGGACAGAACTTCACCAATAGCTCAGGCAGTAAAATCAACAGCTGATATATGGGACCTCATGAGATTAAACAGCGTCTGTATGACTGAGGACACTGTCAATAGGACAAAACAGCAGCCTATAGAATGGGAAAAGATCTTCACAAATCCTGCATCCCACAGAGGACTAATACCCAAATTATTATATAAAGAACTTAAGAAACCAGACACCAACAAACTAAATAATCCAATTTTTAAAATGGGGTATAGAACTAAAGAGAGAATTCTCAGCAGAGGAATCTCTAATGGCTGAGAAGCACTTAAAGAAATATTCAGCTTCCTGAGCCATCAGGGACGTGGAAATCAAACTGTCTCTGAGATCCCACCTTACACCAATTAGAGTGGCTAAGATCAAAAACTCAAATGACAGTACATGCTGGTGAGGACGTGGAGCAAGGGGGACACTCCTCCACGGCTGGTGGGAGTGCTCCTTCTCTGCTTAGTCCAAGGTTACTCCCCCCCCACCCCCCATGCTGCCCGCCATACTTCTGCCTGCCCATGTTATAGACTCTGAAGCTGTAGAACTGCCAAGAGGCCTCCCCCTGCAGAGGTGAAACCCTGCTCTGGGAATCACCTCAAAGTAGTCAAAAGGGCTTCTGAGCTACTTGACACCGTGGGGGATGGGAAGCAGAGGAGGAAGAAGGAGAGGACGGTGTCCAGGCTCCCGTCTCACCCGTTATATCCAGCTCGATGGGTCAGGAGCAGAGTTAGATAAAAGAGGTTAAAGGGAAGGCCTACAAGACGCTGCCCTGCCAGTCAGAGTTGGCTCTTCCCTGGCAGTGGAGCCAGTCCCTCTCCTGTACGAACATGGTGGGAACGTGATCCAGGGGCCCCTGGGTGCTGCACACAGCTCTTAACTTTTATTTTCTTCCAAGGAAGAAAGGGACAGCACAGACTCAGTGGGCCTATTCTGTAGCAGCTTGCACTTCACCGTTTCCAAAGCCAAGTCTTCAGAACAGTGGGCTGTTTGCCCCACAGCAACCCTCTGTTCTGACACTGCTTTGGCGGGAGTTGTGAACCCAGCGTCCACCTTTACGGTTCTCTGCCTCCTTCCGCTGCTGTATAAACCCGCCAGGGTCTCACGTGGTGCCCTTAGGACAGAGTCAGGCAAGCACAGCTCAGGCCCTCGGGCCAGGGCGAGACCTCATCAGGGCTGCCCCCACGCCCACCCCACCCTGCTCCGTGAGTGTGGTAATCAGTCTTACTGTGGTACCCGGAGCCGGAGCCACAGGGGAGGTTTATTGGTCCCCTTATCCATTAGGGCACCATGCAGCCATTTCCAAGCTTCTTGCTGCCACAGCAATCCCACGGCACTCGTGTTGCACTCTGAATTGGAAACAAGCTTTTCTCTGCTGCTGGATCCCGTGTGGACCGTTAGTCATGTCACCTGGATCCTGAGTGTTCATCTGGGAGAAAGGCCCTGGGCTTTTTTTTTTCCCCCTCAGGAGGACATTGACCACTAAGATCTCTTTCCCCTTCTATTTCTTGCCCATCTGTCCATCCATCCATCCATCTATCCATCCATCCGTCTGTCTGTCCGTTCATCCATTCATCCATCTATCCTATGGAACTTTTGTCTAATTTTGAAATAAATCTAATATTTGTGGCAGAAACGTAAATCCCTTAAGGAAGTGTGTCTTAGCTGGCCCTCACTGGCTTCAGGGCAGGATGATTCCTCCGGGTCTGAGAGCCACACCGTGGGCCGCGCCTCTCCACCGTGCGCCCCGCCCCCTCGCTGCTATGAATGCGTGCGCACTCATTTCTACATGCCCTCTGGCTAAAATCTATGAAACCCTGAAGTGTGTAAACCTGCAAACCCAAAGCCTTTTCCTCCAGAGACCTTTTTGCTTGCCATATTTGGCTACAACTTGAAGAAGTATGTGTCTTCCGGGTTGCCATTTCTGACAAGCAGGGGCCGGTGGAACGCTTCATTATACCAACCGAATGGATGAGGAAAAAATGGTTTTTTAAAAGAAAGTCACCTTTAAAGCTTTCCTTTTTCATCAAGGCGAGGCCACCAGCAATCTCGGAGCTCGGTAGAGATTTGAGGGGAGACACAAGGACACGAAGAGCGTCAGTGAGTCGGGGTGGGGCGCCTGTCAGCCTGGATGGGAGGCTTTGCTCCAGCGGATGCTCAGAGGACGAGCATGCTCCTGCACCCATTTCGGTTTGACCCAGGACGCAGGTATGCCGCGGAGAGGCGGCAGAGGGAGAGTGGGGCCGTGGAGAGTGGGTACAAGGCGCCGCCACGTCGCACAGCCTCTGCCCACCCCTTCTCTGTCCTTAACATCTCGATGCCACCCGCCTCCTCTTAGGAGCTCTGGAACCCTCTGGGCTTTAAAGCATCCGCTCCTGACTCCACTCACTTCTCCCCTGCCCTGAGCTTCTATTTTCTCTCCCGCCTTTTCTGACCAGACAGACTCAAACGTCTACCTCGTGGCCTCAATTTTCTCAGAGGACAATAGAGCCCTTGCTAGTGTCACCTCCATGCTTGGCAATTTAGATTACTCATGGCTTTGTGGAGTTTTACCTTCTTGGGTGTGCCGTAGAGACGACCGTGGTGTTCTTTCCCCAGCTCGTCCCCGTCTTGGAGCTCAGCGTGTCCCTTTCTACCTCACTTCTCCAGTGGGGAGTTAGTGTGCTTGCACTGAACAGAAATCAAAGTTTACAGTAGCTCACACAAGGCAAAATGGTATTCCCATCAGCAACCAAACATCCTAGTGTGTCTAGGAACCCAGTCTCCATCCTTCCAGCTCTCTAGCAGCCTCAGGGGCACCATGGTGCAGAATGGCCGCCATCACATAAGTGCCGGGAAGGGGGCAGACTGTTGGAAGGACTTCCTGCGTCATTAAAGAGGTTATACTCTCAGAACACCAGAAGCAGAAACAGGAGGATTGAAAGTTCGAGATCAGTCTTGGCTACTTCTCAAAAGAGCAGGGAAGGGGCTTCTCCATACCACCCACAGACCCAATATTACCTGTGGCTTCGCATTCCTTTGACCTTTCAGCCATAAAAGATGCTGAGAAACTACATCTTGGATTGAGTACTAATGAAGAAGGGTGTAGACTCTGGGAAGCCACCGGGTCTGGTCTGTTCCGTGGCCAACCAAATAACACACTTCCGGGACCCAGCCCTGAAAATCTCTTTTGCTCATTCTAATATCTTCAGGCTTGTGTGATCTTTATGCCATGATATATCACTGCTCCCATTCTCACTGCTTCCTCCGCCAGAGGTGTGTGTGTGTGTGTGTGTGTGTGTGTGTGTGTGGTGTGTGTGTATGTGTGTGGTTCTGTGTGTGTGGTGTGTGTATGTGGTATGTGTGTATGTGGTGTGTGTGTGTATGTGGTGTGTGTGGTATGGTGTATGTGTGGTGTGTGGTGTGTGTGTTTGTGTGGTGTGTGTGTGGTGTGTGTGTGGTGTGTGTGTGTGTGTGTGGTGTGTGTGTGGTGTGTGTGTTTGTGTGGTATGTGTGTGGTGGTGTGTGTGGTGGTGGTGTGTGGTGTGGTGTGTGTGGTGTGTGTGTGTGGTGTGTGTGTGTGTGTGATGTGGTTTGTGTGGTATGTGTGGTGGTGGTATGTGTGGTGGTGGTGTGTGTGGGGTGTCTGTGTGTGTGGTGTGTGTGGTGGTGGTATGTGGTGTGTGTGTGTGTGTGTGTGTGTGTGTGTGTGGTGTGGTATGTGTGTGTATGGTGTGTGTGGTGGGGTATGTGTGTGGTGTGTGTGGTGTGTGTGTGTGTGTGTGTGTGTGTGTGTGTGTGTGTTTGAATAGATCTTTGGCTTTGGTATCCTGAATGAGTATCCCATAGAGATGCAGTCTTAGATTTGGTTTGCTCATTATCTCAGCTATAAGTAGGGTTCGGGAGACAATTGTCAACATTCAGGAAGCTGAAGGAGAGGGAAAAGTGGAAAGGCCAAACAGACCTTTCCCTGACTTGCAGCTGCTGTGTTGGGGTTTCTTTGACACTGAAGATGAAGGAGGGCTGAGCTGCCCCTCCAAGGTCGTGGGGAGACCCAGGCTCCTTCTCCAGGCTCTGGCTGCCTCCTTGTCGTGGGGAGACCCAGGCTCCTTCTCCAGGCTCTGGCTGCCTCCTTGTCGTGGGGAGACCCAGGCTCCTTCTCCAGGCTCTGGCTGCCTTCTTGCTTACCCTGCTGTGATGCCTCTGTGTACATCCCCACAACATCTTGGTGGGTCCAAGCACCATGCCAGCAAAATTAAAAGTACTCAGTCCATGAAACTTTGGATGAATACTGGGTATTAAAAGTACTCAGTCTATGAAACTTCAGTTGAATACTGTAGAATTACAATAATAAAGTTTGGGTAATGAGAACCATTCACATGAAACCAGCAGGAAGAGGGTAAAGTTTATCTTGCAGAGGAGTTCGGCTGGACACTGGGGGAAGCAAACAGACTTAGTGCTACAAATTGCAGCTCGAAGGGTGAGGACCATTCTCATCTCCACTCTACTTAATTCAGCACATCTTGTGTAAGCGTGTCTGGGCTGGGTACTCTATGAGCGTATGGGATGTAAAGATGTAAATTGCTCAGACTGCAAAATAGTTGGTTTGTTTTTCCCTCTGAATTTTAACAACGAGGAAATGAGGAAGATCAATTCTTGTTTGGGAATAAAAGCAACATCATTTGTTTTTTTAACAGAGTTGCCAGCATTCAATTTGTCCACGATGTATTTTGTTCAGAGCCCAGAGATTACTGCCATTAACTGTCTGTTTTCATGATTTATGTGTCCCTCAAATTTATTTTTATTGCAGCTCAAATAAAATATGTGCTGTTAAAAATTAGTTCCATATCCTTTCTAACTAACATTGAACTAAGTAACCCAGAAGCTGATCTGGGCTTTTACCACAGACTGTGTTCGTGCTCACATCCCTCTTGCTCGCTGTGTTTGGTACTCTCAGGATCAGGCTACTTTGGCTATTGATGTATGTGCTCGTGTCTCTGTCTGCGCTGAGCAATATTAGAAGTGCTAAGCGATCCTCATTTCCTTCTCAGAAAGAACTGTAGGGAAGATGAACACAAAACATAAAGATAACAAACCCACGATGCAAACACATTCCTCGAAAGCTCAAATTGAAAATAAGACACACCATTTTTTTTTTTAAGAAAAAAATTCCTTTAGTGAGATGTTTACCAACTGGCGAATCAACCACAGCAAATGTAAAGTGATTGTGGTGCTCTGGGCTCACTGATGGGGTTCCCGGAACCCACACCGCAGTATTTGATGTCAGAAGTAAGCATAGGTCGTGAGTATGTGCCATTTCCAAGGGCCAGAAGTTTCCATTCTGGCTACTGGACTTTCCACTTTAGGGAAGACACCCTATGCTCTTTATGTCTGAGGACACTTCTATGAGCTTTTTATTTCTGCATTAAAACTGGTTGTTTTCTGGGAAAAGGTGTTGAAGATAAGGAAGCTACTAATTGCTCTCTTCAGAAACATGGCAAGAACCGGGCAATGGGCAGTTTATAGTTTTGCAAGATTGTGGTCATACTGACCCGGGGGAAAAAGGGTTGCTTGTCCCTTTGGCAGAAGGGAAGTTGAAGCCTGAACAAGCTTAGGGCACACTTATGTGGAGGATGCCCTCCAGCATTGGAATTAGGGCAGTGGACAGGGGCTTCGGGTTGGAGCTCTTTAGTCGAAACCCTAAGGACAGGTGAGGCGGGAAGACTGCAGAAGAGCAAAACCATTCGTAGCTGCGTGCCGTCTCCCACGACCCTCCTCTACTTACCTTACACCGCCAGGAAAACCGTGTCGGGTCACTGCATGGTCTTGGCTGTGTTTGGGAGAATAAAACTGAAGCTTCTGAGTGTATTTGAGGCCCAGCCGTCCACAGGACAGAGCAGGAGTCAGAAGCCACGACAGAGCGGCAAGTCCGTGGGCCGGAGAGAAAAGAGCTGCCGTTTAGAACAACGCGACGGCTGAACATCTTCCAGGGCTCTTGTAAGCCTCGTGGAGTGGAGACAGTGTTGCATTGGTGAAAGATGGAAACTCTGGCTATCGTAGATGGAATCTAAAGAAACGTGTACCCCACGGATAAGACTGCGGAGGTTTCTGTGCTATAAGCTTGACATAGAAATCGATTAAGGGCTGCAACACCAGTCAATGGAAGATTACATAATCATTTTTGGGCTCAGTGGCAGAGCTCTTGTCTGCTGTGCAAGAGATCCTAGGTTCAGACGAAGCATGTGAGTATGTGTACATATTTGCACACACATAAAAGTCTTTTTTTTTTTGTTTACCCACCTGTCGCCCTCTCTCCCTCCTCTCTCCCTCTTTTTTCTCTCTCCTTTCTTTCTCCCCCTCTCCTTCCTTCCCTTTCTTCCTTCCTTCCTTCCTTTCTTTCTTTCTTTCTTTCTTTCTTTCTTTCTTTCTTTCTGTGCATGTTTTCCATGGTATGCATGTGGAAGGAAAACTTATGCAAGTCAATTCTTTCTACCATGTGGGGGTCCAAGTGTCAAACTCAAGTCGTCAGCCTTTCCAGCAAACACCTTTACTGACAGAACCATCTTGCCAGCCCCAGAATAGTCTTTTAAAACAAATGATACTGGAGCAATTTGGATAATCAAATGTAAAAGAATTAGATTTGGCACCTAGCACTGAACCTTATAAAAATTTAGTTCAAAGCAGATAGAAGACCAAAGGTATCTAGAAAATTTATAGAAAAACCATAGGAATAACTCTTTGTGGCATGCCCATTAGCAGGAGAATATTAAATATGTCAGGGAAAGCATGAGCAAAAAAACAGATAAGTTGGAGGCCATCAAAAATATAAACTTAGAGAATATTATCAAGAATGGAAGAAAATATTTGAAAATTGCACTATCCGATAAGGGCCTTAGATCCAAAATGTATAAAGTATTAGAACTCAGTAATAGAAAGGAGACAGTCAAATAAAATGTGCAAAAGATCTGCATAGGTATTTGTCTAGAGAAGATATACAAGTAATAAGTAAAAGATGGTCAGTGTTATTAGTCACAGAAAATGCAAATCAAAGCCAACAAGTGTTAGTAAGAATGTAACAGGAAGAAGTTCCCTTAGACACACTGGGTCCAGATATAAATTGTTCCTGCCATTATGGAACTTAGTATGCATATTCATTCAAAACTGAAAATAGACTTTCACGTGCTCCAGATACATAACTTCCTTGTTTAGATTGGAAATATTCAAATCAGCTTATTATAGATGTCACTTGCCTCTCATGGTCATTGCTTCACTCTTCACATTAGCCAAGTTATGGTGCCCATCAGCAGATGAATGGATAAAGAAAATGACACACACACACACACACACACACACACACACACACATTTCATTCATCTATAAAGAAGAATTGATGTTGGTGCTGACCTGGAGCTGCAGCCATTTGCGAGGCAGAGGCAGAGAATCACAAGTTTCAGGCTTACGAGTGCTGTGGAGTGAGTCGAAGACGTCCTGGGCAACTCAGTGGTCCCTGTTTCAAATTTAGAAAGACAAAGAAGAAGACAGAGAAGAAAAAAATTGTTTTTGCAAGAAAATGCATGGAATTAGAAATGATCACATTAAGGGGAATAAGCTGGATTCACAAAGACAAGGAGACAAGGAGGGCATGTTTATCTCATATGCAGAATCTAGAGGTTTTTTAAGCATGAAAGTAAAGGAGTGGGTGTTTGGGATATGGAAGAAGGTTGACAAGAGCGCTCTCTCTCTCTCTCTCTCTCTCTCTCTCTCTCTCTCTCTCTCACACACACACACACACACACACACACACACACACACTAAATGCTTTTAAAAAGGAATGTGCAAGAGGAGAGGAGAGAGATTGAGAGAAGGTAATGCAGGAATGAAGGGGTTAAATTACATGCAGTTACGAATTTTACTTTGTATAATTAATGTGATCTGGTAAAAATAAAGTACTGTATACCGCTTTACACTTACAAGTGTTGATGCTCAAAAGGTCAGATAATATCTGTATCCTATAGTGATTTCCTCTCTTTGGAAATAGTCCCTCCTGAAGGGAGGCGCTAGATGCATCAAGACTCAAGCAGCAAATGGAACTCACAAGACTCAGGAGGCTCGGGAAACTTATAAGATTCATAAGGTCCCTCACCAGAGTCAATCAAACTAATAATTGCTTGGAGGTAAAGAAGAGTCTCAAGCCAGTTAGCCTACCTGAACATTGTGCAGGGAACTCCAGGGATACAGTCTTTGCTAGCATTTTCCATGGCTGAGAAGACCTTTCAGTGATTCAGCTGACTTTGAATCACCCATGCCACTGTAAGTCACCCTTTACCTGGTCCTCTAAGTAACCCTGATAAAAACATTGCTTTGTTAAAACATTTGGTTTGATAAAACCCTTTGGTGGACTCATTATCTTGGTCTGTCGTTGAGCCCTTATCTGAGGTGCCTAGAACCAAAGATGAGTTGGGAAGTCTTCCCGTGTGATGGTAGAGCATCTACAGGGAAGCAATTCCAATATGGCTGCTTTCCCCCCTGTCTTTTGGGATGATAGGTCTCCTTGTTACAGTGGAGGTGTTTACAGTCTCTATGTTATGGGTGGTAAGAACTGCAACCAGGTCAAAATCACTAGAATTGTAGAGTCTTTTGCAGAGTCTCCTAGGGCCTCCATCTTCTACTTTGAACAGGGTGGCATGTTTCTGTGGTATATGGGATCTACCGTGTGAATATGGGAATGCCTCCAAACTGCTGATGAGCTTGAAAGTATATTATGAGGCTAGAAAGCATCAGCCTTGTGTATCACCCCACATGTGGTAGGGTGATAACCAAGCCATAGTATACAACAGGAAACTGATTTGCCTGAGAAAAGGAGGAATTACAATGAAAAAAAAAATAGACATGTAGATACTGTCCACTGCATCAGCATTGACTTAGCAAGGAAAGTGAGGAGTAGGCTTGATATTTCCCACAGTTGGCAAGGTGCAATGGAAAGAGGACACAATTTAGATTGGTGTTAAACAGGCCCAAAATATTGGAAACCACGGGAGCATCAGTAAGGCCAGGTGTGACATGAAATAAGTCCTGGCTTGACTTCCGAGGCTGTGGGGCATGAGGACAGGTAAAGCCAAACTGAGTTCCATGGAAATAGAGAAGCTGAGAAGTCAAACCACATACTCCCTGATGAAACAGAGACACAACTCAGACAAAGCACAGCAAGTCAGGCCCACATGGCCTGGAATCAGGAGCACTGGGTCATCACTGCCTAAGATCCCCATAAATAATCAGATTTAAAGCAAGACAGGAAAAACTGGCATCCATGAGGAGCATGCATACATAAGAGGTTGTTGGGGTTTTATTTGTTTGTTGTTTGTTTTTTGCTGGCTTTTTCTTTTTGTTTTGTTTGTTTTGAGACATGGTTTCTCTGTGTAGTTTCGTTGTCTTGAAACTCACTCTGTAGACCAGGCTGGCCTCAAACTCACAGAGGTCCAGCTACCTCGGCCTCCCAAGTGCTGGGATTAAAGGCGAGTGCTGCCACTGCCTGGCCTGAGTGTGGGAATTTTTATGTATTTATCTATTTTGCACCATATAGAACTTTGTTCACCAAAGCCATAAAAGTAAGCTTGTTGAGCACGGACCTTGGAACTGTCAAGAGCCTTCCTTTCCTTTGTGGCTTTGTTGAGCTCCATGCTGGGGCTTGATCTTTACAAGGTAGGAGAAACTCTGGCAGATCTAAGAGACTTAGCTGGGTATGGATATCAAATATATAAAATTCAAAGGTAATTGTTGGGGATGTGAGAAGGGTGAAGCAGACAAACATGTCTGCCTGAGCCACTTGGAGACAAATGTGGACAGATTTGTGTCAAACCGGGGTTCCTGGGGAAAAAAATTGAAAGTCAAATCTATGCTAATATGCACCCAGAAGGCTTTAAAGAATATATATATATATATATATATATATATATATATATATACCCAAATAATAAAATGGTGCTGGTAAAAAATTTGAGCTTTCCTTGGGTGGGTGGTTACACTCACCAAATGTGGTGGTGCTGTCCTCTGTAAGGTAGTACGCTGGGGACGGAGACTGCTTGTCCATCCCAGGTTCCCTTCAGCAGCCATGTGACCCTTACACTATCTGAAGGTGAAATGGTCAGGCAAGGCAGATGACCACTGTACAGATCCAGTTGAGAGTGGGTTCTTCATCTCCAAGGTTCCACTGGCTCCCCTCTCCTCCCAGTGACATTACTCATTGTTGGTACATCCATTTCTGGAGCTGCTTCTCCCAGTCAGTGTTTCACAGTGAGAGATAAAAGGTGTGGGAGAATCCTGTGCTTACTGGAAACCATCTAGGCTATGCAATGGGTCCCAGGCAGTCCATGCTCACGTAGCTCCAGCCAAAGTACTTACACCCCAGCAGGAACTTTAACAAAGGACACTGAGAGAGACCAAAGGACGCTCCATCATGCCCAGGTCTGGACTCTTGGACTTTATGTGCCAAACCCTATTGCCAAACCCACCTTTCATCTAGAGACCTGTAACATTGGTTTCAGTGTTGAATGATGAAATGGTAAAGACCCAACTAGTCTTTCTATGCTACATTTAATCCTACGCTCCAAGACTTGAAAGCCATCTCTGAGGTTCATAACCTGTATTCCTCCACTCTCTGCTGCCAACAGCGTAGCTGCTGAGCAAACATTACCAGCCTCTAAGCTGAATCAGGAAGCTGCCTTCCCAGAGGCCCCCTCTCGCCTCTGGACCTCTTGATGGCCTTTCCTCAATATCTCCAATAAATTTCTGAGCAGATTTCCACTTTCTATGTGTCCAGAAAATGTGAGGGAGTCATTGTGTCATGTGATCATTTGTGTTTTGAAACAGAGGGACTTCGATGCCAGGAACGGAAGCCTTGAATTGTTGAACTGGAAAGGAGCTTAGTAATCACCTGGTCCTACTTCCCAATAGGGAGGTATTGACAGGTCTAGATATACTAAACCCAGCTCCTTCCTCCCTTCCTCCCTTCCTCCCTTCCTCCCTTCCTCCCTTCCTCCCTTCCTCCCTTCCTCCCTTCCTCCCTTCCTCCCTTCCTCCCTTCCTCCCTTCCTCCCTTCCTCCCTTCCTCCCTCCCTCCCTTCCTCCCTTCCTTCCCTCCCTTCCTCCCTCCCTCCCTCCCTCCTTCTCTCCCTCCCTCCATCCTTCCCTCCCTCCCCTCCTTCCTTTCTTTCCTCTGATATCTACTGAGATGCAGAAAATTATCCCAGCAGTCATCAACATGATGAATGGTAAACCTGTACAATATAATGTCAAAATGTAAGACATCAACCCTTTGAAAATGCCTGGAGCTAGGGGATTGAATAGAAGTCTATCCCCTACCAACCCCTCAGATATATAGAGATCCCTCTAAGAATCCAGGACAGCAGTGATATAAGCCAAACACAGAAAGCTTACATTTAAGCTTTCCTCTAGTTTGGTGGAATCCGGGAGGGGGCTCTGTATTTATCAGGCTGAAATAATTTGGCCACTGGTCAATTGAACGCAGGGATAATGCATTGGGCTTTTGAGAAATGGTACAAAATATCATGTACGTTTACGTAATTACCTATGTTCTTCTGTTAATTACATGCCCCCCTACCTTGAGTTTCTTCTATACAACTACATTCTGAAAAGTTGATCCCTTTAAGATTGACCTGACCTTCTGAATCATCAGCATGTTCTTCATAATATTGTAAACTCTTTTTTGTTTGTTTTGGATTCATGGCCTGCCTGGCATTGAAGGGATCCTCCTGCCTCCACCTCCCAAGTGCTGAGAGAACAGCACTCATCACATCCAGCTTATATGTCATTATTAGTTAACACACTGGGGTTGTATCTGGGCTTGTATAGCAGTCCTTTAGGTTTGGTTACTATATAGTATTCTGTCTGTCCCCCCCAGCCCCTTTCCCCCCCACCATGAAGAGCTAAGAAGTGGAAACCAGACCAGCAACCCCCCCTCTCCCCCCCCCCGCTTCCCACTGAGCTCCTTTCTTTCCCACCAAATGCTGTAACTTTTGAAGCCCAGCTGGGAACAGCCTCTGATTCTTGTTATAGTTACTAAAATGGTACATAAGAATTAGCACATAAATGGAATAGGGAAAGATAATATTTTCGTGACATGGGGTCTTTGCAACAGTTTTGTGTAAACAGTGGGAGAAGCCTGAGAGACTTTCTTCTTATTAATGATTGAGGTGAAATTTCTAGGGTAGGTTGGTGACTCCAGGAAATAGAAACAAAAGATAGGGGGATGGCTGAGTGGGTAAAGCCCTTGACAGTCGATGTAAGGACTAGAATTTATGTCCCCAGAGTTCATGTAAAAACCAGATGTAATAGCCTATACCTATAATCCTAGATCTTCTGTGGTGGGGCAGAAGGCAGAGACAGGATAATTCCCAGAATCTCGATGGCCAATTAGTCTAGTATATGCATCATGGATTTCAGACAAGACGTAAGGCAAGGACCAACAGCCAGACTTGTCTTAGGACTTTCACGTGAGTGCTGTAGCACACTATATAGTTTACATGCTCACTCATACACACACACACACACACACACACACACACACACACACACATACACACAGTATGTGTGTACATAGATGGGTAAGCTATAGGGCACACAATTCAGAGTCTGCCTCAGTCTCTGAAGGGAATGTAAACAAAGAATAAATCAGGGCAGTAAGAGTCACTATTGATTCTAGCTTTGTTCCCGATGTTTAATCTAAAAGTTCAAGAGCTGCAAGGAGTCAGATGGAGAATTCTCTTTGTTTAAGCTAGTGAGAGAAAGAGGAAGGATTTCCTCGACTTATTTAACTCACTCACGCTTAGTACTCTTGGGGTGTTGGGCCAAAACAGGAAACTCCCAGGAGACAGGAGTTCTAGTCTGTTCTTAGCCTCACAGTGTAAGTGGCACCGGCCTTGAGCAGTCCAGTAAACGGGAAACTGGGTTAGGGTGTGCATGGGGTGCAGGGAGGAGCTGAGAATCAATCTCTCTGTGGACCCCAGCTTAGGAGACAATGGAGAGAGCTAAGACCTAAGTCCCTGTAAAGAGGTCAGTAATGAAAGCCACCTGAGGTAGGACTCACCCCCCTTCTCAGCTGAAGCACCAGGGCCTTCCCAAGTATATGCATTCCTCTTAGTTCTTAACCTTCCTAAAGCTGTGACCCTTTTATACAGTTCCTCATGTTGTGGTGACTCCCAACCATAAAATCATTCAGTTGTTACTTCAGAACTGTGATTTTGGCACCGTTATGCATTGTTGTGTAAATATCTGGATATGCAATCCCTGAGGGGGTTGCAACCCACAGGTTGAGAACCGGGATGATTGACGCACCTGATTTAGACCAAAAATAAGGATGACTGTGATGTGATTTAAGAAATAGAAATTGCATGTTTCCTTCCTTTTCATGCCCTTGCGATTTCTGTAGCCCCCACAAGTGAGAGGAGCAGCTCGTTATTTATATTTTATCCCTCTTAGGACACTGTGATCTTACATGATGAGGGGAATCACTGGGTGGTCCTCTGAACATCCCCAAGATGATCTGGTAGCCAGAGTAACCAACCTGTGGTTATTTTGGTTGAAACTTTCAGGCCCATCTTCAATCTCAGGGAAGGGAAAGGGGCTTGACACTGAGCTCATTTGCAGCAACCAGTGATCCCGTCACCATCAACCCCATTTAGGTGGAGACTGTAAAACCTAAGCAGTGAGTTAGCTAACTCTCAGGTGGCTGGATGTCCGATCCTTACCGTGATTCTCCGAGGATGGACCACCCACGAGGATGGACGTGGGAACTTGGGCACTTTGTACACTTCCTCCACTTCCGTACATCTCCTTTAGGCTGCTCTGCGGCTGCACCATTCATAATAAAGTGGCAACAGGAAACACACGGTTTCTGCATCCTGTGAGCGCTTTTACAAATCATCCAACATGGGAGAGGGCTCGTGGGCACCCTGATTTATACATGTCTGGTCAGAAGCAAGTGGAAGCAAGCGACACACGACTTGTGATTGGCATCAGAGCTGAAGACGGTGAGCGCGCACGTACTCTGTCATCCGACGCTCATCCAGGATGTCAGTCTCACAACTGACTTGACTCGTGGGATCCCCTGCTGGTTCCAGAGAGTTGGAGATTAGCTCTTGGTATGGAAATAAATCCAAAAATAGAGCCGTGCACACTGGTGTCAATATCCTGAGGTGGAACTAGATTATATCAGTGGCCAGAGGATGGGACTGCTGGATGCCCGGGAAACAATGGCGGAAGTCAGTCATTCCCAGGGATGTCACATGGGACTTCAGTGCTAAGACATGGAGCCAGAACCTGATGAAGTCCTCATAGCGAGTGCCAAAGTGCTATAAATGTGACAGGGAGAGAAGGCAAATTCTCACAGTGACACTGAGGAACGATTTCTGGAAGACAGTCCTGGGAACAGAAAGGAAAGGTGCAATCCGAGGGGGTGTGGTGCTGTGGAAAACCCTGTTTTAGGTTTTTGCAGCGTAATTCCATTAGACATGAAGTCTTAATGACCCACGTGAACTTATTACTCATATATTTTAAAGTAGAATGACAGAAAAAATGGACTTCTCCGTTGCTAGGAGTGACAACAGAGCCCTACTACATAGCTTTCTTCAGTCATGGAGAGGACTGTATGTACTTCACGGAGGAGCAAACCAGACCATTTTACAGAAGTCACAGTCAGTCAGTCCTTAACACCTGTTAAGCACCAGATCCGAACAGTTACCAGGTACAGTGACAGAAAGACAGGCCCCAGTGTGCAGGAGCGGACAGCTAATCCAGAGGACTGACAAGCTGGGAGAGCCAGCACAGAGGACGGGTAACTCAGCTGAGACTCAGTGTTGCAGCTCTGGGGGCAGGAGGACGGATTACAGTTCCTGGTGGCACGAAGGTTGTCTTTGTTCTCAAAGACCACTCTCCGTCATTCACATGGGGACATCTTCACAACCCAGAGCCTTGTCTTCCATAGGTCAGTGTTTATGCCTTTTCTGTGGAGCCTGAAGAAGAGAGAGGGGAGAGGAATCCCTTCCCGGTCACATCGATTCCATCTGGTGGCTTCACATCCATTTGTTTTTCACAAATAGGAAGTACTTTCCTGAAGGCCAAGGCAAACTTAGGACGACATTCGGTTCTAGCTCACCGGGCTTTCCTCAGCTCTGCCTTTACAGATCAGTGTTTCTCCTGTGGCTTCCACTCTTCACGTTGTTGCCATGGACACACCATCCAAGCGAGTATGCTGTCTGTATAGCTGAGGGTTTTAGGACCTTCTTCTTGATGGGGATGGTTCATAAGTCTACTCATGACTCTTCATTCCTTTTGCTGAGGATGTGGTGAACACATCCAACCTGATGCACTGGTTTTCACTCCTGTGTTATGTCTTTGCTTGGTCAGAGGTTGGCCTTACAGAGGCATTATCACACTCTCTTCTCTATTGTCTTACTGTGCCATAAAGAACTGTGCCAATTCTGCTAATTGGTTTTCTTTGAGGTACTAGTTCTTAACTTTTTTTCTGTTGAAATTTTATTATAATGACACATGAATTTTATTTCAAATCATTCTTTAGGGATTGCCAGCCATTCTTCTATGATCATTATATACTCTCTTTTCATGGGTACAACGTTGTCTCAAAAGGAATATGATCATAATACTTTGGCTCACTGAATAGTCACCTAGTCCTTTAGGGTCATTTATCTGTGTTGGTGTAACATGGCTTTCCTTGCTCATTTTTGAGACATTCTCCAGCAGTGTGCTCTGTTTCTCTGTTTTCTGATCATGGAGGATTGGTAGGGCTAGGATATGTGGGTGGAGAGTGAACAAGCAAGAGGCAAGAGGGAATCCTGGGGTCTCTTATGTCCTTAAATCATGTAGGTTTTAGTCTAGGAATGCAACAATGGTTTTTACAGTTGTGTCCTTGGATTTTCTCAGCTTGATACCTCTGTTTCCTACAATCTGAGGAATGGCTCCACCAGGCAGATTCCATAGCACTTCTGACCTTAGATACCCGTGTGGTGTCTGGTCTTCCTTCAGGTACCTGTTTTGTTTTGTTTTGTTTTTTTCTACCTGGGTTTCCTCTTTCTGACACTTGCATTAGATTTCTAGTAATAAACCCGGTGGTTTATCCTGACTGGGCTCTGTTCTTCGTTAGCCTGTTCCAGAGCTGGGAAAGCTACCTCATGCCTCTGTCCGCTCTCCTCTAGCTCAGCCTCTGCAATCAGGCCGTCATTACTTATTCCTTGTGAAAATCCCGAGTTCCTCTCAAGCCTCCTGCCTCTCAACCTTTCTACACTCTGCTGTCAGATTAACATTTTCAAGACATAATTCTCTTAATGCCATTCTGATGAATGCCATCCTGCCTCCTGTAAATATTCTATTACTACTTTCTTGATGTGGTATTCAAACTCCAAACTTCCAGTAGAGACTAAGTGTGTAGTATGGCCACTAGGACAGACAGACACAGTGAGGTTCAGACTCTGACACATCTAGGGCAAGAGGAAAGAGAGAATCTTGGGGTCTCATGTCCTTATAAAACATGCAGGTTTTAGTCCAGGAATATGACCTTCCTCCTGCATATATTCTAGGACCACTTTCTTGATGCAATATTCAACCTCCAAACTTCCTTCATTTGCCTTCTATGAGCTCTGATTCTAACTTTGAGACAATACCAATGTTCTATGGGATTTTCCATTCAGTCATAACATGATGCCCTCTTTGAGTGGAAGATACTTTGGTTGGGGAGCTATGGCCATTAATGAATGGAATGATACAGCCACAGCTAGTTCTATGGTAACGGTAGTGAGACTTCTGGCATTTCTTTGTGGAGAAAGGTCATAGGATCCTTACCTGGGAGTCCATATTAGGGAGAAGCTAGAGTATATGGAGAATGGCATTTAAACGAGAGCAGGACTTTGTGATGTAGCTTCCGAGTGGTATCGCCCACGAAGGTGGATGGTGGTTGTGCGCTGAAGTTGTTTGGGGCCACTCGCATTCTTGTACATAACCCTTCACAGTGAACTCATTAGCTTGCCAACTTGGTCTTTTGTGAAACTGTACTTTGGCCTGTCAGTGCTACCCTATCTGGGTGAGTAGATGTCTGTTCCGGGTTAATACAACAAGTGTCTAGTTAGGGGATTATTTGGAAGACAATGAATGATACAATACAAAAGAGATAGTGTAGGGCCTGGTATAGAATAAACATTCTTTTTAAATGGGCCATGGGGCAGGGAGTATCTATGAGAACTATCAGAAGCTTCCTGCCCTCAGGTGGACTTTATCTCAGGAGGTAAGGTGCTGGAAACTCAGGGCCACACAAAATGAGTCAGTAATGTTATGCTCTTTGTCTCATGGATTTAAAGAATTAAATTCACAGACCACAGAAGGGTGAGTTTCAGACAGAAGTTTATTATAAGAGCACAGGTATGAGAAAACAAAACTTATGAGAGTCAAGAACAGGTCCTAGAAAATGGGGCATTAGCAAGCTAAAAGGACGTATTACAGGACTTGTAGCCAAAACTGGGTTGAGGCCTGGGGAGGTGAGCTGGCTAGGCTAGTGCCCCAACCCCCCTGAGGTATCCAGGTGCCTCTTGGGTTCATTATTGTCTCAGGTTCAGCTCCCGGCAAGGCCACCAGAAGGAAAAGAAAGCCAAGAGAAAGCAGAGACCTCTTCTGGCATTTCTGGTCTTTGGCCAGGATGGACCCGAGGACCTTTCTGATTTCTGGACAAGAAACAAGGTCCCTAAACTGCCTGACCAATTTCTCGCTCTCCTTTCCACCACTTTGAGGTTCTGTTCATGTCTTTTGGTATTATTAGTGTTCACATCATGGATCTAATTTCATTCATCCAAAGTGGTTTCCTCCCAGTTCCTGCTTAGTGAATTATCAAGTTTTAAATGTTTTTTTCTATATGTACATATAATATAAAGCTGATTATTCTAAGTGTATGGTCAATTGTCATTAAGTACATTTGTACTGTATAGTCATCATTACTATCCCTATCTAGGGTTTCATCTTTCCTAATTAAAACTCTTTACTTGGAGTTACCTGTATAGTCTAACTTCCCAACAAAGCCCTTCCCAATTCCTGTTATTCGCTGTCCTACTTTATCGTCTATGGATTTTACTCTATCAAACTATAGATTATACTATGGTTGGTTGTTGATTGTTTTTTTTTGTTGCTGCCAAAAATCACAATGTTCTGACAAAAGCAACTTAAGGGAGAGAGGCTTAATTTTGCTTACAGTCCGATGGTGTTAGCCTGTCACAGCAGGGCGTGAACGTGAGGCCACAGCAGGGCAGGAACGTGAGGCAGTGGGTCTCCTCATTCCTACAGCCAGGGAGCAGAGAGCGCTACATGCTTTTGTGCCCTCGCCAGACTCCTTCCTTTTTCTGTGCTCAAGGCCCAATGAATAATGCCACTCCCTTTTAGACTCTTCTTCTTCACCTCCATGAACCTGATCAAGATAATCCTTCAGGAGTATGCCAAGAGGCTTATCTCCTACGTGACTTCAGAGCTCATCAAGTTTGTAATCAGTATTAACCATATAGAAAGACTGCAAAGAAGAATCCTCCAGGGGCTGCCCTTTTGTGTCTCCATTGCTTCGCTCAGCTCATTTCACTTCCTGAATGTGTGTCCATATTCTGGTGTATGTCAGAATTCCATTTCGTTTTAAGGCTTAATAAGTCATATATATATATATGTGTGTGTATATACATATACATACATATATATATATGTATATATATATATATCCCACATTATAAGAAATGTAGTCATTTCATTAGATTGTCTTACCTTTGACAATTGTGAATAGTATTGCTTTGGACATGATTGGAGAAGGATATCCATTTGGGTCCCTGCCTTCCCATTTTGGGAGCATATACCCATCATGGGCTTTTTAGATCCTGTGATAATTCTGTGTCCAGCTTCCTGAGGATCTGCCATCCCACTGTCCACTGTGCTGTGAGCACTGCCACCTGTGAAAGGTACTTTGAGGTCCAGTTCCCTTCCCACCTCCCCCATGAAGCTTTATGGATTTTCCACTTAGAGAGAAATCTCTTCCCAGAATGAAGATGGAATCATGACTGGGCCATTATGTCCCAAGGCAAAGGCACGCCTTGAGCTGTGGTGTCTTGCACGTGTATCACGGCCCCTGTGCATGGTATCTCGCATGTGTATCACATCCCCCAAGCTTCTTTAGAAGATTGTCTTTGTTTCCCATGGTTGCCTTTGTGACAGGCATGTGTTCAGTAGAGGTCAGCGAGATAAGGAATGAATGTCAGGTGCAGAAATAGCCAGGCCGGTTCTGGGTCACCAGGAGATGCTGGTGCCTCCTCACTAGGCAGCATGCCAAGGAATACTTACACCCCCCACCGCAGGGGAGGGCAGCTCCCGGCATGCTTTTGTCCATGAGAGAAACTGGCATAGCCTTCTCTGCAGTCTTCCTAGGAAGTGAGTAGCAAGCCTGTAGCGTGGCTTCCTTGGCCCCCTCACTTCCTTCACATTAAGAAGCAGCATGTGTCTGCTGGCATCTGTCGGGTTTCCCTAATATGGAAAACAGGTTGCCACTTAAGTCTGTGGAGACACTTTGGATGCATTGTATTTAAATTTTGTTTTCATTGAAAATTTATAGCCACCACCTTGTACTCTAATGTAATGAATAATTAGATGCAATTACAAGGAAATTTAGCAAATTACTAAGCCATCTAGGAGTAAAAATGAGTGTTTATGGTGTTCTTCCTTTCCTGTCTGGCAATTCAAAATGATGTATGGTGTGCATGCGGACATCACGCACAGACGCCTTCCGTGCACCTCGCCGTTCGCCTGGAAGAGCGTACAAATCAAGAAACAGCCCCAGAGTCCTGGGACACTAAAGGGTCCGCTTCATAAATATTGAATAACAGGCAGTGTGTGTGTGTGTGTGTGTGTGTGTGTGTGTGTGTGACAAATATGAGAGGTGGAAATTTAGCCTCAAGCATTTTTATGAATGTAAGTTAGAGATAACTTTCTTTTTTATTTAAGAAAGTTGGGTTTATCTGTTTTAAAAATATAATTTTAATTAAAGAAATGAGAAGAATGAACTAGAAAATGAAAGAAGTGAGCAAACCTTCTATCCAAATTTTACCCAGAAAAGGCCTGCATTTGATAATTCAGTTTGTGACATGCATTTACTTGCTTATTTGATATAAGATTACCGTTTTGATCTTTAACACTTAATAGAACCATACAGATGAATTTCAGGGATACTCTGGTCCTATCGCATTGGTTACAAAGTTTAGTTGATAATTTAAAGCTATTCTTTCAGCTTATTTCTGCATTTTAGCCATTATAAGCATTTCTTTTTTTCTTAAAAATTATTTTTTGTTATATGTAAGTATACTGTAGCTGTTTTCAGACACACCAGAAGAGGGAATCAGATCTCATTACAGATGGTTGTAAGCCACCTTGTGGTGGCTGGGATTTGAACTTAGGACCTTCAGAAGAGCAGTCAGGGCTCTTAAACGTTGAACCATCTTACCAGCCCCCATTATACTCGTTTCATCAGTGAAGGCCATAGTCCATTGCATCTTTTATATATATATACTTTAAAAATAAGATTCAAAAAGGAAATAGACTTTTCAAAATTCTTGATCCTTACTGCCCAATTGTTTCTCAGTGAGTTTGCACTGACTTTTTTTTAACTACAGTGTTGCAAATACCTGTTTCATTGCAATTGGATCTGTATAACGTAGCGTCATTAAAGAATCTTGCTGGCCTATGTGGAAAATTTCTTTCTTTGGTTGCAAGTGGGGTAGAGTTAACGTAGCTTTGGTCAGGGTCAGCACATGGAGTAGAAACACCCCTGATCTAGTTGACTGGGGTTCATTTCATTGTAGGCTCTGCCAAAGAAGCAATTTTGAACACTCGTCACAGGAAGAGCCACTCCTGATGTGTGTGCAGCCACCACAGCTGGGGAGCCACTCCTGGAGTGTGTCAAGAAGCGTGTCACAGAGTTGTGGCTACATGTGACAGAGGAAGTGCAAACCACGGACTGCGTTGCTGCGGGCTGTGTGATTGGCAGCAGAGCCCTGCTGCAAGGGAAGCCATCAAGCACCTGTCCCGGAGTTTCCAGCTTCCACTAAAAGGATGGGCAAGACTATGCTAATCTCTCACCTCAACCATCGCATCTGTCAGATGGTTTCTTCAGAGATGAATTGTCTGCTTTAAAGCCATTTTAGAATAACACATGAAAGAAGTTTCCAGATAAGAAAGGCCTGAGCAATGGGGGTTTTATGTTGGGAGGTAAAATGTTGATATCCTCATTCTAGGAAAAGTTGGATGCCAGACAAAAGCAAGAAGAGCCAGGAGCAGATTCTGGTGCCTTCCATTCCACAGAAGTCTAAATGTTGAAGACGAGTTTCTTTATATTTTCAATTTAAAAATACTTTTGGTGTCTATTATACAACAGCATAGTATTTTTATTCCTGATAATATTTTAACCTTATTTATTCATTAACTTTTAAAGCAACGTAGTTTTCTTTAAGTAAACTCTGGTAATTTACAAAGTCAACACTAAGTCAGAGCACCCTTCTTTTGCCTGGCTCACTTCTTGGGCTAGTCTGTCATCGTACTTGCATGGATGTTGAAATGAATGATCCTGTGGAGTTGTTCTCTAGTGCAGAGGCCTGGTCATTTCTTCAGTCCACTGCAGAACTGATTTTGACTTTTCTTTGAATAGAGTTTAGAAACATCCTGCTATCCAGAGTAACTATGAAGCTTTCTGGGAAGCTTGGCTTCTAGAGAATAGAATGGCCTGTTTTTAAGGGTAGTATGCCCTCAGAGCCAATCACTGAAAGCCACCAACATTTCTACCCAACAACTCCCTTAGTACTTAGCCTCTTGACAGCTGAAGTTGCTTCGACATTGATGCATTTTGCCTACAGGTAATGAGGCTTTTACCCCGAGGGCTGTTTGGAAGACTAAGGAAAGAGGGGATTAATTTAAGGAAATGGGAACAAATTTGTTGCAAAGTCAAAACATCAGAGTTCCTCTTCCAAGCTTTTGATTCAAGAGCTGACTTCTGAGCCATGACCTTTGTGGATTTCTAAAAACAGAATTGCACTATCTTGCCTTGTCCCTAGAGAAATGATCTGAGTTGCATTTCCTCAGTTACTTCTAAGAAGCAAAGGCAAAGATCAAAGATTCTTCAGCTGCTGATGAGAACCTGGCTTCTTCCAGCTCCCAGAACGGATGGCTCTCATCGAGCTCTTGCCGAAAGTGAAGCTGACGGGTGGCCAGCTTCTGTGGGTAAATGGAGGAAGACCCATTCCAGGTAGAACCTGATTTCTTATGGAAAGGACACCGAGTAGAAAGATTGAAGGCTGCCAGATTTTAGGTGCTTGCAACAGCCATTGCTTCTGGTTTGCCCAAATACTAGGGTAAGAGTCCAGCTGCAAAGGAAATATGGGCCTTGGGGGGAAAAAAAGACAGAACTAGATAGAGAAAGAAAGATGTTTTGAAGGAATTTCACTTTTGTTCGGTCCAACCCAGCGCCTCAGCATGACAGGCAAATGCTCTGCTACCAAGCACCATCTCCAGCACCCTACCCCACCCACACACTGTAAGGATGATTCGAGGAGCCTATAATCTGTAATTACTATGGAGCCTGCGTTTTTCAGAATAGCTCCAATTTTAAGTATTTGCTTTCATTATCCGAGTGAAACATCCAACTATTCTGCTAACGAGGGTATTTTGACAAGTGATAACTGAATCAAGCAAGCCATTAAGCATTACAAATGTGCGTTCTGTCGGTTCTGAGCATGAAATCAAGGATGGCAAATGCAAAGCTAGGGGCCATTGGCTGCTCTCTTCTGGGTAGCAGAAAACTGTATCGATGGCGTCTGGAACCATGGACAATTATTCAGAGGCATGTCAAGAGATGTTTGGGGGGGAAAAGAAAAAGAGACAATTACTGAACAAATAAAGTTCTTACAAATAGGACAACATGCCGGAATTTTTACTAACATCTAAATATAACTGTATCAAGGAAAGCAAGGCTTCCACTAATTATTATGCGTGTTTGCTGTATTTTAATTTTTAATTAAATTTTCCTTTCAATAAGACAATATTATTTTAAAATACAACTGTAACTGTTACAGTTTTCTAAGGTTTCTTATATAAATAAGCTCGGTTAATTAGACACGCTTCTCCAGTGGGGAAGGCAAATTAGTTAAAAGCAAGGATTTGGTAGTAACTAGACCAGGAATTAAGCCATTTGCTAGATGTATAATAAATTACTTAATCTTGCTGCAGCATGATCACTAGCAAACGGGATGAATCAATTCATCATGAGCTTGGTGTGGCAGAGAGTAACTGGGCTGATGTTTGTAAAATTTGATCCAGAGTAAATGTTTAATAATGGATAGCCACTGTGAGAAATACTGATAATAAAATAATGTGAACCAAAAAGTCTCAGAGAATCTTTATAGGATGGTGTTTTTCCTCCCCTTTACTATGTGGCTTAGCTGTGTTTGAGATGATGAAGGAAATTTGGCCTGGGTCCCCTTCCTGGGGGGTGGGGTAGGGTGGGGTGGGGAGAGGAAGGCAAAGTGGAGTCCCCTGCTGATTGATGCAGAATGAGCAAGTGATATGGATTTGCCTTTCTAAGCCGCTGGGGTGTAGGGTTGGTTGTTACTGTAGCCTGCTTTTGACTCCTCCCACCTAATGCAGAACAAGACACACAGGAAGCATCTCTAGGACACAGGGCCAGGAGTAAGTGGACAGATGGGCTGAGGACAGGGTGTCCAGGCCCGGGGAAGGTGAGGGCATTTCAACAGCAAGTGGTAATCTGCATGAACCCTCACATGCTAAATGAGGTGGGAACAAGAAAAATGTTCAGTTGGGATGGCATTAAACTCACTGGCTCAGTTTCAGGAAAGTCTTTAGGGAGGCCCAAGAGGTCTGGAGACCACCCACGTTGACTCAGTAGCTGGTTTCGGCTTTCCCTATCAAATGGAATGGATGGATGTCAATGAATGTCAAATGGATGGAGATGCTGCACTATGTCTATGGAAAGATGACCCTGGGCTGAGTGCCTGTGTGCTCCAAGGCCTTCATACAGGACACAGTGCCTCACTCTGTGTGCTTATGGATACATATGGCGTAGACGCTGTATGCACCTTAGCTAGATTTTGTCTTTAGATTCAGCTAGGGATCTCCCAAAATGGGACTGCTCCTCTGGGTCTGATCTGTGATATCAAGATACTTTCAGGCCCTGAAAACAGCTGTTCTGTATTCTCTCTAAGGAATACCCTGCTGCTGAACCCAGGGTTGACATTTTCTTTTCAACTGTAAAACATGAACTTGGTGGCAAAGCATCCTTCATCCTACCTTATTGCATTATCCAAGCCATGATTGTCTCTGTAAAGAAGAAACAAATTGTGTGTTCTCCTCCCGGGGCTACTGCTGTCAAACCTGTTTCAGCCTCATGCACCTTTGTAGAAGGAAATCTTGGAGGGATCTGGAGCATTTCACTCATATCCGGGAGACTTCCCACAAACTGCAGATACCTCATCAAGCCTTGATGGACATCATTATTTAGACCATCCAGATTCTGATTCACTCTCTCCCAAGCTCTGATCAATGTTTGCTAAGTTCTAAGGTCAAACTATTTCAGGGGACTTAGTATTCTGTATTCCCCAGTCAGCTGTTTTTAGAACATTAAAGATACTGACAGGTTCCCACAGGTTCCCACATGAATAAAAAGCTCTTTGACTCCATACATTTACTTAGGTTGGGCCTTGACTCTGCATTTCTGAATTTGACTCCGAACTATGATTAGTATGGTAAATGACTAGCAACCTGGAGATAATAAGCCTTGACTCACTGATTTATGAATCACAGCCATAATTTATTCCTATGAGCAGCACTGCTTTTGGCCTGTATGAGGAAATGAGTCTGAAAGGTTAGAGATAAATTACCTTTATACTACCTAAGATGATTGCCTGGATTCCTTCAAGTGGGTAGCTCCTTTCACCTGGGTGGGGGTGAGGAGCTCAGAAACAAGCAGATCTACGTGAACTTATGAGGTCCAGTGGGCATCGCTCACGGCTCATTCGATATTCTATTTCCCCGGTTACACCAATACATGACTGTCTAAAGGTGTGTAAGGAGCTCCTTTGTCATGGTCACGGCTACATTTCCTTTTGCTCAGTAAACTAAGAATAGTTTGTTACAGCAGCAATAGGAAATTAATACAATGCTTTCACGTCATCTGATCCTTCACCTGCCTAGGCCCAGCCATTAGATCATAGAGCATCTATGTAGAAGTAGATTAGGTGTGGGGTGTGGCTCAGCTGGCAGAGTGCTCACGCTTGCTTGGCATGCATAAAGCTCGGGGTTTGATCCATAATGACATGCAAATCTTGTGTGGTGGAAGATACCTGTCACCCTAGCACTTGAAGGGTAGAGGCAGGCATTCAAGATTATCGTCATCTCTAGAGTGAGCTCAAGGCCAGCCTGAGATAAATGAGACACTGTCTTCAAAACCAAACCAAACCAAACCAAACAACAGCAAAACAAACAATCAAACAAGACAGGAAAGGAAGAGAAACATTTCAAGGTTTGAAGCCGAAATCTTTCTGTCGACTTCTAGGGTTGGGTTCTCCATCAGAACAGTTACCTCATATGGAAGTAGGACTCAGTGATTGTTATCATAATACTTCAAGGCCTAGAAGGGTCTAGGCATGCTGGCCCACCACAAGTAAGAGTTTTAGAGGCAGACGTAAGTAGCCAGTTCTAGATCAGAATTTGGAGACTATTGGTTTCACCTTCTGCTGTGTGCTGTGTAGCCAGCCGTGTAAGCTACACATCTCATCTTGCAAACTATAGCATATGTCAAAAGATGGCCCCATTTCAGGAAGGTCATAGGACCAAGGGAATTTGTATGACCGATAGAAGTTGTTCCCAGAAATCTTGGGTGCGACTGAGAAAAAGAGTATAATAAAAGCATATTGGGAGGAGTAGGCAGTGCTTCCCCAGTACCACGCGAGGGATTGTGAGAAATGTAGAACCTTGGGCTTCATTCATCTCAGACTTCATGGATGATAATATAGATTTTAACAAGGAATACACAATAAGGTAAAAGACACCTTGACATGGATGGACTGAGCCTAGGGAGATGGCTCAGTTGCTAAAATGTTTGCCATTGCAAGCACGGGCATCTGTTTGATCCCCAGAACAAGATAAAAAGTCCAACATGATAGAACGTGTTCATCATCCCAGATCTGAGGAAGCAGAGACAGGCAGATCCCTCAGGCTCTCTGGCCAGCCAGCCAAACCTAATTTTCTGTGAGATTTCCTCAGGGCCAGCACACCGAAGTTGTGATTCAGAGGAGACTAAGGTCCCCAAACTTCAAAACATGTAAGTAACATTCCTGTGTGTTACTCGTTTTGAAGGCGTGAAAGTGTCACGAGAACGTATGGGGCTTGCTATTGTGTGGCAGGGCTGGAGTCTCTGAAGAGAGCCCATTGTTGAGGATGAAGATTCAGTTGCAGCGGAGACACCATGATATTGCAGATAACAGTACTATGGGACGATCGCGAGGGGCAGCAGTAGCTGTGGAGTGGAACAAGACAGCGTCTACGGCATGGAGTTGGCAAGTCTTCTGGAGCCCAGAAGATCATGAGTCCCAGACCTCAGACACTGAACTGTTCACATTTCTAAGAGGACTTTGGGTGTGCTGTGATTTGATTGTAGTTGGGCTCTGGCTCTTCCCTCTTGAAGTAAGAAAGCAGATAGTTCAGTTTTTATGTTTAGAGGAAGATTCAATTAAGAGACTTTGTTTTAAAGAGATTTTGAACTTCAAAAGTGTTTGGATTTATAAAGATCACGGTGCTTTAATGCTTATTTATGTTTCATATTGTGACATTAAAATCAATGGGATTGGGGAGATAAACTAAAAAGGAGAGGTTACGGTTTAATAGTGATGTGTTTTTATGTGAAGATGACAAGGAGTCAATTGTACTGATTAGTTTTTGCCAAGTTGACATAAACCTAGACATATTTGGGGAGACAGAATCTCAGTTAAAGGGCTGTCTCCATCAGATTGACCTGTAGACAAATATCTGTGGAGTGTTTTCTTGATTGATTGATTGATTGATTGATTGATTGACGTGGAAGGGTCCAGAGTCTCACTGTAGGTGTCGCCATCCTCGGGCATTTAGTCCTGACTGGTTAGCCTTCCTCCATGACCTTCTGCCTGCCTCCAGGTTTGGGCCTTGAGTTCCTGCTCAAACTGGGTGATGGACTGTGTCTGGGAGGTGAAATGAAGCCATTCCTCCCAAATTGCTTTTGGTCATGACACAGCAACAGAAAGCACACTAGGACGGTAGACTCCTCAAGTAGCTCAGCTAACCAGAATAACTTAGGTAAGAATGGGAGATGGAATTTATCTGGGTCACGCGGCCAAACTTCATGAATTTTTGGATAGGAATGATTTAGAGGGGATGAGTGTGGTAAGCGCTCTGTGGAAACTAAAGCTTTCGTGTTTTATTCTTGGGAGACTCTAGGACATCCACATTGTCTCAAAGGACTCGGACTCAGTGGGTTCATGTGGCATTGGGCAAACATGGGGACCACTAAGCATGGCAAGAGGTAGTTTGGTGTGGTGGGCTCTCCAGGGCTGAGGTGGGACCCAAATGTCTTCTATACATCTGGATTCCAGCCAGTGGGTTTTCAGTCTTGTCAGCCCTTGCTCTTTGACAACCCTGCCGCTTCTCCTGCTGACCATGTCTTCAGCTTGGTTTCTGCTGAACCTCTCTGTTATGGTTTGTATATGCTTTTCCCAGGGAGTGGCACTATTAGGAGGTGTGGCCTTGTTGGAGTAGGTGTATCACTGTGGGTGTGGGGTTAACCCTAGTTGCCTGGAAGTTAGTCTTCTACTAGCAGCCTTCAGATGAAGAGGTAGAACTCTGAGCTCCTCCTGCACCATATCTGCCTGGATGGTGCCATGTTTCTGCCTTGGTGACAATGGACTGAACCTCTGAGCCTGTAAGCCAACCCCAATTAAATGTTGTCTTTTATAAAACTTGCATTGGTCATGGTGTCTGTTCACAGCAGTAAAACCCTAACTAAGACAGAAGTTGGTACTGGGAGTGGGGTATTGCTGTGATAGGTCTGACCATGCTTTTGTTTGGAAGAATGTGGATTTTGGGACTTTGGATTTGGAAAGCCATGGAATGCTTTAAGTGGGGCTTAATGGGCTAGCCTAGTCGGAATATGGAAGACAGTGGTGCTGAGGGACATTTGAACTGTGTAGGCCTGATGGCCCAAGAGGTTTCAGTGAAGAAGAACTATAATATGTGGGTGAGAAACTGTTTTTGTGATGTTTTGGTGAAAAACATGGCTGCTTTTTGCCATTGTTTGAAGAGACTGCCTAGGGCTAAGGTAAAGAGATTTATATTAATTGCATCTGCAAAGGAAGTCTCAAAAAAGCCCAACAAAGACTTTGTTCTCTGGTTAAATGTGATAAAGAGAATTTTGAACCAACATAGCAAGCAGAGAAAGGAAAAGTACAAAATATATAGTTTGAGTATTAAAGGGACTCCAGGAAGTGAAATGGAGCTGGATTCAAGGATATTAAACTGAATTAAAGGAGTGGTGACCTTGGGGGCAAGATTCACTCAGTTAACTTTAGGTCCAGGCATGGTAGTACAAGCCTTTAATCCCAGGAGGCAAAGATAAGCAGATCTCTGAGTTCAAGGCCAGCCTAGAAGGGAGCAAATTCTAGGTGAAGAAAAACTTTAATCCAGGCTTGGTGGACCACACCTTTAATCCCAGTGCTTAGGAGACAGGCATGCAGATCTCTTGAGTTCAAAATCAGTCTAAGGAGCAAGATTCAGGACAGCCAACTTAGGCAGTGAAGGAGCTGGGAAAAAGGAAGCTAGTGATAATGTAATAGAACAAGGTAGCCAATGTTCCAGCTCTCGCAAGCAGCAGAACTCAGCAGCTTCGGCCACGTGCCTCTGGCTTTATATTCAAAGGAAGGAGACTACTGGGACAATTGATGCTGGTTAGCTGGAGCTAAGAAATTAGTGGTGATTAAGAAAAAAACAGCATCACTGAGGTGAAATATGGGAAGTGTTTTCTGAGAGCACAAAGAAGCTGTATTCCAGAGATAGCCAAGTGTTCCTCATGCTGCAGCTCTACTTGGTAACGTGTAAGAATCATCCAGGTGGTACTGGTTTTGAAGGCATGAAGGCATCATGAAGAACAGCTGAGGCTTGGTACTGTGAGAGGCCATGGAAGGCCATTGGTGAAAGTGTACCCTCAGTTGTAATTGACAGCCCAGGACTGAAGGGGTCATGCAAAGGAATGAGGCTTGGTACCGTGAAGAAAGCCTATGAGAGGCTTTGGTGAAGCATAGTAGCAGTGGAAGACCCTAGCATATTGGAGATGCCAGTACCATGGGATGACCACCAAGAACAGCAGTGGCAGTGGAGTGGATCAATCTGAACTTATAGTGCTACAGAGGGCAGAGCTGGAGAAGTGACACCAGCTCTTTGGACATGTACAAAAGATCATGTGTGGATCTCGGGCATTGGAACAAGAAGCTGTGAAGCTGAAATTGACTTGGGGTACCCAAGATGTTAAAGATGCCAGAGCCACAGGTCGCCTGCCAAGGAAAGCCGCTAACAGGGAGTGGAACAAGCCCAGGAGAAAGAACCTAGTTGCAGTCAACAAGGATGAAAAAGGAGTTGGATATCTGAAGACTGCTTTGCCATCAGAAGTGGAGATGAAGAGTTTTGACTTTGCCCAGCTGATTTCCTGTCTTGCTTGGAGGATCACATTTAAGTGATTGGATGAATCTCAAAAGAGACCTTGAACTTTGGACTTTTAACACTGTTGAGACTGCTATAGACTACAGGGACTTTTGAAGTTGGACTTAATGTATTTTGCATTATGCTATGTTTAAGTATGGCCCCCATAGACTAATGTTTGAACAAGCCTATGGGAGCCAGGGAGTGGAATGTTATGGTTTGTGTCTTAGTCAGGGTTTCTATTCCTGCACAAACATCATGACCAAGAAGCAAGTTGGGGAGGAAAGGGTTTATTGAGCTTACACTTCCACATAGCTGTTCATTACCAAAGGAAGTCAGGACTAGAACTCAAGCAGGTCAGAAGCAGGAGCTGATGCAGAGGCCATGGAGGGATGTTCCTTACTGGCTTGCTTCCCCTGGCTTGCTCAGTCTGCTCTCTTATAGAACCCAGGACTACCAGCCCAGGGATGGTACCACCCACAAGGGGCTCTACCCCACTTGATTACTAATTGAGAAAATGCCCCACAGCTGGATCTCATGGAGGCACTTCCCCAACTGAAGCTCCTTTTCCTATGATAACTCCAGCCTGTGCCAAGTTGACACACAAAACTAGCCAGTACAGTTTGTATATGCTTTTCCCAGGGAGTGGCACTATTAGGAGGTGTGGCCTTGTTGGAGTAGGTGTATCACTGTGGGTGTGGGGTTAACCCTAGTTGCCTGGAAGTCAGTCTTCTACTAGCAGCCTTCAGATGAAGAGGTAGAACTCTCAGCTCCTCCTGTACCATGCCTGCCTGGATGCTGCCATGTTTCTGCCTTGGTGACAATGGACTGAACCTCTGAGCCTGTAAGCCAACCCCAATTAAATGTTGTCTTTTATAAAACTTGCATTGGTCATGGTGTCTGTTCACAGCAGTAAAACCCTAACTAAGACACTCTCAGATCCTGATTCTCTTCAATATGCAACAGGAAGGCTCGGCTCACCAATGGCAAGAGGGGAAAGCATGCAACTTCAAAAACTATGCAGGGGAGTTCCTTGACTCACAATTTCTAGGGACACAAGGCATAAGATGGGGGTGGCAATTCAGGAGTTAGTGGTATTAGGGAAATCTTGAAAGGCAACCTAATTGGGTAAAAGGAAAAAAGATAGCATGTGGTTTTTCACTGGGTAAAAAGCAGTAATAATTGATGTGTTCATGAAAGAATTTATCATCTATATTTAATTGCTCTGTAGAATTAAATGACTATGTATATTGGTAAATATGTGTTATATTAATACATTGTCACATTAGATTCGCCTACTTAACCCTCTATGCATTCATGCAGGCTTCATAATTCATTGCTTCTGTAGCGTGGTCATGTTTTCAACTTAGAAAATCAGTGGTCCTTCCTGGTCTTATAAGCTAGCGGTTCTGTATCTTGACATTGTGCCTGGAGACTCAGGGCAGGGGCAGGCTGGTGGTTTCTCAGCCCAAGGTTGAGTAAACAGATGTCCCGGAGTTGATTTTCCCCAGAATAATTGCATACAATGAGCACAAATGTTTAATTAATCAGGAATCTTGTGCTTATTATCTTTTCGCTGGGCTTCCACTGATAATGACCCAGAGGAAAATTCTTTTCCTTTGTGTGAATGATATTTTATTTAAAGGTTTTCATTTCATCATCTGATCTCCGTCTCCTACCCCCCGCCACCCCGCCCCCCCAGGAAAGGATAGAGCAATACTGATCGAGTATTGGCGTATCGGAGACTATTAGGGACCAGTGGGCACACCCTGATGTGCTTCTACAACAGCTTTCTACCACTTGGTCTGTCTTGGAATAGCGCTGAAGTCAGAATAATATAATATTTTATATTCACTCCAAGAAAACTCCCCTCCCATAAATTAAAGTTAGGAGGAAAGAAGGGAGTGAGGGAAGGCTTGACATATAAGAAAATGAAAAGGCAGTTGTGAAGGAAATCGGGTTTGGGTTTCTAGAACTGAATATTGCCATGCAGGCAGGCTCACTAATGAAAGTCCTGCTCCCTAAACCCGGCGCATAGTGCAAAACTTTAATCAGGACATTGTTTGCATTAAAGGGCTGAGTTTTCCAGTGGGTAATCAGCAGGGAAACCCAGTCAAGGGCGAACAAGGACAGCAGCCCTGATTAATTAAACATTTGTACAGGGCTAAAAGGGAGACTCATCCTGTTGGTTGTAGAACCATTGATATTAATGCCACCCGCGAAACGGGGCAAAACTGTTTGCTAAAACCCACATGTACAGAGGACTTGGCATTCAGGACACAGCCAGTTACATCTCTCTGTGTTACTTCAGCTTCCTCTGAGGTCCTTAGATGTCAGGGATTCCAAGTAGGCCAACGAAGCGCATAACTTATCTCTTCAAGGAGACAGCAGCCTGTGAGCCAGCTAGCCTTGAAGCACAGGTCGAGTGCAGCAGGTGGGGACAGCCATTGAAGGGAGGGGGCTGGTCTCGAACCCAGGGTGTTGGGAGTCTGTGGCTTGTTTACTTGTTTGCTTTTTGCAGTGGTGGGGATAGACCCAGGGCTTTGGGCACACTGGGCTCTTGGTCTGCCACCGTGCTACATACAGCCTCAGCCCTGTTTTGCTGTTTAATCTAAAAAAGCGAGCTAGGGTCTTTCTAAGTTGCCTAGGCTGTCCTTGAACTTGAAGTGTGCCACAAGGCCCGGCTGTAGAAGTTAGCTTGATAACCTCGAGTTTTGGCCTGATTGAAGCCCGAGGGGTATATGGTTCAAACAAGCAATGCTACAAAGGTAAGAATGGAGGCTGGAAAATCCAAGTTAAAGGCGCTGGCGGGTTTAATGGGGGTCCATTCCTTGAACTGGTGCCATCAACACATCCTAACATAGCTGCAGGTTTGGCAGAGCCATTCCCTGGGACTGTGTGGATAAAGCAGTACTCAGTCACAGGGCTAGCGACTTCTTGGAGCTCATCACCTTATAATCTTAAGACTGCGGTGAGGTGAGGTTCTCATATATGAATATGGGAGGCAGTCATACCCACAAAGACCATGGCAGCTTGGTGATTGGGGTTGTTTTGTATACACCCAGGGGTGGCAGACATAGCAGCTACAGCCATGAGTAATAGAGTTTTTGTGGCCATTATACTTGCATGCCTGTTTTTCTGTGAACGGATGGGCCCATTCACATTCAATTACAGAAATGCTTGTTTCTTATGGATATAGTAGCTTCATCTGTTTTGAAGTGCTTCAGAAATTCACACATGTACTCTACTGTAGCTGTGTTGGTTTCAGTGAGTTTAGATTAAGAACTTGAACAACGGCATAGTTTGTTGGCATAATAAGGAACAGAAGGTCTGATTGGCCCTGCTTTGCACCAGACACTTCATGTTTGGCCAGGCGTGCACCCACAGACTGGGAAGAGGGGAACAGGCTATGGGTTGATCGCCACAGGATTCAGAGAACTTGACTCACTTCCCTCCCTGAGCGTCAGCCTGAAGTTTGTGGTGGCGGCTCGCCACACTGGTGAGGATCTGCCCTGCCCTCCCCTTAACACCCTATGTGATCTCTGCCAAGATGTCTCTTCTTGCCATTTCGTTGAGGACACAGACAGACTGTGGAACAGGGCGGAGGGAAAATCAACATGAAGATTAATGGATTTCAAAGCAGGAAGAGTCTGAAAATATTAGGATCCCATGTCTCAGATTCCATTTTCTAGTGCTCAGTGGTACAACGCCACAGAAGAGCAGATGTCGTCCCGCATTTAAGAGTTCACCTCACCGTACGCAACAACCAGGAGTTAAGCTTTTACCTACAATCTGTTCTTTCCTGATGGTGGCGATGGGCTTAGCTTTAAAATAAAATTTATGTTGAAGAACATTCACTGAAAAATAGATCCTGTAGCCTGCATTTATAAAAATAACCTCCCAACTGGAACACAAACACATGTTCCACACATGTGGGCATTCTACTGGACAGAGACTACTTCTGAATACCACAAAAAGTAAATTATTAGCCCAGTTTTAAGTAACATGGGAAATTTCAAATAAATAGCAAATTTAATATTTCACATCGTAAAAATCTCTTTTAAGACTGTTGGTTGGAACTAACGGAATGCGTTGAGCTGTGCGTGTACTGACTGGCCGACAGCTTTCATTGTCTATGCTGGAGTCATCCCTCGTAGCTACAGCCTCATTGTTTATTGTAGAATGCTAAATTGCCGGGATCTCACACCCTTCTCCACCAAATTAGATCTGTTCATTGCCAGAGAGCCTTCCTCTCCAAAGGAGCTGTGCGGGGCTCTAGGGAAATTGGATGGACAGGAGAGGTTAATCACAGGTGTAAATTCCTCACAGGCCTCCTGAGGACAGCCCTGCCAGGAGAATGTGTTTCCCAGCTGCAAGAAATAGACTAAATTCTAATCTCAACCACTTCCTGAGGACTGAGAATGACCTCAGGCAACTTTGATGAGGTTAAACTTGAGGAGGTGGAGTGGACCATGCTGACACGCTCAACCCTCAGCCCAGGGCTCTGGGAGAAGGCGGCAGTTTGCAGCATTCGGTGTTATCTAGGCAGGCTACGGAGCAGCACGGAGCCCCAGCTTGCTATGCCCAGCTCCCATTGCTTGCTCTCCAGGAGGGGCAGCGTGGCCAGTGGCATTCAGTACACAAAAGGGCACCAAACAGGGCTCAAGGAAACCATTTTCCAAAGCTCTTTTGACTAGGCACGCATCTGATCAGGACAGGGGCGTCTTATGCATGGCACGAATGACTGAGCTTACCTCCCACCGACAGTATACACCTCATTCTCTCTCCAAGAGGAAGGTGGCAGGGGACAACGCCAAGGGGTTAGAACGCTGCCACTGTTCAAGTGGGAAGGATCTCTTCTGGAGTGACATCTTGGCAGGGGAAAGGACTTGAGAATGAGTTTCAGAATTGTAGAGAATTTGACATGATTGGTGTCAAAACGAAGGAGGTATGAAATTAGCCTGCTACCCTGAGAATAACGAGACTTGAAAGTTGCCTGGAAGGTGGGTTGCAAACTTGGATGACACAGAACTTCAGAGAGCAGCGTGGAGGACCAGCAATAGGGAGAAGGCTACTGACTGTCCCCAGAAGACCAGGAAGACTCGGGGAGAGAGTCATGGCTTCCACATTACTTCCCAGACGCAGGTACTGATTTCCTCATCTGTGCATGGCAGACATGCTGCTGCAAGGCAGACAAGGGATTCATTGTCAGATACAGAGTAGTTCCCAGAACCCAGGAAGAGCATGAGTTCAGGCAACTAGACGAACATGGCACCGTGAGAAAAAGGCTAGTGATTTTAGGGCATAGAGTCCAGGTTTAATCAGCTCTAAATGTTTTCTAGTATAATACTTCTCTGGCCCAAGATCTACAGTCCCTGAAGAGCAACTCCTGCTGGTTTAGCTTGGGTCATGCTCCCAGCTGTTGGCCAGAGGAGGGCACCCAAGCCCTAAGCAATGGGAGAAAGGTTTCCCCCGGAATAAAATTGAGGTGCTGTTGTCAGAAAAGGGGGAAAACGAAGCTGGAGAATCAGGAATACTATTATCCTCTCTACAGAGTTAGGAAAGAACTCCTGACAGCAGGCATTATCTAAGGTCCTGCTGAATTCTGGAAAAAGGGGTTCTGTGCGCCCAACAGAGCTGCCTTTTGCAAGGATAACATTTCAGTTACCCCAAGAGGAAACTGAGGACAGACAGACAGACTCAGGAAATTGTCTGCACTCTCTTAACATTCCTGGACCAGGATCCAGTTATGGTCATCAACAAATGTGCCTCAGGACCCCGTTGTGGTGGCCCATCAACAAAAGTACCTCGTGGTTACCCGTGGGCTCACACAGAGAGCTCAGGGAGGAAGGGGCTATGGTGGCTTTTTTTTTTTAGCCTGAGGTTACCCCAGATTTTTGAATGTCTGACATATGCACAGCATAGTTTTTGTCACCTAAGTCTTTTAATATAAATTTCAATTGGCATACTTATCCCTCTCATATTTCAAATGTTTTCAGTAATGCTAAAAGAAGGCAGGTGTGCCACCCACCTCGAGGCATACCCAGCAAGAGTTACCTGGGCACAGGAATCCACACTATATGCTAATGGATTATTGGCTCTACCACCACCTTTGGGCCCCTGCAGGCTGTTTCTTTGTTTCTGCAACTGGAGTGGGGAGGCTCCAGATGTCATGTTGTCAGGTTCCCACTGATGATCTGTCTTTGAGCACCTCTGAAGATGAAATGCAAAGATTTAACGGTTTAAGAAGGGAAGCTACCTGATTTGACACACACACATTTGACACATTCCACACGTTCTTGTGCTTGAATCACGCCACCTGTAAGCTGCCAAGCTGGCGCTTTGCATTGTTGGATGGCTTCTCTTTTAAAAACCAAAAACCGTATTGTGGGAAAGAAATCTACATTCCTAAATCAAGTCCTCTGGTTAGTTTTGGTTAGTTGGCCCCTCCTGAGACCTTTCCTGAAGAAAACCTAGATAGTCTTTGAGACAACTCAGCTGGACAAATTATACATTTACAAAAACAAACAAACAAAACAAAACAAAAACAAAAACAAAAAACAAAAAAACCAAAACCAGCCAAAGAAAAAAAATCAAACCAAAGCAACCGAACAACAACAACAAAACGAAAGCAAATAAAAATCCTAGGTAGGCAGCGTTTCATAGGATGATTCCCACATCTTATCTACAGCTCTCATGCTAATCAAGTAATTCATAATAGCATTTGGAGATGTATCCATTAGTTTGTGTCTTCAAACCAAAATCCATGAAGAACATATTAAAAAGGCAACCACAGAATGAGTTCAAGTCTGGATGCTTTAACACACAATTGAATACAACATCCAAGTTCACCAATGGCCCCTTGCTGTTCCTGCAACAGGGGCACACATACCGGGGCCAGCAATGTCTAGGGGTGAGCATGTCTGTCCCTGCTCTATGACCAGACCGTGATTTATGAACTGAATACTGTTCTGAGCCTTTATGATGACTTTTAAGAGAGGGTGCTTTCCCTTAGCATGTTTTGGTGCCTGCCTCACGTTTCCCGTTGCTCTGGGAGAGGTCTCCCTCTTTTGGCATTGCCTGGCAGCCTTCCATCTCTCTTTGAACGCTTGCTGCCTGCTGCCTGTGTGCACTGCTTCCCCCCATCAACAGGCTGGAGCAAATGGTTGATATTTTTTTCAGCCAACATCGATTCAATATCTACTATGTCAGTCATCGGGCTAGAAGGCATGTAAACCAGCAGCTTCCCAGTTTGATCAGAGTTGAAAATAAATTCTACCAGTGTACAAAATATGCTCATCATGATCTTTCTTGTGACCCTTCCAATGTCCTGTTTTTTACCTTTAAGAATTTTATGCCCACACTGAGGGGGATAGATAATCACTGAGAGCAGACCTCTGCTAACAGCAAAGAACAATCACTGTTCCAGAGACACCGTGTCCTCTAATGATTCTTCCCTTTCTCTAGGTCCTCTTGCTATCTTCCTTTCCAGAACAAAGAGAATTTGTTAAGAACTGAGAATTTATTTGCAGGTGGCTGCATTAGACATGGATTCTTGACCCAAGGTGACCCACTTAGTCTGGAAGCACAGAAGTTATGTTAGTTGTCTAGAGAATTAGATTTGGAAAGGTGAGTGGTTTTGAGTAGGAAAACCTACATTTTGTAGTTTCTGAGACTGGCTAGGTTGCAGGCTAAGAAAGGTATCAGCACAGATGCAAGTGTAGAATAAGACAAAAAAACACTCCAAACCCCAAATTAATTTTAATTGGCATTTTGGGTTTAAAGAATGTTATTTAACTAGAGTCCTCTGCCTTGCTAGGACTTGGACTTTGAATTTATACTATGTCATGTGATGTAGGTATACCTAGGTTAAGATATTAACATAAAAATGTGATTCCAAGCCAAATGCCTATATAATGTCTATGTTTGAATGGTATGTTATATAAGTTATTTTGTCAACTCAAGTAACACTACATCTCTTCAGATAAAGTCATCCTGAAGATAAGCTCATTTTCCAAAGTTACAAGGCATGCGGGGACAAAGCTCGCGTAGAGTCCACGTCCGGACCAGAGCCTAAAGAACCTCAGTTAATGGATACACTGTAGAGAGATGTTTCAAGTATTTATAGGCATAAAATCAGGGATCAGAAATATAATCAATGAATGAGATGCCATATATGTATTAGTTACTTTTCTGTTGTGGTAATAAGACACATAACCAAGTCAAAGAATAGAGAATGGCCTTATTTGGCTGATGGTTCTGAAAGAATAAGAGTCCTTGGTGGCTGTGAGGCGTGGCAGCAGGGGCAGGAAGCCCAGTGCTCTTAGCTCAACTTCAAGCATGGGCAGGAAGCAAGGAGAGGAAACTGGGAGTGGCAAGTGACTTTAGCCTTAAGGGCCCCAGTGATTGCTTTCCTTAGCAAGGCTGCACCTCCTGGGCCTCTTCAAACAGTTCCACCAAGGGAGGCTGAGTGTGCAAATCCCTGAGCGTATAGGGGACATTCTCATTTAAAATACTATACCATGTAAAAAGAGAAAAGAGGGACTCCTAAGTATGCTAACTGTACCCATCAATTTTAATGAGCAGATATGGCTAAAATAATTAGTGAACTGGAAGAGATTCTAAATCTAATCCAGAAAGCATCACTGAAACAAAAGACAGAGAACGGGAGACGGAAGCCAAAGAGAAAAAGTGGGGATTTTATAACTATGAAAAAGCAGAAGTGATAATATTTAGAAATCCCAGCAAGCCATGAACTGAATAAATACAGATTTAAGCTTTAAATTCATTATAATATACTTGGAAAACCATAAGGCTAAAAACTTCTTTAAACAATAGAGAAAAATTCCCTTTATGAAATATAATTAGATAGGCAGAACGCTTCTCAATAGCAGCAACAGAATTCCAAAGATAATAAGATGATATGCCCAAAATGCTATTAAAAAACAAATGTCGGGGGGTTGGGCACAGAATAGCGGGTGCACTCTGCACTCGCGGGGTGGACCCCGAGCTCCCTGCAGGCAGCTGCCATATTGCCTGCAGCTTCCCGCCCAGCTGGTGGTGGGGAAGCCAGAGTGTCACCCAGCATGCCAGGTGCTCAGAACCATCCGGCGGCGGCGGCGGAACCAGGTACCCGAGACAGCCCGAGCTTAAGACCTTCGGGGACTCAGGCCTGGAGTTGGGAGTTGGGCAGAGAATAGGGGGTGCACTCTGCACTCGCGGGGCGGACCCCGAGCTCCCTGCAGGCAGCTGCCATATTGCCTGCAGCTTCCTGTCCAGCTGGTGGTGAGGAAGCCGGAGTCAGCCAGTGTGCCAGGTGCCCAGACCCAGCCGGAGGCCAAACCAGCCTCCCATCCAGCCAGTGGCAGGGAAGCTGGAAACCGGACCCAGCCAGCTTCCCAGCAGCTTGGGACCAGCAGGCAGAACCAGATAACTGAGATATCCCAACTTTAAGACCCCTGGGGAAACAGGATATCAGACAGCAAACCCTGAGCAGGAGCAGTGCAGAGCAGCCGCCCAACAGGCGGAACCAAATACCTGGGATATCCTGAGTTTAAGACCTCGGGGGACTCAGGCCACCTGTCAGCAATCTGTGAGCAAGACCCCCGCAGGACAGTGATTCAGGTATCCCAGTCGCTGGGAAATAGCCTTACAACCCCACAGGAGGGTCAAGCACCAGCTAGTATCTACAGGACCAACTAACACCAGAGTTAACCAGATGGCAAAAGGCAAACGTAAGATCGCTACTAACAAAAATCAAGGCAATATGGCGGCATCCGAACCCAGTTCCCCAACAGCAATAAATATTGGATACCCTGAAACACCAGAAAAACAAGACTCAGATCTAAAATCACTGGTCAGGATGCTGATAGAGGAACACTTAGATAAATCTCTTAAAGTAATACATGAGAAAATAGATCAAAAGCTAGAAGCCATTGCAAGACAAACACAATTAAATCCCAGATATCTCAACACACCAGAAAAACAAGACTCAGATCTAAAATCACTGGTAAAGATGCAGATTGAGGATCACTTAGATAAATTTCTTAAAGTAATAGAGGAGAAAATAGATCAAAAACTAGAAGCCCATACAAGGCAGACACAAAAATCACTTAAAGAAATCCAGGAGAATATAGAGCAAAAAATGAATCCCAATAAGGGGGAGAAACAAAAATCACCTAAAGAAATACAAGAGAACATGGGTCAACGAGTAGAAGTCATAAAGGAGGAAACACAAAAATCCCTTAAAGAATTACAGGAAAACACAAACAAGCAACTGAAAGATTTGAGCAAAACCATACAAAATCTAAAAACAGAAGTAGAAACAACTAAGCAATCGCAAAGGGAGACAATGTTGGAGATAGAAAACCTTGGGAAGAAATCAGGAGTCATAGATGCAAATATCAACAATAGAATACAAGAGATAGAAGACAGAATCTCAGATGCTGAAGATACCATAGGAACCATGGATTCAACAATTAAAGAAAATGCAAAATGCAAAAAGCTGGTAACCCAAAACATTCAGGAAATCCAGGACACAATGAGAAGACCAAACCTAAGGATTATAGGGATAGATGAGAATGAAGATCTACAACTTAAAGGGCCAGCAAATATCTTCTACAAAATTATGGAAGAAAATTTCCCCAACCTAAAGAGAGAGATGCCCATGAATATACAAGAAGCCTATAGAACCCCAAACAGACTGGACCAGAACAGAAATACTTCCCGTCACATAATAATCAAAACCCCAAATGTACTAAACAAAGAAAGAATATTAAAGGCAGTAAGAGAAAAAGGACAAGTAACATATAAAGGAAGACCTATCAGAATTACACCAGACTTCTCACCTGAGACCATGAAAGCTAGAAGATCCTGGGCAGACCTCATGCAGACCCTAAGAGAACACAAACTTCAGCCAAGACTACTATACCCAGCAAAACTCTCAATTGCCATAGATGGGGAAACCAAGATATTCCATGACAAAACCAAATTTGCAAGATACTTATCTACAAACCCAGCCCTACAAAGGATGATAGGGGAAAAATACCAACACAAGGGGGGAAACAACACCCCAGAAGAAACAAGATAGAAACCCCATCTCATCCAACCCAAAAGAAGAGAACCACTCAAATACAAATAATAATAACAATTCCCAAAATGTCAGGAAGTAATAATTACTATTCCTTAATATCTCTTAATATCAATAGACTCAATTCCCCAATCAAAAGACACAGACTAACAGACTGGATACGGAAACAGGACCCTACATTTTGCTGCATACAGGAAACACATCTCAGTGTCAAAGACAAACACCACCTTAGAGTAAAAGGCTGGAAGACAGTTCTACAAGCAAATGGTCCCAGGAAACAAGCTGGAGTAGCCATTCTGATATCAGATAAAATCGACTTTCAACCTAAAGTCATCAAAAGAGACACAGAAGGTCACTTCCTGCTTGTCAAAGGGAAAATCCACCAAGAAGAATTCTCAATACTGAACATCTATGCGCCAAATGCAAGGGCACCCTCATTCATAAAAGAAACTTTACTAAAGCTTAAAGCACACATCGCACCTAACACATTGATTGTAGGTGACTTCAACACTCCACTCTCCTCAATGGACCGATCAGGAAAGCAGAAACTAAACAGGGACACAGTGAAACTAATTGAAGCTTTGGACCAATTGGATTTAACAGATATATATAGAACATTCCATCCTAAAACAAAAGAGTATACCTTTTTCTCAGCACCGCACGGTACCTTCTCAAAAATTGATCATATAATTGGTCACAAGACAGACCTCAACAAATACAAGAAGACCGAACTAATCCCATGTCTCCTATCGGATCACGATGGAGTAAAAGTGGTCTTCAATAGCAAGAAGAACAACAGAAAGCCCACATACACATGGAAACTGAACAATACTCTACTCAATGACACCCTGGTCAAGGAAGAAATAAAGAAAGAAATCAAAGACTTTTTAGACTTCAATGAAAATGAAGGTACGACCTACCCAAATCTCTGGGATACAATGAAAGCAGTGCTAAGAGGAAAACTCATAGCCCTGAGTGCCTCCAAAAAGAAACTGGAAAGAGCATACACTAGCAACTTAACAGCACACCTGAAGGCGCTGGAACAAAAAAAAGCTAACTCACCCAGGAGGAGTAGAAGAGAGAAAATCATCAAACTAAGGGCTGAAATCAATCAAGCAGAAACAAAGAGAACCATACAAAGAATCAACAAAACCAAGAGCTGGTTCTTCGAGAAAATCAACAAGATAGATAAACCCTTAGCTAGACTAACCAAAGGGCACAGAGATAGTATCCAAATTAATAAAATTAAAAATGAAAAGGGGGATATAACAACAGAAACAGAGGAAATTCAAAAGATCATCAGATCCTACTACAAAGGCCTATACTCAAAACAACTGGAGAATCTGGAGGAAATGGACAATTTCCTAGACAGGTACCAAATACCAAAATTAAATCAGCATCAAGTAGACCAGCTAAACAGTCCCATAACCCTTAAAGAAATAGAAGGGGTTATAGAAAGCCTCCCAACCAAAAAAAGTACGGGACCAGATGGTTTTAGTGCAGAATTCTACCAGACCTTCAAAGAAGACTTAACACCAATACTCTTCAAACTATTCCACAAAATAGAGACAGAAGGGACACTGCCCAACTCGTTCTTCGAAACCACAATTACGCTGACACCTAAACCACAAAAAGATCCAACAAAGAAAGAGAACTACAGGCCAATTTCTCTTATGAATATAGATGCAAAAATACTAAATAAAATTCTTGCCAACCGAATCCAAGAGCATATCAAAACGATCATTCACCATGATCAAGTAGGCTTCATTCCAGGAATGCAGGGATGGTTCAATATATGGAAATCCATCAATGTAATCCACTACATAAACAAACTAAAAGAAAAAAACCACATGGTCATCTCATTAGATGCTGAAAAAGCATTTGACAAAATTCAGCATCCTTTCATGCTAAAAGTCTTGGAAAGAGCAGGAATTCAAGGCCCATACCTAAACATAGTAAAAGCAATCTACAGCAAACCAGTAGCCAACATCAAAATAAATGGAGAGAAACTTGAAGCAATTCCACTAAAATCAGGGACTAGACAAGGCTGTCCTCTCTCTCCATATCTTTTCAATATAGTACTTGAAGTTCTAGCGAGAGCAATCAGACAACTTAAGGAAGTCAAAGGGATACAAATTGGAAAGGAAGAAGTCAAAGTATCATTATTTGCAGATGATATGATAGTCTACTTAAGCGACCCAAAAAACTCCACCAGAGAACTTCTACAGCTGATAAACAACTTCAGCAACGTGGCTGGTTATAAAATTAACTCAAGCAAATCAGTAGCCTTCTTGTACTCAAAGGACAAGCAGGCTGAGAAAGAAGTTAGGGAAATAACACCCTTCACAATAGCCACAAACAACATAAAGTACCTTGGCGTAACTCTAACCAAACAAGTGAAAGATCTGTATGACAGGAACTTCAAGTCCCTGAAGAAAGAAATCGAAGAAGACCTCAGGAGATGGAAAAATATTTCTTGCTCCTGGATTGGCAGGATCAATATAGTAAAAATGGCCATCTTGCCAAAAGCAATCTACAGATTCAATGCAATCCCCATCAAAATCCCAAATCAATTCTTCATAGATCTAGAAAGAGCAATTCTCAAATTCATCTGGAGCAACAAAAAACCCAGGATAGCTAAAACTATTCTCAACAATAAAAGGACTTCTGGAGGAATCAATATCCCTGACCTCAAACAGTACTACAGAGCAATTGTGTTAAAAACTGCATGGTATTGGTACAGCAACAGGCAGGTAGATCAATGGAATAGGATTGAAGACCCAGAAATGAACCCACAGACTTATGGTCACTTGATCTTTGATAAAGGAGCCACAACCATCCGGTGGAAAAAAGATAGCCTTTTCAACAAATGGTGCTGGTTCAACTGGAGGTCAACATGCAGAAGAATGCGAATTGACCCACTCTTATCTCCTTGTACTAAGATCAACTCCAAGTGGATCAAGGACCTCCACATAAAACCAGACACACTGAAACTATTAGAAAAGAAACTTGGGAAGACCCTGGAGGACATGGGCACAGGGGTAAAGTTCCTGAACAGAACACCAATAGCTTTGCTCTAAGATCAAGAATTGACAAATGGGACCTCATAAAATTACAAAGTTTCTGTAAGGCAAAGGACACTGTCAGAAGGACAAAACGGCAACCAACAACGTGGGAAATGATCTTCACCAACCCCACATCCGACAGAGGGCTAATATCCAATATATACAAAGAACTCAAGAAGTTAGACCCCAAAGAACCAAATAACCCTATCAAAAAATGGGGTACAGAGCTAAACAAAGAATTTTCACCAGAATAAATTCGGATGGCCGAGAAACACCTTAAGAGATGTTCAACATCATTAGTCATCAGGGAAATGCAAATCAAAACAACCCTGAGATTCCACCTCACTCCAGTCAGAATGGCTAAGATTAAAAACTCAAGAGACAACAAGTGCTGGCAAGGATGTGGAGAAAGAGGAACACTCCTCCACTGTTGGTGGGATTGCAAAAATGGTAAAACCACTCTGGAAATCAGTGTGGCGGTTCCTCAGAAAATTGGGCATGCCACTCCCAGAGGACCCTGGCATACCACTCCTGGGCATATACCCAGAGGATTCCTCTGCATACAACAAAGACACATGCTCCACTATGTTTATAGCAGCCTTGTTTATAATAGCCAGAAATTGGAAGGAGCCCAGATATCCCTCAAAGGAGGAATGGATACAGAAAATGTGGTATATTTATACAATGGAGTACTACTCAGCAATTAAAAATAATGAATTCATGCAATTTGTAGGTAAATGGTTAGATCTGGAAACTATCATCCTAAGTGAGCTAACCCAATCACAAAAGAATACACAGGAAATGCAATCACTGATAAGTGGATATTAATGAGCCCAGAAGCCCTAAATACTCAAGGCACAATTAGCAAGTCAAATGACTCTCAAGAAGAAAAAAAGGAGAGGACCCTGGGCCTGTAAAGATTGGATCCAGTATTGTAGACCCAGAACAGAGAAATCGTGGGGGGGGGAAAGAGTGGGGAATAGCATGGGGGGGAGAGGAATTATGGGACATATGGTGGGGGTAACTGGGAAAGGGGAAAGCCTTTGGAATGTAAACAAAGAATATAGAAAATAAATAAATAAATTAAAAAAAAAAACAAATGTCAAACTTTCAATTCTAAATCCAGCTAAAACATCACTCAACAACAACAACGACAACATCATCAACAATAACCAAATTTTGTCTTCATAAAATACAAGAAATTACTAAAATATTTATTTCAAGTAGAAGAAAGTTAAGCCAAAATGAAAAGAATGAGATCTAAGAAGGGAAATTAAATCTGAACCAGCTTTGCCTATAGAAAGTAATAATAATGTCATCGAATTTTAAGGATATAAAAAGTGGAGTGAGATATTACGTACCAAACCTATGTCAGAAAGACAGACAGGGACTGGCATTCTGACAATTTCTAGGTGAAGAGAAATGATCAATATTTTCAAAGGCAAGATGTGTGTTAAAAATACAAGGATGATGTCTAAAAATGTGTGCATGCACAAACGTACAGATGAGGTCTTAATTACCAATTAATAGAACCAGGGAAGATGAAATAAAGTAAGCTTGATTTGTTTACTAAAAGCTTGGGAAGTTTGGAAGTTTACTAGTTTGGAAAAATTAAAGAAACACTCGTATGGAGAGGTCAGCGCAAGGATAAGACAATACAATAAATCCCAAGCGTGTGACAACGGACTAAGTTAAGATGCACGGAAAGTTAAAATCCACTTGGTTTATTAGAGATTTGGCTAAAACACAGGACAGAGAAAAGAACAGAAGCAGAAAGGCAGAATACAGTTAAGTTTATACCAGACACAAAGCCAAATTCATAATTAGGGTTAAAGATTACTTTAAAAAAATCTAATATAAACTGTTATGTTGGTACAAAAGGAACTATGGCTTTGGATGATAATTTTAAGTCTTCATAACTAAGTTCAAACACATCTTTATTCATCAAAACAGGAATCAACACAGCCGACACAATTTTGCTCATGGGATATGATATGTTTATTCCCATGGCATCAAAATCCACACTTCAGGATTTGATGAAGTCATCAAAGCATTGTATGTATTATGCTGTTTATGGTAGCCTTTTTTTTTTTCCTAAAAAAAAAAAAATATGTTCAGATTCTTGGAGGAGTGTTGGTCAGTGAGAGGACAGGTGACCTGGGTGGGTGCAGCAAGGTTTCATGGCGTACTTCCTTCAACATTTGAAGCTCTGGTTATTGGCTGTAAGACGGAATTGTCATGGAGAGCAATCGGATTCTCCCTGCTGGCCACTGCCAGCTGCCTGCAGCACGTGCACTTGCTGTGCACACTTTTCAGATGCAATGGTTTTGCAATAGATTTAAAAACCCTATGGACCATTGGTTCTCAGCCTTCTCAGTGCTCCAGCCCTCCAGCAGTTCCTCATGCTGTGGTGACCCCAAACATCAAACGATTTCATTGCTACTTTATAACTGTAAGTTTGCAACTGTTGTGAGTCATAATGCAAATATGTGACCCCTGTGAAAGGGTTGATTGACCTCCCACCCCCCCAAAAAAGAGTTGCAGCCTGGTATAGAGGGTCAGCCCAGCTACAGGCCACCAAGCAGTGACTGGCCACCTTTTCTGGTGCATGTTTGGCTTTGGGGAATGCCTTAGGGCTCCTTCTCAGTCTAACCCCAGAGCAAGTCATCACTGATTTTCATAAACTTGTTATATGTCAAGTTAGTCCAGAAATGTTTCTTAAGAGAAGTTAGAGATGGCAACTTTTTATTTTGGGGTCTGCTCCTGATGCTTGCTTCCCAAGCCTTTCCATCTTTCCAGTTTGCTGGAATGCTGAATGAGCGGGGAATGATCCGTGCTGGGTTCTTCCGCATTTACCCTGTAGTTTGGAGAGGATCAGCTTCAAGGCTGCTCTGAGTTGGTCGGCCTTTGCATTTCATATCCTGAAGACTCTCATCTCTGGTCAAAACTTCTGAGCTAGTGCTGGCATTGCATGCTCCTGAGGCATTCTTCGACCAAATGTATTGTCAGTACTGTGAATTGTCTCTGTGCTTCACAGCCCATTTTGAACCTGGATGAGAGATTCGCTGAAATTTGCTTTTTTGTCTAACACTATTTCCATCCTATCAAATAAATACAAAATAAACAGCAACGTGATGAGTCACTAGCCAAATACACAACGCAAGAAATGTGCATTAAAATTATACATAACACAGCCACGTCTATTACAAACCTTTCTCAGTATCGAATGATACATTTCACCAATGTAAAGACCACAGTTAGCTTTGTACCAACCTAACGGTGATGTAATACAAAGAGTGCACAGAATCAAGAGAGCAAGTGTCAGATTGCAACCATACTTTTTGCTTTAACATCTCTGCCTCAGGGAGGTGACATGGTTTAAAAAAAAACCATTGAGGAAGATACTTTGAATATGTCAGTTTATTAACGACAATGACAGTTATCTGTGCAGTGTTTCTGATTCCAGCGGGGAGCAGGAACCCTGGTCCCTGGCTTTCATCTGTGAAGGTAGACTTTCCTTAGGACACTCTTCTATGGGGGAGGGAGCTGGACTCTGTGACCTTCACTCTCACCCATCCAGGACTCAGGGAGGGGCCGTCTAAGCCTGAGAATACTGCTGACTCTTAGGGAACTCAGCTACGATTTTTCCCTCTTCTGCTTTTTAAATTAGTGTGAGCTAGCACGGCCTCAAGATTCGGTGCATAGCTGAGGCAGCAGAAAGTCACATGCATTAGTTAGGACACAGGCTAAACTGCTGTCACGAAGATGCTGAGAAATGCCACTGTTCGATGAGATTGTTTATTCCTCTGCGGGGAGCGTTTCCTAGCAGGCCTGCCTGTGGCACCTGGCAGGTAGAAGGCGCTGCTTCTCCAAGCCAGCAGGCTTCCTTCCATCATGCTCCATCAGCCCGGAGTGGAGTGTTTATCTCATTGTGCTTTTCACATCTGCATCCAGCCCACGCAGGGGAAGGACAAGCAGCTACTTTCTTTTATGACGTCTGACCTAGAATTTACACACATCACTTTCACTGTTGTGCGGCCTCTTTGGACATTGGTCACATGGCCACTCTGGCACTGAGCAGTATGGGAGTTGGGAAATACTGTTTCCAGCTGGACACCATCTTCTTCCTTCTTTGGTGTGCATGTGCTTCTGAGGGTGTTTGAGCGAGTCCTTTTTATCATCAGAAAGACTGACCAGATGGATGACCGAAGGAAATGGGCAGTGTCTGCCATATATGTCCAACCATAGGTCAACGGTCACATGTGAGGGACATTAGAACCTCTGAGAACCTCTAGGAACCTCTGAGAACCTCTTGAAATGTCAACATCTCGCCATCAGAAGAACGGTATAGCAGAAGTGTCGGGAGTGGCAACCAAGATGAAGACAGCAGGCCCGAGGGGCAGCTGTCAGCATTTGCTCTGCATAGCCCAGAGGGCCCCTTGGCCAGGCACACATAGTGCTTGCAGGCCATGGCTACAGAGCTGGAGTTCGCCAGCAGCTGGCCCAGTTCTGCCTCTGGCTGCTGTTCCTGGAGTCCCCTTCCCTCCTCCTGCACCTCCCTCGTGAAGGAATTCTGCAGATTGATGGCCTGTCACCTAGAAGATGGAGACAGACCCCAAGCCCTGTGTTCTTAAAGGAGAGGATTAACGAGGCCTCTGAGTTGTCTTGGTGCCTGTTTCAGAATGGCCCGTGGCTAGGGAGATGGTGGCTGCAGGGCTTTGGGAGGTCAAGCTGCCCCGAATGTGACCTGTCAGGGTTTGTTTGTGATCTTTGTGCCCAGTAGTGCAGGTCACAGGCAGTGTTCCTGCCGAGAATCTGATTGTTTGCAGTTGTGAAGTGCAGGAGCTTGGATCTGTCCGAGCAGAGGGTTAAATCATGGAGTGTTTTACAAGAGTGGCTATAGGGAATGCCGCGTTTTCTCCTTATATGGCTATTTTTCTCAGTCCGAAATCCCAGGGTGTATTTTACGTGGTTGAAATACACAAATGGAGTCACAGTCTTAGCCAAACATGCTATGTGGCTTTAAAATTAACAAGCCTCTCTCTACTTCTGTACCCTAAACACACCCTCGAGCAGCAGTTTCTGTTGAGACTGAGGAAAGGAAAGATTCTTGCCTTTTTAGCCACCAAAAATATTTGCTAGGAATGAACTTCTGTAATCCCGGCCGCTGCCTTATGCAGGAGGATATCTCTTTTGTGCAAGCATCGGTGGGTCAAATCGAAGTGTCGCTGTTTTAATGAGTGGGTTCTGTGAGAGTGAGCAGTTTTCAGGCACACAGGTAGAATGGAGATACTGAGTCCTTCCTCAGCGGACACTAGCAGGGCCAGGAGGAGGCACAAAGAGAGCGAACACTGGGCTTGCCACAGGTGTGAAGAGGAAGGGGGCTGTTGGGGTGCATGCTGTACTGGTCAGGACAGTTTGTGGGTGACGTGAGGGATTGTGCTAGTTGAATTTTGCCAACCAGGTCAGGGAGAACAGAGAGGTATTCTTGGTGCCGTGAGAACATCCTCGGGGGTGCGGGGGGATGCATAAATAAGCCATCTAAGATACTTTAGAAGATAGCAAAAAACCTCAATGTCCAGAAATAATGGTGGAAGAAAAGGAGCATTATGGAGTAGACTGGAAATATCAGGCTAAGGGACTGGGTGACTTTAGTGCATGTGACTTAAGCCCAGAAAGCTAGGCTCAACTTAGTTAAATATGATGATGTTTGTATTTTAAAATGGAAATGGCTGCTTCTCTCCCTCTTCCCATTTCTTTTCTTTTCTTTTTGTTGTTTTATCAAACAGGGTCTCATGAAGTCCATCTGGATTAGAGCTATGTCGTTGAGGCTGGTGAAGCTTCCGCTTTTATGTTTCAACTCCTAGGAGTCCAGGCTTGGGCTAGCACGCTCAACCTCAAAAAAGACTTCTTAGCTGAGTTCTAAGCCAGTCAGAGACCAAGACTGTCTCAAACAAAACAAAACAAAAGAAAACAACACACAAAACAAAACCATGACTCGTTAAAATTTCCATATTTACTGGTTTCCTGGGTGAGAAAGTTTATTACTGAGGTAGCATGTTTGCTACATATTCTAGAACTCATACCACAAACCCATAGTTTTCTGGGAAAGTTGACACACTTTCACTCTTTCTGGACAGAGGGAGAAATGCATGGGGGGGGCAACTTGGCCTTGGAAGGAGATCATTTTGAATGAGCTTGAATAAAAACAAAAATGTACATTTGAAGCCATTTTGGAGATACACTGGTACGGAAATATGTGTCTTCAAAAACCTTTCTGGGTCTCATTTAAACCCAGATAGAGCTGAGATTGTTGTGACTCGTCAAAGAAACACCCGAAATGCTAATGCCTGTCCCAGATGCACTCAGCTAGTCTGGGAGGAGGGAGACTTTACTGAAGCTGGAAGGATCCGGGTAATGTCTTTGGGACAGTGACCTGGCAGGAGGCAGACTCTAGTGAATTAGAGTCACAGACTGGGTCAAGCCCATCACAGTCTGAAAAATCTGCAGCGGGAACAAGAAGACATGACTGGGGCAGGAAGGAGAAGAGGCCTGGGCAGGCCTGGAGCCAAGGTGCTGCCAAACAGAATGACAGCTAGCTAGGCCACTGAGCAGGGAGGGCTTCTGCGCAGGCCTTCCTGAGTAGTGGTACTGAAGGGTGCAGGCTCTTGACCTCCAAGAAGCCCTGAGCAAGTCAGTTGTTCTGTCTGAACTGTAATTGCTTTCAGGGACAAGATGAAGTAGACTGCAGCAAGGTGTGGAGATTAACTGAAGCAATCTGGAGAACATGGAGCTCAGTCCTCGGGACATAGTCAAATTCAGTAGGGATCATTGTACGGTTGTCACCAGGAACTACACCACAGGTGAGTGATGGACAGACACCTGCTCTCTAGCTCCTCCAAGTGAAGCTGATGGGTTGTGGGGCCTAAGAACAGAAGGTTCCCAGGGAGGGCACCTCAGACAAGGAGTCTCCTCACCAGCGTTCTGAGTACACATTCACTCTCACATTTACCAGGTAAAATGGGAGGCTTCATTCTGCTACAGATACACTACAAGTGAGCAAAATATCTCACAGAAAAGGTGTCCACTGGTGGGCGTCCCTGTGTGAGCCCAGGAAGGACTCGATGCTGCTGTAGTTTTCCCCTATTAAAAAACCTCCTAAAAGACACCAGGGGGGCTAGCAGGCTTTCGGGTTCCTTGTGTAGGTGTTGGGTGACTGTTGTACTAGGAAAAGGGTAGTGTGACGGACTAGCTCACTTTTGAGGCAAGATCTGTTTCTGGACGTGTTGAGGCCACAGAAGAGTGAAGCTAGAAGCTAGAGAGATTTGAGACAAAGATGAGGATACCCATTGGGCTTTTTCCACTATCAAAATACCCAAGTATGCAAATGTGAAAGACAACTCATTCTTGCCACCGGAGAACGGACCCATTATTCTACACTCCCATATGATTATGAAAACCATCAACGTGCCTTTTAGTTTTTATAGCTTGCACGACTCTGTAGTTAATTCATGACTGTTTTTGGTGCCACAAGTCTAGCGTTTGCTTAGGATGTCAAAAAAGCATCAATACATTGGTTTTGCAAAGAAGTCACAGACACAAAGTCAGTACTGATGTTGCAGTGTGGTCAGTCCTGAGGATGACAGCCCTCCCTCTCTCCCTGCTCTGTTTGTCACTGCTCTTCTAGAGTTACATTGTGCTGATTTTTACCCCCATATGTTTTTGAGCTATGCTTTTAATAAATAGGGTCTGGGGTGGTAAAGTCCCACTCCACTATTTGTGTTGTAGTGTTTTTAAACACAAATGAATTGGGCTCAGCACTAAAGGGGGCATAGGAACCTGTTCTTCAAAGACCAAGACAGGATCCTTTTGAGAACAGACCTTAAACTTGAACTGCTAGAGGTGCCTGGATATCAGCTGTGGCTCTGTGCCTGGCTTCTCCTTTCTTGGATTAGAGAAAGGTCTCTAATCACACTTGCCTGACCTAAGCTATCTAGGCACCTCTTATGTGAATCTGAGGACAATTTCAAGAAACCAAAACACTGTCTCTTATAGAACCATTAGAAAGAGCCAAGGTCTTGCTTGAGTTTTGAAGACTATTGTATTGCCCTGGCATGTAGATCTGTCCATTCTAACCATGCTGACCCATGTTCTAGGGTCTATGTACTTGGTTAACATGTCTACACCCAGTGAGAGAAGAGGCGGGGAGCCTGTTGCCCTTTGCTTCCCAGGGGACACAGTGCCATTTATTCTGAGAATGTACAGAAAAAGCATTTGACTGGGGAAAGACCTTAGGCCATTCATCTCTCACTTTTAAAAGGATGAGATGGATGTGGCTCCCCACTGGGCTGTCTCCCTTCTATCCCACAATACACCACTTCTTTTCATAGAGAAATATGCTTCCAACAGGGGGAAGGCAGGCAGGCCTGGGAAGGAAGGGGATCAAGCGACTTTCATTGAAGGATTCATTTTTTGATTTAAATATTTCGTTCTAATCTCCAGCTTCCTTTCTAACTTGGCAGAACGACCAAAAGAAAAACACCGTTCCTCCCTAGCCCAGTTTACAGCCCGCCAGAGCAGGGGATCCTGTTACTGCTTTCGAATTGTATATGTTGGGTTGTTCAATATATTAAGTTTTTTCTTCTTTCTTTTTTTAAAAAAAAAATCTATTACTTGTATATGTAGGGTTTTCTTTTTAATGGCATGTCAGAGTGGATATAATGAAAAAACCCAGGAGAAAAAATATAGATCATGCATAGCCAGCAATTTAATATCTTTTCTTTCTTTCCTCTTCCTTTCTGTTTCTCCGAGCACGTCAGGGGGAGTTCTCAGGAGTGACACATCCTGTAACTGTAAGCAGATGCAAACCTCTGGCTGTGACACCAGCAGAAACTTCCCTTCACACTCGACCCATGGGCAGCCGTTGAGTTCTGAGCCATAGAAATGAAGTGACGGGAAGGAGCTGCTCGAGGACTTAGGGGCCCTGTCAATGCTCTGCAATGGTTTTTGTTTGTTTTGCAACTCCCTTTCTGTCTTGGGAGTCTCTCATTAGGATGGAAAAAATAGAGCCAGGGTGCTGGGTCTGGAGGTTTGAATCTGGGATGGGGTCTTCTCGGAGAGGCCCGACTCATCACTTCATAGTTACCTCGGGACACAGGATGAGGTGACTCTATCCAGATTTGGTTTCTGCTCTATTCAGCGTTGGTTATAATGTATTCCATGAGCCACGTGTGATCCTCTCAGTCACTAGAGAGGCGGAAGCAGGGAGACTACAGGCTCAAGGTTAGTCTGAGAAACAATAGTAAACTGGCCTAAAAATTGATTTTTTTAAAAAAGATTTATTTATTATATGTTAAGTACATTGTAGCTGTCTTCAGACACTCCAGAAGAGGGAGTCCGATCTCGTTACGGATGGTTGTGGTTGCTGGGATTTGAACTCTGGACCTTCAGAAGAGCAGTCAGTGATCTTAAGTTCTCAAAAGAAAAAGAAGGCTGGACATAGAACTCAGTGTGGGCGTCTTGTGAGGACAGGCTTGTGTCATGTGCACTTGGGCTTGACATTTTGTTTGTAACAATGCAGAAAGTGTATTTAATTTCGAGGTGTGGCCTTGTTCCCATCTTCTGGGGAGCACAGGCAGAGATAATTATTTGAGTACAAGTGGCTCGTTTTGAATCAATCCCAGGAAAGCACAGCAGAACCCTGGGAAGGAGACAAGGAAGGAGAGGAGGCCACTGTGGGCACTGGGTCTCGGTACTGCCAGGAAAACTGCTTGTTCTCAGCAGCACCTCTGATGCTTAGACCGAGGTAGTTCCTTGTTGAAGGACTGTTGGGTGACTTGTAGCCAGCTGTTAGCCATTAAGTGTTGGCGGCAACCTCTTCCTGCACTGTGACAATTAAAAGTATCTTCAGACAGTTCTAGGGACCGTCACCACCCATGGTTAGAACTATAGGAATCAGAAAGACTCCGGCATGGGCTGTCTGGTGGGCATATACCAGGAGGCAAGGGCCACCAATGAGCCCTGATGTGCCTACTGAATTCTATTCTGGAGTTTGGGAAGGCCAAGGAAAGTGATGGCTGCAGTAGCTGCCACAATGAGTCAGGGCCAAGTTCAAACCAATGGCAATAGCTGGTTTTGGTGACTCTTCCCTATCCCTGGAAACTCCAGTTAACCTCAAGCCCTCTTACTTTTCAGGCCCCTAAAGTCCATTCTGAGCAAAGCTTAGATAAGAGCAAATGTCTTTCCCTGTACTATTCTAAAGGCCCAAGATAGCTTGAGCCCACCGAGAGAATGGCATTCTCCTCAGCCAATACAGCAAAGCTCTTGTGAGCCTGCTTTGCATAGCATCGGGGTCATCATCTATAGATCGCTCAGAGAAGCAAAGAACAGATTTGGACCCAACTTTCCCTCCCTATACCTAATAGGAAGAGTGGCCTTTGTGTGTGGCCAGGTAGGTTTACTCAAGAAGATGGGCAGAATGCAGGCAGAAGAATCGTTTTGGGGGAAGACTCCTAACACAGACGGATGCTGAAAACAGCAACAGAGAGCATCATGGGATTTCCTGGGAGCCTCCAGGGCCTGGGTTGGTGACTCGTGCTCAAAGCAGTGGTTAGATGAGGTTCTAGGAGCTTCCAGAAGGATGGTCTTTCTCCACCACTACTGCACTAATGGTATCCTTTCAGAGCTGTGGCCCAGACTGTCAGATAGCCAGATCCACCGGACACCCTCTTTTTCCTTCCGTTTGCCACAATGAGGCACTTCCTCACTTTAATTTGTTTCCTAGCGGTCTTTCATCCTCTCTCGCCAGCTCTCTCCACCTCTCCCCTTTCCTCACAGGTCCCTCAGGCAGTTCTTCTCTGGAGGCCCACTCTTGAGCAGGGACTCTGGGGGCTGCATGGCTGTCTGCCTAGTTTATCAGCCAGTCTCCCTGAGAGATCTCACAGACTGCAGCATATTGAGTTCCTAGAGCTCAAGACTGGTGACTTCCAAGTCTAACTTGTAGCTCTGTCCTTTAGTGGAGGAGGGCACATTTGTGTCTGGATAGCCTGTGTGAGCCTTGAGCTCGGGGAGTCCAGAACAGACCCATTAATCTCCCAACTGTTTCTTTTTTTTTTTTTAATTTTTGTCATACTATATATTTTGATAACATTTTCTCCTTCCCCCAACCCCTCCTAGGTTTTTCATATCCAACTTTATGTTTGCTTTCTTTCTCTCATAAAGAGAGGGGGGAGAAAGAGAGAGAGAGAGAGGGAGAGAGAGAGGGAGAGAGAGAGAGAGAGAGAGAGAGAGAGAGAGAGGAGAAAGGAAAGAAAGAAAGAGGGAGACATCAGAAAAACATAAAAAACAACAAAAAGTTAAAACCAAAAACAGACAAACAAATTTAAAAAAAGACAATAAGACAAAAAGAAAATTAAAAGTGCACAAAAAACATGGAGTCCATTTTGTTTTGGCCAGCTATTCCTGGGCAGGGGGCCTGCCCTGCTGTGTGGTTGATATTTCCAGTGACACTCTGTGGGAGAAAACTGATTTTCCCTTCCCAGCAAGTACCAATTGTAAATAGCCTCTCGGGTAGGGTGGGACTTTGGGTCCACTTCCCCCTCTCAGTGCTGGGATCCTGTGTGGTATGAACCTGTGTAGGTCTTGTGTATGTACACTGTTACAGGCTCTGTGTGTTCATATGTGTGCCGTCCTGTAGTGTCTGTAAGATGCTATGTCCTTGGGAGCATTCAGTATGTCTGACTCTTACACTCTTTCTGACTCCTCTTCCATATAAAGCCCTGAGTCTTGCGATGTGGTGTTTGATAGAGATGTCCCATTTAGGCCTGAGTGTTCCAATCTCTCCCACACTGTCCATTGCCCAGTCATGGGTCTCTATGTTCGTTCCCATCTACTGCAAAAAGAAGCTTCTCTGGGGGGTTTTGAGATACTCTCTGGGAATAGCAATGTTTCACCCAGAGAAATTTTGTTGCTATATTCTTTTAGCAGAATAATAGTGTTAGGTTTTCCCCTAGGCCCATAACCTACCTAGTCTCAGGTTCTTGGCAACTTTAGAAGTGTCATGTAAGGATCTGACTCACAGAGTGGGCTTTGAAGTTCATCGGAAGGTGGTATCACTCCTACAATGCTTGTACCCTAGTCTTCCTTCCGGCTGTTCTTTAAACTGCTCCTTCTTGCACTCTTTTTGACATCTCTGTGCCTTTCCTCAGGAATGTGGAGATGCCCTCAAACCTACCTCACTCACTGAGCTCTCTTCCCCCACCTCCCACCCCACAGGTACCTTTCCACCCTCAGCGTGGAAGTGCCCACTGTGTGGCACCTCCTGCCACAGCTCCCGCACAGCCATCTTGGGTACCTGTGTCTGATCAATACCATCGCCGCAGCACTGGTCCCCCTGTCTCTAAGCTTCTCCTTCTCCACTCCCTGCCTACGACCATATGGCCATGTTTGTAGAAGGAACTGTCATCATATTCCATTTGAAATTTCAAAAGAGGTGCTGCCCCAATTTCATAGTTTTAACAGAGAGATACTGAATCTGTTGTTGCTTGAGGAGATAGACTATCAGAGTGTCTATAAATCAACCCTACTTAGATCCAAATCCTGATCCTTCAGATAGATTTTACATTTCTGCTCAACTTCAGTGTCCTCAGCTGTAGATTAAGATCCACAGTACCTGTATTCAACAGTCTCCCCTTACCAATGCATTTAACTTCTTCCATTTCTTATGCTGATCATGATCCCCAAATATTCCTATAGTGCACCAGGAACCAAGATACGCTGAGAGGGAATGATTCTACTCACATGACTCCATACAGTTATTGCAATAATTTCTCTTATTATTGTCATTAATTTCTGCTTACTTTATAAATTAAACTTTACCATAGGAGTCTACCCATTGGCACCTCTCACTCACAGATAAAGGACAGACTGCTGTGGATAGATCAACAGAGATGGAGCCTGGCCCATGTTAAGAAACCAGTAAGTGTTTTCTGTCTTATTGGAGCCCGACCTCTGGACTGTCATGGTGTGCCATGAGCTGGCATTTGATGGCGCACGTTATCTGTCTCTGACACAGACTCTAGCTCTGGGTTGGGTAGGCACTTGGGGGGCAGGAAGGGCTAACACATCTCCAGCACTGGCACGTGGGTTAGGGGACAGGGCCCAGGAGACAAAAGGTGCCCCAGAGGAACAGAGGCATAAGGTTGTGCTGTGCCTGGTGATAAGCTCACTGGGGAGTCAGCCAAAGCACCAATTGACCTGCCAAGATTTGACATTGGCTGCTGAGTTTGGGCTGCTTCCTGTCCAATAGCTCAGTGCTCTGTCCGGTGAACCTCCTCAGGATATAGTGAAAGGTGCCTAGTAAGGCTTCTTAAACTTATTCCACTCGACTTATTGAAAATCTGATAAAATTTGTGTGTGTGTGTGTGTGTGTGTGTGTGTGTGCACATGCGCGTGCACTTGCACGCACAGTTACATGCATGCATGGGCCTATGTCTCTCTCTGTGTGTACAGGTGCATGCATGTGTATATGTGCCTGTGTGTGCAGTTGCATGCATGTATGTATGAGGGTGTGTGTCTGTGTGTGTGGGTGCAGTTACATTCATGTGTGTGTGCTTGAGTGGGCATGTATGCATGTGTGTCTGTGTGTGTGTCTATGTGTGTGTATGTACATGCATGTGTGTATGTGTATGTGTGCGTGTGTGTGTGTGTGTGTGTGTGTGTGTGTGTGTGTGTGTGTAGAGGCCAGAAGTTGTCTTCTGGTTACAGTACATCTTATTTTCTGAAACTGCATCTCTCACTGAATTCACAGCTTATGGGTCCAGCTAGAGTGGATGGCCAGAAATCTGTCTGACTCTGCCTCTCCAGGGAACATACAGCTATGTAAGAGACATATAAACCAAGTTTTACAAATAATAACAACTTATTCTAAAACAATTCCTTGGTAGATATATATACTCTTATGATTTACCAATGGTGAAGACAAATTTTGCATGTTAATAAGATAGATGTGTGCTTTACTTATTTTTTAAATAAGAATTAAATCTTGGCTGAATTTTTAATCCTGCGGGATGGAGCATTTTTACTGTTTTTCTCAAAGTTAACTGATATTTTGATTTTGTAGTCTTTCATGTAGATAATGCCACTTTGAATAAATACATAAAACAAAGGAAAGCCATAAGTTCAGGGTCATTTAAGAAGTTGCTGGAAAATGTGTCCAAATCTTAAGTCAAAATTCTTTTAATGATTTTATTTTTAAATGAAGCTCAAGTCAGCAACTCAAACGGAAATTTTTAAAATCAAACATTCTAACCTAAGGCAATCCAAAGATGAACTAATTTGATGATTAAGTGCTTGAAGAGGGATGGTAGAAAAATATTGAAAATTTGTTTTCTATAATTTCTCCACTATGTTGCTGTAAGATTAGAAAACTTTACATGCATAGCAAAAACACTTCAGTTCATCGCAGACAACAGCTTCAAATCTGAGGCAAGACATCCCTGTCAGAAATGAGGCCTACTGGGTTAACCACCTGATGTGTATTATATACAGCAAGGCTTTTCAGATTTTACACTGAAATTTTCCTCTCAACTACACTCTGGTTCATAGTATTCTTGTTAGTTTGCTTTTGCTTTTTGCTTTTTTTTTTTTTCCAAGACAAGAACTCATTCTGTAGACCAGGCTGGCCTTGAACTCACAGACATCCACCTGTCTCTGCCTCCTGAACGCTCCCCAGGTGTGTCCCACTATGCTTGGCTAAGGTATTCTTAAGCATTAACTCGGCCCTCCATCCCGGGAGGGATCTGGTGGTCACTTTCTTCTCTTTATTCAAGACACAAACCTTCTTGTCTTTATCTGTCCCACCACACTGCCCCTGTTACATTTAGAAAAGTCATTAAAAGTCTAGAGTGAGAAGCACATTCCATTAAAACCTCCTTTTCAAACAGGACATGAGCCATTCCAGACCCCTTCTCCCTCAGCTTGCTGGCCCACTCAGCCACGTCTCAGTCTGTTGCCGACAGGCAGGCTCTGCTCTTCCCTGGTACCAATGTCCTGGCCTGGAACATTCTGCACACGCTGTTTCCGAAACAGCAACTGTTGCAAAGTCTTACCATTACTCCTCTTGTGTCTGTGGGAATACTTCTATGCAGACGTGTAGCTGGACAAATCCTCCAGGATGTGTGTAAGTTCCTGAGATTAGAGAATTCAGGCTCGGAGGCCTCTGAGAGGTCTGTAGGCAGCTCTGCTCTAGAGAGACGAGGGCCCTGAAGCCAGAGAATCCAAGGGAAACTGCCCAGAGTCCCACCACCACCTTGAGCCTGGACTTGTGCCCAAACCTGCAGAGCTGACACGCGTCATGTTTCCCTCCTCCTCGTGCCTGATGGCACAGCCTGAGAGGCTTTGGTGGAGATTTCCGTGAATCAGGATTGGGTGGGGTCTACTGCGTGGTCTAGGCTAGGGAGGATGGAGGATGGTGTCTCTCCCGAGGTGGTGGAATTGGAAAGGTAGAATCTATGGGATTTAGTAACTAGGGGGGGGGGTGGGGCTTTAGAAACAGAGAAGAGCAAGGAGGTCTTCACCCTAGCAACGGCATTTGCAAAGGAAAACCAGGGTGCAGGTTTCCGTTACTGTGCTTGTTTGACGGGAAGAATGGGCTGAAATTGCATGCTAACTTTGAAATGCCTGGAGAAAATGTGCAGGCAAATACACACATCTGGACTTCAGAGAAGGTCCCAGGGAGCAGAGAGAATCTGGGGTCTTCAAGGTTATGAAACTACAAGTTTGGCTGGGATGGGTCAGGGAAGGAGAGGGTGTGTGTGTAAGGAGGTGGGAAGCCAGTACCTTTGCCATCACAAGGAAGCGGGTCAGGAGAGCCCTGGGTAGAGGAGACTCTGAACAGTCAGCTCTGAGAAGAGCGACCAGCAGGCAGACGCCTCGGGAAGCTTTCTGGAGGCGAGTGCCAGTCTCTGTGTGGGCTCTTTGCTGTGAGTTCTCCCATGAGTGTCTCTCAGCAGCCTTGCCAGGCTCCAGGAGTGCAGGGGAAAGAAGGCTCGTAGAGACAGCCTGCGGGATCCCCAAGCTTTAGTCTTGGCAGCGAAACGTGTAATTTCAGGATGATTACTCTCATTTTATAGTATGCCGCTCTTCCTTAGCATCTGCTGGGCCCAGGCCTGAAGCGGAGGAGATGGCGTGATGGTGTGAAGACACACATGTGATTTCTTCCAAGCTCAAGAGCTGAAAGTCACTACCAGGACAGGTGGGCCCCTCCAGAGCGTTAGTCTGATACCCCCCACCCCAGCATGTTCCTGACTAAAAAAAAAATGTTGATCCAGAACTTCCATGGGATATAGCCATTTCTCTAGCCCCCTAATGAATCTGGCAAGTACAACCGGATTACAAATTTTACCTTTAGTTTTTTTTTTTGTTTGTTTGTTTGTTTTGTTTGAATCATCTACCCTGTGTGTCTAAGATAATGAAATACCTCATGTCTCATAAGTGAGGTTTCTGAAATGTATAAAAAAGGAAGATCATGTGACCCTGATGTTCACTAGATTATAACTATGTTACCTGAACAAAACAAGACTCCTTTAGGATAGGAAAAAAAGAGAGAAACACCATGAGGGTCCTGACAAAATAGTAATATTGTTTCCACTGGGTAGTGAGTAACTAAGAATTTTATTTCTTTTACCCAAATGTGTGTATTTTCCAAGTATTGGTAATGGGGGTCTATTACCATTTAGACGATCACTGCCTTATGGAATGTCCTACAAGGATGGTAATATGCCCGTCTAATCCATTGCTAGCAGCCATACGTGGAATGTAACAAGAGTGATCGGGGAACAGGAACCTTTCTTGTTCTAAACTAGCACCCTACTCTTTCTGAGGATCTAAGTTTGGGTCTCAGCAGCCCTCCAGCACTCCAGGGATACCCTATCAGGCCTCCCTGGGCATCTGTACACACAGGGCACGCGCGCGCGCACACACACACACACACACACACACACACCTACACATGCACAAAACTAAAAATATAAATCTAAGTGGCTATTTGGGGCTAGTGACTACCGTATTTGATAAGGTATTTTAAAATAATCGTATAAAGTAACAATGATTATATGATAACAAAGCTGTTAAAACATTCTAATTATTTAAGATCTGTAATTAAGACTGGAGCAGTGGTTCAGAGGTTAAGAGCATAAGAGTCCAGGCTGCTCTTCCAATGGGCCCAGGTTCAATTCCCAGCCCCTACAGAGTGGCTCGCAGTTCTAGTTCCAGGGGAAATCTGATGCCTTCTTCTGGTCTTTTAGGCACTGCAGACATGCGACACATGAACATGCATGCAGATTTAAAAACATGAAATAAAACAGCTTTTTTTTTTTTTTAAAAAAACAGTACTAATTATTTCAAAGTTTGACATTTTATCATAATGTGGCTGTGGCTTTAGACTTTATAACATGGAATGTAAACACAGACTAAGAAATCACTGAATAATAAAGTGGTCCAGCATTAGGCTTATTCATACCTGAGCTCAGTGGTATACTGTGAAGAAACAACCTGCATGTTGTTATCCTATGACAACTGTCGCCATCACACACCTCGGCCTTTTGCACTACAGGCTTTGAATCTGCAAAGGAGTTTAAAGTGGGCAGTATCTAAAGAGGTGGGAACAAAACGTTCTGTGGGCCATTTTATAGTTGAGAAAAATGAGACTCACAGAGGTTCAGTTCACACAGCTATAAAACAAGAAGGGGGGGCAAGGGGGAGGAAACCCTCTTTGTCCTGAAGCCCTGGGGGATATTGCTGGCCTTCATAAATTGGGGAGAGCAGTTTCTGAGAGCGTTGTAGGAAGAAAGCTTTCTGCAGGAGTTAGAAAGATGTAAGATTTGCTGATTTTGGTTAATTCATTCTTGTATGGGTTTGTTCATTCGTTTTTGGTCTTCTAGAACCATCTTAGGTTAGTCCTCAGAAGGCATTGTGGGTCGGTGCGCAGCTGCCCTGGGCCTAGGTCGTTGGTGTTTCTACGCTTTCTGTGAAAATGCCAGTCAACGCTCTCCTTCTTCTTTACGCGGAACTTTCTCAAGGCGCCTGGCCCAATTCACCCTGTCCTCTCCCGCATGGGGCCCCTGGCCAGACTGGGAGTTATCAGTCTAATTCCACACTTAAAAAGCATCAAGCTTTCCCTGGGCAGTGTTCTCTCGTCCACTCGGGTGCGCTGGCCATAGCGTTAGGGAGAAGGCCTCGGAAACTCTCTCGGTGTTGTTGGACAGAGTTCGTGACCTCCTCGTGAGCTCTTCATCTGGGTGGCCCTGCTTGTGCGCTCGGAGCAGCCCGGCTGGCTGACTTTCACCCCAGTGAGACTCTGAATGTTTTCAAATCTAAAGTCTCAATTCTTTCTGGTTCAAGTTCTAGGAAAAGGTTGGAATCTGCTGCGATTTAAAAAAAAAAAATTATTAAAATAAAAATAAAAATTTGGTCTGCTCATCTGTCAGTACCGACAAGAAATATTCACACACGTCTGCCCATCCTAAAAAGGAGAGCGGCTGTTTTTTCTGAGATGGATGTCTCCAGCTCGCTTCCCCCCCCCCCTTGTTCAGAACCACTTCCTTTCCTCAAATCTCACTTTAAAACCTTCCTGTTTGCTTTAGCCTATGACTGACTCAGACCCCATTCATCTTTCTTTCCTCTCTCCCCAAGACCACTTCCTTCCACCCGCCCCTCACTGCCCACGTGACAGCACTTGCCTGCCTCCTGCCTCCCTCCATTTCTCAGCCCCTTTCGCCTGTCACCCAGCCGGGACAGCCTGGCACATCCTGGTCCCTGGCTGCTCTGCCCGAGATGCCCTTTCTTGTCCAGATGTACTTCAAAAGCGCGGGCAGTGGGCGCGTGGTCCCCCAGCGCGGCGCCTACTCCTCTCTAGTTTGTAAAGGAGGAGGAAAGATTGCAGTGGTGTTCTTGCTTAAAGAGGCGCTTTGCAAGTTGTATTTCACGAGTTTCAGATTCAGAAACTTGAGACACAGAACACAAAAAGACCTTGTAATAGACCCGAAAAGATTCCAATTCCCAGCTGTGCTCTCCCCGGGGGATCCTGCAGGTAAAGCCCGAAGGAGGGATGGGAATAAAACACAGGGCAAGCCGGGCTGTTGCTCACCTCCAGAATAGAGTTATAATTGTCTCAACCGAGTCTTTTATTTCCCTGAAGTAATGAGCAAAGCAAATTCCTCAACAAAGTTCTAAGGCTGGGTTGACCCTGGGAAAACGATCCCAGTGCGAGCCCAAGTGTTTGAATTTTTTTGTGTGTTCAGGGCGTACACGCAGTACTTACTTTCTGAAGCTTGTGTTTTCAACTCCATTCTCTGGACAGTGGACAAGCTGTGGGCTTCCGCACAACGTATCACTGCTTCATCTCAAGATGGAACTTGCTCCCACAGATGTGCAGGCAGGCCAGTTTGTTTCTGCTGTAAGGGTTTCAATAAGGAAACGCTTAATTGTTTTCTTGCAAAAAACCAGAAAAATTTCCAGAACTAAACAACTTGGATTTTGTCTCATGAAATGTAGTGTGTGTGTGTGTGTGTATGTACCCCGTGTGGAGATGAGGACAGCTGTGGGGAATTTGTTGTCTCCTTCCACCAAAAACATGAAGTGCTTGCATGTCAATCTTGTGCAGGACCACGAAGATCTTTGTATCATTACTGTTTTAGTCTGTACGCTCCTGAAACTTTCAATGACAGTAAGAACGCGCCATTTATGTGACACTTTGAGATATCACTCATATTGCTGATCTGAAGTACACCAGGCATGCACTACTATACTATTTCTCTTTTACACACAAAGGATGAAAGGCAGGGCAGCTTTCCTCAAGTCACAGATCGTATGAGTAGTGGGACTGGGGTCTCCACGAGTCTTCTCTGGGAACGCCAGCTACAGGCACCGGCGGGTGCCCGGTGTCATTCAATACACAGGGTTTCCGCAGGGTGGGTGGAGCAAACAGTCTTGCTTTCTAATTGGCTTCTGCAGTGTGGGTGGAACAAACAGTCTTGCTTTCTAATTGGCTTCCGCAGGATGGGTGGAGCAATCAGTCTTGCTTTCTATTCGGAATGTGGATTTATTTGTTTGTTTGTTTGTTTATTTATTTATTTATTTATTTATTTAGGTTTTGCGAGACAGGGTTTCTCTTTGTAGTCCTGGCTGTCCTGGAACTCACTCTGAAGACCAGGCTGGCCTCGAACTCAGAAATCCGCCTGCCTCTGCCTCCCAAGTGCTAGTATTAAAGGCGTGCGTCACCACCGCCCGGCTGGACTGTGGATTTCTTATTCGATTTTTAGTAGCCGATTCTATTTATTTGTTTTCTTGCCTTACCACACCTGACTCATTTAAAAAGTACAAGGAAGGACTGAGCAATGTCTCAGTGACTAAAAGCACCTGCTGTCTAAGACTGAGAGGAGTTCAGAATGCAGGAACTCTTGTCAGTGCTGCATGGGGTAGCATGGTGTGCCTAATCCTGGTGCTCCTACAGTGGGAAGAGAAGCAGAGGCAGGAGCATTCCCTGGAAGTGTGTGGGCAGCTAGCTTGGAGTCCATACTCAGCAGTAAACAATGAGGTAGACCCAGGTCGGAAGGACACCTGAGGTTATCCTGCGATTTCTACATGTGCTATGACATGTGGGTGCGCTCTCATGCACCTCACCCACACATGAACACACCCACCCACACCCACATACACCCATACACACATACGCATGCCGGTATAAAAATGAAGCTACTACCACTGAGTGCACGTTTCTCTGGCAGTGCTCGGAAATCCGCTTATGGCAAAGTAAACTGAGATGAACTGAGGTGAAATTCCGCTCTGTGTAAAACAAATAACAGAAATGTATTTTTAAAAATCGATAGTCCCACCTCCTGTCCAACCCCCACCCCCTCCGCCTTTCAGGGTCTTTGTTAGTGTTCTTTTGGATGTTAGTGAATGCTTCTGCCCTGGAATGTCAATGCAGGTCCAGTCAATGAGGTTTTGGACAGTTTGGACAGATCCGGAAGCAGGTAGGGAGAGAGTTATTAGCATGGGAACCAGGAGCTACTGCCAGAGCCATTTTTTGAATGGAGATGAAGAAAGGGTTTCCATGAGGCGCCTCTGTGCCCCGCACGCCAGGGACTGTGACTTGGGAACTGGACTGATGTGTTTATTTGGTATGAGGTCAGCTGCAGTTTGGGGGGCAATAACAGGATCCCTATAAAACAGAGGCCCGCATGCTGGGCTCCACCTGCCTGTTGCCCGATCAATGAAACATTGCTGTCAACTAGAAGGTGAATGGATCCGTTTGCCCACCGGACTCTGCAGCCTCTACCTCGCCCTTCTGTGGGGCCATTGATCGCTTTTTACGCCTTCTTGTTTTGGCCGCTTCTCTCCGAAGAAGAGGAAGGAAAAATAGATCTGGTGTCTATGCGCAGCCATTAGTTACCCCAGCAGAGAGTTTCATGGAGAGGGAAGTCGAAGCCGTAGACAGAAGTTTGGGAGAAAGTTTCTAAATATAGGAGAAACTGAAAAAGAAAAAAAGAAAGAAAGAAAGAAAAGGCTGGGCTTCAGAGTGGCGCACAAAAGAATATGAATTAATACGGCGGCTCTCCTCTCTAAAGCCAACACAAAATGAGGACATGGCTTTTTTTTTTTCTCCCAGAGCAGCTGTTCTTGCCACCGGGCTTATGCCTGTCATTCTTTCATGTGTCACAGCCAGATCTAGGAAATTCCCTGGGAAGTCCCCTATATCTCAATGCCAGCAGGTTTTTGGTGGTTTTTTTTTTTTTTTTTCATTTGAGTGTGATTCTGTTCAATCTTGAAAGATTTTTTGATCTTTTCTGTTATCACAAAGTGGATCTTCCTGGAGCGAGGAGACAGCAGGGTGCCCCAGCAGTGGAGCAGCAGCGGGGTGGGGTGGGGGTGGGGGGGCAGAGGAGCAGGAGTGGACCAGAGAATGGCACTCTGGGTCCTAATTTCAGTTCTGTCTGTCCGCAGCCAGGTGGCTTCAGACTCCCTGTGCCTTTCCCCGGGCCTCAGCAGCCCATCCAGTGCTGAGAGTGCCTGCTAGTGCTCAGTGCCAGGCTCCCCCTCCCCGTCCCCCTCCCCCTGCCCCCCCTCCTCGGGCCACGCCTCCCTGCTCCATCCTGTGTCATGGAAGCTTGTATTAGAGCATCACAGGCCCTCCCTGCTCTAGCCCTGACTGCTGGCTGTACCTAGCCATAGGAGGAGCACCTCTGTGAATCTGTGACTCTTGATCTACTAGGTCCTGTTCAATCAACATAACATTACGGTTTGGAGTTTTCAATTTTTCCCTCTGACTGGATGTTCATTTATGTCTCTATTTTTACAGATTTATTATTTATTTATTTTTTTGGTTCTTATTTTCCCTTGTCATAAATTCTTTGGAAAACAAGATAAAGTGTAAGGGGGTGAAAAGAGTTGCATTAGTTGAAATGTAAGAAACGGCACCATGCCTTCTAGAAATAGAAACTAGTTTTGTTAAAGTTTGTGGTAAGAATTATACCAAGCGCTTTCACAATGTTCATTTTCCCCATAGTAACCTTGCAAAGTCACACTCAGCCCCTCCATCCTAAGAATAATAAGGAAGCCCAGGTTTTGATATTAAGTGAGGTTTTGATATTGAGCGAGGTTTTGATATAAGCTAACTTATATTAAGCAGCTTGTCCAAGGCCACACAGGGCCTGGGTGACAGAGCTGAACTACATCTCCCTAATTTGTAGCATTAATTGTGATGGTGAAAATACTCTCACCAGGATCCATTTCAACTTAGAAACCATTTAAAAGCAGCTTGAGAGAGAAAAAAAAAGTATACAGAATATTTAACAGTGTTCTCCCGCAAGCCAACAGGAGACAAGCTAGCACATCCCAGAGAGATTTGATCTGGGAGAGTGCTGATCACCACTAGGCTGTACTGCCTCTATGGGTCCTGTGGATCAAAGACGAGATGAGTGTTAATAGGAAAGAAATAAGGAAAGAGGGATAGTCGTGGAGAGAGAAAGGCAAGCTATGTCAAGTCCACCCTGGTATTATTCATTTCTTTCTTTATGCGTCCATGGTCTGTGTTCATTCCACACAGGCTCCTGGAGCCCCTGCCACTTACCCAGACTGTGATATGTGCTTAGGACGGAGACCTGCCTGGGAGGAGCAGGCACCTAAGCTAAAGAGCTTGATGCATATTGGGGTCAGAGAGACACATAGACAAGCAATTCAGCGCCAGGTATAATGGAGTGTCCTATGGGAAACAGTGAGAGCAAATTAATTCTGTCTCGCACATTTTGCTTCCTTTCTACTTGGTAGGGGGTATTCCTCGCTAGAGGTAGTGCAATCAGCTTAGCTGTCTGCCTCTGAGACTGAAAAAGAACTAAGCGGAGGAATCGAAGACAGGCTCCATGAGTTAAGGAACTCGTCTGAGTCTCCTGGTCCTCTTCATACCTATCCTAAGCTGGGCGCATGGTCAGTACTGGCCAGTATGCAGTAAAGGGTGCTGACCGCATAAACCATTCATGAGTAAGGATTTGTGAGCTACAAACAGCAAGGGGCGATATGTAAGGGGTATAGAAGGAATGCTTGTGAGTAACGGAAACTGTCCCAGACAGAACCTAGAATGATGTCACCTAGTGAGTAGAGAGGATAGCACCTTATCAAGGTTGTCTGTGGATGTGGCAGATCTCTGGCTCCGAGGAAGAAGACACGATGCTTGACTTACACCTTCAGGTGTGTTGGATGACTTTAGGAATGCTAGAAATGACATAATCTGTTGTTCTCTTTTAAAGTTGTACACAGAAGAATCTCAAAAGTAAATGGTACAGTGATCCTGAAGGCTGGGGGGCGGGGGGCGTTCACTCACATGTCTTCTCTTCTTTTTCTTTGGAGGGTCTGAGAGAAGGCTGCTGTAATGGAGAACCATGGGTAGTTCAAAAATTCTTCCTCGGGACTTAGTATCTATTGTTCCTGTAAGGAGATCTGCAGGTACACTTTTAATATAATGGTCACCATGACGACACTGTATAGCTGCGGTACTTCCTAACTCCTAAAGACTTGGTCCATGATGATTGTCTCTACTCCCTGCTACAGTCCTTTGAGGACGTTGAAGAAGATGCAAGTGTATTTATTTTACAATGGGACAAAGCGTGGCTCAGTCACTCCCCTGTAGTCCCACAGCCAAATTCTAGTAGAGGAGGGCCTAAGATAGATTGGGGGGAGGGGGCTCATTGTCCCTTTGTCCCCCAATAATGCCACCTTCTATAGGGAGCAAGACCCGACTGAGGCTCAGCAGCTGGAAAGGATCCTTCTCGCCCCCTCACAACTTAGTGTTTTGTAGTGAAAAACTGAAGCTGCCTGCCCCAGTTTCCCAACCACCCCATGACTAGATGAACAACTGCTTTAACTCTGATAAAATTAGGCCACCTCCAACCTAAATGGAGCCCATTTCCTGCGTGAGACCCTGCGTGGAGGCGGCTTGTTCCCCGAAAGGACGACAAAAACATGCTTTTGTGTGTATTTCACTTGATGGGAAGAGATTCCCCAGTGAGGCCATTTTTTCCCCCTGAATTCTCACAAGTCCAGAATGTATCCAAGTTTCCAAGATCGTCTGGAAGAGCCATTCAGCTATGAAGATGGGCCAATTGTCTTCCAGCCCAGTAGACAGGGTGTGCACAGAAAAGAGGTGAGGGGGTGTGAGTGGGGAGGCAAGAGGGAGGGCGGGAGCCTGAGACTTCAGAAGGAAGACACGCTGGGGGAGAAATGTGTGCAGACACGTGTTGAAGGGCAAGAGGAGAAGCCCGAGGATGCTCTCACCCTGGGGTCTCACTTCCCAGGAGCGCTTTCTGTTGCTTCTCTTTAGGATGTGTTGAGGTCTGTCTGGAGAGCTGGCACCTCTCGTCACTCAGATGTCACCCCGATCTTTGTGTGATCATTGTCGTGGCATACGGTAAAGAACATCCCGGGGTGCTACCTGATACGCCATTACTTGTCTCTTACTCATCTTAACAGAGTGGCTCCGCTCCTGTCAGAGGTAATGGAGACCACGCCACTAAGAAAACTGGCCGTAATTTATTTATCAATTGTTTCTGCATACCACAAAAGCGGCCTTCTACTTTACAGCTTGGTCTAAGGTATCTGAGAGCCCCCGAAGTTCATGGTTTTCCGGTATCCTAAGGTCTACTTATGGCCTTTCCTGTATATGACACACAACACCACCCTTGTGGCTTGCAGTCTGTTCTCTTCTCTGCTTTCTTTAGTCACAAATCATCCTGAGGCATCCCTTAAGTGCATTTGTATTGTTAAGTGCACCAGCTTGATTTGGTGTTAATTCAATTTGAGTGCCCTTAATATCTTGTGGGGGTGAGGCAAGGCAGGCCGCCCGTACCTTGTAAAATCGGGTCCCAGGTCTGCCTGGGAGCAAAGCACCTTTCCCATAGCCATTTACCAAAGTTGCTGATAAAATTTTCATAAGGGAACCTTTTTAGTCTGACCCTATTGTGTTATTCTGCCATTAAGTCTTGGAGAACTGAGCTGGCTTCTAGTGACAGCTTTTCACGTTCTCCATTACTGTTGCTGGCCTGGAAAGCTCACTGGCTGAGCGGGGTGCAAACTCCCTCCCTCCCTCCCAGCCACTCCCGGCCCATTCTGGGAAAAGCCTGCAGGCTAGCACCTAGGGGCTGATGTGAGGTTGCATCTCTCTGGGTGCCTTTTCTCATAAGCTGACTGCTTTCACCTCAGAGAGCTGGAGGGGCCCTGAGGGATGTTGTCAAAGGAGGGAAAAGACAGCCATGAGAGGCAGGCTGAGGTAGAGTCGGAGTTACCAAGCACTTTACTCAAGTCAACTCCAGAAGTAGCAATGGCCAGGCAGGTACCACTGCTCCCAGAGTTTGGATGAGAGGCTTAGGCTAGGTGTGTGTCTTTGGAGCGATGGATTTCAAAACCAAGCAACGGTATTTACCCACGAGGAACTCCAGACATGGCGGTCAGATGTGCCTGGATTTGTATCATAGCTCAGTGGTAAACTCGCTCTATAAACTGGATCCAGCTGAGGCTTGAAGCGTCAGTTATAGCGTCTAGGAAGGAGGAATGCTGACACCGACTTACACAGAGTGTGGTGCTTAAATAAGGCAATGAGTGCAGAGCCCTGAGAGCAGCAGGCGCGTTCCCGGCATCTTGACTCTCAGTATCCAGGAGGGCATGAGAAACCAATGTCAGAAAGCAGGTGGGAAGCAGGGATCTTATCTGGATACCTCAAGATGAGAAAGCAGAGAAAGATGTAGAAATTTGGTCTCAAGCCATGTGTGTGTGTGTGTGTGTGTGTGTGTGTGTGTGTGTGTTTTCCTTATCTCCACTATTTCCCCAAGGCCATGGACTGAGAGGCATGGCAGTCCTTCTGAGGAAGTCTTCTCATCACTGTGTCGCTTGGCAGATACAATCTCAGGGAGGAGGAGTTTCTTTGGCCCACAGTTTGGTTGGTTCCGTACATATCCGGTGCACTTAGGCAAACTATCATGCTAGTGGGAGCACGCGGCAGTGGAGAACGCTTCTCCTCACAATGGCAGACAGGGAGCTAAGAGCAAGACAGGAAAGGGGCCACAAATAAGATAGCCTGAAGGATCTGCTTTTCCTGCTTAACCTCCTTCTGATACCTAAATCCCATTTCTAAAGTGTCTGGAACCTAAAAGAGTGTCACCAGCAGTGGACAAAGCACTCCAACATATGAGTTCTTGGGAGAGAGTTATTTCATAGTCAAAGCCTTCAATGGTTTAAGAAGCGTGAGTGAGAGATGCGCTCCCGTGTGGACATTTTAAAATCACTGTCTTGAAAGTGATAGAGGTTCACTGTCACCCTTGGGTGATCCGGACAATACAAAGACTGCAGTGAAGAAAAAAGGTAGTCTGAGAGCCTGTCCTCTGTTCCTAGAAAATAAAGGCTCTGTTTGTGTGTGTGTGTGTGTGTGTGTGTGTGTGTGTGTGTACAGATGGCCTCCACACACAGTCGTGTGCACCAGTACTGGCTCAAATTCTGGCTCCACTACTGAAGCAAGTTGCTTAACTTGCCTGTAATTGCTTCCTCGTCTATGAGCGTGGGTTTTGCGGCAGTACTTTCCCCCGTGCCTGAGTTCCACGAAGCAAGTGAGCTTGGAAGACAGTGTTTGGTGCACAGTGACCACTGTGGAGGCTTCTCCTTCGACTTTATTAGTATGTTCTCTTGGAACCTGAGTTGTGTGGTCTGTTCTGCTTGATGGGGACAGTCTCGTGTCCGCTCACACTGAATAGCTTCAGTACTATGCCTTCTCGAGCAGTTAACCTCTACCGGCTCTGAAGGTAAGGCTGAGCGCCGCCCTCCTCTTGGTTCAGCGTGCCGGTATTGGGTAGTGGTAATCATGTCTTCATCCTTTGAAAGGTTGAGATGATATTAAGACACCAGCCAAGGCAAGTTCATTGGACAATCAAGACCAAGTAAGGATCGAAGTAGCTGCATGAGGTCTCTAAGCAGAGGAAGTAGACTTGGTGCTGCGGAGCGAAAGAAAGAACGGTACAAGCTATCCAGGCAGCTGGACTGCCCCTTGAGCATATAAATCAGCATTTATTAAACTAGAGACTTAGACCTACTCATAGCCAGAGTAAGAAGAAAAGACTATTTTTTCAGAAACTAACATTTCACGAGAAAGTTTTTGAGTCTCCGTGTGTGCCCAGGAGCACATACACATGTGCCCATGCACGTGGTGCCACTTTGGAATCCTTTATTCAGGCTTTTGTAGGAACCAGGCTGGGCCAGATAAATTCAGTAATCAGGAAGATGGACTGTATATTTGGAGACGAGGTGTTGGTGTGCGAATGAACTTCAGTGGAGGAGCAGATTGGGGTTGCAGAAGGGAGCTGGTTTTGATGAAATATTGGATAATGCTTTGGACACCAAAGGAAATGAGACTCTGGTCAGGGAGACACGTGCCACCTTAGGGCTTATAACGTATTAGCTTATCCGCGCCTTGGTTTCCAAGACTATTTGGGAAGCTGAGCATGAGCACGAGGCCCTTCTGCCTTGATCTTCACAGCGATGGGTCTGGAACTACATTCCTACACTTTCTTCTACAGCCCAAGGCAGAGACCTTGGGCTGTAGAAGCCCAACCCCTTCACACTCCCACTTGGGTCACTTGGAGGAGGCTGACAGTGCCAGTGCTGCTGGCATGCTTCAAACTATCACACACAAAAGAAGCTGTCACGTTCCTGGGGGAGGGGTGCGGGGGGGGGGGGCTGGAGTCCCCTCCAAGCTGGCTGTTAAGAATAGAGATGACTGTCATGGCCCCTCCCCCCTCACAGCAGGGGCATGAAATCTACATTCATGTCTGGCTGGCCAGGGTTCCTTCTCCATGTCCGTCTGTCTGGCTCTCCCTTGCCCTCTGACGGCTGTCCTGACCAGGGGAGCCAGCCAGGGCGCTCTGATGAGCTGCTACTCTGATTGGCCTTAAACCCAGATGAACTGCTGCAGCCGGCAACGTAAGAGCCAGGAGTGAAGTCTGGTGTGATGACCTGGTGCTCTGGGGGAGATGATTCATAGAACCCGAGCCCCCTCAGGGTCCCTGGTTAAATCCCAGCTCAGCACTCTGCACAAAGTAGAACACTGAAGTCTAGCCAGGGAGGGTCACTGGTTCTGTTTCAGCAAACGACTGGAGAGTCCGACGATTCTGTCACCAGAGAAATTACCTGCTGGGAAAGAAGGAATCTATGATGTGTATAATATGAAAGTCCAGCCAGGGAAGACCTGGCTCTCATATGACAAGGATGCTTTCAGCAATCAGTGTCCCCCCCTTTTTTTAAATCACGTGAGAACGTGGCTCTTTCCAAAGGCCTGGTGGTGGGTGGTGATGAGCCGAGAGCCAGGTCTTTGAATGCCAGGCTGGGAGGGCCCTTGTCCAGGTTCTCATTCTCTCTTTAAGACAGGAGGGAGACTCAGTAGAAAGGAGATGCTGTCTTGTTTCACTCTAGCCTGCTACAATGGGGCCTCCTTTACAATGGGGCCTCCTTTACAATGGGGCCTCCTTTACAATGGGGCCTCCTTTACAATGGAGCCTCCTTTTTTTTCTTCTCTCTTGGCCTTCGTCTGGCATTTAGCATATGTACAGAGTATCAGAGTATCTCACCCCAGTTTCCGGTTGCACCCCCTCCTCGCACCGGCCCCATTTGCACCGGCCCCATTCTCTGCTTCTGATGACACTCATGTCCTCTCTTGCTGTGTAACAGTCTGGGATTAAGTGAAGCTTTTCCCTCAGTGCTTAATTAGGTGAGCCTGGGTGGGGAAACTTAGAACTTTTATCCAGGCCTGGCCAGAAAGATGGGTTGAAGTATAGGCCTGTAAGCCAAGTTGCCCTAAATAGAGCCAAACTGGAACTTCCATTGGAACTTTCTGGAAGGGGAGGTATTTTTTCATCTGGAACTGATAAGACACTAGCTGGGAGTTTCCAAGTCCGTCCCTGTGAGAAAGATGGAGACGTCGAGAAAAGAGAGGCACAGGTAGTGGTGGATTTCCGGTGGTGCATTTGTACACTGGGCTCCCGTCTGAGGCCAGGATCTCTGCCTGGACTCTCAACTACGCCAGCCAGGGAAGTTTCCTCTTCATCTACTGCATTTTCTTGACACTGTAACTGACCCCATCACACTTGCATGTTAAGTCAATATTTCCGTGTCTTTCCCCCAAAGTTGAGGCTTCACAGTCCTTACTTTTCTTCCCTGCCCCCATTCTCCCAGACTCTCTACTTCAACTGGGTTTCAGCTGTGACCCCTGTAGAAGTGACCCACATTTGTGAGTTAGCATAACACATGTTATCTTAGTCGGGGTTTTCCTGCTGTGAACAGACACCATGACCAAGGCAACTCTTATGAAGGACAGCATTTAACTGGGGCTGGCTTACACGTTCAGAGGTTCAGTCCATTATCATCAAGGTGGGAGCATGGCAGGTACGGGGCTGGAGTAGCTGAGAGTCCCAACTCTTGTTCCGAAAGCAGCTAGAAGTCTGGCTTCCAGGAAGCTGGGAAGAAGGTCTTAAAGCCCATGCCCACAGTAATATACCTACTCCAACAAGGCCCCACCTACTCCAACAAGGCCCCACCTACTCTAACAAGGCCCTACCTACTCCAAGACCACACCCACTCCAAGGCCCCACCCACTCCAACAAGGCCCCACCTACTCCAATAAGTCCACACCTACTCCAACAAGGCCCACCTACTCTAACAAGGCCACACCCACTCCAACAAGGCCACACCTACTCCAACAAGGCCACACCTTCTAATAGTGCCACTGCTTGGGCCAAGCATGTAGAAACCATCACGCATGCACAGGCTCCTGTTATACACACACATAGCTGGATAATGTCAACATGTTCTGCCTCATCCATGGGAAGGATACCACTCCAACTTCCTCTTCTTTAACACTGGCATCCATGGCCCATAGCTCACATTCAGAAAAATAATAATAAATAAGAAAAAAATCATAAAACAAGATAAAATAAAAATAAACAAACATGAATAGAACAAACTGAGTAAAAAAAACAAAAAAGCCCAAGAAAAAGCACAAGAAGCATATATAGAAACAGAGACACACAAAAATCTCATGAAGACACAAAAATCAGAAACAATAATATACAAGCAAAGGACTCATGGGGTCGGGGAAGACCACACAAAACATTGTGAGATAAGACAAAACAAAACAAAACCTTCAAAAATACCATTGAATTAATTTTATGTTGGCCATCTGCTGCTGAGCATGGGGCCTTCTCTTAAATGTGGCTTGTGTACCCAATGACACTTCATTGGAGAAAACTAAATTTTTCATTTTTGTGTGGTTATCAACTGGAGATGGCGTGTGGCTTAGGGGTGGGGCTACTGCCCACTTTCCTTCTCAGTGCTGGGATACCATTTGGCTTGGACCTAGGCAGGCTCTGTGTGTTCTACACCAGTCTGTGAGTTCAGATGAGTGCAGACTCTGCTGTGTTTTGAAGGCCTCGTCTCCTTGGTGTCCTCCACCCTCTCTGGCTCTTACAATCTTTCTGCCTCTTCTTTCCCAGGCTTCCCTGAGCCCTAAGTGGAAGGTTTTGATGGAGACATCACATTTAGGACTGAGTGTTGCAACATTTCCCTCTCTGCATCTTGTCTGGCTGTGGGTCTCTGTATGGTTCCCACCTGCTGCAGGAGGACGCTTCTCTGATGATGGCTGAAGAAGACACTGATCTATAAGTATAGTAGAATATCGTTAGCAGTCATTGCTAACAATATTGTGTATGTAGCATATTATTATATATCTTTAGCAGAGCATTAATGTTTGGTTTTCCACAGGTCCCTGGCCTGTCTGGGGTTGAACATTGACTTGTTTCCTATTTCCTCCAGATTTATCATCACTATTTTATACATTCTGAATGAATATATGAATTACACAAACCCCAGTAATGGTTATATAGCTTTTGTCCATTATTCCTAATAGACTTTTTCGGTTTGTATCTCTTTAATTTTATTAGATATTGAAATTGACATGTTAGTCTATAATTCATATTTTTTGAATGTCTTTTGTCCTTCACTTCTCTTTTTTAACTTTTCTCTTATCAACCACATATTGTTGATATGTATGCAAAAGCAATGTTAGAAAATCTGTCTCTCTTGAATTGTATTTCTTTGTACCATAGATATCTCAGATCTATTATCCATCTCTGTTTATCATGTCTGTCTATCTATCTATCTATCTATCTATCTATCTATCTATCTATCTTCATCATCTATATCTATCTACCTATCAATCTCCTACCTTCCTATGTATGTATCTATCATCTTTCTATGTATGTATGTATGTATGCATATATATATGTGCCTACATATGTATCTATCTATTCATGTATCTATCTATCTATCTATCTATCTATCTATCTATCTATCTACCTACCTACATATCTATCAGCATCTCTAATCTTCCCTTGAACAAAACAAATATATTTTATTTTTCATTTCCTAGGTTTCTACCCCTCTGTTGTTATTATTTAAAACATCTGTTCTGGGTTATTACTGATATCACTCTTTTTATTTCATGGGCTGTTTGCTTTCTTAGACATTAATAAACTGTACTAGATTATTTGAATTCGATATTTCCCCCCAAGATACTTGAATTTCCTTCTTATCTGAGTTTTTTTAGTATAGAAGACCTGCTAAAGTCTTGCATGTTTACAGCTTGTCTGTCTATGGAGTCTTCATGTTTAAACCACAGTTTGGCTGAATGCAGTATTCTGTAACAGAGTTATATCTTCCTACTTGCTTTTGGGCTCATTATTTTTTTAAAAAATTTTTTTGGCCTTTACACATCATCTCCCTGTATTCACATCTGTTGTCAATAATTCTAAAGTCAGGAAGGTTGTTTTCTCTTTCCCTCTGGAAGTTTCCTGAATTTTTCTTCCTTATTGATGGCCTTACATTTCATTTTAATATGTCAAAGTATTGATTCTTCTCATTTGTCTCATTTGAAACTTCCTAAGTTCTCTCAGTCTCTAATTATGAGAAATTGACTAATCATTGCCTTCCAAATATATATCTCACATGGTATCCATCTGCCTCTCTCCCCGGACTTCTTCACGGAGTCTGTCTGCCCGTACTCTACACCCTGAACTCCTGCATGGTGTCTGTCTGCTCCTCCCCATTCCTGCATGGTGTCTGTCTGCTTCCCCCACTCCTGCACAGTGTCTGTCTGTCTGTCCATACCCCAATCCCTGACTCACGCATAGTGTCTGCTTCCCCCATACTCCTGCATGGTGTCTGTCTGTCTGCCCACACCCCACACCCTGAACTCCTGCATGGTGTCTGTCTGCCCACCCACTCACCACCCCCCACCTTCTGCTATCCAGGTGTTAACATCTCTTCTGGGTTTTTGCTAATGATTTCTAGGTTTTTACGTATTAGGTCTCACTTTATAACCCAGGCTGACCTGACACTCACCATTTAAATGACTTTGAGTTTCTGGTGATCCTCCTGCTTCAGCCAAGGGCTATCCAAGGGCTATCCAAGGGCTAGCCAGGACTCCATCCGTGAGCCACCACACCGAGCTTCTCTCATGTATCCCTTGCCACTACTTCTTTCTAGAAAGAACTTCACATTTCATCATCGTACATCATTATTTGGCTATATCAATCCCATTGTTTTCTATGATGTTTCTTATATCAACTCTTAAATTTTTCCATGATTAAAATCACTGCCTTTTTTTTAAAATCCCTTTCTTTTCTTGTTTCTTTCTTGTGTTGTCAATTTTATCTACGTGAGGTTATTTATTATTTTTGTTTGGCTCTCTTAATCAGTCTGTTATTATAAATCTGCTTCTTGTGGTCCAAATTGTTTAGCTAGAAGCCCTGCCTTTCCTGATGGCTGGACAAGTTAGGTACTGAGTATCTGGGCCTGTGAACTCAGCTTCCCCCAGAGGTAACAGCTAGCGTGCATGGTTATCTGCATTTACAGAATGCCTCAAAATGCACTTTGAGAAGGACAGGTTAAGCCACCAACATCCAGTCCCAAGTCCTACAGAATTGTAGTCCATAGTCTCAGCTTTTTATCTACATCATCAGTCCACACCAATAGCCCAGTCCTGTCCTTAAATGCTCAGAGAAAAGCAACTTGGGAAGGAAATGATCTCTATAGATCAGTTCTTAAGAAGCCATTGAAGGGTCATGAAGTCAACTTAGTGAGTCAACTATCACTTTAAAAAATTAAAAATAATCCTAATAGAATAGGTTGAAAACTATGGAGGGCATCTCCCAAGTAAACACATCATTTTATATGTAATATTCTCTCGTGCACCCACAGCTATGTGTTTGCATGGAGTCACCAGATAAAATGCAGACCTTGTTGTAAGTCAAGTCCAAATCGGTTTGCAGAATTTGGCTTCTGGTTGTAGAGCACCACACCTGACAGGCTGCAGGTGAAGAGACATGGAGGCGGTAGAGGCTCCATACATGCTGGAGGCCAGCTGGCTAGACCACCATCCCCATCAGCTCTTTGCCCTGTAGGGTGTTGGCAGGGCTTGTATAACTCACGGTACAACTACCGCCTGGCTGACCTGCCAGCTTCTTTTGCACGACGAAGCCAACATTTACTCTCCCAAAGTAATGTGGGCAAGAACAGGACCAAAGACTTTTCAACCTGTTCTCCATCACTGTCCCTGTACCCTGCCCCATGGCAGTAGTTCCACTGGGTACCTAAGCCTGGTCTGCTACTCATGCAGGGATGTTCAGGTTGATTGTGCCAGAAGGAGCCAGCGGTCCACCTTGGCAGTGGCATCAACCTTACCTGCAACCTTACCCAGGGATGCCATGGTCCGGTACCATGGTCTGTAGCACGCTATGGCCCTAGCAGCCTTCCCCCCCCTCTTCTCCATGCACTCGCATCTCCCTGCTGGGGCTCTCCTTCTTCCTGCATAGACTATCTAATTTGACATCTGCCTTTGCCTGTGGTTATTGGAACCTCAAATCCAGCCAACAGGGACATCCAAAGCTAAACAATTACTTGTTGAAAGCCTGACAAGTCCACCCAGGTTAATACTCCGAAGAGATGAGAGAGGTGTGAACAAATGACCGGCTTCATCCGTCCCAGGGTCTGGGACTCTGATGGGAAGTTGTTGTTGTTTTCCTTTCCTCTTATTAGTGTTTCGAATGCGGGTCACACTCGTCGTGGGTTCATTGCCTGGAGAATGGCTTGGAGAGTCAGATAATCATCTTTTTTTTCTCTTTCTATTATGAGTTTTGGAATTTGGCCAAAACTGACTCGGGGCGGGGGTGGGGGGAGGAGAGGAAGCAAATTGTGCTGGGTTACATTAGCAAATGACTGTATATTAGATGCAGGTGGGATCCCTCAACTTCCCAGCCTGGTAGAAAGCTTTTAATAAAACAGCGAGGTGGGAGGGGCTGCTTTTGACATGGTGTCATGGACTTGCCGGGAGTGGAGGTGGGGCGGGGAGAAGGCTGGAGAGTTGGTTCAGTGGTTGCAGGTTTAAGGGCCACAGACAGCTGCCAGCTCGCCAGCTAAGTGGCAGATGAGCCCTCTGTGGGCCACTTGCCCCATGAAGAGATCAAATTATTGGTCTAGGGTCTTCATCTCCTCATGTGCTCTATTATACCTGCATGGCCCTACCAAGGACTGTTTAAGCATTTCTTGACTGTAGGCTGGACCATGTGATTCACTTGGACCAATAGCAATGGGAAATTAGTGGCTATGACATGAGTACAGTCTTTAAAGAGGATGAATCCCCCTCTGTTGCTTTCATCACAGGGACAAATACATCTTTAGTAAGTGCTGATCCAGGACTATGGGAGACATGCAGAGGAGAGCTAACCTGAGGGGCAGGGCCAGTCTCAGCAAGACCAACTCTATACTAGCAGCCAACGCCATCTTAGTGCGCAAATGTGTAAGGAAGGAAGGGCAATAAGCCACTTATGGATTTCCTCGGAGGTATTTTTGTGTGTGGCTGTTTGTTATGCAGCAAATCTGACTGACACTCACTTATTAGTACTGCTTTTGGTCCAATGGGGGAGGAGACATGTTCTTTGGAAACTTTTTAATGTTAATTATGTTGTATGTGTGTATCTGTGTGGGGGTATGTGTATGTGTCCGACTGCCCATGGATGCCTGAAGAGGCCACCCTTTCCTCTAGAGCTGACGTTTGGGGCAGTTGTGAGATGTCCGATGTGGATGCTGAAAACTGAATCCTGAGTTGGTCCATGAACGTCTAAGATGGAGCTGCTGAAGTGATGTTGGTGTTGAGGGAATATTTAAATTACTGTTTTCTATGGGAAGATGGTGAGAAAGGGCACTCGTGTGCAGGCCACGAGATGGAGAAAACCTCCGATATAAGATGATGGTTGTGGCTACCTCAGAGTGTATCCTTTTCCAGGGAGTATACGGTAAGAATTCTTACCATACACACACACACACACACACACACACACACACACACACACCAGCCTTGTGGGGGGATGGATGCTAATTGGGTTGATTTTGATGATTATTCCACAATGTATACACATACCAAAGCCATAATGTACATCTTGACTACACGTACCCTTTGCCAATTACATCTCAATAAATCCAAAAGAAAAAGAAAAGTCCAAATATAGCGCTAAGCTCTTCAATGTGAGTGCCTGGCATGGGCAGTGGGGGCGGACCCTGGCAGTGCCTGAAGAGGCCAAGGAGGTCTGAGGGGTGGGCTGTAGGGAACAAGGAAGTAGTGCTTCAAAATGCCACAGAGGAAGGTCACAGGAAAGTCCAGGGCACTGGGTTTGCATCTAGGTGCTCACCGTGGGGAAAGCCATGGAGCTGATTAGAAATGAGCAGAAAGCCCCATGTTTCCAGGGCCTCTGGGCGCTCCGTAACCAGCGCGGCAAGTTGAAGTTATCTGGTCTGAGCCATGCACCGCTCAGGCTTTAACACATGCCACAGGAGATGCTCAGCAAATCAACCGATAGCTGAGAGATAATCAGGAAACTTCAAATAATCACAGCCCTGCCCTTAATGAATGAAATAACCCCGAGTAAAAACTTAACCTCTCCTATCAGGTAGGAACGGGCCTGAAACCATTCAATGGTTCCCTGAATGTTCTGATGGTGAGATGGATGCCAGCCGGAAGCATCTTCCGTGGTCCAGGGCTAGGAGCGGGTATCATTCCTCTCAGGCACCGCTGAGTTCCATGTTTGGTTCTTTTGACGTAAAAAGATGCTGAAGCAGGAGCACAGCTAATCTGGTGCATAGCGCAGCTCCAAAGCCAGCTAGTCTTCACCAGAAAACTATAGGGGAAGTAACAGCGATGTTACTCTGGGCTTTTCCTCCCTGGGTTTTCAAGGCCAGGTCCCTGATTAAGAAATCAGCACTTGTCTGTGCCCCACATTGCGTGTCAGCTTTCTGATATGACTGATAACAGTGTTGGAAAAGCCAGATGTTCACCTGGCTGCACCTCTGGTCGGAGGCCACCTGGCCTCTTATGGTTACGGTTTGAATTATGTTTTCCACAGATGCCTACGTGGAAGCCCTCACCCTGGCACCTCGGAATGTGACTTTATCTAGCGGCTAAAAGGAAGCCCTTAGGATGAGCCCTAATCCAATATGGCTGGTATCCCTTAAAAAGGAGGCAGTGTGGAGACCAATCCCGGGAGGAAGCAGGGTGGAAATGAAAGCAGTAATCCACATGATGCTTCCTAACTCAGCAAACAGCGTAGACTGCCGGCCAGCAAGCAGTCAGGAGCCCAGAGAGAGGCCTGGGCTAGATTCTCTCTCTTCCACCCCTAGGAAGCACCAAATCTAACAACACCTACATTTCAGAAGTGCCATCTCCAGAACCGTGAGACTCTCTCTTACTGTGGTTTTCCACCCACCTCGGTAGTGGTGCTTTGTAAGAACAGTGCTGCATCTTCCCATGTCTAATGGCCAGCGGGAACCCCGGTCCCTTGTTTTAGTTGCAGAGACGTCCATATCTGTTATAGTTTTGGATCTTGACCTAAATACTTTATCTCTATACACCATGCATTTCTCATAAGAACACTGGGAAAAGAGAGCTTTAAGTAGTCTTACTTTGCACATGAGGAAATTTAGGCACAGAGAGATTAATAACCTGCCCACCCACTGCAACAGCTGATGTGTGTGGCACAGCCAGCAGGCACACCCAGATTGGCTCTAGAGCCTGGGTACTACCTTCCATACAGGGGACACAGGCCACTTCCAAAGTGGCTCCCCAGTTTTAGAGAGAGCTGGAACCTGGGGCCTTTTTCGTTCCACGAAATAGCAGAGTAACTTGTATTTCTAATCCCATAGGGTGGCCTCTGTCACTCTTAGTTTCTAGAGTCTTACCTTCCTCCAGAATTCTGCTGATGGATGTGCTCTACTTCATCAAAATCATCACTAACTACCATAGCGTTTAAACCACGGTAGGTCCTCGGATGTGTTCTGATCAACTGGAAAATTAAGAAGTTATCAAATATGGTGATCTAAATATGATATTGATTTTTATGTTGCATTCCACTAATGATCACATATTAAATAAACATGTGGTCAACTAAAAGACACCATCAGAATCTACAGCCATTAAGCAGGTATCTCCATGTCTATGAAGGTTTTTATTTTTTTAGCTGAAGTAATGGACATTGCATTTGTTCCTAATCATTTTGTTTACCCCCCCCCACGAGCATTTTAGACTGTTAATGTTATTTGAATCCTGATTGTATAATCCCTGCCCACTTATCATCGTACAGTGGATTTCTTTATTGGGGTTTGTTGTGAACATCTAATCTCCAAAGTTATTTCATTTCTGCTTAATTTAAGATGACTTAAGGCAAGCAATGACCTTAGCATGTGAGCATTTCAGGTAGTTTCTGTGTGTGTGTGTGTGTGTGTGTGTGTGTGTGTATCTGTGTGTCTGTATGTCTGTGTGTTTGTGCCACTGTGTTCTTGTATGTGTGTATATATATGTGTATCTATGTGTGTCAGTGCATGTCTGTGTGTCTATATGTCTGTGTGTCTGTATGTCTGTGTGTGTCAGTGTGTATCTGTGTGTGTCTGTATGTTTGTGTGTCTCTGTGTGTCTGTATATACTAGAATATAAAATACATTATGACATTTAAAAAGTTATTTTTCCATACTTTTCCTTGATTTTTGTTAAGTTCCTTATTTCATGCTCCTATTTTCGGAGTAGGGATATTGAAGCTGCTAAGATCTAGACAGACCTTCTTAGAGGCTCCATACAATGTTACAATCTTCTTTGAAGTCCTTGTATGTAGCCAGGGGCCAATCCCAATTTTCTTGACTTCAAGGGTTTCTAGAAGATCCTGTTTAACAAAATCTCACCATTCAGGGAGAGAAAGAAGGATTAAATGGTATTCTTAGCACTTTACAAAAACTCTGGAATCATCTGGTTATCATTAGGCTTCTGACCTTGTGCCCTTGTCTAGAAGAACTCCTGAGCCTCAAGCCCATTCCCAAGTCTCTCCTTCTGGATTAGGTGACTTTTCTCTTGCAACCATTTGCGCTTTTCTGTTACCCTGTAGGATGTCCTCCATTGCAACTTACTGTCCCCAGACAGTCGTTCCCACTTCTGCTTGCCACTTCGTGAAACATCTGCATTCCTCTGGATTATTATGGCCCACACAACCGACTGCAAGCAAGTTTTATCTGGGTATTTGAATTTCTTGGAGGCCGTCTCTTTTATAGATCTGGAAATCTGTTTTCTTGGGACTGGACGTTCAGAGTCATGTTTAGAGAGGACTTTTACTCACAGGAGGCCATGATACCACTTCAATACTAGACACTGTCAGAGCCAAAATTATTCTTTCATTTCTGGGTGACTCAGAGGGTTCTAATGTACATATCAGCATTGCGTGTTGGCCCCTGGGTTTTATTAGGCATTCAATTTCCCATCTTCAGTGCAGCCCTGATGACTGGAAGAAGTTGGCTCGCTGGTTTCAGGGATGCATTCTGACTACCCCACTTCCTGGCTACCCCACTTCCCAGTCCTGGCTACCCCACTTCCCAGTCAGTACCGCTGGAAGAAAGAACTGGGGCCACGCCTGGTTTGTGCATCTCTGTGAACAGTAAGTACAGTGGGGATGGGGGGCTTAAGTTGCTCAAAAATATAGAGGAGGGAGAGATTTCACTTCACAGATGGGAAATTTTTTTTTCGTGGTCACTGAGCATGAATGAGGAAAAAAAAATGCAACCCCAGATACCTGTCAATCCACCATGACGAAGGAGACTGCCTGGAGACAAAGCCAGCACAGGCAGAGGGAGCAGAAGGGGAGATGTTCGAGTGACAGAGCCCACACCACATGCGTGCCACTCCTCACGCGGGAGTAATAGTCTCTCTGCTCTTTGTACCTCCAGGGGCCAAATATACCTGAACCGGACCAGGTCCTGAAGACAAGAGGCATCTTGTCAGATGTGGGGCCCCTGAGGCAGGCTTGCATGGTCAAACCCTGGCTTTCAAATGTTGAAGTGTCGGCTCTGTTTGGGGAGTGCTACAGAAGTGTTTGCTTCTTGTTGATTTTAAGAAAGAAGAAGCCAGAGACAGTCCCCGAGTCTCAATGTATCCTTCCCCACACGCCCAGTGTTTTCTCCCAATTTTAACCCAATGTTCCATGTTTCTTTACTGCAGAGGAAGGTTGCTTCAGATGTTATTTTCGTCATGTCTTGTCAATGGTTCATAGCTCAAACCTGCAGCTGATCTGGTAAAAATTGCCTAAATTACATCGGGGAAGACACATTTTGTTTTGTTTTGTTTTGTTTTGTTTTCTTTTCTTTTCTTTTGGCATACTTTAGGCATGTATGACTGAAAAGATAAAAGTAAATAAAACCTCTGGACCATTTGTCCATAGATGACTACTCGTAGTAGCAAAGTATTTCCTTCAGAAACATCTCCCATGTCTTGGGGAACTGGGTGAATTCCATGCTCGGTGTAACATTTCTAATGAATTACCTCATCAGACGCGGTATCCCGTCACTCAGGCTGCACTCCTCTGCTGAGGCAGGGGCTCATTCTTGTCTTCATGGTTGATGTGACCGGATTGACAGTTGAGCCTTTCCCTCTCTGCCTTCACAATCACTTCATTTTGCTGTCCAGCCCTGGGAATCTTGGCTTCCCAAATTTGAACTCTCTGCCTGACATAGGTAGACCCGTGTCTATCAGTGGTTTGGGCCAAGATGGAGGATGCTTTGTTTGACAAGGTAGGGTTGGGGGCGGGGCGCCGATTCCTGGAAACAATAAACTTTAAAAAACTCAAAGTAGAACTCTCAGGTTTTCTTTTGGCAGAACTTTGTAGTGTGTGTGTGTGTGTGTGTGTGTGTGTGTGTGTACACGCATGCACGAGCGTTTCATAAACAAGCAGCAAACAACTCAAGAGCTGTGGTCACAGGATGGACTGCTCAGGCTCCCGCTAAGTGAGAGCTAATGAATCACTCTCCTCAGGTGGAATCTTTTATTTATGCTTTGGGATTCCAGTTTACCGAGAAAGCTTTGGTTTTCCTTTTTGGCTTTGTCTAAGCCGTGCTTTAGCAAGCAATTCAAATCCAGTTGACACTGAGTAGTGCGGACACAGCCTGCTCAGCGCTCAGGCTACGGTCCAGCTGCTGGCACTCGGGTGTTGCTACGGGTGTGCCCATTTGCCATCACCTGTGCGGTGGGTGGCAGAGGGTGTGGCTGCCGGTGTGCTGTGTGTCATCCTATGCTGCAGGGATTAGCTATCCAGGGCCTTACTTTGTCATTTAAAACAGTTATCACCTACAATCTGAGCAAGCAGAAGGGCCTAGCAAAACCAGGAAATCAAGACTGTGGCGATGGGCTCTGTGCTGAGAAAAGCCACGTTTGCCAAGGCATTTTACCACTCTTAGAATTTCATGCTCACAGGAATGCAGGCTCTCGGAACTCACATCCAGTTTTTCACATCTGTCTTAAAGAAAAGCAAGGCCAGGCTGCAGGAGTCATTCCCAAGGCCGCTCGGTGAAAGTGTGTTCAGTCCCGCAGCTCACTTCCAGTTTCAAACTCTAAGTTCCTGCTTCTGCTCTTGACATTGACTTGTATTTTTAATTAAAAAGTTTTAATTTAATTTTTGTGTGTAAGTGACTGATGTGTGTGTGTGTGTGTGTGTGTGTGTGTGTGAGAGAGAGAGAGAGAGAGAGAGAGAGAGAGAGAGAGAGAGAGAGAGAGAGAGAGAACCTATCAGTACATGTGCTATGAGGCTCAAGTGGAGGTCAGAGCACTGCTTTGTGGAGGTCAGTTTGTTCTCCCTGTGTATTTTATTTGAGATCTGTGGTCCAAACTCAGATTGTCAGGCCTGGGTGGCAGGTACCTTTACCCACTGAGCCATCTCACGAGGTTGTCACTGACTTTTAGAGATGGTCCTTGGAGAGTCTGTGTAACTTGTTCTGATTGAAAGTGGTACTGGGCACTGGGTGCCCTGAGGGCTACACCTCTTTAATCCTTTTTAAAGCAGGATGGGGGAGATAGCTCTGGAAAGAGCTCTCATTTCTTCTGTCTTCAGAGGTCTGGAGACTCATATTCTCTCAGGGTGGAGCCTCTTCAGGCTTAGAGTTGACAGGAGTTTTTGTTGTTACTATCTGTCACATGGAGGAGTTAAAAAGCTTCAAGGCTCTTTCTGCATCTAAAAATACTTGATCCTGATAACCATGTTTCCTGGGATCCTCCCTTGTGATTTCTAGAAGTCGTACAGTTGATCATCTTTGGGAAGTCTATTCTGTGCTGTCAGGGCTCGGTCCCAACGTTGGCAGTCTCTCCATGTTTTTGGGGAACAGTCAATTTTGCTGAAAACAGTGATGGACCAAGGAGACTGAAGTGGTGCCTTTCTCCTCGAGTTCCACGGCTCTTACAGACGCTTCCATCAAGTGAATACCGCACACAGGTGGTTCCTTTTAAACTTGAATCAATATGTTGTAGAAGTCATGCTATTAGCATTGGAGATCTGTGAAGGAGAATGCAACGGACTCACCCCCAAAGGGCAAGAGCCCCCCCTTCTCCCCACCCTGCACCTTATGTTGCTGCCAAAATACCAGATGGCTGTTCCATTGGGGGGAAGATAATCTTCTATCCAGGATTCTTTTGTCTCTGAGGGTCTTCTCATGGTGGCTCGATGCGCACTTACTCCTGTTGGACAGGATCCCTCAACCCCCTTTTGCCTTTCCTGTGCACTGGGGTACTCTCGAAAGCTGTTTAGAGCTGCGGACCTGCCGCCCTTCCTGTTTCTTCTCCCTGCTTGGTGACCTTAGAGTTTCTTGTTGCCGTCTCTATTCGTGGTTGGGCTTGAAGACAACTGCAACAACCGTTGATGAAGCCACTATGTTATTAAGGTTTCCATGCTCTGGCCTAGCACTACACAGCTAGAAGACAAAGCATTTGCAAACCACTTCCCGATCCCCTATGCGGTTCCTCACACTTCCCACAGCCTGGGCCCCGTTCAGAAGAAGCCCGTGCATCTTCTAGGTTGCCTTGGCCTTCTGCTGGCCTGCCTGAGGTAGACTCTGTCCATTGACAAAGTCACTGGTGTCGGCCACTGTTGGATATTAGCTAATCCAAGTCTTTCATCTCATAGTGGGAGGCTATAGGGTTGGCTAAGTTAAGGTCAAGGTCTGTACAGAAGAATGTTCATAACAGTCAAGAACTCAAGCCCAGACTGGTAAGGAACTAAATGCCTCTACCAAATCTCTTGAGCTCTTTGAACATCAGTTTCATTTGCTCTAATGGAACAATCAGAGTTTCTACAAAGTTAATGCATGCGTAGTTCCTACCAGGTATAGGCTTACTAACGGGTGTCTCGTATCATGATTGGGCTAAGCAGCTGACAAGCCATCTTGCATGGCTATAGTGTGGGCACCATCAGGCCAGAAAGTAGCAGGTTACACTGTGCTAGCAGGATGAAGAGGAAAGGTGCTTATGTGCTTCCTTCTCTCTCCATGATCTCATCCATCCCAATGGCTTTCAGTGTCAGAGTGTGGGAAGGGACACAGAAGCCACTCTGGGTGTGCTTCAATCCAAAGGAACTGAGTTTTATAATAGCTAAAGGGTCGAGGAGCTGGGGTTAGGCGCTCCCACTGCTAATCTTGGCTACCTGCAGCACCAGAGTCCCCCAGTTGAAGTGTCAGTGTAGGTTTTAAGTCCACGGGAAGCCAATACCACAATACAACTGTTCCAGGCGAGGTGACTCACCGACACTTGCCTGGAAACGCTTGTGGCTGCCCACTGTGCAATGACAGTGACGCTGAGAACAGTGACTTCAAATCTTGTGCAAGGGCTCTACACCACTGACAGACTCATAGCACACTGAGAGGACTTGTGGTAAATGTGACTCCAAGATCCTCCCATGTGACACAGACTAGAACAGGAGGTGGCTTTGGCACAGAGTCATCAGCTGACCCTGAACAACATGTACGGTGTATATCTTTTGAAACATTTTCTCATCCTTACCACATGTCAAATGATATGACAATGAAGAACACATGAGACCAGGATAGAAATAGATTGATCATATGATTGTGAATACTGACTGCAAGCTCCTTACATTTATGCTTAAAAATAAAATGATTGAGGGTGTCTGGATGGGGGGGAGGCTGGAGAGATGGCTCAGTAGTTAGGAGGACTGGCTACTCTTCCAGAGGACTGGGGTTTGATTCCCAGTAACCACATAGAGGCTTACAAGTGTATGCTAACTCCAGTTTTAGGAGATCTAACACCCTCTTCTGGCCTCTGAGAGCACTAGGCATGAACATAGAACATGCACACATATACACACAACACACACACATGCATGCATGTCTATGCAGACAAAATACACATACACACAAAACAAGATAAAAAATTTAAATTATTTTAAAAGGGGAGGAGTTTGAACTGAAGAGAGAGCCTCTTTTTCTCTTTCTGCCCCCTAAATTCCTTGCAGTCTTAAAATTCTTGTTGACTGGCCCTGAGCTGGGTAAGTTCGAAAGGTCTGTTCTTATGTAAAGACAGGGTCTCACTCATAAACCAGCCAACAGTCCCCAGGGATTTGGAGCAGTAAATTACTTCTAGAATATTAAGACAATGGAGAAAAATACTTTTTCTTTTAAAACTGAAAGAGAGCCGATCCTGGCAATAGAGGAATAACTTTTAAATAGTTTAATCTGAGTTCTCATTTTTATTTTTCTTCTTTTAGCCCCCCTCTCATTTTTTTTTAAAAAAAATCATTTTCTCAATCTCTGGTCCCCCATTTTTATCCTCATAATTGTTCAGTTTCTCTCTACTTTCCTTGTGCTCCCCTCTCATGGAAGATTTCCCAGAGCTGGTGACAACCCCCCACCCCCATCCTGCTTGTGTGCATGAGAGATTGGTCACAGCTGGCGATGACCCTCTCCTCTACTGCCTGTGTGCACGTAAATCATATGCAGATAGTGTGAGTAGTTCGGGGAATGCCCCCTCCTCCCCGGATCCTCCTCCACCACATACATCTTCATCACTGGATTTCAAATTCAGATGATGTACAGGAAGAGATAAGAGCCTTTTTTTTTTTCCAGCATCCTTTCCTCCCATGGAAGCTTCCCCATTCCACCCAATGGGAAAGGAGTGAGATAATTAGGATCTTTTTTTTTTCCCTTACCAAGTGTGCACACTGAGGGCCAGGAGTAGAGCATGCCAGATGTTGTAAGAACATGACCGCTCAGTCCCTTTGGCCACACATGCTGAAGTCATGAAGTCGGGAAACCTGACTCAGGAGTGGCCGTCCAGTGTGGATGCTGACGAAGCAGCAACTGCCCTGGGTCAACTGGCAATGCAGCCAGTCCCTCGCCCAAGTAGGAGCCAGCCATTTCCAGAATACACTGAAAGGCTGAGGGTTCAAGAGAGCCAAGGACCTTGTCTGCAGAGGAGGAGGAGGAGGGCCTGGTTGATGCTGTTTCTTTCTAAGCAGCAGACGCGCGTCCTGGGTGAATGGTGGGGCGGTGGATGCTCTTTTCTAAACCAAAGCTAGGGAGGTTCAACTGAGAGGGATCATGGGCGGGCATGGCTCTGCTTTCTGTGACATCTTTATGGACATTACAATGTGAATTAGTCATCACTTTCTATAAAATCTAAACGGAGACAGCAGAGGGACCAAGATTTTAAATAGAGTCTGTAGGCTCAGCTTGTTCCTCACGGAGGCCAGTTACAATCAGTTCCTGCTCTGCCCTGAGCTCTGATTCCAGGCCTAAGTGGTCCATTTTCACATTTACACACCAAGCTTTAAAAGAAAAAAAAAAAAAGATTCAAAAGACTTGAGTTCTCTGCTCGTTGCCTTTGCTCTTGCTATGTCTCTGCAAAACACCAGAATCCTTTCCTGCCACTCCTCATCAGCCCTGGAATGTATTTGAGACCTGCCAGCATCCCTTACCCAAGGATACCCTCCTGGGCTCCCTCGGAATGACTGCCCGGGACATTGACTCCTTAAACCGACCTCTCTGTCATAGCCTAGTTTTCAAGAGGGTTTGGCCACAGGACCCTTGTTGTCAATGCAGACTCGAGGCGCTCCGTCCTCTGCAAACCCAGGTGAGACCCCACTGTGCTTCCACTGAGCCTCCAGGTGAGGCGACCAGTTGCTAAGTCACTGGGATGCCTGAGGCAGCTGTGTGGGAATTCTTTCCACAGCGCACTGCACTTTTGCATGGCTTCCTCTCCCGCTTCCCCTACTCAGCAGGTGCAGACATTTGCTAACAGAAGTTCTTTGCTGCACATCAGAGCTTTCTCTCTCTCTCTCTCTCTCTCTCTCTCTCTCTCTCTCTCTCTCTCAAAACAACTAGCTTTCTGCAAAACGGTAAAAAAAAAAAAACAAAAGAGTTGAACTTAAATGTAGCCAAACAATTTTTAACAGAGCAGTAAAGTCTTTCCCTCACTGAGCTCTGCTCTGGGGCAGATCTAAGAAGTTCAGCGAGCTTAGCCACCACCCGATTCTTCTTCTTCAAGATTTACCCTACAGAGTCCTCAGGGACCAGGTGAGATCCAGTCCCCCCCGGCAGTCTTCAGAGCTGAGTCCCCAGGCCCGGAAGGAGACCGGCTGAGAGCCTAGTGCCCAGATCCGTGTTGTCTGCCTGGTGGCTTTCCCAGCTCACCACGTGGGTGGTCTGTATGCTGGCAGAGCCCAAGGCTGTGGGAGTTCACAGTCCCCTCTCGGGAACATGACGAATGGCCTCGCTGACACAAACGTGCTCTGCTTTCCATCTCAGACCCACGAAGGGTTTCATTTTCAAAGCAGGAAGAGAAACCACAGGAACCAGACACAACACACATAGGCCACAAGCGACACGGCCATTTTCTCATCGCGGGCACGGGACCTGTGAAGGTGAAAGAAAAATGGCTTTGTTAGAATTCTTTGATGGAAATCAAATATACAGAACCCAACCCGTGTTGTAATGAGACACCTTCCCCCCCTCCCCCATCCCTCACCTTCCATTGTGGTCCTTCCGCTGACCTGGTGGACTGGCCTACTTGATGTTGTTTTCCCAAGACTTTGAATTGTGCTTCCTGCCTGGAGTTTCCCAGGAGCGCCAGGGAGAGCAGTGGGGTAGGTAAGATGACTGAGGGACAGTGCTCTCAGCTCCCTGGACACATCAGCTCTGTTCTATCCAATTCATGCATGTATGAATCCACTTACATCTATTTAAAGCTGAAGAGCAGTCTAACTGCTCCAGTCTAGTCTTATCTCATGTGCATTCTAAGGGATGGTTCCAGGGAAGAGAGGAAGGGGAAGGGCAGCGTTTACTAGGAAGTGCACCGAGTTCTCTGGTTTCCTCTCTCTGGTGTTGCCCAACGTTTCCCTAGGCAGCCACCTGGCCCCTCCTTTAAGGGTGTACCTGCTAGTGTGATCCTAGTGATGTCACGTTAGAAAGAACATGCAAAGATTTACATCTCTGTGTAATGTCAACGGCAAGACAGGCCTAATGGGAACATGGCAGCGGGTGTGCGACCCGCCTCTTCCAATTGGCCAGCAGGTCTTTAGGACGTCCGGTTCCTATATTGAGTGCACATAACGGTGTAGGACATGAGCAGACATCTTGAAGGGGGCCAGGGGAACTGCCTGATTAACAATGCTGTGCCCCTACACGCATGCGCCCTGATAGGTGTGTGTCCTGTAAGCCATGCCGTATCCCTTGCCATGGCTGAGTCACACTGGACTATTGAGTGGTAAGAAGCCTGGACTCAAGAAGACAAGAAATGCAGTAAGGGACAGGGGAGCCGGCGTTGTGGACGGACAGAGAGGGCACATGAGCTAATGTGGAGAGCATTCATGGATGAGGGTGGCGGGGTGGGGGTGGGGGTGGGGGGGCCCTGGAGGGTCACCTGGAAACAGCAGGCCACCTGCTGTCTGACAATAAGATGTCTGCAACATATTTTTTAAACCATTTGAAATCCATTGGCAGAGCCATAGAGAAGACAAAGAGTAAACCTAGGGCTTATAGTGTGAATTCTGGGCGCACCGCAAAGGCAGACAAAGGTAGGGAAACGGATTCCAAACGGGTCGTTTGCTCACATTAGAAAAACATCTGTGAAATGGTATTCCTAGTGTGCCAAAGGAAAGGGGGTACCGCTCAAACCGTGGTAGTCATGGTAAGAAAGCTGAGGGGGCTCACATGGAGACCTCCTGGGTCTGGAGGCTGGATTGATGTGGGGGTGAGGCAAATTCAGGAATTAGGGCTTATCTAGTGCACAGAGGACCTGGAGGGCCACTGTTCTCAAGGGATGTCCTAGAGAGGGAAGCTGTTGTGCTGATGTATGTAGAAGTGACTTTTCTCCTTAAGTAAGGGCCTATTCTAGCATTCACAGGAATTGAGAGAGACTTAGTAGACCTATATCCTCTAAATAACTATTGTTCAGGGGGCTGGGAATGTGGATCAACTGGTAGAGTGCTTGTTTAAGATATGCAAGGCCCTGGATTTCACCCGTAGCACAGCATAAAACAGTATGGTAGTGTACAGTTATGAGCTCAGAACTCAGAAGGTAAGAGCAGGAAGATCAGAATTTTAAGGATATATTTGACTTTGTAAATTCAAAGCCATCCTGGCCTAGAGACTGGCCAAAAAATTAAAAAAAAATCAATCAAGTAAATAAATACATAAATAATATAAAAGAAAAAAACAAAGCCCTACTGTTTAGGGCCAACGTGGTAGTGTGACAGTTGCTAAGCACTTTGATAGTGTTATCGAAGAAACACGCTATTTGAGAGGTGTTACTACAACACCAAGGAGACAGGAGTAGTTACAACTCAATGATATGGAGCATGGCCAGGCAGTGGTCTTTCTCCGTGAAATGGTCCTCTTTGGAAAACTCATAGAACTCAATTTTCAAGCCCATTGAAAATTGTGAGGCCAGCTGCTGTGGAGAAAGGTGCTCAGGGCAGAGATCTCTTGTTTTTACTTTTCTCTTCTATTTGTGTTCTTTTGGACCACGCATAGGTCATACTCTCAAGCTTCGATCTTTCTACATCTGTCTCTGTCTCTCTTTTACACACACACACACACACACACACTCATGGGAGGGAGGGAGAGAAAGAGAGGGAGGGAGGTAGGGAGAGAGGGAGAGGGAGAGGGAGGGAGAGAATGTATTTTTTAAAGTAGAAAATTCCATGAGCTCTTAGAAAAGCCCTTTGCACCACCTATTTTTCCCAAAGAAATGGCATAGCGGCACTGTGGTGCATAATTGTGGAAAGATGGGGAGTTTGGGTACCAGATAAACTTGGTACTAAACTCCCCACATTTGCAGATATTACCTAGGTAAGGTGCTGGCTGTAATACTCTGGGCACGGTTTCCTACAAGCTATGCAGGACTATTTGGCGGCTGGGAATCACACATTTAAATGTGGAGCACTCAGTGGGCATTTGATCAATGTTATAGTGAAGTCTGGAGTGTGTGACTGTGCCCTGAAGCTTCCCCATTTCATCCTTCATCATGGTAAACAGTGGGTCCAGCACATCCTCCAACAGGTGAAATTCTCTAGAAAGAAAACTTTAGCAAATATCAGTGTGGAATTTATTCATGTTTTATTTAATTACTTGGGGGCATTTAATGAAAGAATGAATTATTAAATGAGAACATTGATTGTTCCCTGTGTATAGCAAGATGATCTCCTGTGTATGCTTAAAAATAGCTCCATAAAATATAGAGCAGGCCACTGTAAATTAAAGAAAGGAAGGAGCATTGAAAATACAATTTAGTCTCTAAGTCTGCATGAAATGACAGCCACACCCCCTAGGATCCTATGTCCAGGCCTTCCAGCTGTCTAGACTGCTGGTGAGTGCTGACCCAGCAAGGCTTAGATGCTGCAGCAGAAGCGGCAGGCATGTTAATGCGGAGTGAGTGGGTCACAGGAAGCCACACTCTGATGAGGAGATGCACATCTGCCCCCAAGCCCCACCCTTGCTCTTTGACACTCACAGAATTTGTCCAGTAGAGATTCGAGAAAAGGCTGAAAGGAGGAATCAGAGGCTTCCTGTCTCCCTGGTCCTTTCAACATGGCCACTGTCCTTTACTGCGGAGTCTCTCCAGGACACGTTCCTCCCAGCTTCTGAAAACCTGCCTCCTTATCCCTTTTGGACAGGAGCAGTTGCACTTCCTGTGTCCCCAGCCTAAAAGCTGCAGCATCCTTGCATGGTTCACTTCACCCTTGCTTGACAAATAGGTCTTCTGTTCAATCCTTCTGCAGTTTCTAATTTGTGTGTGCCATTGGTCAGTGTCAGGACCTTCACCCAGGCGGTTGGCACTGATGGGAGCAAAGTATCTGCTATCACAAGCCGAGAACGCTGAAGGAAAGGGTACCGAAAAGGACAATGGGAAACCAGAGAGGAGTGGCCGCAAGGGTTCTGAGTGTTGGGCAGAGTGGGGAAAGCCAGATGCACATCCCCACGGATAGGTGGTAGGAGCAGCCTGGGCTTATTGCCCATGCCCGGATACTGCTTTCCCTGGGGCATCTCGAGTGACAAGCATGACCGTGGCGTGACTGGACTGAGTTGATCTCTACTCTGTCAGAGAGCCCCCTGCTAGTCGTTGTATTGAGATGCGACCTTAGAGTTGATGGTGTCAGTCTATGGAATCCGATGTGTGGATGATAAAGTAATTAATAAACCACATGCCTCACCTTCCCAGACAGAAAGCCTTGCTATAGATCCTGACCTCACCCAGAGTGCTGGCAGTAGAACAGTGTAGGCCGGTAGAACAGTGTAGGCCGGTTTTGTATGGTGAGCAATCACATCCACCAAAATCAAGCCATTTGCCTGAAGCAGTAGCATCCTGTGTATGAGAAGGAGACACTGAGCACTGATTTCCTGAAGGCAATGAGGGTCCTGCTCAGTGTTGTGTCAACTCCCCGCAAGCTGGAGCCATTCGGGAAGAAGGACTCTTAGTTGAGGAAGTGTTTATGTTTCCCTCACTGGCCTGTAGGCAGGTCTGTGGGAAGTTTTTTGTTTGTTTGTTTGTTTGTTTGTTTGTTTGTTTGTTTTTGTCTTCTTTTTGATTAATGATCGCTGTAGGAGGACCCAACCAGTGTAGGCAGTGCCAGCTTAGGCTGGTTATATAAGAAAGCAAGTGGAGTGTAAGTCATGGGAGCAAGCCAGTAAGCAATGGTCCTCCATGGCTTCTGCTTCAGTGCCTGCCTCAGTGTCCTGCCTGGAGCTCCTGCCCTAACTTCCCTCGGGGATGGAGTGTGACCTGAGAGTTGCAAGCTGAAATAATGAACCCTTTCCTCTCCAAGCTGCTTTACTTCATGGTGTTTTATCAAATCAATAAAGACCTAAATAAAGACACCGAGACATGGTGCTGGTTCAGAAAGGAATCCTTTTCTGAAATGATTTGTGATCATGTCCAATATTTGAGGTACGGCCACATGCTTTTGTGTTTTGTTACTTTTCCCGGGACAAATCTTACAAACACTGCACCATTCACCAGAAGGCTCACTGGAGCAAAGGAGAGTCTCCCTCCCTTCTTCCCTCCCTCCCTCTCTTAATCCTCCCTCCCTCCCTCCCTCCCTCCCTCTCTCCCTCCCTCTCTCTCTCTCTCTCTCTCTCTCTCTCTCTCTCTCTCTCTCTGTCTCTCTCTCTCTCGGATTAGAACAATGACCTACAAGTATATAATAGTCACCACCATCCTTATCATTGTTGTTGTCACCATCAATAACACCACAGCCCAGATGGAAGAATGTTGAAGAAGAATGGATTTACTCTAAATAGTGTGTCTGAAGAACACGAGAAGACCGGCTGGGGTCTCCACCAAGGTCTTAGCAAGCCCCTCACTTCTCCGAACTTCAGTCTCCGCATACGCACAGCTGGATTGATGTGTCAGCTCCCTAGCAAGGCTGCTGGAGGAGGAGGAGGAGGAGGAGAAGGAGAAGGAAGAAGAAGAGGAAGAGGAGAAAGAGGAGGAAGAGGAGGAGGAGGAGGAGGAGGAGGAGGAGGAGGAGGAAGGAGAGTCTAGCACCTTAGACCACAGACATTCAAGGCAGTCAGAGTCTCCTTTTTTGAAATTGCATTTTTCACACAATATATTTTAATCATATTCTTTCTTCTCCCTATGCTCTTCCTGGATTCCCCCCCCGCCATGTCCCTGACTTCTTCATGTTTTTATGCTCTCTCTTTTTCCCCTCATCTACCCCCTCAAACATACAAAAAAATCACGATCAAAATGAACTCCCAATAGGACAGAAAATACTAACCAAAACAAAACCCATGGAATCTGTTTTGTGTGGGCCACAGCCCTGCCCCGAAGCATGGTTGACATGCGCAGTGGCATAGGACTGGGGACAGCTTGTCTTTCCCCTTCCCAGCAGGTACAATTGCTTATAGCTTCTTCCTGACAACATCCACACGCAGAAGGGCTCCTAACTTTAAATGCTGCTGTCCACCTCCTGCCACCCTGAGTGCTCTCTCAGTGGGCCGTGGTCTGGAGTCAACATGGTAATAATCCCCTTCCATTTCCCAAAGCCATGTTGTCACTCACTTTCCCTGGGAGGCCCATCTCCACCCTGGGAAGAGTAGGCTCACACATGCTCACCGGCGGCACCTGATACTGCTGTGGCTGTTCCTTTCAGTTCCGTGCTCCACTTTAGTTCCTGCCTCCACGTTCCTGTCCTACCTGAGTTCCTGCCTTGGCTTTCCTCAGTGATGGACTGTGATGTGGAGCTGTAAGCTGAACTCCTTCCAACTTACCGTCCTATGCCTCTGCAGTTGCTTTTGGTCACAGAGTCTATCGATAGAGAAGCAAAAGCAGGACAGCGTGCATGAGGTCCTGGGGCAGGTTCCCCAGCACCCCAAGAGGCAAAAAAAATCTGTCTCCCATTGGTCGTAGATTTAGGGAAACAAAGTGCCATAGGCTGTTAGCTGTCCTCAGATAGTTAGAATCAGCATTCCTCCTGGGGGAAGCACTCTGTGCCTATAGGGGCACACCGGGCTCCCCAGAGAGGAAGGGGGAACAGAGCTTTTAGACAAGGTGAGCGGATGGAAAAGCCATTGCACGAACTTTCCTGAAGTAAAAGTTGAGTAAGTAGCTGGAAAGTCAAGACTTGTTTAAAAAACTAAACAACAACAACAAAAAAGGACTGGGTAATAGCTCACTTGTCCAATATTCATGAAGCCCTGGGTTATATACCTAGTAACTTACACACACACACACACACACACAACACACACACACACACACACACACACACACACACAGGATGTCAAGCAAAGAATGCATGTTGGGTCATAGCTCAGCAGCGAACCACTGGCTTAGAATGTGTGAAGCCCCAGATTCTACCCTCAGTACAACAAGAAGAAAAGCATGAATGACTTTAGAGCCCAACTTTGCAGCACTTAATTCCAGCACTCAGGAGGTGTAGGTAGCAGGATCAGTTCAAGGTCATCCTTGGTTACATAATTAGTTGGTGTCTAGCCTGAGCTACATGAAGGGACAGGGTGATAGGTGACTTGTCCAAGATTCATGAAGCTCTAAGTTCATTGCTTAGTAAGCTACACACACACACACACACACACACACACACACACACACGCACGCACGCACGCGCACACACACACACACACACACACACACGCACATACTTACACTCACACACACACACACATACTTACACTCTCTCACACACACACACACACACACACACACTCAAAATACAAATCAGAGAGAAATAGAGATAGAGAAAGATTGAGGCAGACACTCTTCTTCTGTAAGCAATTAGGAAACTCAGAACAGACAGGAGACGGGTTAGTGTGTGGTGTCTGCCAAGTGGGAACATGGGAAGACACACCGCTCATCCTCCAGAGGCCACCATGTGGCTGTGGAAAAGGCTAGCCTGTGGCAAGTTAGGCTAAGGAAGCATGGGCCTGTGAGGATAGCGTTTAGAGTAAAACACAAACCTGACTAAACTCTGCCGTGCAACACACCCAGCAGTGTATGTAACAGAGCGGAAACCCGGATTTCCACGAATGAGAGGACAATGGATACATTGTCTGGACCCACCAAGTGGCCCTTTCACTCCCACAGCACAGAACTATCTCATCCCTGTGCAGCCAAAACTCAGCCCAACCTTATCGAACTGAATTGATTTATGAGAGGAGAAAAACCTAAAAAGGGAAGCAGTAAAATAATGATATTAATTCTAATAATGCATTGACTGGTGCTTATATAAATCACTCTCTCCACTCAGATTGATTTCATAAAAGTAAAATGGCCACGCACAAACCCATCTCTAGCCGCCCAGACAGCCGCCAGGGTCTGCTTGTGCAGCTAGACCTCGGGGGAAGAGTGGGGGGGGTGTTGGGGGGGTCTGCTGGAAGTTCATCGGAATCTTGCCTGGGAAAAGCCTGTGGGATCAGCCCAGAGGTGCTGTGGAATTGGCCACACACGCAAACGCTGCCGCATCTGAACACTTTTGGCAACTCATGAAAGCGCCTTTCCTAGAGGCCACTTGAGTGTCCAAACAAAAGGGGATTTTTGTTAGTGAAAACTGGAAAGAATAACCCATCCCAGGATCAGGCTAATAGGGCCTGGCCTGTTCAAAGGCTGGGCTGGGCTGGCCAGGGTTGGAAGTGTTGCTGGCAGGGACCTGGAGCAGAGCAGGGAGAGAGAGCCAAGCAGGCTCACAAGGCAAACCGCTGCTTCAGGGCCGCTTTCTTGTCTGAAGAGCCGGTGTGGCCCTCCTCGAGGCCAAAGCTTCTGCCGAACCTTCCACACAGAGCGGATGGAGAGAGCCAGGGGCTTGTTTCCTCCTCTCCCTGAGCCCCTTTCCTCCTCTCCAGACTCCGGGCCCCACCCACAAAGCTAGGGCTGGCCTGGGAACAGCCATCACTCTCGTGAGTTTGCAGGGTGTTGACAAGCTTGGGCCCGGGGAGGGAAGCAGAGACAGCCATGCTGCGGAAACAAGGCCGTGGAGGCCTTCTTTATCGCCTGAAGAAAATGCCTCGGCTGCTTGCTACACAGAAGTGCCTTGTTCACTCCTGCGGGATCATGCCAGCCTGTGTTGGGGTAGGGAACTGCAGGCCCTGATCCAGGGCACAGAGAATGCCCAATAATTTGAATTTCAGATAAACAGTGAATGGTAGTTTAATATGTTCGTCTTACCAATTGTAGAGAAAGTGGTTATTCTAAAAATCCATCCTTTTTCATCTGAAAAATGCTTCTAACATTAAGCACAGTTCTTAGATGCGCCCCATTACCTTCATTACCTCCCTCAGAGAAGGGCAAATGGGACCCGTGGCTATGAAGCCACGATATGACGTGGCACCACGGAATGCTATAGGCAGAATCAGAAATGGCGCCCGCAGGCTAGTGCTTGGATCCGAGTCTCCTACCCGGAGCACTGTTTGGAGAGTTTGTAGAAACCTAAGGAGGTGGTGTCTTGCTGGACGCAGTAGGTCCTTAGGTCACTGGCACAGGTCCTTAGGGGTACATTAGTACTTGCCACTTCCTGTCTTACTCTGAGTCCTGGCTTGCTGGGAGATGAACTGAAATGCCCTCCCTCTTGGCTTGCTCCACCTCTTAGACTTCTCATGAGCCAAAAATCAGCTTCCTCTCCTAAACCATCTGGGGTAGGTGTTTTCATGACAGTGGCCGAAAAGATGGTTTGCGAATGTAACTAAGGTTACTAACCAGTTAGGGTGGAATTAACCAAAGGGGGGGTTATCTTGGGGACCCTAACCTAACCACACCAGCCTTATAATTCTGAGTCCAGAGACCAGAAATAGAAAAAGTCAAGGGTTCAAAGAATTTGAGAATTGTTCTGGGGCCTTAGAATTGCAGGCTCCTGCGTCATGGAAGCCACGGGCAGGGACCAGTGGCCAGTCTCTACCAGCTGAGAACTAGCCCTAACGAATAGGTGGGCACCTCAGGCCCTCCTCAAAATCGAGGTGGGCTCTGCCAACAACCTGCAAGAGACTGGTAGAGACTGAACCCAGAAGTGCAGATTAGATTCAGGCCTGGCCTCCACTTTGATTTTTGTCTTTGAGAGACCCCCCAAGCAGAGAGCTTGTACAAACCATTGTAGAGTCCTACCCACGGAAAAGGGTCTAGACAGCATTATGTTACAACTAACACTTTTCAAAACACACTTACAGGGATTCCTGGGTTAGGTCACCAGGTTGGAAAAGGGACATGGAGACCAAGATACAGCAGATAAATTCATGGTAGCCACTTGAACCAGAATCAAAGTGGGGGAGTCAAGGGGGCCAAGTCATCATATGGTCTGCTGCACGGCTTATGCCCTGCCACTTAGCTGTACCTGTGGACACACACACACACACACACACACACACACACGCACTACATACTTTCCTTTCTAGGAAAGAGAAGAAAGAAAAGCCTTCTTTGAGACACACACACAACTGCTATTTTAGTGGGTAAATATGATGTCAGCCAGAGTCTGAATGATACACAGTCATTAGAACATGTGGATTTCATGCAGGGTACACATGGGTGTGCAGGCCCGAGGGAGGGAGCTGCCATGGATATAAACAAGAGCTGGTGAGCCTGCCAGCCTGGCCCCTCCCTGGCCATGGATTCAGCTTTTGTTCTGAGGGTGGAAATAAGCCCTTCGAGTGGAGAAGAGGTTTGGCTATCTTCTGAGAGGGTCAGAAGACCTTCCGGTAGTTTTCACGTCTCCAAATCTCCAGATGTGCTTTTGCTTATCGATTTCCCTCAATTTGCCTTCCAATGGCTTCTCGGGTCCCTCTGGCCTTGCACCACTCTTGAAAGTGGCCAAAGAAAACTCTTAGGTGTCAGCCAGTCAGCATGGAGAGGTTCTCGTTTATCCCCTGAGTGTCTGGAGATGCGAGTTTAATGAGAGGCATCGACCTTTGAATTATACAAATGGACCTCTTTAGCAATCACTTCCCTCCCTAGTCCATACCCACCCTCGGCTTTTAATCTTCTCAATTATATTTCCTTTTCATTGATTACTACTTTGCCAACTTTCAGACTGAGCATGCAGTAAAACCTCAGCTGCACAGGTAATGCAATTTCTTTTCGAGCCTGACGCCTGCATATCACCTCCTGAGGGGCCCACAGGCTCTCCCCCCCCTCCCTTGACTCTTTTGGGTCTTGGCAGGTCCGTTGGCCTTCAATTGATTTTGCAAGATGGCTCCGTCCACCCAAAGAACTGGGCTCGTGGTTAGGAAGACAAGTTTCTGGTGTGAGCTGGAAGGCTCAAAGCTGAAGGAGATTTGCAGGTGCAGGCGGGGCAGTCAAGACCTCTGGCCTCTGGGGGACCGGGCTGGGGGTGGTGGGCAGGTGATGTGCCTGGGAGCCGAGAGCCCCGAGTTCCTTTCTCAACTCTGCTCTGACATTTTCAGCGACCTTCACTGAACCACTTAACTTTCTGCGCTTTTCCTTTGGTGCCATCTGTAAGGGAGAAGACAATGGCACTTGTCTGGGAAAACGCTTTGAGGGATAGCGCATAAAAGACGCAATGTAAAAAGCAAGAGATGAGCGCGGCTTCCCATAAATAGCCCCTTGTTTTTTCATCTGCAAGAGGCCAGATTTGAAGGCTAAGACGAGAAATTGAGAAATTTCCTTGATATCCGAGGCCAGGCAGAGGACGTGGCTCAGGACCAGTGAGAAATCCTTCTTGTGGCTGGGGGCTCCTGAGAGGCTGCCGGGATGTGGGCTCAGCAAGGGGCATGCTGGGAATTGGCTGGCAGAACAAACAACCCCGGGGTCTCTGCACCCAAGAGCACCGAGGGCCTTATCTGGAGGAGCCAAGTAGCCCGACAAGCAGCGAGAGCGTGTGGGAGCGGTTTTAGGGGCATGAGGTTGGGGGGTTGTGGGTCGGTGAGGGTGCCTCCCTGTGATTTACCAGCATTGACGTGGGGACTCGGGGGGGGGGTGCAGAGGAGGAGGGAGGAGAGTCAGAGAAGGTTGGGGACATTTTCAAAACTGGAGGTCGTTCAGAGGAAATTACTCAATAAAAACCAGGTTTCTTTAACTGAATAGATCAATTTACAGCTCATAAGGTGGAAAAAAGTCTGAGACTTCAAGATTCTGGCTGGGTGGGTCTCCTACGGTTTCCTCCCTTGGCACGGGGCGCTGTGGCTTTGGCTCGCCCGCCCTGGGTACCCCTTCAGCAGCCTTCAGGGCCAGCATTTTTCTCTCATCTTGTTTCCTTCTCTCTCTGCTACTTGCTTTTTTTCTGGGTAAGATTCTTTCCCTCCCGCTTTTCTTCCTCCAGGCCTCCCACTTTCAGCTCCCCCCCCCCCTCCACTCCCTGCAGCCCGCTCAGAGAGGCCCCTATCAGCCAGACTTTCCTGATGACAGGGAATCTTTCGATTCCTGCTCAGCTGCCTCCCCGTCCATGCTGCTAAGCAAAACATTCTAGTTCCCCTTCAGGTCACTAAAGCCTTTCCTCCTCTCCCCCCCACCTTCCGCCTCCCCCCCCAACCCCGTCTCCTCCCCCCTACCACCCCCCCACCATAGCCATTTTTTACTGCATACTCCCAGCATCCCAGTTTCTCCCACTTTGCCTCTTGACCCCCCCCCCCCCCATTCTTCCTCTTAGGCTGTGTCTGTGGCCTGTCTGGGCAGTTCCTGCTCTGATTCTTCAAAATTTTTCAGTAACACCAACACCTAGTGACCGGATGTCCATAAGTCGGATGCTACCCACGTAGATGCTGGAAGGCGAGACCGGGTAGAGATGGACAGGCTGGGAGGGGGGTGTCTACTATTCATCCATTCATGTATCCTTTCTTCTCTGCTTCTATCTACCCATTCACCCCTCTAGCTGTGGATTCGTGTAGCCGTTCACAGGTGGCAATGCAGACTAAGCCTAGCTTTGATCTGCAGAGCTCAGTAGGAGCAGTGAGACATAAAAACTCATTAAAACACAACTCTATGGCAGCAGCGAAGGAGAAACTACCGTGCTACCCAGAGAGCCCTCCCCTGGGATTTGATTGGAGAATCCAGTGGGGAGCTCTGCACGCTTTGAGGGAACGCCGCATGAGGATCTTAGTAACGGTTGCCCGCATTGCCCCTGACAAATCTTCCGGTGGCTGGCCAATGATGCTCATTCTTTCTGTTCAGGTCAGAGCTGAATGTATTCAGACTCCGGTATTAATAGCTATCAATCCTTCCCTGGGCTCAGACCTTATAGAGTAGTAGTGGCTTTCACCCTTGCTAATGCAGGAACCCTTCAAGGTTTCAGGAGGAACAATGTTCCTCATGTTGTGGTGATCCCCCAATCATAAACTCATTATTGTTGCTACTTCATGACTCTAATTTTGCTAGTGTTATGAATCTTAATGTAAATATTTGATATGCAGGATATCTGATATGTAACCCCCCACCCCCTCCTCCACCAAGGGGTCATGACCCCAGGTTGAGAACTACTGTTGGAGAAGTAAGAAAGAACATTTAGCATTGGAGAGGTCTCATCCTTAGGAAGGTCAGCGTCCTACACACTGCCAGGAGGTCTCTGAGCGCTCGGGGACACAGCCCTACTCCCTCCATGGTCTCATGTTCCAGGTGTGCCCTGACTGGCCCGGAAAACCATCTCTTGTTCCCTGGGAGCTTGGGGCTTCCATAAACTCAGGAGACCAGACAGTTGTAGAAAGCTATCACCTCTCCTTCCCCTCTCACCGGCATCAGTCACAAATCCAAGTCAGCCCTGGCTTTCGTGGTTTGATGGGCTCGTAATTGTTATTGGAACTTGCCTTGGATGGATTTACGGTAATGAACTCACCTAACAGCAGGGCTGCCGCAGGAGTCCCCGCAGGCAGGGTCTTGTCTGAGTGAAGATATTAGAAAACCATTCTGTTAAGGGAAAAGCAATACCCACTCGTGACTCTGAGTTTAGGACAAATACTGTTTGGGTTTTGCTATTGGCCTCTAACTTGAAATGCTGCGTTGGCCTGTTGCTAGCTTACAGGGATTTGGGCCAAAGCGCTATTTATTTTGGCGTCAAATGTATGTATCACAAGCAGCTTGTGTATTTCTGGGCATGTGTGTATGAGCCTGTATATGTTAGAAACTCCAAAACTTTTGAACGCGGAGCTTTCGGGCTCTTTTTACAGATTCTTCTGGCCCAGAGTCCTGGCAACTGGCGGGCAGGGCAGCCGTGCGCATTAACGAATTGCTTTCAGGCTACTCCGCCCAGTACAGCCACTCTTTGGCTTGGTCAACCTTGGCATTGAGTGCTCTGGCCTCCCTGGATTCCTATCCTATTGAGTTATGGGCAAGGGAGGTGGCTCCTGCCCAGGAGAGGGGGCTCTAGGGACAGTGGGTGCTTTCTGTAGCACCTCAATCTGTAGGCAAATCCTCAGGAATGCTTAGGAGACAGAGTTTGTTGCAGTTTGTAGCGGGGCAGGAAGGCTCCGTGTTTTTGTGGCTTGGCATTAAGCAAACAACTGCTTTTTTGTTCTCTCCCCCAAATGATTTGCCCAAACAAAAGGCAGCTGTCACAAGGAGAAAAGTACAATTTTTCCAGAGTTTGCCCCATTCAGAGCCCCATCACACAGCACACTTTCTGAATGTGCATTTTCATAACGCAGGGTCAGATTTCCTGCCTAGAGGGCAGGCTTTGCTGCTTTGGGATGTAAAAGCCACCTTTTGTCTCTCCTGAGAGAGCGTCCTCAACGAGAGACCATCAGAGCTAAAGGTAAAGTTTACAGGATAGCCCCTGCCCTCTTCCAAATCCTGAAGATTTCCAACCCTGTGCGTGCTTGCGCCATGAGCCTAGCCACTCCCCTGGCCCCGAGCTTGGGACAGACACTGAGTTCTGAAACAGGCAAGTTTGCCTCCCCAAAACTTCCATTACTTTATAGACAGTTTAGAAGTCAGATTTCCTGTGTAACAAAGGATTGTTACTGAATTGAATGTCATCTTTTAGAAAAGACACAGCTTATCAATTTATTATCTTATTAAAATATGGTAAAATATGCTAAACAATAAAATTAAATGATATGGAATTTAATCCTCCTCGGAGGCTTGTCTGGATTAGGCCACGCTCTTATCTGAAGTACACACTTGCCACACTCTGCAGACTTGGGCCAAATGTCAGCTTCCGGGTTAAGACTGGCTCGCCACCTGGCCTGGCCTGCTCGCACACAGCCCTGAAAACCCGGGGCTGCCTGTCCGCTTTCACAGTCCTCTCAGCGTTTACATGCATCAGAGTTTCCTGTTGGCACTTTGGATTCTGAATGCATTCCAGAATTTCAGAAAAGTTGCAACCAGGGAACAGAGAGAGACTCCTCTACACCAGAATTTCCCAACTTTTCAGGCATTTGTCAGCATTTTCCTTTCTAAGTGTCTCTTGACATGAAATGATGACATCAGATGCACTGGATACCTGCTGTGTAGTCCAGTTATAGTGAACTTTCATAACAAACTGGAAAGGAATTAATTTCCCAGGGTAGATTTTGGGTCCTGGAGTGTGATGGTTCTCCTAGAGAATGCTGTATTTCCTTTACACACACTTTCCAATTTACTACAGCTGCCTGCTTTCCTCTCCCAACATATATGTTTATGAAACTCATATATATATACATATTTAAACATGTATTAATATGTGTATATGTGTTCATAATATATACCTATCTATAAAATTATTTTGAATGATTTGAGAAGAAAAATACAATGCTTTTTACCCTTTAGTACTTAAAAAAAACATTTCCCCTCTCTTAACAAACAACTCTCTTTAGAAAAATATTTTAATTTTTCAAATAGTGCATGGCCATAGGTTTCTGAAGATCAGAAACTTATGTCTCAAGTATCTTTGAAGACTGAGTACCAAGAGAGAGCTGTGCCTAGCATTCAATATGAGCTATTATCAAAGAATAAATTTCAAAATAATATCATATGTGTCATGCATTTGTTAAGATTAAAGTTTTATTTTCACATAAGATACATGGGAATACACACATACACATATATACAGGGCACTATATATAATAGTGTAAAATAAGTTGTCATTGGCAAGTTAGTGAAAAACTTCTGGCTGGTTATTCGGTCACAAATGGTTCTCACTTTCAGTAGATTAAAAAAAATGGGTAGAAAATTTGTAGACTCACGAGGTTGCTTCGAAAACAGTAAACAAAAGAAGTGAGACTTGGTGCTGTTTGTGTGAACAAGAAGTGCCTTTTGCTCATCTTCCAGGTGCATTTGTAGCAGTTGGCCATTCTGGTCTGCCTGTCCAGCTGTTTGCTAAGAACCAGAAAGATGTTTTAACTCGAACACTTTCCTGCCTCTAGTATTTGATCACAAATATTCATTGGCAACCTTCCATTTGACAAGTAAGCATTAGAACCTTGTGGGTTTTCTTTCTTATTTTCTATGTGCTAAAACCTGTTAACTAACCCCTATTAACCCCTCTTTTCCTTGAATTCTTGATTGACAAATGACTGCTGCATGCCCTGAGAAGCTTCACAAGTCAAGAGTTAATATGTAGATGCTTGGGACAGATGTGTGTGTGTGTGTGTGTGTGTGTGTGTGTGTGTGTGTGTTTTGCAGAATGAGCAGATATAAATGAAGATTCCAGGAACTGGAATGACCCAGGTCAGATCACTCCCAGGATTTGAGATCATGCGTATGAATACACGCAGCATAAATAAATCCCCATCCAAAAGACATGTGGCATGTATGTTTATGTTACAGGTTAATTGACTTTGAGATAAACAGTTTTGCTGAGGTTAAATTTCACCAACAATAGCAGAATGCCTCTTGAGTGTCCTGAACATACAGGAAGGAAAACTGCTCGTATTAGGTATTCTGAATGTTATTTAAACCTTTTCTTCACTGTAGATAGTCAGACCCCACTGTGTCCCCTTTGAGACTGTGGTCTTCACAGGGCATTGGAAGCAACCCCTCACCAGGTTATCTGGTTCCATGGAAGGTTGCTGGAACATGAAGGGGGCGGAGCTGAGATGAATACCGTAAACTCTGGTGGATACAGCAAAAAAGACATAGCACATAGAAAATAAGAAAGAAAACCCACAAGGTTCTAATGCTTACTTGTCAAATGGAAGGTTAGCAATGAATTTTGTCTAGATCACAGTGTTCACAATTTGTTTTCCGTGCTTTGTGCTGACGGAAACATTCACTGGCAGGGCTGAAGCAAGTGATACTTAACAAGGACCGGCGCCACTGAACCCAAGGCTGCGAGGGACAATAGCGTAGTGCTTCTTCTTGCAGCGGTGACATGCTTAACTGCTCTGGGAAGGAAAGTCTCAGAGCAAGGTAGAGGCTCAACTCAGACAGCTAAGCTTCCAGTGTGAGCGCTAGGAGCCCTTTTGGTTTAATGCTTTATTGGAGAGTTTGATGGTTCATGGGACAAGAATATGTTTTGTTTCTACTTCTTCAAAAGAATAGTTTGCATACATTTAAATATTTTACATGCCATTATTGGAAATGATCAAAGAGTCCAATTAAGAATCACATTAATCTCTGGAGACTGGCACAGGGTAGGTGTCTTCCTCTATTTCTCACTTTTATACTTTTGATATGGGAAAAGAGGAGGCGTGGCTGAGGGTGATGCTTCGGTCCGTGCGCTGCTGGGGGCTCTGCAGTTACAGGAAGAACAGCTTTTCTAAGTCGGACATCCTAGAAGCTTCTATCAGATCACACTTCTCGATGCTGAGCCAGGCAGCCTAGGCAGGAAAGGTTGGACTTTACCCTCCTCTCATGTCTCCCAGGCCTGCTACTTCTGTGCTGTGCTCTGCTGCTTCTTTGTGCTCTACAAGTAGGATCAGAGCGGTGCCTTCACCCTAGGTCATCTCCACTGAGATCCGTCTGTCCTCCGGCTCCGTAGTAGCCCCATGCCTCAACTCAGACAACGTGGATCCTCATAGGTTCAATGAAAAAGTCTATACCAATGAGAGAGGTAGAGATGTGTTAATCTCTTAATACAGTGCTGCAACTTACCTAACACGCGCGTGGCTTTAAAACTGACGCCTTCTTTATCGTAAGCCTAAATTTCTTTGAATTTAATCAACTATAGAAGACATAGGAAAAAGGATAAGAGCCAAGATACCCTAGATTAATGACAATAATAACAACTTAGAATATGTTTTCATCTCGGGGCAGGGAGATACAGCAGTCACGTGGGTAGATACAATTAGCTCGAAAGCGTCTGAGCCATGCGGGGGTCTAGCGAATGTTAGGACTCCTTTGCCTAGAGTAACAGTGGCCAGGGGAAGGAGAGAATCAAAATGTTGGACAAAAGCTACACAACAGGTCACTTTAAGAACAACTATGCTCCTGGGTTGGACAATTTCTCTGAATGATAAGGTCTAAAACAATAGAATTCTAGGTTGTATAGCAAGCACTTTATTCCTGAGCCACTTACCCAACCTGAAGCCATTTTAAAAAATATTTTCATTTTGTTGATTTTATAACATAATTTGTAATATAACATAATCCCCACATTTCCTCCCTCCAAGCCCTCACAGGCACATGACTTGTTCTTTATCAAATTCATGGTCACTTTTCCTATAATTGTTGTTATATAAATACATAGCATATATATTCCTAGATACATAAACACACCCCTCATCAATGAATCCATTTTTAACTGACAAGTCTTAAAAGTCTTTCAAAATGGTCTGGTCAGCGATCTGCCATTCCTTCAGTCTCTGCTCCATTTTTGTCCCTGCTTTTCTTTTAGACAGGATCAATTTTGGGTCAAAAGTTTTGTAGGTCAGTTGGCGTTCCCATCTCTCTGCTGGAGCTCCTGTCTGGCTACTAGAGGTGGTCTCTTCAGGTTCCATATCCCACTGCTGAGCATTTTGGCTAAGGTGGCCTGCATTGACTCCTGGGAGCCTCCTTCATTCATCCAGGGTCTCTGGGACTTCCTAGAGATGCGTGTGAGCGTACACACACACACACACACACACACACACACACACACACACACACTCTACCACCGCCCCACCCCCACCCCGCCCCACCCCGCCCCACCTCGGATAGCTGCATATTTCCATTGATTCTCCCAGCCCTCTGGGACTCTTTCCTCTCTTTTCTCATACCTGATCCCACCCCCCCCCATTCCTATTGCCCTTCCCTCTCCCACCTAAGTCCCTTCCTCCCTCTGCTTCTCATGGGTATCCTGAACTTTTGGGCTAATAACCACTTCTCAGTGAGTGCATACCAGCATGTCCTTTTGGGTTTAAGTTACCTCACTCTGCATGATGTTTTCTAGTTCCATCCATTTGCCTGCAAAATTCAGGATGGCCTTGTTTTTAGTAGCTGACTGGTATTCCATTGTGTAAATGTACCACATCTTCTGTATCCATTCTTCGGTTGAGGGACATCTATGTTGCTTCCAGCTTCTGGCTATTACAAATAAAGCCGGTATGAATGTAGTGGAGCACGTGTCCTTAGGGCATGGTGGAACAGCCTTTGAGTATATGCCCAGGAGTGGTAGAGCTGGGTATTTAGGTAGCCCCGTTCCATAGGCAGACACCGATTCCTCACACTATTAATGATGCTGTGTTTATCCACAGATAAACATTGGACAGAGAAGAGGTCAGGCACTCCTACGAAAGAGTTAGGGGAAAGATTGAAGGCCCTCAAGGAGATGTCAACCCCATAGGAAGATCAACAGTGTCAACTTACCTGGGACCCCTAGGAGCTCCCAGGGATTGAGCCACCAACCAAAGGTCATACACAGCCTGGTCCAAGCCCCGCCCCATCCCCCCGCCCTCCATATGTGGCAGAGGGCTGCCATGGCCTCAATGGGAGAGGATTCAACTAATCCTGTAGAGACTTGACATCCCAGGGTGGGGGCATAAAGGCGGAGTGAGAGCTGCCCTCTCAGAGGCAAAGGGGAGAGGGGATGTGGGAGGAACTCTATGAGAGGGGACCTGAAGAGAGGGCAGCATTCGGGATGCAAATAAATAAATAATTTCAAGATACTTCATCTCATTGGACCCAGAATCTCCTTGAAGACACTGATATTTAGGGCAACCAAAAAATGATGCCATTTCCTTTAACCATCTACACACATAGACTCCCTCAACCCAGACATTTTCCTTAATGTAAATCAGAAAGATGATGCAGTAATGTTTCAGTGTAAGCATCTTCTGAAGTCTTGTGTTTGGCCAGTTGGTCTCAGCTGAGCTCTGACTCCTTTCCGGCTGAGCTTCGACTCCTTTCTGGTGCTGGAGCATACAAGGTTAGAGTAAGGAACAGAGAGAACAGGCCTCTGCTTCAAGGGAATTGCCTTGGAAGGGGTTCAAACAACCAGTCTCGGCAGAAGGCAGGTGCTGCTTCTGCAGGGACACAGAGCTCCGTGGAACTTTAAATCTTCTCAGATGGGAATGTTTTTAATGTCCCCCCCCCCACCATTCTAGACAGACACTCCAAGCTTTCAGGTAGAAGAGAATTAAAGCCATTTTGCAATTTCTGGCTTTTTAGCTACTTCAGCTAAAAGGGATAAGATTCCCCCAAGAGATAAGACGTTCTTTCAGAGACTCTGGACAGTATCTCACCTCTGAACATGCCTTGAGCCAGGAATTTAAAGCTCGAAGCACTTCTTTCTCTTTTAACTCCCCATAAAACTGGGGGCTTAACATGGTGACCTTTGGTCTTGAAAACCAGGGAAGGGAAGGCCTCCCTGAGCATGCTTGCCAGAGGGGCCCACAGAGACCTGAGAGCAGCAGCCAGGCCCCATGGGCAAGCGTCGGCTGGAGGAGCTGAGTGTTCTGAGAGTGTATCACAGCCCTAACTTCTCCTGCCCAAGACCCACCATGAATAGTCCCAAAGGGACTGACTGAGCGAATCTTCAGGATGTGCACGGACAGAAAGTCCTTACTAATCAGGAGAATTCACATAAAATCTCTTTTGGCCCTTTATTAGAAGGTCTAATAATTTGAGCTGGCAGACCTAGGTAGTGGCGATTGTAACGTGCTGTGTGACAATCACCCACTTATGTGGTCCTCCGCTTTCTGGTCTGCCATAACGCAGGACATGCCTAACGGGTTTTTTCACCACCTTCTGGCTACCCACCGTTGGCCTTGAGTTCATGATCCTGACTCTAATCCCTCACTCAACCTTTGTCAGGACCAGAGCCCAGTAGAAAGTGAGAATGACTGGAGTGACTGCAGAGAGAGGCCTCTGTGTGCCTGGCCCCAGCCAGCCAAGTCTGGGGCAATGCTTTCCAAGCTGCACAGCCAGGAGCACGCAATTCAATAATTAACAAAAGAACAAGGCAACCGACCACTCTAAGACACAAGCCTTGCAAGCCTTTAGGCTAGATCAGGCACTAACTTCCCCGGGGAATGTACCGTAGTCTGCAATAAATTACTTTATGATCCCATAGCACAGCCTCTCTGGCTCATGCCTTCCTATAACCTCTTCCCATCACAAAACCCGGCTCTACTTTGTTTGTTTGTTTGGTTGGTTGGTTTGACTCAAATAAAAACTAAAGAAAAGACTTAAAATGTTGTCCTCCAAGAGAACAAATACATTGTTGTGACTGTTTCAGATTACGGCCTCAAGGTCTCTGCTACTTCTCCCCTTAAAGGGCAGGGAGGGGGGCTACTTCTCATGAGTGTTAGCCGAAATGTCACTTCCTTTCTGAAACGGGGTGTTAATGAGAATAATGGATGGGGACCTTCAGGCCCAGGTCACTGGGGGCCCCTTGGACTGACCGCCTTAGTGGAAGTCACACACTGTCTTCTGAGGACACCCAAACAGTGCACCAAGAACTGAGACCTCCTGCCAAAAGCCAGCGTCAGGCCAGCCGTTCATCTTGGAAGTGGGTCTTGTGGTGCGAGTGAAGCTTTGGCTAGCTACAGCCCTGGCCTGAGTATATTATTAGCTAAAACTCATGAAAAACCCCAAACAATAACCTTTCCAAATTCCTGATCCTCACAAAATCTGTGAGACGATATACGTTTGTTGCTGTTTAATGTGGCTGGACCTTGAGCTAATTTATTACACAGCTGTGTTACTGCTGTTTTTAGGGTTGGTATCTGGGACTTGAGAGGCCGTACAGCATAGACTGAACTACCTGTCCTACTCTGCTAATCGACGAGTAATACTGAAAAGCAGAGAAAGGTTTGTTTAAGGTGGTCACAATGGAGCGGGAACAATAAAGAGGTACAGTGATCACTAAATCATCTTCCCAGTGCTGACGTGAAGCTTGGGTTTAAAATCAAGCAAAAGGTATGTATAACTTAGCAGCCCTGGTCAAGATGGTGGTCTTACCCACTGCTGCCGCCTTGCCTCAATACAGTCTCTCCTGCAAGGTGCCCTGACAGCTTGTCAGAACCGTATGGGGATCTTCCTCTAGCTGGTGCTAGCCCCTCTCCCCTGGCTGGCACCAGGATTCAGTTCTCTCTTCCCCCAGAACCATGCAACTCCTGGGAAGATTCGAATTCCTTGGGTGCTCTGTTGGCCTAAGGGAAGGTCTCTTAGCTCGCGTCAAGGAAGTTACAGCAATAGATGACTAGTTCAGTGACCAGACGGCGATACTGCCGTTTACTCTTCCCAAGCTACTACTCAAGCCAGTCAGGAGAGGGATACGACAGAAGAGAGAGGGTAGTCTGACTGAACGGAGAAGATGTTTGGCGAATGCAATGGCCCCACGGTGTGACCTGGCTGTAGAAAAGCAGGCACCATAAGACAATCTCTTTACATTTTCTCCCCAGCAGTCTTACAGGGCGGCTAGAGCACACCTCGTCTCCTCTCAACTGGAGGAAGAAAAATGCAGGCAGTTTCAACTGCATCTGTAATAATGGTGGGATTAGAACTGTGTCCCTCTGATTCCTCGGCTGGGTTACGGCCATGGCTCTGTAAAATGATGCCATTCCCATTACAGGATTCAGTTAAATTCCACTCGGCACATTTAATGGTAAGAGATAGCATTTACAATGCACTTGGCATGTGGTAAAGTACACACTGGCTGGGAGCTATTACTGTGACTATGCCTGCCATATGCCAAGTCCCTTCCTTCCAGTGGCCTCAGGCTGGAGAATAGAGAACTTTTTTTTTGCTGAGAAACTTGCTTTGAAGAATTTCTCAAAAATCCAGCGGCTCTGATGAAAGAAAGAAAGAAAGAGAGAGAGAGAGAGAGAGAGAGAGAGAGAGAGAGAAAGAAAGAAAGAAAGAAAGAAAGAAAGAAAGAAGAAAGGAAGAGGTGGGGAAAGAAAGAGGGAAAGGAGGGAGAAAGAAAGGATTATATATTGAAAGAAATTGAAAATCAAGGCGCCTTATTGGTCAATTCTGCCTCTTCTTAAATTAAATGCATGGCTGACAGTCACCGCCTCAGCCAATCATGACTCATGGGTTTACACTTATGGAATGATTGCTTGATGGAGAAATCAGCACTTGTTAGAAACATCCCACGATTTAGTTGAGGCAATACAGTAGGGCCCTCTAATCTGAGGGAAATGTGGTCAGTCCATGACTTTCGGCAGACATTTGAAACCACAGAGTATCCAATGCAGCATGCATTGTTTTTACTGTATGCGCCTATGCTAAGTTTAACTTTTTAAAGTGTCCACAGTAAAAGTCTAACAATATGACTACGAATAAAATAGAATTAAAATAACAGTATGCTTTACTAAAAGTTATATAAAATACTAGATGCTCATTTTTGTAAATTTCTATTTAATAGCCCCTACCCTCAGTTGCCCACGGATTGTTGAAACTGCAGATGGATGCCATGGTTAAGGGCTGAGGATGAGAAGAACTGTTTCCATTGTCCTGTTTCCTTGGATTTGATGTATCTCAGATGTATGCGAACCCACCATAATATCTTAGGAGGAAAACACTCTGGAGTGAGGTCCTTCTGTGGGACTTACATAGGAAAAGAGTCTATTAAACCACTCCTCAGAATTTCAGGCCAGAGAAATGGTATCACTGGGTTGGAAGGAGACCTGCAGAGTAAAACTGTGACCCAGAGAGGGAAGCTAAGACCCTTGCTATGAGATGAAACAGCTTCTATGGTGCTAGGTGCCTGGAGGGTACCCAGAAATAGTCCCTGGCAGATTCCTGCACATGAAATGATTCTATTTGATTCTTCTCCTGTGTGTGTGTGTGTGTGTGTGTGTGTGTGTGTGTTTTAAATCTCCAAATTCCTGTCGTTCTTTGTATGCAACACCCATTAAACCTAGCTGATTCTCCAAGACAAAGAAAACACCACGGTAGGGGGACACTGGCCAAAAAGAAGTCCATGACCCTGGCTTGCTGGGTGCTGGTATGTGGAGAGCAACAAATACATGCTATCAAGTGTCCTGCTTCAGCTCCCTGACAGAGCAAATTCAACAGCCACGCTGGAGGGGAAAACAGACTGAGAAATGCCCCCAAACAATTATGGAGTGCCCACAAAAACAGATAATCAAATTCCTCTCCCTAATCCAGAAGGAAGGGCTGGCCTGAGGGGTACGGAAGGAGGGAGGCTGAGCTGCGTGCTGAGCAGGGAGCTCACCATTGTCCTCTCTAGAAGGCACAGGGAGGACCTCCGGTCTTGTGGCTTCCCCTTGTAAATTCACAAGACATGATTTCTCTCCAAGAACACGCCACCGCCTTTCTCAGGTCTTTTCCCTCAAAGCAAAGGCACACATGCTTTGGTCCCCATACAAGACTTCTGGTTGCTGACACACCTCTCTCTCAGCTGTGGGCTAGCCTGTACCACTCCTTAGGTTCAGAAGGTGAATTATTATGCCCAGCCCAGAGCTGCAGAGTCGTCTCCCACTGGAGCAACACTGCATGGGCTTCTTTATGGCCAGAGCCACAGTCTCTTCTGAGTCTTTGTCTTCCAACAGCAAGTGTTGGCAGACTGAGGAGACAGAAATGTGATCTCTAGTGAACTACAGCATTTTGCTTTCGCTAATCCTGTTCAGGTGGTGACTGTAGCAAAAAGGGAAAGCAGGCCGGCGGGCAGGGTGGATAAAACCCCTCATTATATTATTACTCCCATGCATTGCATCTGAGGCCCGGGGATGGTTATTAATGGGCCTCCAGTTCCACTCAGGCTTGGAGATGGGGTCTATGTGAAGTTGGAAGGGTGGCCAGGAGAGAGTCACTCTCTGGAGTGCCTGGGTCCAGGGAGCCGCTGCCTCCCGGGCTGGCCCCATCACAGCTGGCCCGGAGCCGGGTGGGCCCTCTAGGCCTGCCCGCTCTGCACCTGTGATGTGCTCCTCCGCTCCCAAGCCTGTGCTCCAGGTGATTTATTCTCCATCAGAGCCTCCCTGCGGCTGCATGTGGGGAAGGAGTATGCTGAGAGGGTGTGGGGGGACCACACTCGGCCTTCCCCGGGGAGGAGGGAGAAAACATTGTCTTGCATGAATAATACGTCTTCCCCTTTGCTGTTCTGAAGAGCTCGGAGCACCTAGCAGACAGGATGTTCTTCACCCCCAACAAACCCCCGAGGTAGGTTGAATCTGGTTTTGATCCCCCCTCCCATTTTTTATTAATAGACAAGGAAATGACAGCCCAGAGCAATGAGTCTGTGAGTAAGGCGGCTGTAGACGGAGCTGCTATAGAGCAGGAAGCAGGCAGGGGAGAGCAGGTTTGGAACGAGTCCTTCACGGAGGCTGGAGTCTTGGGCTGACCGCATGCTCTCACTGAGTGACACGGCTCAGGAGAGAGTTAAAAAGCAGCCACGCAAACATGCTTTGTCCCTTGAGGGTGGAAACCTGCAGCGTTATGGCTGTTTTGAGTAGCAGGGGTTCTCTTCTAAGTTGACACCACGGGGGCTTGAAGGGGTGTCACTGCCAGACATGCAGTTTCAGGACAGGAGAGGTTTGCTTCTTTCAGACTATAGTCCTGCCAACACCCACGAATGGCTCAGCAAGGATTCCCAGACTTTCTGCCCAGTGGTGGCAGCAGAAGGAGAGCGCTAGGCCTTAGAGTCGCCGTGCTTTCCCATTGGGAGGTGGGAGGGCTTGCCACTCATTGTGGGGAGATTGCCACAGGCACGGCTCTGGACCTCTGCCCCCTTTGTGTTTCCAGAGACTCTTGTTAATTTGTCTCCCATCCTCTTCTACCACGTGACAGTGTGATCTTTTTACAAAAAGCACAGTCTAGTGCTGAGGGTGTAGCTCCGTGGGAAGAGGGCCTGCAGAGCAAATTCAAGGCCCTGCCTTTGCTCTGTAAGACCGAAAACTGAAAGGGAAACCTTACCCAACCAACCACCAACCAACATCCGACCATAAGAGCCCAATGCTGGAAACACAAAATGGCCTCTGGTTTTCAAGTGAGAGTCCAGGGCTTTAGTCAGCATGACAGGCCTTCCTCTATTCTGTCAGGCAGAGGGTCCTGCCGGCTCTTCACCTCATGCTTATGGTACATCCATTTGTTGAGACAGAACCCTGGAACTTATTGAGTATATATTATTTCCTCGCTACTTTTTCTATTTTTAAGATTATAACACAATTACATAATTTCTCCTTACCCTTCCTGCCAGCCCACAACCTTCCTTACTCTCTTCCAAATTCATGGCCTCTTTTTCTATTAGTTGTTATTATCTGCATATATGTATATGTGTATACCTACATATTGCTATAATAACTTCATCAGTCCGTATAGTGTTACTTAAATGTAAGCTTTCAGGGCTGATCATTTAGTACTGGCAAGCCAATTGGTATGTTCTTCCCTAGGGAAGACAATTTCTCTGGGTCTCATGGATTTTTTTTTTTTTTTTTGAGACAGGGTTTTTCTGTATAGCCCTGGCTGTCCTGGAACTCACTCTGTAGACCAGGCTGGCCTCAAACTCAGACATCTGCCTGCCTCTACCTCCCAAGTGCTGGGATTACAGGCACGTGCCACCACTGCCCGACAACAATTTCTCTGGGATCCCAGCTTTCCTCAAATGCCTGTAGTTGTGTGGGTAGGGTTGAGGCCTCATAGGCTCTTTCCCACTCGCTTTGGTAGCCCATTGGTGTTATCTTTGTTCTGCTCAGGTTGGAGGGCAGTCATGTCAGTGAGATTCTGTGTGTGCAGCTCCTGACATCACTAGGAGACACAATCTCCCAGAAACTTCCTTATCCTCTGGCTCTGACAGTTTCCGCTCGCCTCTTCCACGATGTTCCTAGAGCCTTAGGTTCTCAGCTCATTTGACAGGGTCTCAGTACTTACCATAGCAACAGTGCCCAAAGAGGTGGGGTTCATGGAATCCTCAGCCTGTTCCGGCCTCCTTGCCCTTTGACCAGCTCACACCACTCCATCATCTCTCTTCCTCAGTGCAGCTCTCGAGTGCCCTCAGAGTATACAGTGCAGGACTTGAGTGTACATGTTGTTGTATGTCAGGCATGCAGTTTCTGTGACAGGGCTTTTGTTTTATTCCTGACATGTAGCACAGGGCCCGGTTTACGGTCCATGACCACTCAAAGTATTAGGTTGACGTTGGCCAACGAAATTTGAGAAAATGTCTGCTAGGGGATTTGAGGAGAGAATTCTCTAGAAGCAGCCTTCCTTGCCCACGTTCCTTAGGAGGGAACTATCTGAAAGAAACGTTGGAACCTGCTGCAGCCATCTCTCCTGTAAAAGAGGATATGTCTTAAGAGAGATGGTGGTAACAAACCTGCAGGGTAGAGAGAAGGCGGAAACCCCAGAGACGACCCTGTCTCTGCTCTTGAGGTGATGTGTGTGGTCAATTTCTTAAGGCTTCAGACATTCTGATTCAAGCTTTTCTCTTTTCTGCCTTGCCTCTCTCCAAATCTTCCTAGTGGATTAGGAACTCAGAATTTTTTTTTTTTTTTTTTTGTTATTGTTGAACTGATGGTCCAGGGCCCAGCACCTGGCTCCCATCAACAACATCTGGTATTAATTGTCTTATCTGTCGTCATAAAGTATGGGCTCTGTAAGGGTAGGGAATCTGTTTTGTTCAAAATTGTCAGTTGGCTCCCCTCTCCTCAGAGACTCCCTGATCCCTGTTACAAAGTAAGGCACCCCACAAATGTTTGTGGGATTGAGTTCCGCAACCGCTCTCCCCCCACCCCGGCTTCTGTTAGCCCAATTTGTCACTTCTCTTTGTACCACCACTTCTATTCTGTTCTAATTCTCCTCACACCGTTTCCCACTGGACATTGCACTTTGCTTGATGTGAGTCAAAGCCTCTGGGCCTTCCCTCTGTCTCTGCAATCCCACACAGCTCTCAGCATCTTCGGGTCCCATGGGAGGCTCCGCTAGCTTCCCACCGCATCAGCCTACTAAAAGCCTGACTAGCAGGAGTGCGTTCCTAAGGTCATACGTCCACACTTTCTGCTCCTGCTGACCACGGCTGCTCGTCCAGCTCCTCGGGGGGGGGGGGGTGGTTGGCAGCACCTTCCTAATTCTGTGCTGTACCATCACCAGAGAACGTTAAGGTATTCTCTCCCTGCAAGTCACAACCCTACAGATCATTTAAAGTTGAGCCTCTCAAGGGGCTATTTTGACGTAGATGGAACGAACATTTAAAAATTCCTGGGGGTGTGGGAGTAGGCTTTAGAAACGATACCATATACTGGTATTGCACAGCCATTAGGTGTTTTGATGTTATCATCGGTGGTCATGGAGCAGAGCTTCCTTTCTTGGTCTCCCAGACCGTTACTGTGTCTGAACTTCTGCTCTTAGGTGTGTCTGCAGAGTTGAGAACACACAGCTGCTGTTCGAGGAGAGGACCCTGGGCATTCTATGGCTCGTCCTTCAGAAGGACGAGAGGCTGCAGCCTCTGCTTCTCACCCAGCCGTGGACTGACACTCAAGCACACAGCTCAGCGCTTTAAATTATTCACGCTGAGTCCGACAAACAGCCAGCTAGGGAGAGAGGTAAACACCAGGCCTGTGCAGCCGCCTTTCTTCATGGCCGCCTTCAGCGACGCTTGTCTCCGTGATAGATTTCGACCCTGGTTATAACACAGTGTCTTCCAGAGACAACATTTCAAAACCTTAAAGCCAAGAGAAAAGTGGCAGTTAGCAGAGAGTCAACAAATCTGTCCTCAGGTATTTTTTTTTTTTTCTTATTTTACATCCCAGTGGCCCGGGACCTCTCTGGTGTGTGTGTGTGTGTGTGTGTGTGTGTGTGTGTGCCGTTTTGTTCAGTTTCCATGGGTGTCTGAAGCTGGGACTGTTCAGGGAGTGGTGAGGCAAGAATATGTCCCCGAGGCAAGAGCATCTACAACATATGGAAGGCATGACTTCAGTTCTGGTTTCTCATTGGTGTCTACTTGGTGTGAGCACTACTGCATTTCACTAAGACAGTTTCAAAAATACCCATGTCCTTTGACCACCATATTTGCCCTCTGCTGGGTGTTTGTTTAGTATTCTCAGGGTACATAACCCAGAAATGGTATAGCTGGGTCATGTGACAGTTCTATTTGTTTTTATTTTTTATTTTCTATATTCTTTGTTTACATTCCAAATGATTTTCCCTTTCCCGGTTTTCCCCTCCCCATAAGTCCCATAGGCCCTCTTCCCTCTGCCCGTTCTCCAATCAACCCCCTCCCACTCTTCTGTCCTGGTACTCTCCTACAATGCTGCATCAAGCCTTTCCAGGACCAGGGCCCTCTCCTTCCTTCTTCTTGGGAATGGCAATATCAGTGTGGATTGTGTCTTAGGTATTCAGAGCTTCTGGATATCCACTTATCAGTGACTGCATTCCATGTGTATTCTTTTGTGATTGGGTTACCTCACTTAGGATGATATTTTCCAGTTCCAATCATTTGCCTAAGAACTTCATGAATTCATTGTTTTTAATTGCTGAGTAGTATTCCTTTGTATAAATATACCACATTTTCTGTATCCATTCCTCCATTGAGGGACATCTGGGTTCTTTCCAGCTTCTGGCTATTATAAATAAGGCTGCTATGAACATAGTGGAGCTTGTGTCCTTACTGCATGCCAGGGAATCCTCTGGGTATATGCCCAGGAGTGGTATAGCAGGGTCCTCCGGAAGTGTCATGCCTAGTTTTCTGAGGAACCGCCAGACTGATTTCCAGAGTGGTTGTACCAACTTGCATTCCCACCAGCAGTGGAGGAGTGTTCCTCTTTCTCCACATCCTCACCAACACCTGTTGCCTCCTGAGTTTTTAATCTTAGCCATTCTGACTGGTGTGAGGTGAAATCTCAGGGTTGTTTTGATTTGCATTTCCCTAATCACTACTGATGCTGAACAATTCTTAAAGTACTTCTCAGCCATTAGAAGTTCTTTGGGTGAAAATTCTTTGTTTAGCTCTGTACCCCATTTTTTAATAGGGTTATTTGGCTCTCTGGAGTCTAACTTCTTGAGTTCTATTTAAATCTCCTCTTGGAGGATCCTTTGTTCTGGCTTCCATAAAGGCTGGGCTAATTTGCATTCCCATTGGCCATGCGTAAGTGTTCCCTTTTCCCTAAGTCTTCACCAGCATTTGCTGTTACTTGTTTTCTTGACGGCAGCCATTCTGATGGGGGTAAAATAGAATTTCAGTGTTTTCATTTACAGTTCCCTGACGGCTAGCGATGTTGAATATTTTTTTTCATGTCAATCAGCCATTTACGCTTCATCTTTGAGAACTGATTCATTAGCTGTTTTATGGTTCAGTGAGCAGCTTTCTGTTTTTAGTAGTGCTGGAGATCAGATCCAGACCAGCGTGCGTTTGAGGCAAGCATCTTGACCCTGAGCAGTAACTCCACCTACTTTAGAAAAACCCTGTAGCTGAGCCTCCGCCTACTCTACACCCCAACCCTTTGTCAGATGCACAGCTAGCAAAGACTAGGACCCACTCTGTGGCTCTCTCCTCACTCCATTAATTGCTTCTTCTCCCAAGAAAACTTCTTGTAATCCCAGTCATATTGTAGTTCATCTCAGAAAGTGTTTTTCCATATCAAGAATTGTGGTAGTTTTTTGTTTTATATTTCTAACAGTTTCAGAGTTTTAGTACTTATACTAAGGTCTGTGGTTCATTTTAGATTGATTTCATCTCCTACACCAGTGTTCTACGACCAATGGAAACAAACACCCTAGTGTAAGAGAACATTTGTTTAGTGAAGTGGTGTGCTGCCTGACCTGGAGAAAGATGTGTCAGATACAGTCAGAATCCCCAGACTCACACTAGAATAGACAAAATAGGGAGAAAGCCTTTGTTTGTTTTAAAATAGAAGAGTTTTTAAATCACACACACACACACACACACACACACACACAAATGGCCATAAAAGCTGATAAAATAAAAACCTACAGTAAAGGAGTAAAATGTCAATATATGATCTCTAATTCCAGAGATCAACATAATAGAGAATTCTTGTAGACTCCTAGCCATGTATGCACATAGAAAACTGCAGTTATTTGTGTGTTTGTTTTGCTTTTGTTTTTTTCAAAACAGGATCCCTCTATTCTATAGCTCTGGCTGTCCTGAAACTCGATATGTACACCAGGCTGGCCTTGAACTCATAGAGTTCACCTGCCTCTGCCTCCTAAGAGCTGGGATCAGAGACATGTGCCACCATGGGCCCAGCTGAAGCTTGCATTTTATGTGACAGAATTGTATTATGCTCATTCAAACTCTTGCTGTTATGCTCAAATGTATCTGTTCTGCTCTTTCTTGGCTACATAATATCACATTGTATCTACATAATATCACATTGTATCTACATAATGTCACATTGTATCTCTGTCATGAAATGCATCCTGCTGGATGGCTAGTTGTTTCCTCCCGTCTTTGTTCTTACTAGAATGGGGGAGGGGTTGCAGGAACTTTTTCCTTTATTCTTTTAAGCACTCCTCGGATCTATGTAGGGAACCCAGAGGAGATGACAGGGGAAAGGGGGCTTATGATAAGCGTTTGGGGAGGGACTGGGATGGAAAGTAATAAAGCCTCCAGGGCATCCAGGATTTTGTCACGGGGCTCAGGACTTGTGTGTAAGCAGTGTGGGCTCATCTTGACTAACTGCCTTGAGTGAAGAAGGCGTTGGCAATACCTGTAATTTATACGAGAACATATGATCAAAGTTGGACATGCACCTAGGCAATGATGTCAGGATGCCCCATGTGTTAATTTTCTTGTTGGTGAAGGTTTATTTTGGTTCACAGTTTAGGAGCGTCCATCATGGCAGGAGGCATGGTGGTGGGTGTGCCGTCCAGCCAAGGGATGGAGCTTGCTCATACACAGACAGAGGAAGCAGCAAGAAGGACATTCTCTGCTCATCAGGTCTACCCTCTGTTATTTGGTGGTAGCTACACTCAGGGGGGATCTTTCTGGGTTAATCCTTTCTAGGAAATTCCTTCAGAGATATGCCTAGAAGGATGATGTCTCCTAGGTGACTCAAAATTCATTCAGACAATGAGGACGAATCATCTAAGAATGAGAGCTCCGGAGAGGGTGGGAGCCACTAGAGCATGCAGGGCATCCGGGATACTTGAGGGACACTCAGGCATAAGAAACACATCTTGGAAAGTTGACTTAACAGGGCTCCTAATTGGCCTGGTTGCAGGAAGTCAGTGAGGGACACATGCTCTCAGTCATAAGATAAAGCCTAATATCACACCTCATGGTCATCCGGAATGCATGCAGTTTGTTATGTTGATTGTCGTATCAGATAGTTTGTGGTGGAACTGTCTCCTAGGTTTCCTATGCAATCCTAACTTGGCTTTCTGAACTGCTAGTTTGTGGTGTGAAGAGGGTGGCTCACACCGACCTTTTCACATAGCAACCGCAAGGTCACTGAAGGGGATTGGCTGTGTTTTCTTGGTGATTCATTGGAAACTTGCAGATACCGCCAAAGATGTGTGTCGGAAATGAGGACTTCAGGGCACTTTCCCATATGTGGTTACCAAGTTTGAGTCTCTCTTTCATCCAAGTCCATCCCTTCACCAAATTACAGAGACTTGTTTTTGCTTTTAGAGTAGAAAGAAAAGCTGGGAGGACACAGCCCAAATATTTAGTTAGTCTCAAAAATATGTGTTCTTCAAAGTACCTTGAGTATGAGGTTTCTTGAAATAAGAAACTGTCACTGTTGGCTGCTGTGTTCCCTCTGCCTGGAACTTCAAAAAGGAACCATCCACTTCAACAGCCCTGAGAGAGATACAGGAAAAATAACCGGGCCAGCTCCCACTTGGACTTCCCTGGTTCATTTCATCCCCCAGTGAGATAAGAAAGTTTATTATGATGCCTCTAAACTCCTTACTAGGATAGTCAAGGCTCCCCATGTGTCTTCTGGAACAATCATGGGACCTGGCTGTGACAGCCTTGGTTAAATTGTTGATGTTTTCTATAGATGAAGCAATGACAGATATTAGTAATGGGTGGCAATGTCTTCTGAAAGGCTTTGGTGAGGGAGACTGGGAGACTGGGGAAGAATGGCTGGGTGTCTGACCTTCCTTATGTTGGCAAACCCTTCCATCCCTTGGAAGCCCCAGCTCGACAGAGGCCACACTAGTGCTTCTGTATCATTTCTCCCTCACCCTGTCTGTTCAGTCTCCAAACTACCTTCACTCTCATCCCTTGGTCCTTACCTAAACTGAGGGGTTTTTGTTTTTGTTTTTTGTTTTTGTTTTGTGTTTTTTCATTTTTTGTTTTTGTTTGTTGTTTGTTTGTTTGTTTTTTGGTGGGCTCTGGAGTCTTGCTCATCAACTTTTGCCCTGTGCAGCTCCTGGCTTCCCTTGGTTGAGCTGGAAACAACATCTCTAGAACTCACAGAACTCTGCATTTCCCCAGTTGTGATAGCGATATTGCCAGCGCTCATGGTATAAGCGCCAGTTTGCTCAAGTCACAGACAGCAAAGTACTTAACGTCAATCTCCAAATTACAATGACTTTAGGTAAAGGTTGATTTTCTTTCACGGAATCTGAAGTTTGGAGCTAGAACTTCCAGAGTTGGAAATTGTATCTTCATGATCAACAGGAGTCTTAGATCTCAGAATCCCAAATCAACCTTATGGTTGCCTCATGGTGGCAAAATGGCTGCTGGTGTATAAACTATGTCCGTGAAAGGAGAGGAATCAACTCCTAGGCGAGTCAGCTTCCTTTAAGAAGGATTCGTGTAAATTCTATCAAAACGCATCCACTTGATTTTCTCTAACTGTCAAATGTAGTTTTTAAGTTTTTTTTTTAAGCACCCTGAAAGATATTGGCTTCCCTCTCTAAGGTAGGAGGAAAGAATAACTTCTCAGTCAGCTCTGTCATCTAAACACCCAAGGCTATGCCTGCCTGTGAGAAGATAAGTGCAGCCACGCATGCTGGGGGAAGGTTCCGGTGGCTAAGGTGCTTGCTGTGTGAATATGATCCCTGGAGTTTGACTCCCCCAAACCCATTTAAATTCCAAATATCATATAAAGTAGGTGTGGCTGATTCCCTGTGATTCTAGCGTGGGAAGGCAGAGAGAAGCCGAAGGAATGAGATGACTAGTAAGACTTGATGTATTGATGAGCTCTGGGTTTCATCGGGGGACAATATCTCAGAGAGATAAGGTAGAAGAGTGAGCCTCCACATTCACCTACACACAGGTATGTGCCCCCACACAGTTCACAAGAGAGGAATAAAACAACTGACTTTGCAGAAAGGTTGAAGGGTCTTTTAGATCAGGACCTTCCACTTCCCCCAGAAGACTGCAAGTGTCCTGAGAACAGGCCAGCCAGCTGCTGGTCTTTCTCACAGTTGCCAGCCACGGCACTGACGCAGAGGCAGCCTCAGTGGCCCTGCCCTGTGCTTGCTATGCTCAGCCTCTGCAACACGCTCACGTCTCCCCAAGATCTCCTTTACTTGATTTTTAGTTTCTCTCTTATCAGTGTCTCTTTGGTACTTCTTTCTTTCCCACCTCTAGAAAGAGACAAGCCCCAAGGTGTAACCCTGTTTCCCCCTCCCTCATCTTCCCCTTTGGGGCTACCCTTGTCCAGTAGCTGAGATCTTTTTATCAGAGGGACCACCAGCTTACTCCTGATCCAAGGATGACCCAGGCATTTGCTGAGATGATCTGAATCAGACCTTCCTTCCTTCCAGGATGATTCTTCACTCCCAGTACAGAAACCATCTTCCCATGTTAAAAAAAAAAAAGTAGCCACAACCCTTCTCTATGGTTCATTGGGCCACTGTGACAAAGCATGCAAACCCCATGACATGCAATAATCAGTGGTTCACTCTCCAATGGTTCTGGGAGCTGGGAGAGAGAAGTCTCTCCCAAATGTTCCAGGAGGGGAGCACTCTCACATGCAGCCTGGGCAGGCTCTGGTTTATAGCCGTGAAACTTTAGTCTGTGCTCCCCAGGACTGTGCTCTTCATCCTTCTCATCCCATTATCTTGTTTGTTTGTTTGTTTGTTTGTTTGTTTCTCTCTTCTTGAAAAGATACTAGATGTCTTAGGGTTTCTCTTGCTGTGAAGAGACATCGTGACCAAAGAAATTCTTATAAAGGACAACATTTAATTGGGTCTGGCTTACAGGTTCAGAGGTTTCATGGATCGTCATCAGTCCATTGTCATCATGGTGAGAAGCATGACTCAGCAGTTGTGGGGCTGGAGAAGGAGCTAAGAGTTCTACATCTTGGTCTGCAGGCAGCAGAAGGGGACTGTAGGCCACACTAGGTATAGCTTGAGCATAGGAGATCTCAAAGCTCACCTGCACAGTGACACACTTCCTGTTTAACAAGATGACACTCCAACAAGGCCACACCTCCTAACAGTGCCACTCCCTATGGGCCAAGCATTCAAACACACGGGTCTATGGGGACCATCCCTATTCAAACCACCATGCCGGGTGTATCAGATGAGGGGCTCGCCACACTCTACTTAGATCTTATCTTACTAATGAATCCACAAAGTCCCCATTTCCTACCAGTACACATTATGGTGTGCAGTGCAGTCTAATGTAGAACATAACCTCTGCCTCCTTTTTCTAAGAATTACTTTATAGAAATGTTGGTTGATGTCTCCAATCTGCAAACTGGGGGGTGAGGTGGGGTGGGGTTGTGTCTGAGGTGTTTCGCAGGGAGACCTTTTGAGATCAGTTTCTGAGGTAGGAAAGACCCGACGCCAGCAGCGGCCCCAGAGACTGCTTTATAGGTGCTGAACCAGCTTTAGAGAGTTGAACCCAAATGGCAGCACCTGGTATAACACGCTGAATCTTTTTGTTCAGGCTCAAGTGAACATCAATCACACCCAAGGCCTAGTTTCCAACTTTTCCTTTTTTATCAGCCAGTCTTGGAGGTGGGTGAGCTAATGGCTCCGCCCACACTCAAGACTGATAGAGGCAGATGCCACTGAGGTACAGAGAATTCTTAGAGGGCATCTAATAGCTCCCTGTCCTAGCTAGGTTTCTATCATTGTGATCAGAACCGTGGCCAAAACCAACATGAGAAGAAAAACATATTTAGCCTCATGCTTCAAGGCAACACTCCTTGAACACTTCACTGGGGATGTCAGGGCAGGAACTCAAACATGGCAGGAACCTCGAGGCAGGATGTGCAGCAGAGGAACATGGCTTACCGGCTTGCTCTTCCTGGCATACTCAGTTTGCTTTGCTGTCCACCCTAGGTCTATGTTCTGAGGTACAGCACTGCCCACAGTGGGCTGGAACCTTCCTCATCAGTAATTAGTCAGGAAAATGCCTCCACAGATTTGCCTATATGCCCGTTCAATGGGTGCATTTTATCAATTAAAGACCCCTCTTCCTAGATGAATCTAGTTTGGGCCAATTTGACAAAAACAAGTAACCAAACAAAAACAAACAAACCAACCAAAACCAAAACAGAAACAACCAACTAGTGTATGTTCGGGGGCTTCCCACTGAGAGGAATTAAGTAAGAGAGTCACAGAATTCTCATTATCACGTTCTTTCTTCAATACTTATTTAAAGCACATGCCCCTGAATACATCCCATCCACAGTCTCACCCAGCCCAGTAACACTTGCGCAGGGAGCCTTGTAAGGAGCGTCTGCAGCTTCCCTCTGCGTCACAGAAGCACAGAGTGGACCCATGCCCCATGTTCCAACTCTTCATTGACCCACCTTCAAGGCCTAGTCTTCTTGGAGACATGTTGGACCCCTCCGGATTTGTGAAATCAATATCCCTGAAGGAAGGTTGGACCCCTGGGAGGGACCATGGGATGCTGGTTCTGGTTCTGTTTATCAAAGTATAGTTCTTCTCCATGTTGGAAGGAAGGGTGTGTTTTGAAAAAAACTTCCTACATGGATAGTGCTGTAGCACCTGGGTAATGGCTTGTTTTCTAACTGACGTTAGTCTGAGCCTTCTGTGTGCTCACTCCCGGCTAGTCAGGACCGACCAGGCCTCCTCTGGTTGCCTCACAGTCGATGGCTTCAGAAAGGACAGTGTGACTACTGAGGTCACAGCTCAGTGAGAACAGTGCTGTCTGGGAGGCGAGTATCTAAATCTTGGGCTGAGCTAGCACCTGGTCCCCCCACCCCACTCCCGACTTCTCCCCCACTCTGCTCCTCTAGCTGATGATGCCCTTTCCTTGGAGACTCCTTTTCAGGGATCCTGTACCCACCCGTGTGTCACCCGTATGAGCTGCCAATGGTCTGCTAGTTTGCCTCCCTTTTACCGACCTCAGAATTCTGTGAGCGTCATGAGCACACAACAGCATTTTCTTGCAGAGGGCTTGTCTGATACATGAGTCCTTGACACCTTCTGTTTCTTCTTTTACTTTCTTTCTACATTCTTTCCCATGTCTTCTCTAATTTCATTCTGATTCCTTAAGAGGAAGACTCCCAAAGGTGCCTGGAAGGGGAGGAGCTACTATCTGTCACAACCATGGGGACTTTGCACACCCAGAGCACAGGGCATACCCTTCAGGATGATTAGGAAATATGATCTTGTTGCTGGCTGTACCATCTGCTACAGTTATTGTCTAGCATGCAGGTTCAACCCCGAGGTGTTTCAGGAGCATGCTCCTTATAGAGGCATTGGAAGCCTCATTTGGAGACAGAGGAACATTTACCAAAATGTTATTGAGACAGAAAAGGGAGTATACCCCCTTCAGTCCTTCCAGGAGATAGTCCCCCAGGGCTAGCTGTACTTTTCCATCTTAACAAAAAATGTGTAGTCTTGTACTGTTTCAAAATGGGACAATTGCAGTTGTTTTGGAGGAGTTCTTTCTCATTTCCAATGGCTCTTCATTTGCTTCCTCTGATATATTAACGGAAGTAACACCGACAAGGATGGGGGCTTCTTCTGTGGAAGAGGCAACGCCAAAGCAGCTGTCCAGAGGCTGAGAGCTCTGCCATTATGACACAGGGTCACGGTAGCTTCTCAACTCCCCTGGTACTGTTGGAGTGTAGTCATTGTTGAGTCCTTTCTGAGGGCTATGGTCTAATGGTGCATGAGGAAATTGAAGGACAATTCCCCAGCCAGGAAGTGCTGTCAGGGTCAAGCTCCCTGCTTTCCCCCACTGTGGCATTCTCTGGATGTGAGCAGTGCCATAGGGCAGCCATAGACACCATCTCCCCCACGAAGATTCCATTGTAGGGACTATTCACTGCTGAGGTACACCCCACCTAGGATAGAAATCCTGCTCTTAAAGACACAAAAGCAGCTGAGACTCCATGCCAAGGCTCCCAAGAAAGTTGCTGAGGTCATCAACAGGGACCACCTGAGAGCAGCCCCTCCTCCAGGCCGCTCACACCAGCCCTCCACCCCATCTTGCCCTCTGGCTGACCAAAGCCCATTAATATCTGTTGTCTTGGTCAAAAATATTATGCAGTTACTCTCCTGTCCCAACCTGGACTGAAAAAGAACCTGGTTAATTAACATTGATTACAATCCACCCACTGCAAGCAAAAATCGATTGCGGGGTCCCTAATTTGAATGCTCTTCTCTCTCCTTATCTCTTGTGAGAAAGAAAGACAAGATGGTGTGAGAAAGAGGAGAGATGAGGGGAATGGAGGGTATTTTTTAAGCCGTGCAATTTTCAGAGTCTCTGGTGAGGGACATTAGTGATGTGCCAGTCCTTAGATCTCCTACACTCTCCTTCAGAGTGGCCATTTTTCAGAGTGACGTCTAATTGCCGCAAATAGTCACTGTGCACATTTGGGCCTTGTTCACAGCTCCTGTCTTTATTGAAAGGGGGAGCGGCGGTATTGATTCAGGATGGCCGAGGAGAATGCTGGCGAATATTAGTGAGGAGCGGAGAGAACACAGTCCATAAACTTTTATGACACAGTGTCAAGCTGGATTGTGAAGACATAAATGAAAAGGACAACACGGTCTGTAATTACCACAAGCCCCCACCTTCCTTCCGCTGGGCAGGCAGTGGAGCTGGCCAGGGCAAATGGCGGAAGGGGATGAATTGCTCAATGCTCAGGAAGGGTGGGCTGGACTTGTTACTCTCCGTTGTTGAGAAAGAATATATGGGGCATTAAAAAGCCCTGTGGGTCACATGTGGTCCTGAGGCAAGTGCACAGATTCCAGCATTGTCTCTGTCACTTACTGCTAGCCACACATCATGAGGGACAGTCCCTCAACTAACCCGAATTGTAACTTCTTCTCCAAAACAGACGGTAATGGCAACTTTGCAGGGACAGTGTTAGGATTACTCTTGTTCCTATAAAATTTTCAGGGTCTTAATAATTCTTTGCTAGTAACCTTAATGATAATCATTGTAATTATGTGCTGGCTGGTTTTATGTCAAATTGACACAAGCTGGAGTCACCAGAGAAGAGGGAGCCTCAACTGAGAAGATGTCACTCTAAGGCTGGGCTTTAGCCAAGCCTGTGGGGTATTTTCTTAATTAGTAATTGATGGAGGTCCCAGTCTATTGTGGGTGATACCACACTAGACTAGTAGTCTTTGGTTCTATAAGAAAGTAGGCTGAGAAAGCCATGAGCAGCAAACCAGTAAGTAACCCTCTGCCTTGGCCTTTGCATCAGCTCCTGCATCCGGGTTCCTGCCCTGCTTGAGTTCCTGTTCCAACTTCCTTCAGTGATGAACAGTGATGTGGAAGTATAAGCCAAAAACACCCTTTCCTTCGCAGCCTGCTTTTGGTCATGGTGTTTCATCCCAGCAATAGAAACTCCTAACAAGGAGAAGTCATTATTCATTCACCCATGAACACTGATGAAGTATTTACAGCACACGTCCATGTGTCAGGATACTGAAGGGCCCCAGCCCTGTGGGTCTTAAAACATAGTGTGGAGAGACCATTGATGTATAAAATTGAGGCTTTGTCCTAGATGAGGCACAATGCTAACTCAGCTTGGCTGTCTCCATGCTACGAAGTGAAACTAGTGTCTAGGTACAGTGTTCGAATCCTATGGTTAACTGACTTAACCTTCACATGCCGACAAGCCCACATGGCGAGTTGAGACGAGCCCTTCGGTGAGTTGAGCTGCTGTGGTTTGCATAGCATTAGATGGAGGGTGATAACTACCTTGCCAGGGCCCAGATCTCCGCAAAGAGACAGCAGAGGCTTCCTCTCTACATGGCTTTCAGGGTACAGCCCGCTTTGAAAAATCCACAGTCAACTGGTGAGGGATGAAAGGAAGAAAGTTCTAGAACATGGGAAGGTACTCTTACTTCTTCCTGCCTCTGCTGTAAGTGGCCTTATCCTGTGGCCCAAGGCCTCATCTGTGTGCTAATGAGTTGGGGAGCTGGGGCAAGCAGACAGCTGGAATGCCCAAGTGGAGAAATTGTCGTGTGTGACCCGTCTATCATAGAAAATGCAGAGATATTCTATGTGTAGGTGGCAAACCTCAGGATCCTAGATGACCAGAGCGCAGAGCCCTCCAAGATCATGCCCTCTAGTGGACACACCCTCTGCACACAACTGTCCTATGTGGTGAAGGGGAACCACAAACAAGCTGGAGGTGTGGAGGAAAGAGGAATTCATTTCACATGGCCTGCAGATGCAAGCTTTGTGCCAGTGGCACATTTGCCAGGGTAGAAGGAGATGGGGGAGGGGTGGTGGTGATGGTCGCCCACTCAGAAGACTGGCACCCCCTTTCCGTCCTGTGTCTGATGGCGGGTATGCAGCTGTCTAACTGGCCACTTAACCACTTAGCTTTGCCTGGCTCCAGGTAAGCTATGATTGGTTCCCATCCTGAAATGTTGGCTGATGGGACGGTGGCCTCTCTGGGCCACTCTTACACTGAAACGTGACTTTCCTTCCACCCCCTGTTCCCCTCCATCAGCTGCCTCATTTGGGCATGACAGAGCTGTCTGCAGCTGATTCTTTACATGACCATGCTAAATAACCTCTCCCAATGTCCAGCTGACACCAGACTACTTCAGACACCGTGAATGAGAAGGGACTTTGGTTGAGTTTGAGGTGTGGTGTATTTTTAGCTGATTTGTTTCAGACATTATGTGGCTTTATAGAGATGGCTTATGAGACAAGAGCCATGTAGTGGCCAGGGGACTTTTACACATGGGAACAGTGAAGGCAGACAGTCAGAAGAACGTAACGTGCCCAATCTCCTACACTGTGGATGAGGTATTAGATGACAATGCCAGTCTGGAAAATAGTTTGACAATTTCTTAAAGTTCTACACCTGTTCTATGTCCCATCTAACCTGCTTACTCCCAGGTGTCGTTTACTCAAGGACAGCAAAGATGTGTTCACATAAATACTTGTGCCAGATTGTTCCCTGGGTATCGCCAAGACTGCAAACAGATCAAGAATCAAACAACTAAACACGTCACTGCATAGTCACACTATGGAATGCTACTTATCAAAGAAAAAGAATAAACTACCCATAAATAAACCAAAATAAACACCCATTATGTTTAATGGAGGAGAGAGACACCAAAGAGTGTCAGTTATGCGATTCCTTTCTCCGTGGTGATAGAAATGAGGCTGGTGGAGGCTTGTGGCTGAAGGGAGCATCCACAGGTGGCATGGAACTTAGGGAGATATGGAAATATTGAAGATATGGTTAGATTGTTAGGTATATGTCAAAACTTACCAGCTTTTATATTTGATACCTAGGCACTTAGATGCGTGTCAATGTCCTGATATTGGTATGTGCCTGTACTATTGGGGCTCTCTGATAGAAGAGGGATATATATATATATATATATATATATATATATATATATATATGATTTGTTAGAGTGGCTTATAGGCTATGCTCCAGCTACTCTAACAATGGCTGTCTACCAAAAAAAAAAAATCCAGTGGTTGCCTCAGGTATTCTTCAGGGTATGTCAGAACCCCAAAGAACGGCTCTAATGCCAGCAAACCAAGAATGAAAGCAAGTAGGTGAAGAGCTAAAGTTTCTTTTGAGTTTGTTGTTTCCATAGGCTGCCATGCAAAGGTATAGCCCCAAATGAAGGGTGAGTCTTCCTACCTCCAATGATCCAGTTCAGGAAAAGTCCCTCACGGGGGTGCTCCATGACGTGCAGTTTTAGTTACTTCCAGGTATAGTCAAGTTGACAATGGCGATTAGCCATCACAGTGTGGTACACGCATCCCTCCACACACCCACACCCCTGCATGGATGTGGCAGACAGAGGAACCTCAGATGTAATTCTTGAGGGGCAGCTTCGCTTCTTCACTGGAGAAAGATCTTACCACGTTGGGTGGCTGGGCAGAAGGCCTCAGGGAATCCGCCTGTCTCTACTTGCCCGGTTCTGAGGTTGTAAGCGGTTGCCACTGTTGCCGGCTTTCTCGAGTGGGTGCTGTGGTTTGAACTTGTGTCCCCATGCGTGCGTGGTAAGCAGCTTACCAGCTGAGCCAGAAGCTTTAGGTCTTATTACCTAAAAGCAGAGCCAACCCTTGGCATTACTACAAACATGACATTGTCATCTACAAAGGTCATCTTCAAGAACAGCACAACTGAGTTACAGAAGAAAAAATCATAAAACCTCTAATAACCTCTTAAGTAAATTTACTGTTTGTAGCTAGCCTGGGGCTCAGATGGCCCAAAATTTTGGGCTGGGCATGACGGAATGGTTTCGAGACAAGGAAAGCAAGCTCGGATGCAGGTTTGGAGCAGAGTGGTGACAAGGCAGGGGAGGGCGGGGAGGAAGGCGGTGGGTGGGTTGCACAGGGGAGGGGCCCTGTAAGAGAGGCAGAGACTGCAATTTCCCTGTCTCGACCCGCACAGGCCAGCCCAGGGACGGCCGGGGATCAGTAGCCATGCTTGCCAAAGGCCGAGTCATGAAACAAGCAGTTTCTTTCATACAGAGTATTTTAATCCCTCGGACTCTATAGTAGGATGGGAGTCCTGTGTTATTATTGGAAATGATGTCTATTATTAGTTACTGTTCCTCCTCTCGGATGGTGGAGTGCCAAGGCTCGGGAGGAGCTGGGCAGGACCCAGAGAGAGAGAGAGAAATGGTCTGTGAAGCCTGTATTTTCCAGAGCTCAGCAGACAGCCTCTCAGCCTCGCAGCTACTTATTTTAAGTCCATCTACTCACACCTCGGCCGAGCTCTCCAGCCTGCGTCAGAACCTCTGGGAGCCTGGAAGAAGCTGTGAACAGCGGTGACCTACCAGGTGGATGGTGGGTGGGAATACTCGTGCCAACAGGACCAGAGGCAGAGCCAAGGCTCTGTTCCTCTAGAAGGTCAGGATTAGAGAGACAGAGCGCGGGCTCAGCGGGTGGCCATTTAGGGTGACTGAGCAGCTAAGACTGTCTAGCCAACATTCTGGGGAAGATATCAGCAGGCATTGTCTACACAACCCTCACCTAGTGTGCTAGTGTGCAGGACATCTCTCTTTTGTATTTTGTATCTTTCTCTTTCTTCCCCCCCCCTCTCTCACACACACACATACCACACACACACACACACACACACACACACACACACACGATTTTCCTAAGTAGCCCAGGCTGGTCTCAAACTCTCCAACCTCCTGCCTCACCCTTCTGAATGCTGGGAATTTGAACATGAGCACCATCACCTGCCCTAACCTCACTGGCTTCTTTTCCGGGAAAGTAGTGTGAATTACTGTAGCAGCTCAGAGAAACCTTGACAGTGAAACCAGACACTTCATAGCTACTTCCTGAACATCAGCCTCCGTCAGAGCCAGGACAGGCAGCATCTAATAGGACAGACATCCCTTCTACCTCCCGGGCTTCGTTTTTATCACCCTGCCGTGTTTCCATGGCTGGTGTTTTCCAAGACAGTCCCGACTCTCTGTCCTTTCTCCCTTTTCAACACGGATGATTCATTAAATGTCAAACCAAACCAAACGTGGCCTTTTTCAAATACTTTCGTCAGATTTTTCTTTTAAACACATCCAGAAATCAGAACAACAAATCCTTTGTCAGTCTCGAGGACAGCCTCGTAAGCAGTCGTAACTGCAGCTGTATGTCTGCATCAAGTGCAGCACAGGTGCTTACCCGGTGATTTATGTAAGCTACCTGGGACCTTCAGGGAGGTCAAAGGCAGGCAGCTGCTTCCTGGGGACCTGACCCCTCCCGGCTGTGCACCCTGGCGCTTCTCAGCTGACTAGGGATGCAGCCATAGCAGTTTCCCAGTGATGAGAGGCTACCAAATTGTCACAAACACGCAGTCCCCTCGTGGTGAGTGTCTCATTGCCGCGGGGCCTGGGTTAGTCCAGCAGCTGTCTTGAGTACATAGTCTTTGTCAGGATAAGAGTTCTTCGGAGGATCCCTGCTCTGTCCTGAAGAGTGTCGGCTTGTACACAAAGAAGCCATCTCCCAGGGAGCTCGCAGATGGACAGGTTTCATCCCAGACTGCCCTGAGAATGCAGAACATACCACAGAATGGGCTTTCTCTGGCACGGGAGATCATTTGCCCTTTCTGGGAAGCCTGCAGCCCTCAGAACCCTTGCCACACTGGCCTCTGTCATGGAAAGCCATCAAAGCTTAGGGGCAGGCTTTGGAGACAGATGGGACTGGATATAGAGTTTTGGCTCTTCCATTTACCAGCAATGGTACCTAATCCGCAAGCCCGCAGACCTCAGCTTCCTTACCTCTAAGTGCACACGACTGTGGTGGCTACCTGTATTAGCCAGGGCGAGCAACACCAGCAAGCACCAGCAAACCTAAGTCCCGTCGTCTCACGGTGAGGAAAGCTTATTTCTCCTTCACACAGAGTCTAATGAAGGGGCTTTGATCTACAGCTCTCCTGGGGAAGTCCTGCATGAGGAGTAATTCCTCCTAGTGTGTATACTTGCCATCTTCTGGAGACCTGGGGGTCTGTATTTTCTGCCTTGAATGTGGGTTGGGGGTGGAGAGGGACTTTGACAAACAATCCAGAATAGTAGCTGTCAGTCCCTCTGCTGACAAGATGTGAAGAAATCTAAGGGAATGATGAAAAATTGTCCCCAAATATTTTGGCAACCTAAAATTGGCCCCAAAGGGAGTATTTACACCACAGACATTGGCAAATGATCCGAGTCAGGCCCCCTTCAAAGGACTGGTTGCTTCACATTTTCAGAACTGCCACTGGGACTCTGGTTCTGGGGTGATTGTTCCAGCAATTGTACTGTGAGACACAGGAGAAGGGAGAAAGGGCCTCATTTCTGACCCTTTCCACAGAAGCCATGAGTGGAAGCTGTGTGAGTGCAGTGACTCTGCTGGGATCTGAAGTCAGCTCTGCCAGCCAAGCAGGCTGGGTAAGTCACAGTAAGTCCCCTTGTCCCTGAGGGAGACAGGGAGTCTCACATCCTGGACACCACAGTGACGTCCGTCCGGGGAAATCAGAGGCACTTTCCTCTGGTTCTCCCTAATCCCCCTTAAGCTGGCCTGCACTTTTGAAATTCTTCCCAGCTGTACTTGGACCCAGACTGGAGGGCTTTGTGGAGCTGTGAGAACTTGACTCTAAGAGGCTCTCCCTCACAGGAGTCCCATGTAGAGGAGCTGGCGCCTGACGCCATTAATCCTCACACACCACGCACCCACCCACCCACATGCCCAGTTTCCTAATATTTACACATCTGACTCCTGCCATTTCCTTTTCTGGGACCTCTGGGAACTGTTAACAGGGTTTTCCTAAAATGTGGAATTTGCAGGGAAAGGTAGATGGGCCCAGAGTGGCCCAGGCCCAAGTGACATTTGGAAAGATGTGACAGAATCTGCTACTGGAAACTCTGATTTTCTTACCCTCAGCAATTATTTGTCACTTCTTGCATTCTTAGAACCAGAACTCAGGCTCTGCTGCTCTAGCCTTGGCTAGATCCCGGTGCACTACCGGAGTGGGCAGAGTTCACCTCGCCCGCTCGTCATCCCAGCGGAGGAAGGGCACAGTTCAGTGCATCTTTGTTTGTTTTCCCAAACTTGATGGGACCACCTCCACACCGCCACCATCACCACCACTACCACCACCACCACCCAATTTGCAATCAGACCTTCCCCAGATTCTGAAACATAGCCCTGCTCGGCCACAACCTCTAAACAGCAGTGGCTGAATGGTGCAGTCAGAAATGATGTCAACGGCTTGTGCGGGAGCCAAGGAAAATATGTGGAGGCCCTTGGTGGCTTCATCCCCACGCTTGTAGCAACGCAGCTGTGAGCCTGAAGTTTTCCTTCTGAAGAGACCACAGTGCATCTGGAAGGAGTCAGAGCCTGGCTCCGCCTGTCACACCTTCGGCTGTCCTCCCCTGCCCTCCACCCTCCTTGAAGAACCAATTTTTTTAAAAGCAGGTCCAAGAGAGACATGGACCATGGAATATAGCTAGAACCAGTGTGGTATTCAGCAAGCATTTGAGTAAGAGCTTAACTCCCTTGGTGGTAGGCCTGGGGAGGGAAGATTGGGCAGTCCAGGATGTCAGGGGTGTCAGAGAGGGAATTCTAGAGCCACAGGGCTCTGGGAACAGAGAGCTTCCACCACTGAAGCCCGCAGGCTCTTGTCTTCTGACTCACAGAGGTGAATCCATTCCACTTGGTGCCTCCACGAAGCCAGGGCTCGGGCTGCCAGCAATCATCCTTCCAAAAATGCCACTTGATCCCATCCGTGGACATGAAGTCAGAGAGAGCCGCTCAGCACTTCTGCCCGTGGCTGTAGAGCTCAGGGACCCCAAGGATCCAGTTCACCCAAAGGCAGGCTCTTTGATGGCATGGCCATCTCCACGGTCAGTAACTCTGCTTTTGAACCTGAACTACACAGATAAAGCCCCAGGGGGAGTCTTAAGCAATTTATGGATCAAATGACAAGTTGGTGGAAAGGAGCATTATTTTTCTGAGTCTAGCAAGGCCGTGGAGCCTGGAAGAGGGAGCGGCTAAGCACAGCCCCCACTCCACCCCCCAGCCACCACTGCCTCCTCCTCCTCTTCCTCCTATCTTTCCTCCCTAAAGCCTTTTCTCCCTTGACCCTCTTGAAATTCTTCCAGCCAAGTGAATCAGGGGGGAAGGAAGGGTCTGTGCATCCTGACAACGCAATGGGACACAGGGGCCTCTCCTCCTCCACGTTGACCCCTGGGCTGGGCTGGGTGCAACTGGCCATTACTGACACTTGGCTTTCATTTTATGATTGTGTTTATAGAGAAAACATACTTTAGAAGAAGAACTCTCCCATGGCTGCCGGCCATACCACTTGGTGATCGCAGGAGCCAAGCAAGACTGGGTCTGCCGGCTAGGGAGAGCAGAGCCCACCCAAGGGGGACCTAGATGCTCTGAAAAAAGTGAACTGCTGACTTCCATTCCAGCATTTCCCTGTGTGAGCCCCCTAGTGAGGAGATGAGACATCAGGTAAGCAGCGAAGAGGCGGAGCTGACCGCCTCAGCCCCGAGATGGAGCACATCCATCCTATCCCTTCTCCTTCACGGGGAAGCAAAACAAAATGCGCTCCTAGGCAGCAGCTTCCAAGCACGGCGTCAAGGGCCGCTCCTCAGATGCTGTGAGCGTGCTTATCACCGTGCTTCTGGGTACCGTGTGGATGTTATGTCCCCGCACACACCCACACCCACAATTCTAAGACCAAGCAAGTAAGAAAAGTTCCATCTTAAAGGTTTGGTTCAGAGAAGCGAATTGTCCAAGATCACAAAACAGAAGCAATGCTTGAGGCTAGTGAAATTCAAAGTGAAAGATCTTTGCAAGAAAACCTAATAGCTTCTAGCCCTTGTTCTCATCTGTCGTCATTGTTGTTTTCTGTTTTGTTTGTTTCCGAAGGACCAAACACAATAGTGATAGGTCCTCAGGTGTCCTGAGGCTTTGTTCTCTTTAGAGAGGCTCTGTCCTCCCCTCAGCCGTGAACCTCAGTGACTCTGTCAAGAACCCCCGGTGTGACTGAACAAAACCCTGTGCAGAACAGTAGTCGTCCTCTGGCAGAGTGTCTTCCAAATGCTCCTTCTGGAATTGTTGAAATATCAGTCAGGGGTGGAGCTGGCTTCCCCCACAGAATGTGGCCTCCCAGGAGCGGCCTTCCCACCCAGCTAACTGCAATCTTTCAGTCTCTCCCACCTACACGGCATGGCAGGTCCCCAGGGCTCAGTAGGCTGAGTTCACACAGCTGTGTCGCTTGGGGACATACCCGAGAGGAAGCATAGGTCGCGCACTCAGGTCTGAGGAATGAGGCTAAGAGGGGGGAGCACAGAGGATGGGTGCCCACCCAGAGCGGGAGGGAGGAATGAACAGCCAAGATGAACATATGAATATGTACACACACACACACACACATGTATATATATACACAAAACTATTCAGTCTTAGAAGAGAAGAAAGTACTGTCATTCACAAAGAACAGGAAAGAAAGAAGGCATGCTAAACAAAGCCAGGCACAGAAAGACTTTCAGGTTCATCCATCTGATGAAACGCATGAAGCCATGAGCTAAAATTAATGTGCTTTTCAAACATTTAAATGGATAATGTCGGGTGTCCGGTCACAATAACAGGAGGCCTAAAGCTTCATTATCCTACTTGTACTCTACGTTTCACATCTAAGACTTTGACTTTAGAGTCTCTTAAAGGTTAGTCCAGCGTGGCTGGCTCTTGTTGCTGCTGGGGCTTTCGTGGGGCAGGAGCACGTGGCTGAAGACGCAGTGGGCTGTGAGACGGGGCATGGCTAGGATCTAAATTCGTTCTCACATGTGAAATTAGCAAAGAATAAATTCAATGTTTTAAAAGGGAACGACGCTTTATCAAGTTCATAATACGGCCGGAAGTGGCCTTGCTCAGTATTTTGTGCCCACTGTATTAGAGAGAGGGGAGCACGGCCCAGGGGCCTCGAGATGTGGGCGGAGCCAGAGAAATCAAGTTTAAGGCGTTGGTTCACAGGATCACAAGAACAGCAAGTCTGCAGGACAGGCTGGCAAGGGAGAGTGGCTGCTATGGGCTTCCGTCTCAACAGCAGGGGGCTGGGCTCCTTCCACACAGGGTTTTCCCCTGAGGCCTTCAACTGATTGGATGTGGCCAGCCTGTATTATAAGAGGTTATCTGCATGACTCAAAGTCTAGGGGTCTAGATGTTAATTATATCTACAACATACCTTACAGTAACATCGAAACTGGTGATGAGCCCCAAGAGCTGAGCACTGTACGCGGCGGAAGTGGGGACATAAAGTCAGCCACTGCACATGCGTCACCCCTTTTAATCCTCACGACAGCCCCGTGAAGCAGTGTCATCCTTGTGCCGGGGCTGGGGAGCTGAAGAAGACAATCCGCATGAAGAAGTTGTCAGAAAATCACACAGCTAGTTGGCCCAGCTGGGCCTTAGCTTTGGAATTGTTTCTGGAGCCCAACCTCAGCCCAGCGCTGAGGCTTCGTGCTGGAGCCTCTGTTCAAAGCACAGGCTTTCTGAGGGCCAGTGAGCTGGCTGGTGGATTACCAGCAAAGCCCTCGCTCACGCCTCCGTTCGACCTTGGAGTCTGTGACAAGCCGGCAAAGCTAGAGAATCAATGAGACCAAGCACCTCACAAAAACACTCCCTCCTGTCCCCTGCTCAGGAATTTTCAGCCCTTCCGAAAATTATCTAGCGAGGTAATAGGTGGCACTATCTAGTGTGCCACCGCTGACCGGTGTTAGTGGGCACGCCCCGCATTAAGGGCAGTGCCCCCTCGCTGTGGTTTCTCTCCTCTTCCTTACTGCACTCCAAAAGCACTTCTCTTCTAAGAGCTCAGCCTGTCTGAGACCCCTTCCCAGAAGCTCACTCACTCAGAAGTCTCCAGGGACCACCAAATCGCATTTGGAGTTTCTGCTTTCTCCAACCAATCACAATGTCTGTCTGAGAATCCGCTTTTCAGCCACTGGGAGCCAGGGTGCACCTGACCACTCCCAGAGGGACAGACCGTGCACCTGCTCTCAACCGTGGTCGGGAGGCAGGACTTTATCAGTGTCCAGCTTGGGCTTGGAAGCATACTGTCAAAGGTAAAGAGAGATAATGAGAAATCTGAATTCTCAGTAAGGAGTTGGAGGGATGATGAGGCGAACTGGGAAAATAGAAGTTACCTTAGCGTCAGGCTTCGGAGAGAAAGACGGAGATCCAAGAACGTACTAATGCAGGGGGCAAAAGCTCGCAGGCTCCAGGGGCCTTGTGGCCGTGGCTCCTCATGAGGCGGCAGTCCTCCCCTAGAGTGCTAGACTCCACCTCTCCCTCCCTTCCTCTCCCTCCTCTGTCTCTGTCCCTACCCCACCCCTGCTTCTTTGACATTAACTATTGTGAAAAGCCAGGTGAGAAAGGTCAAGAAAACATGCCCAACATCTTCCCTCACCAACAACTTTCAGACTGGGCAACACGGGACCCTGGAAAACACCACTTTGCCATGTTGCAAAGCAGAAACCAAGTGTCTCACACTCTCTGTGCTGGGAAGGAATGACGTGTGGTTGTCCTCTGTGCAGGAGTGAAATGGGGGAACTGTCCTGAGCTTTTCCATGAAACCTGCGCGCTGAGGGTCCGGCGTTCGCTTCCTTAGCTGTGTCACCGTGCTGCAGGCGGAAGTTGCCCGTCAGCACCGGCTTCCTAGCAACGCCACAGCTGCAAGGAAGACAGACACATTCTGCTTCTCTACTTTTAGAATTCAAAGAATCCTGAGAACCAATGAGATTCAGTGACCACAGGTACTGCCTGGGGCCTAGCTGGTGGCTGGTGGCTGGTCTTGTTACCCAGGGACAGACCTGCATTAGATCTGAAAGAGAACCCGGAGGGTGCTGTGTGGCTTCTCTAACCTGTCACTTTGGTGTGGACAAGTCAGATGATCCTCTCTCATCCTCCGAATAGAATGTCCCCAAGTCTTTCCCTCTGATCTGCTTTCAGCTACAGGACAACTTCACTGCTCTTAAATGCTGGTTTGCATTCTTTGTGTGTGACTTTAAGAATCAGAATTTAGGCTGCATGCCCTTAACTGCGGCACTCAGGAGGCAGAAGCAGGTGGAACTCTGTGAGTTCAAGGCCAGTCTGGTCTACAGAGTGAGCAAAACCCAGAAGAAACAACATTAGTGTGATCTCTCTCTCTCCCTCGCCTTCCCTCAGAGCAAACTCACAGCTTTCCAGCACTAGGCAGCCACTGTGATCTGAGTTATATTCCCTGCCCTTGTCTTTTTAAAGACAGGGTTTTACTAGGTACCCCAGTCTGGCCTGGAACTCATTATCCTTCCGCCTTTGCCTCCTGAGCACTGGGGTCAAGCGCTTGGCCCACTGACCCAGATCCAATCTCCTCCTTTAACAAATGAGAAAAAAAAACCAACCAACCAACAAACAAACAAACAAAAAAACAATTCATAGAAGTATAGATTGTTTAAAAGCATCACACAGAGAAGCAAATCCTAAACTCTGAGTTGGGGGAAGTGGTACCAGCTGTGACCTGGGTCTGGAAAGCTCTTCCTTTTCCTGTTCCTGTTCCTTTTCCTGTTCCTGTTCCTGTTCCTTTCCCTTCTCCTTTTTCCTTTTCCTGTTCCTTTTCCTTTTCCTGGTAGAGCATAAAAGGCTCGCAGAGGCCGCCACCATGTCCAGGGCCTAGCTTCCTTTTGTGGGCACTTCCCTTTATGTCTATCTCTTGGTCTTTCTCCCACCCCTTGCTCTAAAGACAAAGCTTCTGTATTTGACAGAAGGCTCAAATGTGGGCCTGTGTTGGGCAAACTGTACTACAAAGTTCTTAGTGGCTGAAGAAAAACCTAAGGGAGAGAGAAAGCACTCATAAAAAAATTTTATCCTTTCTTTGAAAATGGCTTGGCACCAACGCAAACTGGCGAGGAGGCAAAAGGCCTGAAGGCTCACCCGTGGTGAGTGCTCAGGACTGAAGACGCTACACGGGCCTTCGTGGTAATCTTCTAGATGGTTCTGGAGTGGAGATGCTGGGAAGATGACACAAACCCTACTGTCATCCTGTACTTCTCCTAGGAGCCCAGAAATCTCTCTGTGTGTGCCCAGCTGATTACAGAACCGTCTTTGATGGCCTGGTTCTTGGATTTTATTGTGATGTTCCTGTGGTGAGGTTTTGACACAAAAGGTGGTCACATAGAGGCAAGAACTTATGTGAGAATCGAGAGTTCAGGACCCCAGCTATCATTTCATTGGAATGAAAGTCTGTCTATTGTCTTGAACATGAGGAATAGAGCTCAGGAGCTCTGATCAATGTTCAGATGTAACTGGGCCCTAGGAAGTCACTGGGTATCCCAAACTGCCCTCGACTCTTCATTCCAAAGTGAGAATTTGTTTTACACTTTTGTTCAAAATTTAATCCAGAGCATATCATCCTCATGCTTAAAATTTCCCAATGGCTCCCCTTCATCTTGACCAAGATCCTCACTGTGACACCCGACAGTCCCTGTCTACCTCCACAGCGGAACCTCCCATTGTCCCTCATTCTTCATTTCACACTGCTTGAGTAGTTTTGTTTGTTGAATACTCCAATCAGTCCTTGCCTTTGAACATTCTGTTTCTCCTTTCTGGAATATTCTCTATGTAAATATTTATCTGTCTAACTCTTGGTTCATCTAGATTTCTTCTGGAGAAAATAGCCTATGTCTTCATCCCAATCACACCCCATCCCACCCCACCCCCACCCCCGTTTTCTTGTGTCACTTTCCTTTATAGCATTAATCTACTTATTTGCTATTTGTTTTCTGTTTTCTACATTTAAATATGAATGTCACAAACCTGCTGGTTTTATCTGTAGCTCTAGCCTACTTCATAACACACAGTAGGCATCCAGTAAATATGGTTGGAAGAACAAGTACATTCATGTTTAATATATACTTTTTCCCTTTTCCTCATAAGTACATATGTCTATCTTGACTTTATCTATGCAAGCACAAGATACAGTGTAACAAAACTTTTAGTATGTATGGCTTATATTCATCAAGTACAAGTTCGTGAGCATTAATTAAACACCCTTTTCATGCAGAGTCCTCTCCCAGGCTCAAATGCCAGAGGAGGGTCCTAGAAAAAGCAAGAATAATAGTTTGCATTTCCAGCAAGACTCCCCATTTGCACCAACTTTTATCTAAATCTGTTTTATGTTTTATAATTGCAACAAAGTTGTCAGAAATTATTTGCTTACACAAGTGTATATTATGAAATCACATGGTGTTTAAACACCACTACTTTAATTTTTTTCCCTTTTTCATGTCACCGTAGTTTGGGGATTATAATTATCCTTTTACACCGAACTGTAATTTTGGAAATCTTCATGAGGAATAATCCCAGAACTGAGATCACACAATTAACTCTTCAAAATGAGATTAAGAATTCTGCATTCTGGAAGAGAGACCCTGTCTGGTGATTAGTTGCCTGGAAGAGCTTGTTACAAGTCGAATAGAAGGAGCTGTCATCCTGTTGATGGTTTCCAGGGACCAAGGCTCCAGGACCTGCAGTAATTTCATTTGTCATCATTGCAAAGCCAGATGGTCACGTGAGCTGCCAAAGCCTGCATCGGAGGACTTTCACTTGCCAACTGTCCTTAGTAATCAGAGCACGAGGTAGACAAGGCAGCTGTGGGGACGGAATTACTTCTAACGGTTACATTATCATCGTGAAAAAAACAGAGACAACACAATGGGAAATACTTGTTCTAAGTTCCAAACTCTCGGCAACTTCTAGAAATTGTAATGATAACCATGGTCATGGCCATTGTAAAGATGCTGCAAAAGAGTCTTTATCAGATTGGGTAGCAACACTGCGCCATGAGGAGAGAGAGGTGTGACTCTGGGTGTCATGTGTGAGCTGAGGGAAACGCATAGAGAGGCGGCTATTCAGTCTGGGGCCATGGTGTCCTAAGGGCATGATACCAAGTCAGGAAAGGGTACCAGAAACGGTGGGAGAATCATAAGGGAAAAAGGGTTGTTCTTAACTTTAGTCAGTCTATTAGCCTGCGGGTCTTAGACAATTCTCAGCCAATAATTTCTAGTAACTGCATATTAGCAAATAGCTCAGCTCTTCAGTGTCACTCAGGAGCCGGGGCAGATATGACAGCCACCACCTCGATAATTGCCAGCTACCGTCCCTGAATGAAGAGAACTTTCTAGATCTTACTTCAGCAATTACATATTTTATCTAACAAGTGACTTGCGTAAATCCCATTCTCTGTGCATTTCTTAAGGGAGCTGGTAACTGTCTTACCAGGTGGGTAGGAAGAAAGGAGGTGTTACTGGGGGTGCAGGGTGGATAGTATTCACGGCTAGAACCACTCCTGTCTGCTGTACGGGGATCTCAGGTCCTAACAAGACCATTATCCAAGCTAGAGTGGAGATCTAGGGAAGTAAAGGAAATAACCCGGAGGATGAGAACCTGGAACCTGTGGGCAAAACCCGACATTTGAGGGTCAGTCAGCCCATAAATTAGAGGAGGCCAGAATGATCGCTCCTGAGAGGAACTTTTCAGATGAATGCCCTTCCACAGACGCCCTGCAATGGCAGACCCCCAAATTCCAGATACAAGTTCTCCCAGGACATCAGTGAGGCCACACACACTAGCTCTGAAGACTGCTACAGCCCTCCAGGACCTACAGAAACTCTCCATCAGAAAGCTAGCTATGAGAAACTATGGCCTGGAATACAAGGGTCATAATGGGGCAGGGGCAGGGGCGGGGGGCAGGGGGGGGACGCAGTGCTGACACCTGGCTCCCTTTCTCCTTAGCTTCAGATGCATTTATTTTATTGTTAACCAGTGTTCTGGTGAGTCTTGAATATCCTCAGGAATACACGGGAAAGCAGAGTGTTGCGACGCTTTTGAGATTCCTGGATGTGTTCCTTAGGGAGGTGAAGGATTTTTGTTTGCGTAAGACACCAACAACAGTTTCGCAGAGTGCAGTTCAAGGCCACTTGTCTGTGAATCGCGGGGGAGCTTGTCAAACATGTAGTTCCTGGGCTTCTCCCCAGGTTTGTTAAATCAGGACTTCTGAGGTTAGGGCTCATAAATTTGCATATTTGACAAGTTTCCCTGATGCAAATTAATGTTGGAGCCCCGTTACTACTGCCTTACAAGGCGTAAGATGGCCCTTGATGTGACACTGACCCTCTCTCGAAAGAGAAAGCCCTATTGGTTTTGCAGTCTCAGCTCCAGGGGCGGCATTAATTGGTCCTATTTTTATGATGGTTCGTCACCCTAGTCTGCCTCCAACCTCTGAACTGTTCAGCTTTTGCTCAGAGTTTGCTGAAGTCTGAGCTACCAGTTGCTGAGATGGGAAAGGCAGGGGGCTGGGCTACAGGGTAGGGGGTCTGCTCTCCCCAGGAGACAATTACACCATCAGAAAAGGACAACCATGGCTTGTCCAAGGCAACAGAGGGGAACTCTTGTCAACATTTTGAAAAGCTGGCGCCATGCTTGAAAGGGGCTGACGGGAGCCACTGATGGGTCTGGCTGGAAAACAATTGCTTGTGAGGAGGATTGGTGTCAACTCTGAAGTGAGCCATGCTCGGATTAGCACCACGGTGGTAACAAGCAGAATGAGCTGGGCTGGAATGACATATTTAGTCAGGAAGAGGCCTGTGTTTAAGGGAACGTCTCTCAGAAAAGAAGCCGTGCAGGGGACTTGGATGAGAGGCCATGGGCTCCTTGTTTGTTTGACTTATAAAAACTCACGGAAGCTGATGATTGGCTGAACGGTTCGTTTTCTGAGGCACTCGCTTGACTTCCGCGTTCCTGGGGCAGGTGGGACACATTCTTTCCGGCTTGCTGTACCGATTCACTTGTGTCCTGGGGATCACCTTGTCCAGCCTTCATATGCTCCACAGCTTCTGAAGATGCCTTCCTGTCGAACCATAGTTGCAGAACTTGCAAACTTCTGGGTCATGTTCTCCTCTGCAGGGAACCATCTGCCTCCAGCGTGTTTGCTGAGGGTCGCAGGGGTGTGACAGTGGGTGGCTCCAGTTGAAGGGAAGGGGATGTCACCTACTTCTGCTCTTTCCCCATCCTAGGTTGTTAGGCTCTGCTGTGAGTCCACACGTCCTTCTTCTGTTGCGTCAGCTGCACAGGTCTGCAGTGTTGATACCTCCGTCCACGTGGCTGCTCCCACGCCCTCATAGAGGGGAGGCTCAAAATGGCCATGAGGAGCTTTTGGCACAGGTCTCCTCTGGCCGCCTCACTCTGGGAGACTGATGGAGATAGGACAGGAGGCTGGTGGTGCTATTGAAAAACCTTCCTAAGCTTTGATTTGCTAGTGTTCCGTGTGCAGAGAGTATGGAAGTGCTAGTTCCTTTAAGTACACAAAGTCCCTATAAACCCCCATCTCTGTGCCCAATCCTAACCCAGATCATCAGCATGCAGCATGCATTTCTGGAACTTAATTGGACTATTTTTTATTAATATTGCAAATGATTCCATTATGATGCTTGCCTCCTATCTTGAAGCAGCATCTGATTCAGCGTCTCCATCAGTCACATTGCAGATGCCACTGAATGCAGTATTTTTATTCTCTGTGGCATACAAAACAAGCAGCTGTATTCTTGTCTTAATTTGGGAGGAAAGTGGGTTTTGCCTCCTTGCTCTTGAAACCATTCTTTAACAGTGTGTAGCTGGAATACACTGTCTAGTCTGTCGTTGGAAGTGAGGCTGCTGCCTGCTTGCTACATGGCCGGGCTTCGCCTCCCCACTGGGGAAATGGAACAATGTTCATCTTCCTGATTTCCCTTTGTGGCTGTGCTGTAAAAATGAATGAGCGGGGGGGGGGGGGGAGGGGGGTTCCTCCAATAGTATCATGCCCAGTTTTCTGAGGAACAGTCAGCCTGATTTCCCGAGTGGTTGTACCAGTTTGCAACCCCACCAACAGTGGAGGAGTGTTCCTCTTTCTCCACATCCTCACCAGCAACTGTTGTCTCCTGAGTTTTTGATCTTAGTCATTCTGACTGGTGTAAGCTGAAATCTCAGGGTTGTGTTGATTTGCATTTCCCTGATGATTAAGGATGTTGAACATTTCTTTAGGTGCTTCTCAACCATTCGATATTCCTTAGGTGAAAAATCTTTGTTTAGCTCTGTACCCCATTTTTAATAGGGTTATTTGGCTCTCTGGAGTCTACCTTCTTGAGTTCTTTGTATATATTGGATCTGTCGGATGTAGGGTTGGTAAAGATCTTTTCCCCCATTATACCACTCCTGGGCATATACCCAGAGGATTCCCCAGCATGTAATAAGGACACATGCTCCACTATGTTCATAGAAGTCCTATTTATAATAGCCATAAAAGCTAGAAAGAACCCAAATGTCCCTCAACGGAGGAATTGATACAGAAAATTTGGTATATTTACACTATGGAATACTACTCAGCTATTAAAAACAATGAATTCATGAAATTCTTAGGCAAATGGATGGAACTGGAAAAATACCATCCTGAGTGAGGTAACCCAATCACAAAAGAACACACATGGTATGCACTCACTGATAAGTGGATATTAGCCCAGAAGCTCAGAATACCCAAAACACAATCCACATATCAAATGATGCCCAAGAAGAAGGAAGGAGAGGCCCCTGGTCCTGGAAAAGCTCAGTGCAGCAGTGTAGAGGATTACCAGGACAGGGAAGTAGGAAGGGGTTGATTGGGGAACAGGGAGAGGGAAGAGGGCTTATGGGTCTTATGGAGAGGGGGGATCCAGGAAATGGGAAATCATTTGAAATCTAAATAAAGAATATATCTAATTTTAAAAAAGTACTAAGAAAAAAATGAATGAACAAAGATTATGCAAAGGCTTCCAAGTCCTCAAAAGAAAATGGTTGCTGCAGTAATCCAAAGACTTTTGAGGAGAAAGGTATGAGAAAATCACCCACTTAAGTAATGCTTGGAGCTTTTGTAGAGAGCCCGAAGGCTCTCCAGGGCATGGCTAATAGGAAATGCTGAGCACAGCTCCTTAAGGCTGGGTCACCTGGCATCCTTCCTGTCTCGACACTATTCTGTTGCCCTCTGGGTAGAGGGTTTGCCTGTCCACCATGGTAGGTAGGGAGTGAGGTACGGTGCTGTAGAGCCACGCTGTTGCTACCACTGAAATCTAGCCAAGAGGCACATGAGCCCATTAGTTGGCTAGTTTTGCTTATAGTGCTTTATCGGTGTTTGGACGGACCAGCAGTCTGCCAGGCCACACTTGTTCCAGTTCATTTGGAGAGCTAGCCTAACTTGAAATGATCCTTTTTGTTGAGTGGCTCAGTGGTATCTTCTATCTGTCCCACTCTTAGATAAACTTTTGGTGGCATGGAAACCTGGACAAGCCTGAATTAGAAGAGAATGTTTTTGAGACTCTGCTTCTTCCCGACCTCTGATTCTCCCCTTTCGGGTGGAAGAAGGTGGCTGGAACTCTTGATGTCACAGTATGCCTTGAGGAGTTTCTGCAAACCAGGCCCTTCAGTTGAGCATGATACTACCTGATTGGACATCTCCTTGTCTAAAGTCATCCCAGGTCTCCCTTGAAAGAGGAAATAAAGCAGTCAAGAGTTTGCTATAATCTGAACTGTGTCTGTGTTCCTAAATTATTTGGTTCCTAGCAAAAATTTATTAGAAGTCGGTGAATTACTTGCACTCCTTATCTCTATTATTTATCTATTCTTTTAGCTCAATGACAGTTTCTTCTAGATATTTTTCTTTTATTGTAATGTTACCTTTAAACTTTGCCCAGGCCCAGGACTCCAGTTCCATGGCCCACCCTTTGACTCAAAGACAGATCAATGTAGTGTCAACATCAATGTCTTTAGGAACTTTCTAGCATTCTGCTTCCTTCTTTTTCTCTCAACAAAATGGTGTTACCCACGACCCTTTGTCTGAATGGCTTGAGTCCCAGTCTGCCTACTTCTTACCTGTACCTGTCAGCGATTTTCTGAACTCCGTGCTCTACGGAGGACACTCTGCTCACTGGAAGAGTCCTGCTCACTCTGTGTCCCCACGTGGAAGTTTTTCCATCTTCTGGCATGCCCAATACTTGGTTTTGTGATATCTCATTATCTTGGCTCTCTGGGGACTAAGCACCTCAACATCACAAGTTTTCTTTACCTAACCCCACTGGATCCCCGGCTACAGCTGCAGGTACTTAGGTAATTTAATTTTCTTGCCTGATGATGAGAACTCTGGCTTACAAAGGGGGAAATGAGGTGCAGATAGATTCCCCAGAACAATTGGCAGCTTGATTGGACATGGAGTTCCTCTTTCTGTGTGTGAGCCATTTGACCACTTCCTCCAGGGCCCTCATTTCTTTAGATTCCATCCATGTGCGAAGAGGAGAGGCCATTCCTCGGTCTGTGCTCCGTTTCTCCTGGACTTTGAGGACATTTTGCAAATGATACTTGATAAAATTGATAAACTTTGTATTACAAAAACAACAACCTTTATCTTATTTTTTCAATTTCCAATAAGGTCTCCAAATGTGGCTTGTTTTTCTTGGGAAAATAATTCAGCTAATAGTTATGGTTCTTCTCAAGGATAAGAGAGAGCTGCTGAAACCCAACTCCCGTTGACTTTTGTGTTTTTAAATGAAATTGTGGCTCAGAGGCTAGTTTTTTTTTTTTTGTGTGTGTGTGTGAGAGAGAGAGAGAGAGAGAGAGAGAGAGAGAGAGAGAGAGAGAGAACTTGGGATTCTTGTGAAGAGAGCAAACTGCAAGCATCTTGGAGGACTGTCCATAGTGAGACTTGAGGTTAAGAACAACTTGCAGGAGCTCAAGTTTCGCTACACACCCTGAGTCTGGGCCAAATTCAGCAACGGGCTGATTTGCGGTTGTGACCCTTGAGGACTGGCAAATTTGATAGTTCATCTGGATTGGTTTCTTAGGGACCCCGGCTAGTCTGTGGGAGAGAATCTGTGTCCAATTTGGATGTGGTACGCAAGGAGGTCTTACTTTTGCACTCAAGAGAAATCTAGGGTTCATCTAAAGGAAGCCACACACAGCTTTATGTGCAGGACAAAGTCACATGCTCACTCACGGTATCTGGGTTTCATAAGGGTTGAGTGGAGAGATTCTTCTGACTATGCTGTGCTTTAGTTTGATGTCTTCATTGGGCATAGATTCTTGCTTAACAAAATAGCAGGACATATTCCATAGAAAGAAGCTCAGAATCCCCAGACAAGGGGAGTGCTTGCCCTCCAGAAAGGGTTGTAGCCCATCTTTACCTTCTCACCAGCAGTCCCTCACCTGCCAGGGACAGTGCTGACCACTCGTCCTCCCTCTGGACCTGAACCTAAGAGGATCATTTCTGATACATAATTTGTAAACACCAGAGCTGGAAAATCTGGGGTAGCTTCCTACTTAAGACCCATAAGACCCATCCAACACTTCCGCTGCTTTCTTCCCAGGGGATCTTTGCACACAAAATAATTCTATCTGCCTACATATCTTGCCGCAATCAAGTCATTGTTCTGTGTTAAAGCAAGACAAATGCAAGCCTATGGTTCTTGTGGAGGGAAACAGCGTAAGTGAATTATTTTGAAAATTCGATTGTGAGATATGCCTGGTGTGTGTGTGTGTGTGTGTGTGTGTGTGTGTGTGTGTGTGTGTTGTATGAAAAGTGACAGGAAAGGCTTGTCCTATTGAACCCCAGCTGTAGTGAAAAAAAAGTCTCATATTTGCTGATAAATGAAGGGAGAAGAGAATCAGGCAATTGCTGCTTTTAAAAAGTATATACCATGAAAAATAACACCCAAACAAAACAGGTCGGTAGGAGAAGAGAATCAATTTGCTTTCAGATAGGACTTGGGAAAAGAATGCAAAATGCTTCCCCCTTCTCCCTGGAGCTCACTGGGCCTCCTCTTTGGTTTTGCTCCAACTTTAGCCTCTCTGCCCCTGGTCCAACAGCAAGGGAAGAGACCACTGCAGTGCTGACATCCAGGAAAGATTCAGTACACAGCAGGAGTTCAGAAGGCCTTTTCTTCTATGCCAGAGGGCTATAAGGAAGGGCAGAGCAAACAGTTCTTATGTTTACTTATTACAATTTTATATTTAAAAACAAAAGTCTTGTATGTCTGGAAACAATTGAGATTCCCCACATAGTATTTAAATCAATGAAAGGAAATGCATAAACAACGAAAAGAGCAACCAAGAAACACATTAACCTAAGATAACATGATCGGCGACATGTAGGCTTCTGCTTTTTTTTTCCAGGTGGGGTTCCCGACACATATGGTGATGGATAATGTGGTTTCCAGGACCTTCTCGTTATAATGCCTTCAAAAGCATTATCTTATCTCTGGAACACTCCTCTACCCCTTGTCCCATGTCTCCCGTAGAAGAACAGTGAATGTGTCCAGGCCCCAGAAAGCAATGTTAACTGTTCGGTGTTCAGAGCCGCGGGTTGGATGGAGACACGGGTGAGTGTGTATTCTGCATCCGAGCTGCAGAGCAGAGCGGCAGGAGGGATGGGAGCCTTTATGTTGTCTCATAATGCAGCTCTTTGAAATGTTGCTGGCGGACTCTCTTCACATCCTGTCACACAGGACGAGAACGGGACAGGCCCTTCTGCTTCTCGATTCATCGACCTGCCATACAATACAACAAACCAGCTTTTTCACGACCCCTGAATGAAGGCCTGTGCCTGCAAGGAAAATTTAATTGGATTTCTTTATGGGTTTCAACAATCCAATGAAACATTATGTAAGAATGGCATGATTCCGTTTCAGCATGCGCTTGAATAATATTTTTTTATTTATAACAAGAATTCTTTCAAAAATAATAGGAATTTTTTTTTAAATGAAAACACCCTGTAACAGCACTTTTCAGCTCATCTCGACCAGGAAGCCCAACCTTATCCACAGCGGCTTGTGTTCTATGATGTTTGTGTCATTGTCCCAGCGTAGAAAATGGTTTTAAATGCATAGATTGCAAAGTGTTCAGAATGAAGTCAGGGGCTTTCAAAAGCACTTGCTTTGCTTTCTGGAAGAGTGATGCTGTTTTTAACAATGCCCCCTGCTTTGAACCAAAGTGCATTTGCACATCCTGGAGAGTAGGAAGATGGTCACCACCCCCACTGCTCTTTTGAACTTCTTTGTCATCAAGGAAGATTAAGTCCTCTATGGTGTTTTGACATTTCCAACTAGGTCGGAACAACACTGGAAATGATTCCTTATCGTCCTCTTGGAGGTACACAAACAAGTGCTAGTATGTACTGGACCCGTCCTCCCTGATCTCCATTGCTAAGAGTCTTCCTCTCATGTCCAGGGTCTGGCTGTTCCCTCTGACCTCCTGGACAGCAGACAGAGTTAAGCACGACTCCCTACCACCCATCATGGCCCATAGGCCTAAACCCAGCATGGCGGCCTATGCTAACTAACGTTTATTCCTTTGTAATCTCAGCCCCCCTTTCACTGCTCATTTTCCTTTGGGTTTTCTCTCCTAATATCTGACTATAGTTTTCTCATCAGGGTCAGCTCAGAAGTTCACATCCACCCATCCTGGGTTTGGTTGTCTTCAGCTCTGAAAGGTTTCCTGCAACCCTGCAGCCCACCCGGAGTGTGAAGCCAGGGCATCCTCTCCTTGGGCCTGTATCACCTGTGACTTGTGTACTTTGCTGCTCTTGCCCACGTGATGTTGTCACAGCTGCTCTCCAAATAGACGGGCACAGAGTAGAAGATCACAGACCCTGCTTACCGTGGTGCCCCAGCACAGTGACACTGGGTGCCACAAGTAAAACTTCAATTAAAGTCCGTAAATGTGTGAACAAACTGACAGATACATGAAGACACAGTATAGGGATCTCTAACGCATACAGGCATAAACAGTTTTGAAGATTTCTTCCCCCCCCCCAAAAAAAAAGAAGCAGTTATGCAGAATTTTAAAGATATTTTCAATTGTGTATTGAACTGGGGCATGTGCACATTAGTACAGGTGACTACAGAGACTGGCAGAAGGAATAAGACCCCACCCCCACCCCCAAACTAGTTACAAGTGATTGCCAGCTGCCTAAATATGAGTTTGGGGAAATGAACTCAAACTCAGGTCTCATTAGGGAGGACCAACTGTGAATGGCTGAGCCATCTCCACAACCCCAAGTGTAGATGCTCAACCTCTCGGTCAGGACTCCATGCTGAACTTCCTTTCTTTTTAATTGGATAGTTTCATTTACATTTCAAATGTTATCCCCTTTCCTACCCCCAGAAACTCCCTATCTTATCCCTGTTCCCCCTGCTTCTATGAGGGTGTTCCCCCACCCACCCACCCACCCACCTACACACCCACCCACCCACTCCCACCTCTCTGCCCTGGAATTCCTCTACACCCATGCTGAACTTCTATAGAAATGACTAAAGACACAATACCTACTTGTGAGTAACAACATGCCTCCTGACCTATCTGCACTAAGAAAGTTTTAAAATAACGTAAATAAGTTGGTTAACCCAGGAATAAATAAATAAATAAATAAATAAATAAATATAACCCAGGAATCCAGTCCTTCGGTGTTTGCATGCTGTCTCCTAATATTAGTAACTAACACAAATATGTGCTTCGCAGTTTTCAACTTACCTTTTAATTCTTGTTTTATATTCACTCAGCCAACATCTTAAATCCAATGTTCTAATCACTATGCGCATAACACAGAAAAAGAATCAGGCTAATGGTGGAGGCAAATTATCATGGAGATGTGTTTTGGTGAAGAGACTCCATGCCCACAGTAACCCTTATAAAGGACTACATTAAATTGGGGCTGGCTTACAGTTTAGAGGTTTAGTCCAGGGTCATCATGGTTGACATCACAGCAGCTTGAAGGTAGACATGGTGCTGCAGAAGGAGCTGAGAGTTCTACATCTTGATCCCTAGACAGACGGGAAAAGAACTATGAGCCACTGAGCCCGGCCTTGAGCGTCTGAGACCTCAGAGCCCACACCCACAGTGACACACCTCCTCCAACAAGGCCACATCTCCTAACAGTGCTACTCCCTATGAGCCAAGCGTTCAAACATAGGAGTCTGTAGGGACTCTTTCCATTCGAACCACTGCAAGATGATTACAACTACAAACACACGTGCTGCAGGCAAAAGGAGCAGAGGGCTAGAGTGGTTTTTAGACAGTTTTACCTTATTTACATTTTATACCTGTTAGTAGGAGAGACACTGACGATGGCTATCGAAACGGAAAGGGAGATGATACCGCTGTTCTAAGTTTGAGTGGCTCAGTGCTGAGTGACTTGGGCTGTTGGCCTGAGTATTAGAAGTTTCCAGTCATGAGACAGAGGTCAAAGGCCCCAACTTTATGAATGAGAAGGACTTGAAAACCAGAATGTAGCCTTTTCTCAGAGAGCATCGGCCTCAGTGGCTTGAGAGCACGCTCCAGGGCACGAGTGGGTGTGAATGTATGGGGGTGCGTGCCTGTGGGAGCATGGCGATGACAAAGGCGAGCCCCGGGCCTCCTGCTCCTGAGTGCCGCCATCGGAGCACCTGTTCTTTCCCGGACACGATATAATTATCTCTATAGATGGCAAGAGTCGGGGGTGTTGGTTGCGGTGCTCAGATGAATTAAAGAGGCCGTCCAAGAGCATGAAACCAGAAGGCAGCGGGGCCTGCCTTTGAATACAGCCACGTCTCATTTGTCTCCGAACGTGCATGCTGCCGTCCTGTCTCCCGAGATGCTTTCTGCTGCCTGGCCTGTAGCTGTCAGATGCTGGAGAGCAGATGCTGGAGAGCTTGATGTTCCTCCTGCAGAGCGTCCCTGCCTCCTTCACCCACACTTGAGCATGGGCACTGGGGGATTCCCAGAGCAAACAAACTCTCGGTGAGGATGAGTTTATCCCTTCTACTACCACCACTACCAGCACCACACACACACACACACACACACACACACACACAAAACACTACACATGCACATAGGGAGACACACACATATAACACACCCACACCCACACAGAGCAACACTCACAGAGCAACACACATGTGCACAGAGAGAACAGCACACATAACACACACATGCATACACACACGGACAGAAAAAGTAACACACATACACAGAGAGAGCTACAGAGAAAACAGCACACATGAGCAGAAAGAGCAAAATACAGACACACACACACACACACACACACACACACACACATATTCACACACATACCCTTACATGCTCTTGAGCTTGACTTCATAACTCTACTTTCTTGCCCCCAAGAAGAGACTTCAAATGTGTTCAGGCCTCTCCTTCAGTGGCTCCCACATGTGTACATCTGAGAGCATTTCACTGTGAGAAGAAATGAATTGCTCCGTGACCATAGGAGGAACTTGCCGGAACAGCCCCCTTTACCATGGGAAGTAGCTTCCTTGGTAACAGTCCTAATCTCCCTTGGCAGTGGGTGAGCAGGGTAATGATGCTGTTTGCAAAGGGTCATGGGGAAGGGTGGTGCATGGGGGAATAAGTGTACATGCCCGGGAGAAAACACAATCTCGGGGTTGTAAAATCGATGCCTTTCAGCCCCACCCCCAACAGCTGCGGCCCTCACATTTAAGCCACTCGTAACTTTACGACACATTCTCCTTTTGGGATAAAACTTTCCAAGTTCAGTGTCTGCTCCCCAGAGGCCAGCTTTTTATGGGAAATTTGTGCTAAATCAGCAAAGCTGCACTCAAGTTGGAGAAATACAAGACACTTCCTTCTGCCTGCTTGAAAGAGACAGGGAGAGCGCGCACGGGGAGGCTCCCCCGAGATGGCTGTCTCAGGCTGACTCTTGTTTCTCAGCGTACCAGGCTTGGATGTGATCAGAGTGAAGATGAGAAATGGTTTCAGAGCTGTCTGGATCAATGACAGAGCCAATAAATGGATATTGCCAGTGAATGGAGACAAACGTGAGAGGGCTAAGAGGAAGCAGGGAACAGGAGATATTATGACAGGAAAATAATGGCCGAGAACTTCTTTGATTCTGGGGAAAACCAAAATAATTTTCAGACTTAAATAGGAAAGAATTCTTCTAGAATGTAAGTCTCTGTATCCAGACAGGAAATCTCGAGGTTATCTCCCAAACTGTGTTGATAATATCTATGGACTGCACACCAAGAGACAGATACCGCACAAAGCCACTGGTGTTTTGTCTCCTTATTCTCACACAACATGACTGGCAGAAGTAACTGCCCCCATTTTACAGACGTGTAAGCAGAAGTACGTTTATTCATTCAGACAATTGCTAATTTCTTTTCCAGGAAGCAAGACCACAACAGCCCTTCCCTAGTAACATCACGCCCCTCAAAGGTCAGGACGAGGGCTAACTGCACACAGATCGGCAGAAAATAAAATAAAACAGGTCTGAGGTGGAATTGGGCGGCCAGAGAAGGCCTTCCTGCAAAGGCAAGTTCTGCACAAAGGCCTGGGCAGGCTAATCCTTTGTGCATTTGGGGTGAATGGGGAGAACAAGGTGTCCGAGGCAGAGAGGAAGGAAAGGCAGATGACAAAACAGATTTGAAAATCAGTCAAAGGCAAAGTCATGGAGCTCGTGAGTCTTAAAATGGCTTTAGGACATTTGTCCTGACTGTAGAAGCAAGTCATGGACAGGTCCATCACTAGGCACAGCTCCAGCTACTGTGACCATGGAGTGAAAGAGAACTCTAGTTCTCTCCAAGGGACCATCGAGAGGTGTTATAAACAGTGCGAGAGTGACTCTGCCCATCTTTCCCTCTGTGATGGTGAGCAATGGCCCATCTTCAGGGAGAAGGGAGAGGAAAGCTCCTCCTTCATTCAGTACATGACCAAATTCTGTACACATTACTCCTCTTTATGCCCCCAAGGGTTCCATCCCATCATATGTCCACACCAACTGCAGTAGGGGTTGGAAAACAGTCAGCTGTTAGTCATCAACCAGATGAAAGGGTCTGGTATTAAAGGAAGAAAGGGTGACAGATACGGGAGGGTGACTAGGCACCTGCCTCAGACGCCTTTGAGTAGGGGAGCAAAACAATCTGACATAATGTGTTAAGGCATCAGATTGAGAAAGTGGTTCCACATAGACAACCCAAGTGCCGTTAATAATCCTGGCATCCGGACGGTCAAGGTGAGAGGAACAGGGATGGTGGGGAGAAATTTGGGAGGTTTGCTTGTAGATAAAAAAGGAGACACAGGAGAGAGACCAGGTCTCAGGCATGACCTTTCAAACAATGAAAAAGAAAAATGGACTTGCCATCCAACTAGGATGGGGATAGTTGGATAAAGGCAGACCTAGGAATGAACTTAAGAGCCCGCTCTTCATATGTGGAGTATGAGATGCTGGCCACACATTCAGATAGAAATTTCTAGAAGGAAGCTAGAATTGGACACATCACTGGAGGAGGAGGGCTCCAGAGCTGTCACAACTGGAAGTGGCTGGCGTTGATATGCCATTTACAATTAGACAGAGGCTTAATGAACTTGGGCCACTCCTGGTGTGGATAAGATGACAAAACCCATTCATCTATGACAACGTCTGTGCTTTCTCCCCTAGGCCACACAGGCCGTGGCTCTCTCTCACTTAGGAACTGCTGGTGTGACCTTGCGAATCCATCAGTCCTTAATCTCCTCTTCCTCTCCTTCTGCACCATTTCAACTTTAATTTGCCATCTAATCACCTTGGTCGATGTGAAGGCCGGGATGTGGCCTTCTCCGACACCCTGTATTGTGTAAAACGGCATTTTTTTTCACACGGTACTTTGCTCTGAGATGCTCTGTTTTATTCACAAGTCACATTTCACTCCATTTTGAGAATGGAGAATGGCTTTACACCTTGGTGGAAATGTAGTAACACCATCTGTTTGGTGCCATTTACTAGGCACAGACTGAATAAAATAATTTATTCCTAACAACAAAAAGGTAATGCCAAAGTAAATTGGAAATATAGGATTATGGATTTAATACATGGGATATATTAATATGGAAATTAGGAAAACCAGGTTGAAGAAACCCAGTCTGAGGAAAAGGTACACCCTTTTCACCTGGATCCTTTAAAGAGGAGGACACCACATACTGAGATGGTGGTGGTCCCCCTGACCTAACACTGTGATGTTGGTCCCACTGACCTAATACTGAGATGGTGGTCCCATTGTCCTAATACTGTGGTGGTGGTCCCACTGACCTAATACTATGGTGGTGGTCCCACTGTCCTAATACTGTGGTGGTGGTCCCACTGTCCTAATACTGTGGTGGTGGTCCCACTGACCTAATACTGAGATGGTGGTCCCACTGTACTAATACTGTGATGGTGGTCCCACTGATCTAACACTGTGATGGTGGTCCTATTGACCTATTACTGAGATGGTGGTGGTCCCACTGACCTAACACAATGGTGATGGTGGTCCCACCATCCTGTCATGTTTACCACTTAGTGCATCAATAGGCCGAGAACTCCCACATGCCTCAGGGGCTGGGCTTGACTCACTACTGGCTTTAACTCAGTCTACTGACATCATCATCCCTCTGTTCAGCAGTTTAACTGTCCAGAGCTCACGCCCATCCACCTGCCCATTCGTTTTTCTGGACTGGGCCTACTCTTCACCAATCCAGCCTCCACTTCACTTCTGCAATCTGACTTCACGGCAGGAGCAGCACCAGGAGGACCAGCAGCAGCAGCAGGACCACCAGCAGCAGGAGGGCCATCACCAGCAGCAGCAGCAGCAGCAGCAGCAGCAGCAGCAGCAGCAGCAGCAGCGTCTCCATCTGATCTCCAACCTGGCTTCACTGTCTTCCACCTGCAGAGGCGCTGAGTGTCGCCCAGCTTCCTTACTCCCAGGTTTTGAAACTTCATGAACTCTGCGGTGGCCTCTTTAACCTTCTGTATCCACTCTGTAACCTACATGTGTGCACTTACTGAGATTTATTTACTACGTGATGTATAATGCGTGATCTGAGAGTCAATATTAGTGATTGAGATTGGAATAAAAGAACTTATGTTTGCCTCAGCCAGGCTATCAAGAAAAGTGGAACTACTTGGCAAATAGCTGCCCATGAAACCACCATACTTCGTGAATTTATTGTTAGTCAATAAAGTCTGTCATTATGGAAAGAAGCAGACATGTTTGTCTATGCTTCTAGCATCGTGTACTCATGACACCAGAGAAAGGCAACAAAGTAGATTTCAATCTGGGAGAGAGGCTAAGCAAAAAAAAAAGGGGGTTTCCTAGGGGCCCGACACCTCCAAAAGATATCCCTGAGAATGTGAGATGAAAACATAGTGAGGCCAAAACCTAATGAGATGAAGAAGGCAGGTGTGTGTCACAGAGCAGTGGGGTAAGGGGGCTAAGGCTGGGGAGGGAGTTGGGGGGAGGTGGTAGGGGGGAGCTGGTGGGAGCTGAGGCTGGCAGGGGCTGGGGGACTGTGGGGGCTGGTGGGAGCTGAAGGGGGATAGGCTGGTGGAAGCTGACAGGGGTTGACAGGGGGGCGTGGTCTGAGGCGTGGTGGGGCTGGCCTGGCTGGAGGGAAATGGAAACATGGTAGTTCAGGAAGCTCGGGACCAGGTCTTCCGAATGCAGACAAGAGGGATCAGAGCAGTTGTTTCGCGGCTTTGTTTGGCTGAGTGGTGTGGTTATTTACAGGGCAGCCCTTTTAGAACAACTCTTTACAGAGCCCAGAGCAGCACTGTGTGCCTTTCACTAAGGTTTCTCATTTCTTTATTCCGGTTTGTTTTTACCGTGTCTGTATTACCAGAGGAAGAAACACATTCTAGAGTGGAGCGCGTTGATGATGTCATCATAAGCTTTGCTTCTACGGGCTGCCTTTCCTGATTCACATGCCCAATCCCCTAGATTTGATGGTTTCATGCAGACAGATTTTTATAGAACCCCCCCCATGCCAGAGGACTTGGCGAAGCTTAAATTATGCCCATCTCAAGATTCATATGTTGTAGCCCCAACTCTCCGTACCTCCGAGTGTGACCTTACTTGAAGATCAGAAAACTGCAGTTGTAATTAGTTAAGATGACAGCATTAGGGTGACCCATAAGTCGATATTACTAGTGTCCTGTTCAAGAGAAAAATTTGTACACGGAGATACCCAGAGAGGGAAGAGTGTATGAAGAGATACAGGAAGTAGATGATATCTCTAAGACAGAGAGAAAGAGGCCTGGAACATACCCTTTCCTCACAGCCTTGAGAAGGAGCCTAGCTGACACCTGGGCTTAGAATCTGGAACCTCTGAAAGGCCGAGGCAATCTATTTCCGCGGTCTCATTCCGCCAGTGTGCGGTGCTGTGGAGTGTAGGCCTTTGTCTATGGAGCTTCGACAAGTGCACACTAGGACACTATATTTAGCCTGGGATCAGGCATTTAAGTCAGAAATATTTTTTCTGTTTCAATTTGTTGTTAAGTCTGATGCTTGGCCCCCTAGATTTGCCTTCATGGTGTTTTAGAATCCTGCCCCACCCCCCACCCCCCCACCTCCCCCAAAAAATCCAACATCTTCCTGGCTGAACCTGGTACTAATGGACTCACACCACAATACTCCTTAAAGAGAGTCAGCCATGCCAATTCAGGGGAAAAATAGAGAGTCCTTTGCTTGTGCCAGCAGGTGGCCCCCATCCCATTCAGGATTAGTCTGAGCTGAGAGGAACCTCTTCTCCTGTGTGCTGTGTCCTCTTGGTCTCTGTTCCCTTGGAGCCTCTTTCCATGGCTAGGGCAGTTTCTATGTATAAAGATTTGTCTGCCGAAGGCAGTGTAAAGTCAGGATTACATTTTCTTACGACAGCTCTGACTTCTATGCTCGTGGAAAGATGGTGGAGGACACTTGTGGCAAGAGCAGTGCCATTATTGGTGGTGACCCTCATGTAGACGTCATACTCTGTGTCAAGGGTTGCAATGAGCAGAGCAGAAAGCACAATCCAGACTACTTATAATCTGTTATTCAAATCAACTAGGAGGCTGCACAGGTTGGAATGAGATGGAAGATCAATCAAGCATAGGTTTTTTTTTTTTAAATTCTTTCTAAGCAGTAGACAGTTTTATCCAATGCAAGAACAAAAAAATATGAGATGCAGCTTCCTGCAGTCTCGAGACATTTGGTCAGATCCCTGGAGGCTGGAAGGTGGCTTGTTAAGTAGAGTGGGAGAAGCCGAGTCTTGTGACCTGGAGGGAAGAAGTCTTGGGAAAAAAAAGCTTCATGTTTGTAAGGATGGGCCCCACGTTCTTGAAATCCTCACATTTCTGGTATAACCCCAGACAGAAACTGTTAAGAAAGTAAACAAAAATGTCATAGGTCAAGAGAAAAGATTTTCAAAAATATCTTTCATACAGAACTCAAGAATTATATATACAAAGCAAAAGAAAACAAAAATAATGGCAATGGGAAAATGGCAATATATCACAAGAGATGCCTCATTAAAGAAGACTAAGATGAGTTCTACAGGAGAAGGGGGTGTGGTCGGAATGAGAAATGTCCCCCATGGTCGTGTGTGTTGTAACACTAGATCCCCAGATGGTGGCCCTGTTTGAGATGGTGGGTGATGGAACCTTTAGGAGGTGGAGCTTTGGTAGAGGAAGTGCATCGTCAGGATGGGCTCTGAGGTCTCACAGTTTGCTGTTTTATTTTCCCGTGTGGGTGCAGTTTGATCAACCATCCTCTTGTTCTTGCATCTGTGCCTTCCCTGCCTGTTGCCATGAGTTCCTCACCATGATGGACTGTCCATCTGGAACTGCAGGGCAAAATAAGCTCTTTCTCCTCAAAGCGGCTCTTTGTCAGTGTATTTTATCACAGCAACCAAACATAAACTAATTCAGGAGGCTCAACATGATGATGTATTGTAACTCTTGATAACTGCCAATCATGGTTATGTAGATAGAAACACCTTGCCCATGGATATGCATAGCAGCTCTGTTTAAAATTGACAACGTTTGTTAGAGCTGGGGTGTCCTCCAGCAGGTGAGTAGATAGATCAAATATTACCCACCCCACCCCTAACTCATGAAAGGACTGGAAGAAACTTAAATAACTGTTTCTAAGCAAAAAGCCCATCTGAAAATGCTTCATACTTATTATTTCAACAGTATAACATTCTGGAACAGGCGAAATCGTGAATACAGTTAAAAGACTTCGACTCCCAGGACTTAGGTGGGAAACAGGAATGGAGGGCAGAAGCCTAAGGGCTTGTATGACATACTAAAGCTATTCTGTGTGATTCAGCAGCGGGAGGTACCTGGTGCTGTTTGCAAAACCTGTAGGACATTCAACAGAATGAGCCCTAATGTTAAATGTGGACTTTGTTTGTCCCAATGTGCCAGTGTGGGCTGTTTACGATGAGATGACACACCCGTGCAAGATGCTAATGAGAAAGGAGGAGAGATGAAGGAGGAGCAGGGAGGAAACGCTCGGAAGCCTCTGCTTTCTGCTCAATTTCACTTGGAACGTAAAGTAACTATAAAAATAAAATCTAAATTTTAGAGTGGTGTTGGGCATTGGACTCAGGGCCCACATGTACTAGGCATGAACCCAACCTTTGAGCTATATCACCAGTTCTATAAGAATTGACTCTATTACTTTAAATACCCCCACTTTGACATCTTAGCTATCTATTTCGGGAAAACAAAACTACTCTGACAAAAAACTACCAAGAAAAAACTATCGGTAGGATGGCCATGAGGAGCCTGGCTTTCCATTCTGCTGCAGTCCAGAGTGCCTGACACGCATGGCCATGGCCTCCAGCCGTGGCAGAACACATTATAAAGACCCCAGCACTGCAGCGGGGCGAGCTGGTTCCCTGAGGACTGGGCTCAGGTGGAGGCTCCATCCCTCCATTCTCTGCTTTTGATTCCCCTCCTCGATACTTTCCCATGGCCCCAGGGGCTTCCTTTCTCTTCACTCCTTGGCAGGTGAGAAAGGACTTGCTAGGCTTATGTTTGTAGGTGCAGAGACTGTTGGTGATTAGATCTGAGAGAGAAAGAGGGAGAAAGATGGAGTGATAATCCAGCCAATCAGCAAGAGCTACCATGGCAAAAGTGACAAGACTATCATCGAACTAGCTTGTCTTGAGACGTGCTGTCTTCCAGGGACCTCACAGCCACCATATTTGGCCTGGACTCAAATAGGTCATCTGTGTCCTCCATCTCCTCCCCCATCTGGGACTCCCTACAATACGCTTAGACTTGCTACTGCTGCATGACAGCCAGTCCTCCCGATCCATCATTATCCCCTTGGGATTCAGCTGCTATTCCTAGTACAGACCCAGGGCCCCCTTGTTGTTCCTTCATTACCCACCTTAGTCATTTTTCATAGTCCACCTCCATTCATTCATTTGTGGCTCCCCGTTGGTCTCAGGTCTGCTCTCTCCCAGGGACCCCACAGCTATCTAACTTGGTAGGGACCCAGGCAGGCTAATGTTCCCTCCTTCTCCTCTGTTTTGTTCTGAAGTATCCCTAGTTCTGCCTCTGCTGCCCTCCCTGGATCCAGACTCTGAACCCTCTCTAAGAGACCCCAGACTCAATTCCTTACTCTGCCCAATAACGCATCACCTAATCCATCACTATGGGGATCTGAGACTGCCTGGAGTCTGAAGCAAGAGTTCTTACCAGAACCTCAGGTCTGGGATCAGTTAGTGTGAGAAACAATAATGACCCAAGACTGAGAACCAAGCATTGCCCTGCTGGTCCACAACTTGCTGAATGAGGCAACACCCACCCAACAAAGGTGAGACCAGATATCCACATCAAAGCACCGCTACAAATGTCATCACCTCAGATGCTCAGATCCAAGTACAAAACTACAGACATGAGCAATCAATACAATACACTTCCACCAGAAAACAGTCATCATAATATTCCCTGAGGAAATCAATGTAGCTGAAGCACAAGCCAAGGACTTGAAAATAGCAATTATGAATGTGTTCAAGGACCTTAAAGGGGCTATGAATAGCTCCTTAATGAAGAGGGAGAAAACACAGTTGAATGAAATAATGATAACCATTCAAGACAGGAAGAACAGGTTGACCCCCAGCTCCTGGCCAGACTCACACAGAGACAGTCTCGCAGAGGACTACAGAGAGCTTACCTGTGAATCTCCTGCATCCTTAAGTGGTCCTTCTTCCCTGAAACTTGGCCTGGACACACTATTCCTCTCTTACAAAGACAACAAAGACTTCCCTAAAACATCACCCCCAAGACCTGCTTCTTACATTGGAAATTCCCACTGCCTCCTCTGTAGCGAGCCCTGGTCTCCCCACAGGCTTCAGTTGTAATGGGAACATTTCAGACTTGGAAAATTTGCAGGACCCTGAGCACGCACCCCCCTAGATAACTTTCATGGAAGTTAAAAGAAGAAAAAACAGGTAAGTGCT